>OY829913.1:273934368-275134368 GCA_963691935.1 Nephrotoma guestfalica
GTGGAGAAAAAACCGGATTCGGACGTCTTAGAGATCGAATGAGAATTTTATCCAAAAGGATAGATTTTTCATTAAAATACACAAAGCAGATAATTAAAACTTGTTTAATAATAATTGAAGGCTAAAGCAAATGCGTTAGGTCTCCCGAGGTCCCGATGTTCCACAAAGAGTTAATTCGTAACGAAGGCAACACTGATGGGCAAATGAAGCGGGATGAACTAACTGCAAAATTGTATATCGAACAATGTAATACATAACTCTAGTTGCTCAAATTAAATTAAATTAAATTTTTAATTCATCGCAGTTGTTTAATTCATATTTATCACATCAACTATTTATACGAATTATTTCCATAAACCATAATTTTGTATTGATAAAAAACTGATCATGGCATCTGCCACTTTCTCATTTTGTTCGTTTTCTTTTCTTCCCACTTCTCTCTCTTTTTCCTCAATTACGAGTAAAAGTAGCTTTTCTAAAACTTCTTGATTCTTCTCACTAATATCTATAAGCTTACCTTCAGTAGTTTAGGGTCATATGGTTGTTCTATCTCATCATCCAACAGTTCAATCTCCAGCAAGCTTGTGCCTTGAAGTTTACTTTCTTCCTCTAGACATTCGCTCATGTCGTTGAACTCATCCAACCCGTATGATTGGAATTCACTTCTAAAATAAAAACATCATACAAGAATATATATTTTCAAAAAAAACAATTTAGCAGGTTTATTCTTACGCGTCGATAATACTGGCTTCCCCTAGATTGGAGTCGTATTTATCTGCAGATCCTAATATAAAATGTAAATTTTGGAACAACTTCCATTTGGGTATCCCATTTCCTAAAATAGGCAATATATATATTATTTAGGTAAAACTATAAATACAAGTTGTTATAAACGCAGTAATATACTGGGTGGCCATCCTTAGCCGCGTTTAGGGCCTTTAAACAGCCGACAAAGCTATTGCATGCAGCACGAAAGTGGCTGCTTGAGATGATTTTTTTACCCCAACCTTGCTCTTCAAAATACCTCAAACCGAGAAATTTAGCGGATTTGCATCCAGTGAATTTGGTGGCCATTGGGCAGTGGAAATGAACCGCGGAACGTTGTTTCTCAGCCAATCTTGATTGACGCACGCTTTATGACTCGGCGCCGAAATGTTTTTATGCCCAAGGCTTCAACGCTCCCTCCAATACATGATCCCGATAAATTTGAGCATTTATCATGATGCCACGATCCAAAAAGTCGAGTGGTGAACGGCTTTCGACCGTTACGGCGGCCCACACAATCACCATCGGCGGCGCTTGGTTTCGAGTGGCAATTCGTTGGCCCAAATTTTCAGTAGAACGGCCGGACACAAACATTTTATTCACATGCAGATGTTTTAACTAGTTAACAATCTGCAGTTGTGGTTTTCCAGCCAAATATAGAGCAATCACACTATTACGCTTGAATTCCATGCAGATAACTTTTTTTCTGAATATTTCCGACTAAAATGCTTTTGTACGCTTGTAAACAATGGAATGATTATTGTAAATTTGAGCGCTCTGTCATCACTGGTTTGACAGCAATGACAGTCTGAAGTTGGTAACACTTCGTGTTAGTCACCCGGTATATTACCTGATTTTGGTTTCTTTTTATTGTACTCCTGTTTTAAATCATTTATTTTAATTTTTATTTCTTATGCCGTTCGTACACAATTTTATAATTTTAATTCTTCCGGTAATTTTTCGAAAATTAGGTTACGTCTTTTGCATTTCCATTTTCTCCCAGTTATCTATTAAAACCATTGTCGCTTCACCAGAAAATGTTTTATTGAATAGAAACAAATGCAGAATAATAATAATGACAGTTGACTAGTTTAGGGATTCGGCAAATGGTGGCACCTTAGTATTTAATTTCCTCGTCAAGAGAAAAAAACAAATTTATGATCATAACTAAAAATTTTAGTCTATAGCATTAGGGCCGGTTATTCTCTGTGTCTGAAAATTTTTACTAGATTATCGTAACTAAGGATTGGGATTGAAAATCTCGCGTCTCGTAAAATTTATTGATGTTTTCAATTTCCCGAAAAATTTTAATTTGACGTAAAATCTAAGAACTGGTTTTAAAATAACAATGCAATAGTTTAAAAATATCTGTTTGTTCAGGGAATGCTGAAAAAATGAGATATTTTGTGACCTTCCACTGTATAATCGTCCTGTGCTATGAGCCAAAATAATTTAAAACTTTGGCTAGAGCAAATATTTTAGAGTGCCTCTCTATTCCGACAACAACAATATTGTAATGGAAAGTTTTTTTAGTGATCGTTTAAACCTACTAGCCTGTGCGTCCAATTCAATAGAACAAAATTTGAATGTATTAGCCCGGACAGACTGAAGATTATTTAAACTGGTTTTGCAAAATTCGGTCAAGTACTCTAGGAAATTAAAATTCAATTCAGCCCGAAAAATTCAAAAATCTACTAACAAATTTAAGTTCTTTCATAGAGTGCTTGATTGATTTTTGCTAAACCAGTTTAAATAATCCGCAGTCTGTCCAGGCTAAATGTCTTCTTAAAACGGATGTGCTACCCTATTTTCTCATAGTTAACAATTACATTCTTTATGAATCAGGCACTTTATTGTGCTATTTGGACAAATGTCGCCCCAATATTTTACCAAGATGGAATTAAACTAATCCAGATCACTTAGGCTAATAGCCTGGACAGACTGCGGATTAGTTAAACTGGTTTAGTAAAATTCAATCAAGCACCCTATGGAAAAACTAAAATTTGCTAGTAAATTTATGAATTTTTCGTAGTGTGTCGAACTGAATTGAATTTTATTTCCTAGAGTACTTGACCGAATTTTGCTAAACCAGTTTAACTAATCCGCAGTCTGTCCAGGCTACAAGGCTTCTTTATTTGACTTCTAGATAGGATAGGCTACCTATAGACAACCCCATAAAGAGAAACTTATGAAGAAATTGAATTTTCATTAACATTTCCAAGGTTTTTGACGTTGTCTATGTAACGTACGTACACTTAGCTCTGCCTGAAAGTAATCTTCCACTTTTAAAGATTAATTCGTACAGAAACAAAAATTCAAATTGGCTTATTAAATCTTACAAAATGTTTGTAAATTATCTAGATTGCATTATTCCAACGTAGGTGGCAAGGTGCAATCGTTTATTAACATTCAAAAGAAGGAAATGAGTTACAATTGACCTGCTTACAAAATTTAACGGCTAATTTTGGTATCGTTGATTTGTCAATTTAATTATTTCTGTTTGTCTATGTTTTGTATATAATTTGCTTAATTGCTTAGCATTGTTGATAACCATATCAGTTTACCAATTAAAATTTAATAATAGTCGCGTATTTTAGAGAAGATAAAAGAAAAGAAAATATCCGCGATGGCCTAAAAAAAAAATTAATTCCAAACATAACGTTTAATATTGAATTCCCACAATTATATGCAAAAGAATTGTACTCGTAATAATCCGCGGTGGACTTTCTTTGGCTATATATATATACGCGAGTACATAAAAATATTTTTATGTACAGACGATGAACTATAATATCACAATTAATATTTATGGTATTAGAAGATGGCATTAAGATGATAAATTATGCAAATAGGAAAAATATGAAAAATATTTGTGTGTACCTTTGGAACAATGCGACAGCATTGCCAGTACCATGCGCATATTTGAAAACAATGTAAATAAAATAATAGAACATCGCACAGACATCTTATGCTACAAGCAATAATTTCATCGTGTACATATCTCTTCCCTCCCCTTCCTAACTATATTTGTGGGAATGCAAAAAACTACATTTTCGCGATATTAATTGTTGTTTAGCCAAAATGAAGATGCATAATTATGATATACATTATACTCGGTGGTTTTGCAAAAAAAAAAAAAATGTTAGAAATATTTTGTTTTGTGCTTTGCAGAAGACGAGGTACCTTTTGTATATTTTAGTTGTGCTGTTTAAACTCAATTTATCGATTTTAAATAGAAAAACATTTCATTGTTCGAAGAAATTATATGTAGGTACTTCGGATTACCATTTCTTTTGTGTACCATTATGGAATTAATGTTTACTATATGTTTTTTTGTAAAATTTCGATGTCTCCAACGGCATAGTACCAGAGTTGTGAAAATTATCCAATTCGTTGTAATATAATGCCCATTTCTATTCGCAATCAATTCAACGTCTAATTCGTTACAGTATAGATATAATATATTAGGGTCTGGGAATTTTTTTTTTTACGAACAACAACTGTCATTAGTCAACGTGAATAAATGTTAGTGTGCCACTATATTATTACGACAAAAAAAATTGCTCAGACTTGCCGCTAAATATTTATTGATTTTAACAAAGAGATTGAAAAGTAGCACTGCCATAGACAAATTCATCGTTTAAATCAATTTAGCCGGTTTTATGATGCTGATGATTCATTATTATTGATTATTGTGGATGTCATAATTCGTCTGTGTCCCATATGTTTTAGGTTCAATTTAGAGCAGTTTGGGATGGAAGTAAAACTCGAGTCATTTACTTGCGACATCGAAATAAAATATCTGTAATATTATGTCTCACTCCAGAACAAAGCGCAGATCACATTTAGCGGGTTGGCCAAAATTGATTAAACTTTGTTCAGAATTTAGTTTGCATTTAATAAATCATAGAAAAATCAAAAATGTCAACAGATAAAACTAATTAAATCTCATCTCAGGAGTTTTTAAGTCATCCCAAACAATTTTGAAATTACACTAAATGCGATAATAATTGATCGAAAGTGTTTTTTCTTCAAATATCTACGATAAAAAAATGAGAAAACAAGCCGTCACTATTGGCAACCTCAAAAACCACGAATATCGTTATCGAATTCTTCTAATTTCAGCATCGTATGTTGCTATTGGCGCTATAGCATCCTGGGATAACCACTGTGTCTCTAAAGTCCTTTTTTTATCTAAATTTCCAACTTTAGTTGGTTAGTTCATAACAATACCAACTCGTATGATTTTACTATTTTTAAACCGAAATATGTTTGATATTTACTTCCAAACTTGTTCAGATTTGTCAATAGCCGATCAAAAATATTGTTGGGATTGATTAATTTCAGTTTAGTCATTTTGCGCCATCTAAGAACGACTAATATAAACTAACCGTTAATTTTGTTAATTGAACGTTAAAAAAAACAATCATCGTGAGAAACACAGTTAATTACTAATTATACTAATTAGTAAATATCCGCTTGTTTGTATTATGGATTTATAGTTGTTAAGCTGTAGCCACATAAAACGTGATGGTCTAAATTATTATTTATTCGATAAAGATTATAAATACTTCGAAAAGTGATAACATTTAAATTAAATTAGCGAATTAGAACAAAATTTCAGCGCATTATATTTTACGCCATCTATTGAAACTGGTACGAACTAACATGAAATTAGTTTAGTCAGTAATTTAGTCGAACAATTTTTTAACAGACACAAAGTATTATAGCTTTTAATGTTATGCTTCTGATGTCGATTTTGTTTTTTTAAATTTTCGCCTAACTAAATTGGCTATCAGTTTATGCTAGTCATTGATAGATGTCTCTAATATTCTTAAATCAAAATATGTTTCATATTCAGTTCTTAATGGCAAAATAAGTTAAAATATATCAATCTTCAATTAGAAATGTTTTGTAGATTTATTCAGCTTAATTTATTCAGCACATTTTAATTAAAATAGTGTGCGGTTTGTTTAGCGCCATCTATGAATTAACAATCGACCTAGTACGAAAATTAGACAAAAAACCGACATTAGTCTCAAAACCGCATAACATAAAATATGACTGTTCGTTTTTAAACCATAATTATATGAATCACAGTGCCATCTCTATAATAATGGTAAAAATTTACAATATGTATAGTTTGCTGACATCTACTGAGACTTGGCCAAACTAAAAATAATGTGAAGTTGAACTAAACTATAAATGTTTTATTCAATCACCTGAGAAATATTTGTTTCAAAATATTAAAGAAAAATTGATTTTCTTTAATTATAATGAGCTAATTAAATCTGAACCAGGTACATTAGTGGTGAGACCGGCGAATTGGTTGGTTTTTATTTGTCATTAAAATTTAAGTGGGTTGGTTCATCATACTAACCGTGCACTATATTATGATGTTGAATAGGGTGACCATGTTGTTACTATAATCACGCGTTTAACGACGATACATTGCGTAATCTACTTCGCCCAACCCAGGTGTACTACCTATGAATAAAATCTCAAGACTATCCGTATTTTAGGATTGGCGCTATGGAGTCACCGGAGTTCAACCTAAAATGTCGTCATCGATCTCTTCCGATTTCGATACAACAAAGTGACCTCTAACTACAAAAGAAATTCCAATAAAACCAGATGTTGAGATTGACGCAATAGACCCATTTGTGTATGATACACATGGGCCTATTGCGCCAGTCTCAATATAAGGTTGGTCTTGGAATATCTTTTGTATATGGACTACACCATGTTGTAACAAAAGCAGAAGATAATGAATTCCTGAAGTGAGCCTATGATTTAGCTGAATCATCAGATATCTCATTTACTCCAATATGAGCAGGAATGGAGCGTTTGTTGGAGCACCAAAGCTGTTCACATGGAAATGGTAGACAATCTCACACTCGAAAGTGTTTTAGCAGCTCTCAGCAGACAGATAATTGTCACACTATACATATATAGCAACAATGGAACGAATTTTGGAGGCGCAAACAATCATTATCCCGAAATATTCAAATTTTTAAAGGATAAAGCATCTGACATATCCTCAGCGGTCACACAATTAAAAATAAATTGGAAATTCATCCCACTAGGAGCATCACACAAAATTATACTTATGTAGAGTAGTTGGTGGATCCATATTGACGTTTAACGAGTTGTCTACATTGTTGACGAAAATAGAAGCGATAATGAATTCAAATTGTCACTGAACAAAAATTTTCAAACATGGGGAGATGGAAACTAGTAAATCAAATGCTCCAACATTTTTGGAATCGATGGCACGGAGATTGGGCGAAAACTGAACCAGCAAACCTGAAGAAGATCAAGTTATTTTGCTAGCGGATAAAGTCTTGTTATCTACTGGCTGGGCATTGTGCGATATAGTCAAGACCCATCCAGGTGACAATGGCACAATCCGAATTGTCAACATACGGTTAGCCAACAGTGTGGAAATCATCACAAATTGTGTAAACTGTCCGTACAAATACATAAAGCGGCTGATTCATGTATTTGTACGGATAATTTACACAATTTGTGAATCGGTCGTTGGATGATTTTGAAACTGTTGGCTAGCCGTATGTCGGAAATTCTAACTTTGATATAGCCATCTAGATGAGTCTTAACATCTTGGTGACAACCTATAATCCGGATTAGAATGCATGTTGGTCCTTTTGCGTGTTACTTCCTTGCTCCTTGATGGTTTGAATAAATTACCGCAATTCCTCATTATTCGTCAAAAATATCCGTATTACAAAGCCATTTCTCCCTAATGACTTCGTACTTTGTTGAAGTACAATGTTGACAGGTACTATGTCATTGTATCCGGTCATCATATTCCTACTTCTGATATATTTGTAAGCAAAAATCCCATGCTTCAGGTTGCTAAAAAGGTCACTGGTGCTGTTCCGTATGTCAGTGTTAATAGTTCTTACGTAAGTGGTTGATGCTCTTTATTGGCTTGCCATACAATTTTTTGATGTCGCTAGTCCTCGCTATCAACCCACACCGGCCTATACAATTTCTCCACGTCGCCATACAAAACGAACTGATGTTGTCGAAACCTTAATACTTACAAGTGGAGATTGATCAGTGGAGCCATTAAAATATCAATTATAGCCTGAAACATTTCTTAGTCGACCAGTCAAAATCCACCCAGAATTATGTTGTGGTACTGTTTGATTTTAACTCCTCGTGATGTGGAAGGTAACAAGTGCTTGACTTATTGTACCCATATACATATACTCCGTGTGTCCAAACTGCTCGTACCCCAACATAAATGTTCTGTATATAACTGTTAAAATTCACCTTCGCGTTCAAATGTCAGTTCCATTGTCAGCGAACTACATGGTTGTTTAAATATCAACTTGTAGTTGTAGTTTTAAACAGGTCTTCACGTTTTCTTCCTCTGATGTCCTTCTGATGATCATTGGAAGCTCTTCTACCTCCCAAAATTGTCGTTCCGATTTGTCTATATCTAACAGGATATTTAAAATTTTTGTTGTACTTTCACCACAATCATCCGCAATTATTCCAAAAAAACTACCCATCTAAAAATTAAGCGAACCGATGTTAATCCGTTTCCCAAGTTTAAGCGTTTAGATTACAGAACTTTAAAAAATATGTCCACCCCCAATAGCACATCAATTTAAAATTAGGGTCGGCCAGTTGTAAATCAATCCGGATTTGGCAATCCACCTCCAACAAATTAAGTTCTTTCAAAATACTGGATACTTTTTGTATGATGACTACTTAAGTTTTCGGCGCAGCCCTGAGATCCTTTGGATGTTACTACGCCCGCTCCTCCGGGCCCTTTTACGAGAATCTTTGCAATTTCACGTTCATGAATGATGTTTGGGGTACCGAGTCAATTAGCGCTCGGTACGTTGATCATTGCCCAAAGTTGCCTTTGATTTTAATCAACACCGTTGGTAGTTGGTTAGCGCGATAGTTTCGTTTTCATCTTCTATCTCGGGTTCTTCATTAGTTATTGACAGATCAACTTTGTGAATCTTCGGACGCGCTTGATGATTCTTGTTAAATGCCTTCGCTCAGCCTGATGACCCATGACGTGTGATGTTTCCGATAACAGCGTTGATATATCGACATAAATCTACACTGGAGTACCTTATGACCTACATTTAAACTGTTAAAGCATTAATTGAACCCATTTTCGTCATTTTCTGATTTTAGTGGCATTTGGTTGAATTATACGGGGTTATTCTAAGTTAAGGCTAAGTTAAGGATATATTTTTAATTAAGGCATTGACCGTATAACGTTTCCGGTTATGTCTTATTCTAGCTCATATTGATCACGGAAAGATGAAGAATAAGTGTTGTTGCTTCTCTCTTTAGCAAGCCTTCCAGATATTGAACATTTTGGAATGCCATGAAATTGTCTCTGTTGTGAATCGTGGAGCTGTAAATGTCGAAGTAAGATTGCCATTTCATGTAGTCAAATGTTGGAATGTTAATCTTTGGTAAACGGGCTTCAACGGTTTGATTGTTGCGAAGTATTCAATATTGTATTCTCTAGCTTTTGAGTACTAGGAATAACGCTGCGTTTACGTGTTGCACCTTGACTCTCATTATTCGTATTCAAATAAATTATTTAGACCAACTTACTCAAAACAAATAATATTTATTTATTTTGAAATTCGAGCTCTTAGCTGACAATACACTACAAACCGCCTTTCGTTCTTGGATCTGATAAATTATGTAGAATATTAGTTAGTTGCACATGCACCTCAAAAATACTAAATTTTATTTTTACCAAGATATAAAAACGTGGATGGCCGATTTTCTAGTATGGTTCAATTCGGCACGCTCCGATTTCGCTTTCAAAGATATTTCTAAATATGTACTCACTCGCTATTGTACTGTTATAATTGTTGATACGAGCCCAGTTGGTCAAGGCTGTATTCTCCACGTGGACCTCTTGAAGCGTCTGATGTTCGTTGCTTAATTTGCTCGGTAAGTATTCGTAATGTAGACGAAATGCTGCAATTCTCTCTGATGCTCGTACCTTTCTCTCCACAGAAAAACAATATCCCATCCCTGGTCGCCGTTAATACTCCTCAAACCTCACCAGAATAATAAGTATAAATGCACGTTTATTCTGGAAATGTTTGCTTTGATGATTTTTCGTTCAGTGTTTGTTTTACAATGTTGGTGACAATATTTTTTTTTGACAATGGCTTAATTTCTAATAATCATTCAACTAAAAAACCGATTCTGAGTGGCATCTTTCGGTGACTACCTAATCTAACATTATAAAGGCTTTATTATGTAAACGATATTACGGAATTAAATCAATTCGACTTCTGCCGACCAAATGGCACAGTGGTTAAAGCTTTGACGTTTGGATCGGGAGATACCGGGATCGAATCCCGATAGGGGCAGGAGGCAAAAGGAAATTTTCATCACCATACGATCTGTGATAAAAAGGAATACAACCACCTCCCACTATCGGCTGGCATGAATCTATGCAATGCACAGATGGTAACTTAAGTCGGACCTATAGCCGTATGTCTTCGATTTGCTATAACTGCGTATGGTTGGACTAGAAAAACAAACCGCGAAAGAGTTGGGAGTGCTTTGACCCCAGAACAGATTGCAGAGATTAAAAATAACAAAATCGACTTTAGCGATCAGCTTTAAAATGCAAGAAAGTTACAGACAAGGTAGGTTGGAATATAAATAATATCAATCTTTATACAGAATAATGTCTAGTCAAGTACCTAGATTTCCAAAATGTTTTACTACATTGTCGAAAAATGGTGGCTTACTGAAGTTTGCTTTCCAGGAAAGCTTACTGTCTAAAATAAGACCAAAACCTTTAAATATATCAGATCTGTCGATCATCTCTCCAGGGGCAAGACAGTCCGCCAATATTACTATGTAGAATGTATGGTGCGTTTTATATTTGCAATATCACGCTTTAAGTTGAAACGAAAACTGTTTACTTTACGGAAATTAAACACCAGCGAGGTGTAATTTCACCACTGTTGTATCTCTTCAATGATCTTTTAGTCAAACTTTGAGTCTGGGTTTTGTGCTCAGGGTTAACGACCTAAATATAACTGATGGTGCTCACCAAACGCAGAAATCAGGATGGCCTTAATATTCCCACTCTTTTTTGGAGCGTGATAACGCGTGACACTATTGGCAATTATTGGGGATCGTCTTCAAAAATGTCGTGCTTTATCTACAAGTCGCTAGTTCTACCAATGATTCAATTGTGAAATTTAATGGTCTACAAAATATTTCGTGTAAGGCTATTACCGGTGCTTTGTCGTTTACTGTAAATCTTTATGTTGGGCACAGCATGCTCTACTGTTCATCGATTGAAATGTAACGAAGCGTGGAATGTATTAGGGACAGTCATAGGACAACCGAAAACTCCCAATAAGAATAGTTAATTTAGTTATAGTTAGTAGCTAATTTCATAAATTTTTAAAGTTAATGACAGATTATTTGCTTGACTTTAAGGAGTCGATGAGTCTGCGTCACTTTTAATATGGGCATAAAATTTTCCTAATTACAAATCCAGGTTTAATCTTTGAACGTTGCTTATTGCGATTGTTTGGTTGATTCTCATTTTTGGGGGGTTGATCTCGATCGATATTGCGAGTTTATTGATTACTTTAACCCTTTCTTGCATGAGTTTCCTCGTGTATACATTTGCATAGTACCTCGTATGCTAATGTGTGGTTATATAGGTACTCTTGTGCATTTTGAGATGTATAAAACTGAGTTCAAGTTGAAGCTGAGTGTAAGTTTTGTCGTTGTGTTTTGTTGGGTAGTATAGTAAGAGAGGATAACATGGTTGCCGGATGGTCGGTATATGGTATGTACATTACCACCCCTTTGCCAAATGGATATTCGTGTACGTTCCTTAAGGTAGCAGAACCCATACAGCAGACCATTACAAGATAGTCTCAATAAGCATAGGCTAATAATAGGCCAATTAAATATTCTATTAAAAAATTGTTGGTTCCATCCGTACCAACTAAAATGATGGGTTCTGCTAGCTTTAGAAAAAGTTAACAGAACCCATACCAAAAAATAATTTTAAAACAATTGGAAAATTAAAGGTTAATTTTAGGCTAATTAAATGCTCTATTTAATTTTTTTTATTCTGCTCATTCTAGAAAAAGCATAAGGCTTTATCACGTCAATGCTAACAGAACCCAAATCGAAAATCGGAACAAAACCGATATTAGAACCCAAAACAAGATCAATAACCAAACAAATAATTTTAGGCTCATTATGGCCTAATCAAATGACTCATTAAAAAATTTTGGACTCCACTCGTTCTTGACTAAACTTCAGGTCATTTAATCTAAAGCTAGCTAGAACCCAAATCGAAAATCGGACCAAAACCGAAATTAGAACCCAAAACAAGATCAATAACCAAACAAATAATTTTAGGCTCATTATGGCCTAATCAAATACCCCATTAAAAAAAATTAGGCTCCACTCGTTCTTGACTAAACTGCAGGTCATTTAATCTACAGCTAGCAGAACCCAAATCGAAAATCGGACCAAAACCGAAATTAGAACCCAAAACAAGATCAATTAACAAAGAAATTATTTTAGGCTCATTATGGTGTAATCAAATGCTCCATTAAAAAATTTGGGGCTCCACTCGTTATTTTCCAAACTTCAGGTCATTTAATCTAAAGCTAGCTAGAACCCAAATCGAAAATCGGACCAAAACCGAAATTAGAACCCAAAACAAGATCAGTAACCAAACAAATAATTTTAGGCTCATTATGGTCTAATCAAATGCCTCATTAAAAAAATTTGGACTCTACTCGTTCTTGACTAAACTTCAGGTCATTTAATCTAAGGCTAGCAGAACCCAAATCGAAAATCGGACCAAAACCGAAATTAGAACCCAAAACATGATCAATTATCAAACAAATAATTTTAGGCTCATTATGGTCTAATCAAATACCCCATTAAAAAAATTTAGGCTCCACTCGTTCTTGACTAAACTTCAGGTCATTTAATCTAAGGCTATCAGAACCCTAAGTGAAAATCGGGCCAAAACCGAAATTAGAACCCAAAACAAGATCAATTAACAAACAAATTATTTTAAGCTGATTATGGCCTAATCAAATACCCCATTAAAAAATTTAGGCTCCACCCGTTCTTGACTAAACTTCAGGTCATTTAATCTAAAGCTAGCTGAACCCAAATCGAAAATCGGCGAAAACCGAAATTAGAACCCAAAACAAGTTCAATTAACAAACAAATAATTTTAGGCTCATTATGGCCTAATCAAATACCCCATTAAAAAAGTTTAGGCTCCACTCGTTCTTGACTAAACTTCAGGTCATTTAATCGAAGGCTAGCAGAACCCAAATCGAAAATCGGACCAAAACCGAAATTAGAACCCAAAACATAATCAATTAACAAACAAATAATTTTAGGCTCATTATGGCCTAATCAAATACCCCATTAAAAAAGTTTAGGCTCCACTCGTTCTTGACTAAACTTCAGCTCATTTAATCTAAGGCTATCAGAACCCTAAGTGAAAATCGGGCCAAAACCGAAATTAGATCCCAAAACAAGATCAATTAACAAACAAATAATTTTAAGCTGATTATGGCCTAATCAAATACCCCATTAAAAAATTTAGGCTCCACCCGTTCTTGACTAAACTTCAGGTCATTTAATCTAAAGCTAGCTGAACCCAAATCGAAAATCGGCGAAAACCGAAATTAGAACCCAAAACAAGTTCAATTAACAAACAAATAATTTTAGGCTCATTATGGCCTAATCAAATACCCCATTAAAAAAGTTTAGGCTCCACTCGTTCTTGACTAAACTTCAGGTCATTTAATCGAAGGCTAGCAGAACCCAAATCGAAAATCGGACCAAAACCGAAATTAGAACCCAAAACATGATCAATTAACAAACAAATAATTTTAGGCTCATTATGGCCTAATCAAATACCCCATTAAAAAAGTTTAGGCTCCACTCGTTCTTGACTAAACTTCAGCTCATTTAATCTAAGGCTATCAGAACCCTAAGTGAAAATCGGACCAAAACCGAAATTAGAACCCAAAACAAGATCAATTAACAAACAAATTATTTTAGGCTCATTATGTTCTAATCAAATGCCTCATTAAAAAATTTTGGACTCTACTCGTTCTTGACTAAACTTCAGGTCAAGTAATCTAAAGCTAGCAGAACCCAAATCGAAAATCGGATCAAAACCGAAATTAGAACCCAAAACAAGAACAATTTACATACAAATTATGTAGGCACATTAATATGGTCTAAAGAAATGTTCCATTAAAAAGTGATGGGCTCTACTCGTTCTTGACTAAACTTCAGGTCATTTAATCTAAAGCTAGCTGAACCCAAATCGAAAATCGGATGTAAACCGAAATTAGAACCCAAAACAAGATCAATTAACAAACAAATTATTTTAGGCTCATTATGATCTAATCAAATACCCCATTAAAAAAGTTTAGGCTCCACTCGTTCTTGACTAAACTTCAGGTCATTTAATCTAAAGCTAGCTGAACCCAAATCGAAAATCGGCGAAAACCGAAATTAGAACCCAAAACAAGTTCAATTAACAAACAAATAATTTTAGGCTCATTATGGCCTAATCAAATACCCCATTAAAAAAGTTTAGGCTCCACTCGTTCTTGACTAAACTTCAGGTCATTTAATCGAAGGCTAGCAGAACCCAAATCGAAAATCGGACCAAAACCGAAATTAGAACCCAAAACATGATCAATTAACAAACAAATTATTTTAGGCTCATTATGTTCTAATCAAATGCCTCATTAAAAAATTTTGGACTCTACTCGTTCTTGACTAAACTTCAGGTCAAGTAATATAAAGCTAGCAGAACCCAAATCGAAAATCGGATCAAAACCGAAATTAGAACCCAAAACAAGAACAATTTACATACAAATTATTTTAGGCTCATTATGGTTTAATCGAATGCCTCATTAAAAAATTTTGGGCTCTACTCGTTATTGACCAAACTTCAGGTCATTCGTTTGTTAATTGATCTTGTTTTGGGTTCGTTTTTGGTCCGATTTTTTATTTAGGTTCTGCTAGCTTTGAAGTGATAAAGCCTTCGGTTTTTCTAGAATGAGCAGAATAAAAAAATGTAAATATCATATTTAATTAGCCTAAAATTAACCTTTAATTTTCCAATTGTTTTAAAATCGTTTTTTGATATGAGTTCTGCTAACTTTTTCTAAAGCTAGTAGAATCCATCGTTTTAGTTGGAAGGGGTGGAACCCAAAATATTTGAATAGCGCATTTAATTGGCCTATTATTAGCCTATAATTGTTCAGACTATCTTGTAATGTTCTGTTGTAAGGATTCTTGTTCTGTTGTAAGGGTTCTCGTGTTCAATATCCAAACCTTGCATTTCGGGACCAATCGTTATGATTAGTTGAGAACTAAACTGATTTATATTTAGGTAGATCTGTAGTCGGTATAATATTTTTTCATCGTTTTCGATCTGGTTATCCGTAGATATATCTGAAGTTTCAGAGGTGTTTATGTTATTGAAAAGATTCGGCTCGAGTCGCCTTTGAGGGAGTGCATTCGAAGATTGAAAAGCCATGTCGTATATATGTTTTCTTTATCTATAGGTCCTTGTGAAAGGGTAGCCCAAATGGCTACATGGCTTACATCCGTGGAAAGTATAAATTCCTTAGGGAAGTCTGGAGATTGCAAGGTTGATTACATAAAAATTCTTTACAGGATTCAAAACACTGGATACATCTGGTATCGAGGGTGATCTTTTATTATTTTCTCAAGCAAGGGCTTGGTAATTTCAGAGAAATTCCTGATCAACTTCCGATAGGGTCCTAACAGACCTAAAAAGATTTTAAATTCTTTCTTTGTTTTAGCAATGGGAAAGCCTTTAATTGCCATTATTTTATCCGGATTTGGTTTGAGTCCTTTGTTCGTAACAATATGGCGCTGAACAGCGATTTCTCTATGGAGAAATTCCGACTTGCCTATTTGTACTTTTTTGTACTTTTGAAATGGCTTTTCTGAATCTGTTGAAATCATGAAAACAAACAAACAACAACAACAGGCTTCCCATGTACTCAGAGCGATGTCGAAAATATGTTTATATCGTCCATGTAGCACAGGCACGATTCGTTCTGCAGTTCACCAAGAAAATTGTATATGACTCTTTGGAGGCCCAAAAGGTATTCACACATATTCGAAATGCCTATAGTCTACATAAAATGCCTTTTCGGGATTATGCTCTTTCCTTTCCTCAATCTGGTGAAAGCCAGTTGCTAGATCCAACATTGAAAAATGCAGACATTTGCCCAATTTGTAATGAACGTCTGTAATTCGACACGATCCATATGGATGAGGATGTCATTTGTAAGTGGTAATCGTTGTTCTGTTTTAAGGAATAGATCTTGGTGTGGTGCCAAAGTTTAGTGACAGCCGTTTTTTCTAAAGATTGAGATCTTGGACTCTAATTATCTTTGTCTTGTGCTTCATCCAATTCTTGTATATGGCAATGATTAGATTGAACTCGATACGATTTTTCAACAGGTTGACTTTAATTGGTTGTTCGATTGCGAATATGTTCTGACCTATCTTGCAGTATCCCCCACATATAAATCACCATTTTCAGATCTATCGGAAGTTCTAGTTAAGGTTACTTCTTGGTAATATTTCGTTTTCAGGATTGAATTGGCCAAGTTGTTGCATTGTTTCAAGTCCCATTAGACCATCAAAATATTCACGGAGTTTTAATAAATGGAATTCCATAGAAGGAATTATTATCCTTATTAAAAGGATTTAATGAAGGAATTATAATGATGCTTCCTCTTTGTGCTGTTTTATTTGTTGTTCCTCAAAACTGGTTTCAATATGGAAAATTTTTTTGGGCCCAGAACTTCGGAGGTCCCATTGATTGAAATTAATAATTATTGGAGTTAGTCTTATTATATATTACATATTGTGTATACCCATGCTGATTGGAATCCTAGGAGGTTTATGTACGAATTTGTTGTTGTTATGGTTCATGGGAGAATTCTGACTCATATTATGGTTCGTGAATGGTCTGTGATTATAATATTGAGGTGTAGGCCGATGGTTAGGTTGCGGATGGAAATTTTCTCCTTTTTTTCGTGTACGGCGAGGTCATGTGACGGCAAGGAGTTGATTGAGTCTAACCTCATCAGAGAGTGTAGACATTTCATAAATCTCCTTTGCATTCATAATAAAGTTACAGTCATATGAGTCCCAGCTTTGATATTGATGACAACTAGATTACAAAATTCTCTGGCAGACCCGGGTTCACATATATGGGTAATGCCAAAATGGCATGCACATATGTTCGTCTAGACTAAAAATAAAATAGACAGAGATAAATTTTTCACATAATTCAAATTATAAATGATTAATCAATTATTTTGAACAATAATATGTTTTAAAAATGTTACAATACATAATTTGTATGTACCAATTAACCCCCCCCGAACCAATCATCCGCCGCCATAATTTACCATAAAACACATTAAAATAATAAACCTAACACTGACTGTTATTTATGCCAACTTATAGCACATATTAACGATATTACGAATAGAACACAACACAAGAAGGTTAGGTAAGGTGAATTCATAAGAAGAAAATTTATAGATCCATCCAAACCAAATAACACGAGAAAATGAAGGTTGCAATTCAACACATTCTTGCGGTGAACACAAAAATGTTTACGTCTTAAGTGTTTTGTTGTTGGTGTTACTGGTTGCTGGCTGCGCTGTTAGAAAAACTTTTTTTGTTCAAATTTCATCGCATCGAGAGTTATTACACATATTTTATGTATATGTGATGCTGGAAAATTATGCTGTTTATATCAAAAATTAAATTATTATAGAAAATAGCTATTATCAATGCGCCTTCGCAATTGTACGAGTATATTGTAGTATAGAACTCGTACCAGTAATAAATTCATTGTGCTGTTGTTCCACAGAGCAAAAATTTAATACTCGTATATTAGAAAATAAATTGGTGTAGATTAGTTTGATTTAATAATAATGGCTTAATTTACAAAAATAAAAAATATTTTATTATAACTTAGATCTTAGTTGTGTGCAATGTTAATGTCGATACGGTTATAATCAAATTATCCATCTAATTGTAACGAATGCACAAGAATTTATACTTGATACATCTTGCCTTAATCCGACAACAGTACGTACAGAAACATGTACAGATTATAACGTTTAGTGGGGGTGGGATAATTTGATATGCACAATTTAAAGTTTAAATAACTTAATTTTCTTACAGAACCTGACCACATTAACCTTGAAGAAGAGCCTTTAAGGCAGTACAAAGTTTTTGTATATAGCAAAACTATTTTTGTATTGTATAGAACACCATTTGCCAGACTACATAAATTAGAATAGCCTAGTTCCACTTGCTTAATGCTCAAGCACGCTTACTTTGAACCGTACCAGCACCCCTGTTCTGATATTAACTTGGGATGTTTTATGTTACATGTATGTGAAGTTGGCCCGAAAAACCAGCCCGAAAAACACCTTTTCATTTTTGGTGTGTTTCTTTGCTAATTTCAATACCATCCCGAAAAATATCTTAATTGTATGGAAAACGCTTATCTCATCCCGAAATAATTGTTTCATCTATCTACGAAATTTGTATTAATTAATATGAAAAAGCTAAAATTATCCCGAAAAGAGCCTTATCTATATCCATGTATTATTATGGTCGCATTGAACTTTTCCATTTTATATGAAAAATCGGTTAAAATAAAAATTTAATTGCTGGAATCCAGGAGAAATCCCCCTCGAGATTATTTGCTCAAAAGTGAGGTCCATCCATCTCAGATATAACGCCAATAGATCAAGTCTGAACGGTGAATATAAAGGTCTGATCTAAAGCAAAATCTCAGCATAGGTTTCATATCTAAAATGGGTTAAATTTACAATTTAGAAAATCGGTTAAATTTAAAATTTAAATGCTGGAATCCAGAAGATATCTCACTTAAAATTGTTTGCTCAAAAGTTAGTTCCATTCATCTCAGATATAACACAAATAGCTCAAGTCTGAACGATGGATATAAAAACCTGATCTAAAGCACAATCTCAGCATAGGTTTCATGATTTAATTGCTGGAATCCAGGAGAAATCTCCTTCGAGATTATTTGCTCGAAAGTGAGGTCCATCCATCTCAGATATAACGCCAGTAGATCAAGTCTGAACGGTGAACATAAAGGTCTGATCTAAAGCAAAATCTCAGCATAGGTTTCATATCTAAAATGGGTTAAATTTACAATTTATTTGCGGAACTCCTAGGGATAACCTAATCAAGAATTTGAACCTTAAAGTTAGCATCCTCTGTGTTCAAAATAATCGCAATTGTTGTCGCGTCTACGTCGCGGGGGCGGGTTCTGCTTCGGCCGAAGCAAAGTACTACCGGGGACCAATTGCTAGTGGTATAACTTGGCAAAAAACAAGCAATGAGTACAACAAATTCGGGATGTAATATTCGAGGTGGTACAGCAGCAGAGGTGCTGCAAAAATCATACTCTTCAGAGGCTGACCCAATTAATTCTAGGGTGGCCCAATAGTTGTTTAACCTATTTGGAAGAAGCTCCAAATAATCACGATCATCAAGATCTTCAACATACAAGAAGGAAAACATCGAACTCCGTGAACAATTAAGAGAAATAAAGGAATTTACAAATAAATCAAATGAAGAATTCCCATTTTTAAAGAAAGAGAAATGAAAATTGGAAACTCATAAAAGCAGTTGGAACACGGGCACTACTTGGGACGACACCTAACCCAGCAAATAATGATGACATTAATTCATTACAAGTGGATAAGGAACAATTAGAAAGAGAAACTCAATTAGGTGTTTAACCAGAATAAAAGACCAAGTTGAAAAATGAAAGCTCAACACTCACCAGAACCAGCAGAAACTTTATTGTTAACCTCAAAAGAGATTTCTAGAAATCAGCTAGTCATCAAGAAACAACTACCTCTAGAACAACAAACAACAAAACCAAGAGAAGAATCTCGAAGAAATAACCTCGAGGGGGATATTTCCTAGATTCCAGCAATTAAATTTTAATTCAACAGATTTTCCATATAAAACGAATAATGAAAAATATTGAATATTTATGGAAATTCTTTTAAATATTACAATTATTATCTGTATAGTTACCAATTTAGTAACTTTTCGGGATACTTTTAGCTTTCTCATATTAGTTAATACAAATTTCGTAGATACATAGATGAAAAAATTATTTCGGGATGAGATAAGCGTTTTCCATACAATTACGATATTTTTCGGGATGGTATTGAAATTAGCAAAGAAACACACCAAAACTGACAAGGTGTTTTTCGGGCTGGTTTTTCGGGCCTGCTTCACATACATTTATGTTACACTATTAAGTTTTGCAAAACTCAACCAAAAACCAACCAAAATATCCAGACTAAAACTACAATTTTTTCTTAATTTTCTAAAAAGATCCAGCTAAAAAAATAATTTGTGCCGAAAAACCTGTACCGGGTTTGTGGCAAGCTACCTATCGTTTTATTGTTAAAAATAGATCGAACTGCTATCTACATCATCGATCAATCGATATTATTTGTTCCAGCGATCATTTTAAAATTTTCATCTTCGAACTAGTAATTTCGAAATCAACATTTAGGAAGTTAATGCTGAGTAAGATAGGAAATTTAAATCATATTATTGAAATCTCTACGAATTTTGTTCGATTCAAGAGTGAATATCATTCAATCGGCTCCTGCCCTCCCTATGATATTGTTTCACCCATGTCGATATTTTTCATATGAGATTTTTGGTCATGCTGAATAGTAAAATTGCTTTTTTATATCAAAGGCTAATTCAAAACCACTTGCTTCCGTCTTGTGCGATTTATACAGACTCAAGGAAAATGTCCCTCGAATAACAAAATTGTGGTTTAGAAGGATGGATTTCTTTCAATTAATTTTTACTGAAAATCACTTCGCTTATATTTGAGCAATCCTCAGTAAGATACTAACTCAAAACCAAGTATAATTCTTCAAAAATTTAATACATTTGTATATCACTCAATGATGTTCTCTCACGAGTAAAACAATTTCTGGCAGAATATCAACTTTATAGAAAAATAAATTGGTGTATAAGTTATTAACCTGATTTCGTGACATGGCACGTCACTCAAGGTCATCCGCGAGTGTTTACATTTTTGAAATAGATTAATAATATATCATCGTGTATATAGATAACAATCCTAATCAAATTGTAATTCCAATTAACCCCCAGCACCAACAATAAATACATATATCGTTATTTAATATCTGCAGAGCATTCAAATTACACACACACACACACAATTGGCACTAAAATTTTACTGTTATAGAATATAGATACAATCGCAATTTGGCATGATTTTGCATATACGCGATATCCAAATAGCAGATCGATTACGATTGCAAATTTAGAATTATTTCGTTCCTCCCATTTTAGATTGGTTGGTACATATGTAAATCCAAAATAATATACAGAACAGTGAATTACTTCGTAAATTCAGAATGATACACAAAGAAAGAGCTTGAGGCTTCTCGCGAAAATAAATTTGTAATTCGGGCAATTATGCCTCGTTATTGTTTAACCATTTTATTGTTTGTGGCGTACGTGCCACGGTAACCAAGATCAAACATAACTATAAAAGGCATTTTGTTAAACAAACAGACAGATTCAATAAATTTTTTGGAACTATACCTTGCAGCTATAAAATGATTGTGTTAAACATAGACGGCACGAACACTGTGCTACTGCCAACTAAATAGGAAAGAAGTTGAAGTTTTTTTTTTTGTTTTTGATTTTTAGAAACTAGGTACTCGTAATACAAATAAAATTAAATTGAAGCAATTGGAGGAGAAACTTCTAATCGAAATGGTCCATTTATAGATCGATTGAATACAGTATTAGGTTGCACCATAAGTATAATTTTAAAATATATAAAGTATAAAAATTGGGATTTTTATCTTTTGAATGTGTAGTACTGGGTAAAAAAAATATTGTAGAACTCGATTTTTTGTTGTTGTTATTGTTGCTTAAGATACAGTCGGTCAAAAATTTAAGAATTTGTTGAAAATCGTGATGCATTTAAGCAAATATAAAAAAAGTAGTTATCCGAAAAATATAAAATAGGGCTCATTTTAAAGGTAAAAGAATAAGGATTAATAATAGTATCATCTTTAAGTTTTTCATTTTCAAAATGACCACCAAACTGGTTTTTCTCAATTTTCTGAAAAAATTTTTTTTTGTTCGCCATTTAATTCTATAAAATATACCAAAAAAAATTGGGTGATATTTTTTGTTTTCTTGCAAAACACGTTTTAATATCATTAAATTGATATCATTATTTTTGTTTTCAAGAACTGGATTATTTTTTTGATGAACAGATGAAGTGCCGCAGTGACATGACTAAGACAATCCGATATAACAATAAAGCTGTAGTTCTGCAATTTCCCATCTACATTTATGTGAATTACAAATGGATGAATAGTCGCTTGCTTGTTATTCCAATGAAAACTCTGCGCTGCATTCTGCATTTTAAATGAATAATTTTCTGCAGTCACATGAAACAAGTGCTTTTATAGGCTCCAGAGTAAGTTTTTTATTTTTATTTTTATTTTTTAGTAATGAGGAATCAGATTTTGTTTTGAGTGCTTTTCCAAATAGCATCTGTCAGTTGAAATCCACTGACAGAATGATAAATCAGTATACTCGTAGTCCTTTTCCAGAAAAGCGTTTTTCAAATATTCTCGAAATAAACTTGCATTTTAGAAGATAACATGTCGGCTTAGGATCTGGACATAAAATAGATGAAATGCAATCTTGGTATTTTGATATCTTTCCATTTGTAATAGTTTCCATAATTTGGTTCCATAACTAATTAATTTTACATTTTGATGTATTGTACATTCACACACTGTATGCGTTCCACTGCTTCCTGATTGCACACAGTTTTTAGGACGAAGCAAGCAAAATTTGGAAAATCTGAATTTTTTGACTCGTTTTTCTAATGGAGAATCGTGTAGCCCTCGTAGCATTCTATTAATGTGCATTCAAAACATAGAAATCCCAAAATTAAAACATGACTTCCGGTCCCATATGTTGAATTTTTGATTTCACGAATTTTTCACCATTGACATGTTTTACTTTACAATTATGCTAGGAGTAAAGTTATATGGATGATTTGGGTTTTGCCAAGTTAGATGATTTTTTTTGAATTTTGTTTTAAAAATATCTGAAATATGGGAAATTGGTGAATTATAGTGTGCTGGACAACCATCATGTTGGTTCAAATCAAGTATTCAAATAATGTTGGCAGTTCACTTTCCAAAATGTCTCGATACATTTGACTAAATGGTTGCCTTCAATAATGTATGGGGCCGATGAGTTTGTTGCCAAATATTACACAACACGCGTTGACAGTCCAAGGGCGCTTTTCAACACTAAAGTAATGCATGTTGTGCGGATTAACCGTTCCATGGTTTGTAAAAGAGAAATTGGGATTTTGCTGTATTTATTCACGTGTCCACTGACAAAAAGTTCCCCGATTTTGGAAATTAACGCCATGAAAATCTTAGTGTAAAGACACATGCTGCAATACAGCAATTTCATTACTTTCCTCAATGACGATCATCACCTACGACTATGCGTAGTTTATCAGTAATAGCAATCGAAAAAAATGTAATATATTTATTTTAATAATTTTAACTGCGTCATCGATCATGAATCGAAAACAATGTTTTAAAGAAACCCTACGTACGAATCTGCAATACAAAATAAAGTTCCTCCCCGCCCTACCTACAAGAAAGGGAGGACTGACTCTGTGTACAACTAGGTAACACTAAGGTAGTCGCGTCCTCGTCGCGGATGACGGATACTGCTTCGGCAGTAGCAAATTGCTTCCGGGGACCAAATGTCAGTGGTAAAAATTTGTTAAAACAAATACTGAGTACAATAAATACGGAATTTAATACTCCTGGTGGTACAGCAGCAGATATGCTGCCAAATCCACGCTCTTCAGAGACGCAGGCACAACAGATTCTGGGTTGGGTCAATCAATGTTTAACCCATTTGGACGAAGTTCCAAATTATCCAAACTACCAAGATATTCAACTGGAAATATATTTCAATACGAGAAGGAAAATGCCGAACTCCGCGAAGAACTAAGAGAAATAAAGGAATTTACAACTAATTGAAAGAAGAATTTACAATTTTAAAGAAAAGAATGAAGAACTCAAAAAAGCAGTTGAAACACATGCAGAACTTAGGACGACACCTAACCCTGGAATAACTTGACCAACAAGAACCGGGATATCAAATTTCGATTACGGTAGCCGAGTACAAACTCTGGAAAGTCTGTCTGGAAAATGTATGTTGTAGACTCTGAAACCGAGGGACATCAATGGTTTACTTATGAGGATGAGAATGATCACCCAATCTAAGTTATGGCAAGAGGCCTTCACCCAACCTGCGCAAAAGAGGAAATTGTTGAGGATCTCAAGCCAACAGGTTACCAAATAGAAAATGCCGTAAACATCATTAAAAAAGAAAAATCGAAACTGAACAAGGAGTTCAAATTAACAAACAAATATTGGAAGGTATGTATAACATCAAGGCAATACTTAACATGAGAGTTAAAATAGAGCCATTGAAAAAATAGCGAGTTAATACCGCAGCACAAAAATGTCAAGGTTTTAATCATATGCAGAAGTATTGCCAAAGAAAGACTAGATGCGTGAAATGTGCCGGAAATCATCGTGCCCGGTTAGTAAAAAAATTGCTGCAAAATTTGTCAATTGCAATAAGCTACATCCCAAAAACTACCGGGAATGTGAAATAGCTAAGGAGCTACAAAGAATAAGAAATAAAACTCGAAAACAAAGTTCAGGAATATCGGTAAAAAATTATCAAACTTTCACCAAAAAGGAACCTAAACGCCATGCTAGTAAAACGGGAGAACCAAAACTATACTCGTTTAAGGTATAGACGAAAACTATACATATACCTAGAAAGCATCGAGGGGATTATGTCGGATCACAATCAGTGCAACGTTTGTTAAGAAAACTAGTCCACCTTCGCCAACTAATAAAAAAAAACCTGCTGGGAGAAATTCTAGAAACTTGTTGAGGATAATATTGATCTTGGTGCCAATTAAAAACCCGATACATCTAGAAAAAGAACTAGAACAACTCAACAACAGTATACAAGAAGCGGCGTGGAGTAGTGCTGCCTCAAGTTCAAAGGAAATGCACCGAAATGCTATTTATCCTCTGGAAGTTAGGAAACTGGTTGCAGCAAAACGAAAAGCAAGAAAGGCCTGGCAAAGAAGTCGAGCACAAGAATATAAAACAAATCTAAATTTTTTATCCAATAAACTAAAGTTGTTAATTAAAAAATCAAAAACCTTACTGGGGAAAAGATACCGAGTACTCTCTTTAGAACGCGACAAAAAGTTTAAAACAACCTAACCTTCAAGTTCCACCAGTTAAAAATAAAGATGACACATGGGCTATAAGTTCAAAGCAAAAAGCTTCGTTGTTTGCAACCCACCCGTGTAAGGTTGAAAATACACAAAAAAAATTAATATGTCAAAAATTTGAGGTTATAAGCTTTCTTGTGTTTTTCTAGAAATCATCATAACTTCCGTTCTAAATGCAATTAAGACATTCTGTTAAGTGCTCTGAACTTGTCAATGCACCCTTTACAACTTTCATAAGTGCCGATCGATTAAAGCACACATTATATAATAAATTAAACAGTTGGTAATTATAAACTTTAATATGATAAATCAAACTCAACTGTAAAATTTAGCAATGCCCAAAAGAGAAGGACCAGTTTTTCTGATTCCGATATGATTTAAAATGATTTCCATTAGCCTAGATTAAACCAGTAGATAATATTCAATACTATATTAAATTTTAACTGCCAAAATTGGATCTACCTTCCCTTCAAGGCATCTAATATATTATTATAATATACAAGTAAAAACAAACCAATGTAATATTCTACAATTATCTACCAATTATCTACATTCTCGACATATTCTACGCCAATTGTCTGCATTATCGACGCCACGACGTCGAAAATTCCAAAACGCGCTTAGACGCACAACGCTGATCTTGACAAACATTTTACGGTTTGATAAGTAGACCATTAGCCAACCGAAATAAATGTCGCAATTAAGATCTCTAAGCTTTTTCAAGAATGACCGCTGATTGAGTTTATCGAAAGCTTTAGCGAAGTCGTCACATCGACTTGAATTTTTGAAGCAATGGAATTGTTTAACTTATCCTGAAAAACTGACAAATTAGTGACCTTTAAGCGGCCCGGAAAGAATCCATACTGACGTCTGCTAATAGAAGAAGACTACGTTGTTAACCATTGACTCGAAGAGTTTTGGAATGCAGGACAAAATAGCAATACTGCGATAATTAGTCACACCACTGCGAGATCCATTCTTATAGATTAGATATTTGACATTTGATATTTTCCAAACATCAGGGAATACGTGTTATCTGAGACCCGTGTTAAACAATTGCCATAAAGGGGCAGCAAAACCAACTGCTCAAAACGCTGGTAATCCATCAAGCTCCGGACCCTTTGACGCGTCCTTATTCATCAATGCCTGCAACACATCAAGCTCAAAAATACATTTTTTTGTTTATTAGAGATAGGTATCATTAGAGTTGGTGAGATATCCTTAACAAAAACGCTACTGAAGTAATCGGCAAAGAAATTCCAGATTGTTAATGGATTATCAGACTTTTGACCACTGAATTCCATACACGACGATAAGGCGTTATTATGGTTTTTCAGTTTCACAAATCTCCAAAATGTCTTCGGGTTACAGCGTAAATTGTCCTCTACATTAATCACGTAATTATTGTACAGGAATCGGTTAAGACAGGAGAACTGCCTGCGCTGAAACTGAAACTGAGTAAAATTGAAAGCTAGACCAGTACGCCTATATCTCATGTGAGCTTTATTATGCAGAGCCTCCAGTTTCTCGAACTCTTGAGTGCACCATAGGAAATGACGAGCGTGAAGCTTTTTTTATTACCTTGTTAGGGACAAACTTTTGTGCAGCAATATTTAACAAACCATTGAAGGTGTCTACTGCACCATTGATGTCCATGTTTGATAGAACAACTGTCCAATCAACTTTAGAACAATCCTTAATGAAATTCATGTTATATGAAAATCCGCTGGAAACCTGGATTGAAACAGGAGTGTGATAAATAGTCGAAGATCTGGCAAGGTTATCGCAGGGCTCAAGTTTGTTAGATCGATTATTGTTGGTGTAAAAAATTAAGTCCAGATAAGTTCTGCAACTGTTTGGTATATTGTTAATTTGAGAAGCGCCTATATTTGTCATAAAATCACACATTAAGGTGGAATGATCGTTAATATTAGCTGGAATGAAAACATTGTCGCCCATCATCAAGACTAACTCTGGAAAATTTAAATCGCCTAAAATAATGAAGTCAAAGTTCTCCTTCAGAAATGGTAATAAATTACTAGAAACACTGTCAAGATAATCGTGACAAAAAACCATAGTCGGATTAAGTGGAAAGTGATCTGTGCCAATTATTAAACGAAATGTATTATTAGTTTAACCGCAATAAATTCTATGCTTGGGTCGGAATATAATAGTTCACAGCAATAAGACTTACGCCCTGCAATAAGCACGCCGTTACCTTGTCGATTTGTTCTTAAGCTATACCGATCACGTGTAAGCCATGTTTCCATTATAATTATTATATCGTAATTGGATTCTAAAATTCCAAGGTAAAATTTTTTAGATTTTGGCCGCATGCCACTGCAGTTAAAATAAAAATTGATATGTTATTGATGAAATTGTTGCCATCAATGATGTTATTGCTATTGCTAGAATTATTAGTAGTCAATATTATTAGAAAACTGATTGGTTGGTATTTGAAATGGTAAACTTTAATTTGGAAATGCAATTTAAAATGGTTGGTTGACACCGCTATATGTACACGACATATGTACACGACCAATTTATATCATTAGAGATAAGCGAGGCACTAAAAAATGCTTCGAAGATTGTCGACGATAATTTCAAAATTCTGATTAAAGTTATTTTCGGGAACACCAATTTTAAATGACCCGATCATCATTACGTTTTATACGAACCAAAGCATATCATCCTCTATAACGCCCTTGCAAAGACGAGAGACGAAAACCCATTTTACTGGAACAACAGCACGCAGAGTTGAATCAAACATATTAAATGTATTTCGGGCATTACCACAAAAGAACAAAATTTCAGAATTTAAGTGGTAAAATATTTGAAACAAAACAATTAGCAGGTTAATTTCTGCTTTTAAATATGTGTCGAGATCTATCACATTCACACGCGCAGACAGTATAAGTTGGAGTCACTAATACCTTGATGGTTAATATTTTAGATTGTCTAATTTATCGTCGTTAAAATTAAGTCAGAATTTTGTTTAAATACAATGTAAGAAAATAAATATTATTTAAACTCGATTTCAATATTAGGAAACATTCTTGGGGGTGTTAAAAAAGGGTGAGCTATTTTAAAGCATTTCCCAAACGACCATCCATCGACACTTGCGAATATAAACTAATTTTCGATTTAAAATCTCACAAAAATATAAATATGGTTTGGTTTTTTAAGTTAACTTGTTTCTGGTTTCTACAGATTTCCAGTTTCCGACATACATAATTGTATAGCTACTGCAATGAGATTAGCAAGCCCACGAGTTTATGTATCTAAGCAACGTTGAAATAAACATGCTCGTATCTATATAGAAATATCTTCAACTAATTAATAAAGATTTAGAAACACAGAAATAAAAATGTAAATAACTTAATTTAGATTAATTACTGATTATTATTACAACTTTGCTAACTGTACCCAGCAGCAAAATCTATGTACATATGAAATCCCTATACGTTTTTAAAAATTCCGTATTTCTACAGCGTGTGGTGGTGGTGTGTACACGTATCTTGGAATTGTGACAAGCAACATTGTACGTAATCAAGTCGGATATTACTAAAATCACGATGCAATTTATTTCTTGTTCCATAATAAAAGGTCTTTCAAAAGTCACGCCTAGATGTACCGGTGTGAATTTTCTAACGTTAATAAAAAGTGTAGCTACACAAATTAACAAAAAAGTGTAGCGTACACAAAAAACATTTATAAAAGTGTATGAAAATAATATACATTTATATTCAAATTAGTATAGCCAGTACATATAAAAAATGTTGGACTCCTCTGACAAAAATATGATATAAGAGCTGATCATACACACAAAATTAACAGTCCATCTTAGAGTTTCCGCAATCTAGCAACTAATATTATCGAATAGAGCCTATTTATTATCGGAGTCTGTTCAAATTACTATAGCCCGTACATATAAAAAGAGTTGGACTCCTCTGACAAAATTTGATATGTTGAATGTCTAATACTCGATAATAGTAGTGGCTGTATTGCGGAAACTCTAGGATGGACTGTTAATTGGGTGTGTACGATCAGCTCTCATATCATATTTTTGTCAACATATCAAATGTTGTCAGAGGAGTCCAACCCTTTTCATATATACGGGCTATACTAATTTGATTAGGCTCGAATGTCTACTATTCGATAATAGTAGTGGCTGTATTGCGGAAACTCAGCTCTCATATCATATTTTTGTCAACATATCAAATTTTGTCAGAGGAGTCCAACTCTTTTTATATGTACGGGCTATACTAATTTGAATAGGCTTGAATGTCTATACTCAATAATAGTAGTGGCTGTATTGCGGAAACTCTAGGATGGACTGTTAATTGGGTGTGTATGATCAGCTCTCATATCATATTTTTGTCAACATATCAAATTTTGTCAGAGGAGTCCAACCCTTTTTATATGTACGGGCTATACTAATTTGATTAGGCTCGAATGTCTACTATTCGATAATAGTAGTGGCTGTATTGCGGAAACTCAGCTCTCATATCATATTTTTGTCAACATATCAAATTTTGTCAGAGGAGTCCAACCCTTTTTATAGGTACGGGCTAAACTAATTTGAATAGGCTCGAATGTCTAATATTCGATAATAGTAAAGGCTGTATTGCAAAAACTCTAGGATGGACTGTTAATTGGGTGTGTAAACTCAGCTCTCATATCATATTTTTGTCAACATATCAAATTTTGTCAGAGGAGTCCCACCCTTTTTATATATACGGGGTATACTAATTTGATTAGGCTCGAATGTCTACTATTCGATAATAGTAGTGGCTGCATTGCGGAAACTCTAGGATGGACTGTTAATTGGGTGTGTACGATCAGCTCTCATATCATATTTTTATCAACATATCAAATTTTGTCAGAGGAGTCCAACCCTTTTTATATGTACCGGCTATACTAATTTGATTAGGCTCGAATGTCTACTATTCGATAAAAGTAGTGGCTGTATTGCGGAAACTCAGCTCTCATATCATATTTTTATCAACATATCAAATTTTGTCAGAGGAGTCCAACCCTTTTTATATGTACCGGCTATACTAATTTAAATAGGCTCGAATGTCTACTATTCGATAAAAGTAGTGGCTGTATTGCGGAAACTCAGCTCTCATATCATATTTTTGTCAACATATCAAATTTTGTCAGAGGAGTCCAACTCTTTTTATATGTACGGGCTATACTAATTTGAATAAGCTTGAATGTCTATACTCAATAATAGTAGTGGCTGTATTGCGGAAACTCTAGGATGGACTGTTAATTGGGTGTGTATGATCAGCTCTCATATCATATTTTTGTCAACATATCAAATTTTGTCAGAGGAGTCCAACCCTTTTTATATGTACGGGCTATACTAATTTGATTAGGCTCGAATGTCTACTATTCGATAATAGTAGTGGCTGTATTGCGGAAACTCAGCACTCATATCATATTTTTGTCAACATATCAAATTTTGTCAGAGGAGTCCAACCCTTTTTATAGGTACGGGCTAAACTAATTTGAATAGGCTCGAATGTCTAATATTCGATAATAGTAAAGGCTGTATTGCAAAAACTCTAGGATGGACTGTTAATTGGGTGTGTAAACTCAGCTCTCATATCATATTTTTGTCAACATATCAAATTTTGTCAGAGGAGTCCAACCCTTTTTATATGTACCGGCTATACTAATTTGATTAGGCTCGAATGTCTACTATTCGATAAAAGTAGTGGCTGTATTGCGGAAACTCAGCTCTCATATCATATTTTTATCAACATATCAAATTTTGTCAGAGGAGGCCAACTCTTTTTATATGTACGGGCTAAACTAATTTGATTAGGAATGTCTACTATTTGATAATAGTAGTGGCTATATTGCGGAAACTCTAGGATGGACTGTTAATTGGGTGTGTATGATCAGCTCTCATATCATATTTTTGTCAACATATCAAATTTTGTCAGAGGAGTCCAACCCTTTTTATATATACGGGGTATACTAATTTGATTAGGCTCGAATGTCTACTATTCGATAATAGTAGTGGCTGCATTGCGGAAACTCTAGGATGGACTGTTAATTGGGTGTGTACGATCAGCTCTCATATCATATTTTTATCAACATATCAAATTTTGTCAGAGGAGTCCAACTCTTTTTATATGTACGGGCTATACTAATTTGAATAGGCTCGAATGTCTATACTCAATAATAGTAGTGGCTGTATTGCGGAAACTCTAGGATGGACTGTTAATTGGGTGTGTATGATCAGCTCTCATATCATATTTTTGTCAATATATCAAATTTTGTCAGAGGAGTCCAACCCTTTTTATATATACGGGGTATACTAATTTGATTAGGCTCGAATGTCTACTATTCGATAATAGTAGTGGCTGTATTGCAAAAACTCCAGGATGGACTGTTAATTGGGTGTGTATGATCAGCTCTCATATCATATTTTTGTCAACATATCAAATTTTGTCAGAGGAGTCCAACCCTTTTTATATATACGGGGTATACTAATTTGATTAGGCTCGAATGTCTACTATTCGATAATAGTAGTGGCTGCATTGCGGAAACTCTAGGATGGACTGTTAATTGGGTGTGTACGATCAGCTCTCATATCATATTTTTATCAACATATCAAATTTTGTCAGAGGAGTCCAACTCTTTTTATATGTACGGGCTATACTAATTTGAATAGGCTTGAATGTCTATACTCAATAATAGTAGTGGCTGTATTGCGGAAACTCTAGGATGGACTGTTAATTGGGTGTGTATGATCAGCTCTCATATCATATTTTTGTCAACATATCAAATTTTGTCAGAGGAGTCCAACCCTTTTTATATATACGGGGTATACTAATTTGATTAGGCTCGAATGTCTACTATTCGATAATAGTAGTGGCTGTATTGCGGAAACTCTAGGATGGACTGTTAATTGGGTGCGTACGATCAGCTCTCATATCATGTTTTTGTCAACATATCAAATTTTGTCAGAGGAGTCCAACTCTTTTTATATGTACGGGCTATACTAATTTGAATAGGCTTGAATGACTACGACTCAATAATAGTAGTGGCTGTATTGCGGAAACTGAGCTCTCATATCATATTTTTGCCAACATATCAAATTTTGTCAGAGGAGTCCAACCCTTTTTATATGTACCGGCTATACTAATTTGATTAGGCTCGAATGCCTACTATTCGATAATAGTAGTGGCTGTATTGCGGAAACTCTAGGATGGACTATTAATTGGGTGTGTATGATCAGCTCTCATATCATATTTTTGCCAACATAACAAATTTTGTCAGAGGAGTTCAACCCTTTTTATTGGTATGTTCGAATCAGAGCAGATTATTTTCATACACTTTTAAAAATGTTTTTTGTGTACGCTACACTTTTTTGTTAATTTGTGTAGCTACACTTTTTATTAACGTTAGAAACTTCACACCGGTCCTAGATGTCAGTAGTAAATAATTTCTAAACACAACCTATTTTTATGTCATCTTTGACATTTGTGAAGTAGACAGATGTACAATTACAACGATGAATACTTACACGCTAGAAAAATGTATTAAAGTTATTCAAACTTATTATGAAAATCATCGATCTTTAAAAAATACGTATCGTAAAATTCGTAATTTGTTCGGTGTAAATAATCGTCCAAATGAGTTAACAATTCAAAGGTTAGTGAAAAAAGAGTCGCCGAGGAACCTTCAACATCGATATCACGACGTTCTCGGGAATTTTTTGATAACACCAAATTAATTATTTATTTATTTATTTACTAAAAATAAAGCGAGTTTTATGCCAAAGGTTGAACAATTGACAATTGTTATATTGTTAAATTTCGATAAAAAAAAATCAAATAAATGTCCTGCCTAATGTAAAATGGTAGCGCATTAAAAAAGGTTGGTGCAGCGAAACTGTTAAAGTTAGCCGAAAGTTTCCAGCCCGAAGGTAAAGCAGATAGTGTATTTGCTATGCAGGCTATGTTTTACGTAGAATTGAACTTACAACTCAGTTTACTCACATTATCATCTACAGTGTTGCCAAATCGTTTTAATGATATGTGACATCGATTCAAATTTAATAATTATTTGGTTGGAAACGTAATCTCCTAAATAGGTAGGTCTATTGCGTATACGTTTAGATCTACGAACTACTTGCTGTTGACTTCTTTGAGGCTTATTAGGCGGCTCTTGATTACTCGGCAATTCGGCTTCTTGGCTCTCCGACTCAGGTTAATTTTGAGGAACTGTTGGTTCGAATTGGTGTTGACTATAGTCATTGGTATTTTGTGTAGACGTGGTAGTTACAATATCTGGAGAAACATGAACTTGACGTTATTGAACTTTGGTAGATTTTAATTGATCGATAGGTCGTTTTAGTGTGTAGCCATCATCAAGTTGTACAAGATAATGAAGTTCTTTAAAATTTCGTACAACAGTGTGCACACATTGAACTCTCCCACGCTTATTTGTCGCACCCCTGGAATATGTTTGGTAGGTTTAAATTTTATAGTTGATTTCAATGCATCAAGCCGGATACGAATACGTCTGTTGAAATATAATTCTGCTGGACTTTTCCCTGAATTGAGTGGTGTTGCACGATAACGTTGCATAATTTCATTGGCTTTCTTGTGTAGAGATTCCGGTTCTGATGACATCGCTTTCAATTTACGCTTGAGTGTTTGTACGTTGTGTTCTGCTAACCCATTTGTACTAGGATGACCTGGAGCAATAAGTTTTTGAAAAATACCGTTTTTGTTGCAGTACATTTTGAATTGATCACTAGTAAAGGTGGTTGCATTATCGGATACCACCATTACCCGAAAACTATGAGTAGCAAAAATGTCGGAGAGAAGATTTATTGACGCTTGTGTCGTAGGAGCGTCTCGTATGATTCGCACTTCTGCCCATCTGGATATTGAATCAACGACGATTATAAAAAATGATCTTGAAAGGGTACTGCATAGTCGATGTGTATTGTTTCCCTGTTTCCAGCTGGTTCCTCCCACTGGTGAAGTGGGGCTTTTGCCGATTTTGATCAAACTTGGACACATGATTCACACAACCTTACCATCCTCTCAATATCAGTTGTTTCATTCTTGTAATTTTAGGATGAGTATGATGAAGTTCTTGAAGAATTTGAGGTTGAAGAGTTTTCGGAATCAAAACTCGTTGACCCTTGAAGATAATGCCGTTATTGAATGTATAGATGTTGACAAAATTTTAGGATCTTTAGCCGTTCCTGATACCAATGCTTCCGCGTTTACGTATTCGTTTGTGATTTATGATTTTTTCTGTAGACGGTTTTCCCTCTAGCTGCGTTGCACGAGATGAACAATCGACGTTAGTGTATTCCGATCCCTTTTTGTAGACTATTTCGTAGTTAAAACTCGACAGGAATTCGGCATTACGCAGTATTCTCGTTGATGTTATTGCTAGAGTTTCGCGATCTAATTGACTGTAATACCTTTCAGCTGATGTTAACGATGGATACAAATATGCGAGAGCATCCCTGCAATGCAAGGTTATTAAGTTTTAGAAACGCTGATTCACAATTTGACGACCAATAAAATTTTGTGTGTTTTTTAAGTAACTGACGTAATGGAAACGTGATTGTAGATAAATCCGGTATGAATCTGGAGTAGTAGGTAACCATACCTAGAAATTTTCTAACCTCATCTGCTGTAGCTGAACGTGGCATGTTGACACTACCGTAAAATGGGGTGATATTGATCAGACGGGGTGACATTGATTGCTGTGCTACATACTTTTTTAAAATAAAATTAAGTAAAAATCTCATAATTATTCAAACCCCCTTTATAATTTTGTTATTCTACATGACTTACTGCATTGTTTCACGCAGTTTTAGTTTATCCTTTGTGGTGTGTGGATATGTTGTATTAGGTGTAAAAAAAAATTTAATTTTTATTTTTTTAATACAAAAAAAATTTTGCCGTCGAAAAGTTTCTATTAGTGTTGAAGAATTTTGGCGAATTAAAACCGTAAGTATGATCTATGTAATGAATATTAGTGCGATAATTTAAACAATTGGCTTACTTAGTTTCCCGTTATTTGAAAATTATATTCAGAGGTTACTTTCATCCATTACTTGGGTCGAAATTGATTGCCTTATCAATGACACCCCAAAGATCAATCTCACCGAAGAGATGCAATATCTACATATATATTTGCATAATTATTTTTTATATTTCAGTTTATCGTTGTAAAATGCCAAGCAACCATGTACGAAAGTTAGGTGCACGAAAATATCGTGATTACACAATGGACCAATTAGATTTAGTGGTAAAAAAAATACTAGCTAAAGAAATATCAATTCGACAAGCGTCCATTTACTATAAAATACCTTTCGGGATACTTCGTAATAAAATTTAAAAAAAACACACCCTGCCAATTGGAGGTCAAACTGCTCTTCGAAAAGAAGAAGAGATTGGTATAATAAGGAACGTTGTAACCTGCGCAGAATGGGGATTTCCCTTGAACATACTAGATTTAAGGATGTTCACAAAAATATATTTGGATTCCGCTGGGCATAATATTATCAAATTTAAGAATACTCTGCCGAGGCAAAAATGGGCATATTCAGAGCTGAAGTATCGCAACAGGTCATCACAGACTTCTTTTGTAATTTAGAAAAAACACTTATAGGTAATGTTTGACGTTCATATTTCTTATTCTTAACATTATTTAAAATATAACATATCGATAGATGTTCCCCCATCGCATATTTTCAATTACGATGAGACGAACGTAGCGGATGATCCGGGAAAGAAATTACTATTAAATCGGCCACAACAATTATGGTATGTGGTTCAGCATCTGGTGTGTTGCTTCCACCGTATGTAATATATAGAAGCGAGAATATGTGGGATACCTGAACCAAGAATGGCCTTAAAGGTTATCCATGTTGTATAGAACGGTGTTGTGCCCAAGGAATACGGTATAACAAGACATCACATGGTTGGATGGAAGCTTCTTGCTTCACAGATTGGCTTGAAAGTCAATTTTTGCCACACGCAAAAATGTTGGAAGGTAGAAAAGTAATAATTGGAGACAACCTTGCATCCCATTTCACAAACAAGGTGCTACAACTTTGTAAAGAACACAACATTGCGTTCGTATGTCTGCCACCAAACTCTACGTACATTTGCCAACCGTTAGATGTAGCTTTCTTAGCTTTGCTTTAACACCAGACCGTTTAAAAATGCATGGCGAACAGTATTGACTGATTGGAAACTAAATAATGGAAGATCAACTTCACTTCAGAAAGATGTTTTTCCGTCACTGTTGAGTAAAACATTGAAGATAATGAATAATAAAGAAATGCTTGACAATGAAGAAGGATCCATCTCTAAAAATTTGAAAAGCGGATTTAGTGTCACTGGAGTATACCCTTTTAATGCTCAAAAAGTATTGGATAAAATTCCAGGTGGTTCGTCCGTTAACCCTGACCCTGTTCTCGAAACATTATTAGTGTCATTTCTAAAAACACAACGATTTACATCAAAACCCCACACTGCAACCAGGAAAAAGAAAATGAAGGTTATTCCAGGCAAAAGTGTTACCAGTTTAGACAGTGAATCAGAAAGCAGCGATTATCAAAATCAACAAATTTCTGACCAAGATATGGACGTGTCAGAAGAAGTACAATCTGAAATAGATCCCGAATATATTGAAGCGGTAGCTGAAAATGTTATGATTGGTACTTTCGTTTTGGCCAAATTTATGTCAGGAAGTCGAAAATCTGTTCAGTACAAATATATTTGTGTAGTCAAAGATATTATTGATACTAACCAATATGAAGTTACTTGGTTTAAAATCTTGCTCTGGAAATAAAACAGTTTTCAAAACCGTGGAATCCGACATATCGACAGTCGAAATTGATGATATTATTGCAGTACTACCCATGCCAGAAATAATAGAAGGGGATGGGCAATTCTTGTATAACATCAAGTTTGTTGTAGACGTGAAGGAGATATAGAAGTATTACTTCTTTTTAGTTTATCTTTTACTTAAACTTTAACGTTTTTTTTAAATTACTGATTATACACATGAAAGATGTATACCTACCTATACGTGTACAGATTGAATTTAATAAATCTTATATGTTCCAAAATATGTTTACATTGTTTTCTTAAATAATTATCTTCTTTCCTGCTTATATTTATAAATTTTACCTAAATTACTGTGGTTACTTCCTTTAAAATGGGCGATCAAAGACACCTCTACCAAGAAGTCTGTTGATCGATTTCAAAATCCGTTCGACATTGATACAGCTTATAACGCAACTTTGTAATACCCCAACTTTGTAATCGACACAGAGTCGAACGCCACCGTCAGCTTTGGGAATAATTACTGGTGGAGATCCCCAGTCACTCCTTTCAACTTTGGAAATAATTCCGGACGCTTCCAAATCGTTAAGCCCTTTGTCGACACAATCACGAAGTGCACATGGAACTTCACGTTCCTTGTAAAAAAACTGGCTTAGCATCTTTTCGAAGAAGAAGCGTAATTTGGAAATTTGACACACAACCCACTTGTTGAATACAAATTTGTTGAAAATTATTGATAATATCTGTGATTGAATTTAAATTATTAATTTGAGCATTTATTTTGTTAACACCTAGATTGTCCAGTTGCTGGAGGTTGACGTTTAAGTATCGGGTCCAAGTACGTCCCAAAAGCGCGTCATACTCATTGGGCACCACGTACTACTGTGGGCGAAAAGTAAGACTTTTTACTTTAAATTTCGCGCGGAAAACCATTCGTCGAAATATTTTTTCTTCTATGTTGGTATGACTGTCAGTGACATCTGTGCCAAATATCACATCAAAATAATCATTAGTGTTTAGTACAAAAAGTGCATTCGGCGATTTTTACAATGAGTGAAATTATTCAACAAAGAAGTTCCATTAAATTTTGTGTGCGGAATCAATTTAGTGGTGCCGAAACGTTCAGAATGTTGCAAAAGGCCTTCGGTGATGATTGTATGTCGCGAGGAAGTGTTTTTGATTGGTACAAATTGTTCCAAAGAGGGTCGAGAACGTGTTGACGACGAACCACGTCTAGGACGGCCATGAACATCAACTGATGATCAACACGTTAATAAAAATCAAGGAGTTGGTGCTCAAGAATCGACGATTAACAGTCAGAGACCTTACTGGCATCGTTGAAATATCGGAAGGTTCTTTGCAGCAGAGCACAAGCACGATTGGTTTCAAAATCACTCAATTTTTTGGAAAAACAGCGTCGCGTTGACTACCAGGATGTCATGAAACATATTATAACTGGCGATGAGTCTTGGATATGCTTACGACCCAGAAACAGACGATCAATCGGCCGAATATCGTGCCAAAGGTGAGCCGAAGACGAAAAAACCACGTCAAAGCAAACAAAAATCAAGTTGATGTTGACAGTTTCCTTCGATTATTGAGGTGTGGTGCACTCCGAATTCCTTCCGACCGGCCAAACTGTCAACAAGGAATACTATTTGAGTGTTATGCGTCGTTTGCGCGAGCTATTCGTAAAAAGAGGCCGGAATTATGGGTCGACAACTCTTGGTTTTTGCACCACGATAATGCACTTTCTCATACTGCATTGGTTTTACGTGATTTTTTCGCCAAAAATTCCACCCATATCGTTCTGCAACCACCGTATTCGCCTGATTTAGATCCGTGTGACTTCTGGCTGTTCAGCAAACTCAAACGACCGCTCCGGGGAAACCGTTTTGAGTCAATTGAAGACATTAAACGTGAATCGCTACGCGCATTGGATGTTATTCCGGAAATTGACTTTAACAACTGTTTCGAGGATTGGAAAAAACGTTGGCACAAGTGCATTGATTTGGAGAAATAAATAAAGAATTTTAAAATTATGAACAAAGTCTTACTATTTTTTGCCCGCAGTGTTATATTTCCTCTGCCGACCGACGATCTTTGTACTTTACCTCAACATTTACTTTACCATCAGGAATCACAACGTTTTTTGTGTAGGATCGAAATGCTATTGAAGATGGTGTCGTTGTGAAGTTGAACGTCGAATTGATCTCGTGGAATTAAATTAAATCCTATGCCGGAGTCTAATCCAAACTTTTAAAGCCGTCCATTTATATCCCCAACATCACCTTTGTCAGTGTAATGCTGATTATTGTGAATATCGACAATCTTATTTATTTCATAGTCCTGGTGGATCACGTCGTCATAACCATCATTTTTATTAATTGAATTGTTGTTTGATGACTTCATTAAAGTTTTTATGCAAACTTGGGGCACATGGCCTTTCTTACTACATGAATTGCATTTGAGGTTTTGTCTGTTAGTGCGGCATTCGGTTGTCTTATGATTGTCTTTATATTCAGTATTCGAGATATAGTCCATTGAGTTCAGTGTCTTATGACCACAGTAGGATCGATCGGAAGTGGGTAATCTAAAAAATACAGAACGTTTTATTAAGTTTGTTTCGATACTTTTTAAATTTATTGTAATTAACATTTCATAGGATTTGGACTAATTTTTAAAAAATATTTAGTTCCAGACAGATTTTCGCTGTGTTCTGGTTATTTGGAGGTGATAGTAGAACTAAGTATAGCAAGTAATATATCTTCCGGCTATAAAATATTGTTTCGGCTAGGATATCAACAACAATATCTACATTACCATCTTTCGTCTGGAAACTTTCGGCTAACTTTAATAGGATGGTGCAGCGACAAGTATAGAGCGATGTTGCAGAGAAATTGATGTTTGCTGCGAAAATTGTGCCGAAAATTGCTTCTCATTATACGAGTATGTTGACGAGTATGTTGTAGTGAATAAATTCCAAGATGATTCAGTTCATGGTTTCTTTAGAAATATTCTCAAAATCATTTTTTGTTGCACGTACAAGGGGTACCGAGTAGCTGCATAACAACCACCCCATCACGCCAATCCATATTCTAATTTAGCCATAACTAGTGTATGATAAGCAAGTTTTAACACCGGACTAGGACAAAAGTCACGAAGAAGGTAAAAAATTCTATCTGTTGATGACAGATAACGATTGACTGAACTTACATGCGTTTTCCAATTTAGACAAGTGTCCAAGTGAACACCAAGGTATTTAAACGAGTCAACAGGTTCTATGTCAAAACACTCAGCAGAACTAAATATTAAAAGTGGTCCTTAAACTGATAAATCGATGGATCTCCGAAGTAAAGGAACTCGGTAAATGAAACCTTGAAATTTAACAATATGCCATCTTTCCGCCATTTCTTAAAGAATGACGGTGAAATTTGGATAGTAGCATTGATCAGGGATTTTAAAGTAAGTTTTGAACAAAATCCTAGGATCTGCTCATGCTGGACTAAAATTGGCCATTTCATAACTAATCCTTTTAAAAATTTAAATTTTCAGCTTTCGGCCAATATATCAGAAACTTTCACTAGCAACCAAAACTTTCGATTGTTTTTCTGATAGTTTAGATTATACTGAGACTTCAAGGAAAATTTGGGGAAAATGTATGGATTAGAATTTTCACTACATTTTCAGTTTTTAAATCAAAAAAATATAGTGAAAATTCTAATCCATACATTTTCCCCAAATTTTCCTTGTAGTCTCAGCATAACCTACACTATTAAAAAACAACCGAAAGTATTGGTTACTAGTAGAAGTTTTTGAGATATTGCCCGAAAACTGAAAATAAATAAATTAAAAAAAAAAAAATTCAAAAGGATTGGTTATGAAATGGCTAAGATTAGTCCAGCATGAACAGATCCTAGAACTTTGTCCAAAACTTACTTTAAAATCCCTAATCACTACTATCCAAATTTCATCGTCATTCTTTAAGAAATGGCGGAAAGATGGCATATTGTTAAATTTCAAGGTTTCATTTACCGAGTTCCTTTACTTCGGAGATCCATCGATTTAAGGACCACTTTTAATATTCAGTTCTGCTGGGATGTTTTATTTAGTGAAAAAAGAGACACAAAATGAGTAAAAAATGTATATAACAAAAGAAATTATTTGTTGTGCTGGTGCTGCCACTTGTGGCGAGTAGCGTAATCTCCCGTAATTGTCCGCTGCCAAATTTCCGCTATCTTATACAGCAGTGAATTATTAAATGTTTGGACTAATATAAGTTTTCGCGTATTTGCTGAATTTGGTTCAAAAATTGGTTCTCGTATTTCACTCGGGAAACGCCGTAAAGCATACATCGGTAGTTTGTTTAATTTTAATCTCAGCTGTTTAATCCTGGTTTAATATACCCTAGATACAGCACAATTGCCGATGTAATACACTTCGAGTAGTTATTCACCGAATATAAACTGCAATTTTAGTCGGAATCGAGTTCATCAAGTTATATTTTAACGAGACCAACTAAATTGCGGTCACATATCAGCTCCATCGATAATCATAAGGCCGTATGAGGCTAATTTCGCGGACCTGAAAGCAATTCTCTATTCAAAGTCTCCATGCACATCTTTAAAATTGATACTGTATCAACCTTCATTACCCAAGTTTAGCATCTATTTCTTAAGCAAAAGGAAGGGCGACCACACGAATTGGTTTTGAAATGTTTCAAATGTGGGTTACAAATTAAGCTCCATGGAACCTAAATGGTTCAATTAACAAAGAAATCATAGATCTATGCTGATTTCTAACAGAAACAATCATTATCGACATTCTCTCCATTTTCTACATTATCGGCGTCATTTTTTTAATTGTTTACATACATTCTCTACACATGTAAAATATTAATTATCTATGCGGTGTAGACAATACGGCACAAAACTGGTCTGGTACGAAACAATAACTTGAGTGTTGCCTGATACAATAGTTTATGTTTTCAGGCATGACTTTCTGGGCTAACGTCACTAACATTTAAGCTACCATGGTGCAAAAAACAGTTTGCATAAGGCACAATGCAATTTACACGAGAAACTAACAAATTTTTTTAAAATCTTGGGAACTTATATTTGCCAAATCGATGATACTAATACCCGCACCTACCTGTTGCACAATTCCAATTAAAATGTTTCCAATTTGAATTTGCGTTGGTTTTGTGATTAATGAATTATCGATTCGATGAGTTTCGTATCGATTTGCTGTAGGTATACATATTACATCGTAAAGCCTCGATAACGATCGAACACCCACAAATTGTAAAATAGATCACAAATCGTTTTGTTTTTTATTTTGCTTTTTCTAGATCATTGATGTAATGTAGAGTTTGACTAATTGGTGTACAAATTAAACTTTCTTTGTATACAATTCGATAATTAATGTTCAAAATCTATTCGTTGGCATACAAATATAATTAATTATATGATCGTAGTTTGTTCTTACCTTTGTTGTGTAATAACGAGCGAATCTTCATCATAAAACATACATTTTCTAGAATGGAGAGAAAGAAAGCCGAATTATCGCGCATGTACACCACCATAACTTTTATTATACCATAAACACAGCGAGCACCGATAAATCTGCAATTAATTGAATTTCTCGACTGCAAAACACAAATCTTTGTAACTCTAGAGAAATGTAAAAGAAATAAAAAAAATTCTTTTAATTTATTTATATCGCCTTGTTGCTAAATAATTGGTGTGGGTGTGGTAAATATATAAATTTTCCTGGCTGTTTGTTGTTTCTCCCTTCTATGTACATTGCGAAATCAATTTTTCATAATTCACAAATACACAAAACATAAAATGTTAAATTCTTAAGAAAAATCGATGGAAATACCTTTTTCAAATTATAATTCAATTTAACAGTTAATTTAATTACGAAATTTTAATTAATTATAAAATAGTAAATGAAAATAAATTTACAAGCACACGCTTAATTGTTATTCCTTGCCTAGATTTACCACTTAAGAAGGGTCTAACTATAAATGTTGTCTGAAGTACAAGAAAATTGATTGTGGGAAATGGATTTACTGTAAGCCTCATTAATTTTAAACTTTTCAGCCAGGTATGGGATACCTGTGTACGCGATACCTATCTGTACTCAGTTCTGTTGATAATTAAATAGAATTGAAACATTCCCTTGGTTTATGATTTATGGCAGTGTTCATCAAAAACTGGACCATCAATGTACACACACCCAGAAGGTTAAAATTAATAAACTTGTACAATTATAGTTAAACAAGAAATCTCAGCTGCATTACATTTAATTGGGAATTATGTTCATGTTCTGTAGGTTAACATACATGCTTAGACGATGATTCTTCTTCTTTAAGAACCAATCTTATACAGGCAGCAGACTGCGTAAAATCACGCTGGAACTTTGCCGGATTAAGTTAAATTTAACGTTCTTTTACTTTCTTTTACTTAGTTAAAAATCATGAAAAATTGTGATCTCGCCGAAGTAAAAAAAAATCACAGTGATTTTTGGCCGAAATCGGAAGTGGCAGCTTCCATAAGAGACTTTTCGAGAGAGATTGTAAATTAAATTCCAAACAAATTTTGTTCAGATTCTTCTTCCTTGGCGTGAAACTATATGAGGGAAGTAAGTTGGCAATTGTGACAGTTCCGTATCTTGCAGCTTCCGCAAGTGTCCGTGATAGCTCCTTGCGGTGACCATAGAGGAACTAGCTTACCACGATATTTGTGGTGTGTTATCGTACTGATAACCTGCCAGGCTTGCGTGTATAAAAAAGCTCGTTCCCTAACGGTGTATCCGGAACCTTGAAATTTTTCAGATTAAGCTGCTTTATATGTGTACTGCTGATCTCTGCACAAATAGAGATTTCGTTCTCGGCTATACGTGGGACCTAAAAAATAAAGCTAATAATACAAAAAAGAAGTATATACAGCGCTCTTAAAAACTCGCATACTAAAGCTGTTGGGATTATGGCCCTTATGCATGGTCTAGAAGGTATAGGTAACCAATGTGGGGCTTTGGTTATCAGGCCTGGCTCTCAAGATATACCGAAAAACGGGACACAAACACCAGGAAGGTTGGTACCACGAATTCATTTTCCAGGGGCATGAGCAGAAGCAAGGATTTATCATATCAACTAACTAAACCAGGAAAATAGTCTGGAAAGCTCCAGCAAAGCTTTACAAAAATCCGAAAAAACAGAGATCGGAGGACAAATCCCAGACCAAAGACAAAAAAAACTAGAATACCGAAAACTGGAAAGTTCAAAAGGTCTTAGCTGTCACTTTCCTAAAAATTGTTGACTTGAAGGAAAACACTGGAGCCAAAGACGTAATCTGGCATTGAAATCGTGTCAAATTTGTAGACAGCCGAAAAGCTTGTAGACAGCCTAGGTGGAGTCTGGTCTGGTGTTATACTAGAAGAATTCGCTAGCGGGAATATTCCTTGCAAACTTGGCAGCCAGATAACTAGCTCACTACGTTATTCTTGGTGTGATAGACTAAAATACGTTGCGAACCGGGTCGAGTTATGCAGGTTGGGACCCAGAATATAAAGAGGGTCAGTCTCTAACGCTTTATTCGGTATACCTGACACCCGCTCCGGCTCAAACTGCCTTATCTGTGTACTGCGGGTCTCTGCACAGATGCACATTTCATTGGGTGGGATTTTGCCCTTTAGGTTTGGTCTCAAAGGCAGATGTAACCAACATTGGACTTCGGCCATTAGGCATGGCCCTCAAGACGTACGGAAAAAACGGAACACAAGCTCGAACAATCTGGTTCTTCAAAAGCAATGTCTAGGGGCCAGGTTTTTCAATTAGGTGCTATAAGTGCATTTTATTGGTGGCTATCATCAAGCAATTAGAGGAAGGTAGAGAAGGCCTCAGCCATCACTTTCCTAGCAATTGTTAGGAAATACTCTGCACCCGCTATGGTGTCAAGTTGACATCTTGTTCCGACCAATACGATCATTGACCCTGTACAAAACGACTGTAGAGAGCCTAGATGAAGTTTGGCCTGGTGCTAGACTACAAGCAGTTACTAGGGAGGTTATCGTCTGCAGATTTAGAGCGAGAGTTTTGATCCAAACCAAACCTAGCGACCCGAAAAAAATTCTGGAAATTCTAAAAATTAGCAATACAGAACTACTGACCGCCGACTAGACAGTGACCAAATTAGAAGAACCGAAGCCTGATTATAGGTCAGCTATTATCATATTAAATAGAAAGTCGTTAGCTCCGCTGGCGAGAACTAATGGTTTAATTAACTATTGTTTCAGCGCAGACACACTCAAGAGTTTTAAGAAATATGAGAAGGACATGTAAAGAGCGCAGATACTGGTAGAGACTCCGGCTGACAGTCAGGATATCAAGGATATCATCGATGGGATTGCTCTGCAAATATCTGGAGGAATCATAGTCATAGGACGACTATGGAGAAACTGGGTGGAGGCTGAAGTACAGGAGCAAGCCTAATGTGCAGATTCCTGCAGAATATAGTCTCCATCACTCCAAGGGAATTTTAGCTGCGCTTATGATCAAACTACGAGCATAGGAAATAGACATTGTCCTAGTCCAAGGATATGGGGTTACTAGTAACCGGGCACTTGGACTTAGGACTCTTAAACATAAACTGCTATACGCGAAGAAGGTACGTAGAATTCGTTTTCGCATTCTTAATACAAATAATCCAAATATCTTTCTGTTATCAAATTAAGAAATTCAGATGAGGTTTCAACAAGCATTGAGATGGATGGTCAAAATATCAGGCTAATAGTAGCTTACCTTCCGTTTTAAGGATCAATCTCATTAAAAAAGCACCAAAAACAAAAAATTGGAATAATCCGGAGAAGTGATACAAATTCCCAAACCAACGTTTATAACTATAAATAGACAAGAAGTATTAGACATTACACTTGTCTCAGATACCAATTGAATTAATTTAGTGAATTGGACGGTGTCGGAGAATCATTTAAAACCTATCAAAAAGCTCTAGAAACAGAAGGAAACCGACCAGGATATTATTAGAACTCTTGTAAATAATTCACTACCGATACCAGTTCCAAACCCCCATACTACTCCTCCAAGATACAAGAAAGTTGAGGAACAAACAAATAATAATTAAGAAGTTATAAAACAAATACCTGGCGGGTATACTACAATGAAATACCAGAGTTCTTTGAGACATCTAAGCTGTGTAAAAAACTATCTCTAAAACCCACCATTCCGAGTTTTCTCCAACGTGCGGATGGTTCTTGGACCATATCTAGTTCAGAATCCTTGGAGCTAGGCATTGTATGCACAGTTATAAGCAAGAAAGAAATCCTGTGGGCAATACATATAGCTTTAAGCGTATACGTCGGCATGACCCGATGGCATTATAAAGGTAATTGTCCAACAAACTACTGACGTAACCTTACTCTTGATGGAAATTATCATCAAGAGTAGCCTAGAACTCTGTCACATTCCTAGTAAATGGACTAAATTAAATGTAGTATTTCTCTAATGCAAGCTCAAAGACCTTAGACCTATAATTTTAGGCTTTTCTAGCCCCCTTTCCTACAAAAAAACAGACCAATAGAAGCCAACATTAAGAGTTCCACTGAGCCAAATATACTATCGAAATCCCAACATGCATACTGTGAGCGGAAAATAGTCGGGCTTCAAATAAGACGCTCAAATCATATTTATTTAGGTCGAAAAAAGTCCAGAATTATCTCTAATATCTTAACGTGATGACAGAGCAGTTTAACATCCACCTGATGTGGATGCCAGGGCAATTCAATATTACGGGGAATGAAAATGCAGACAAACTCGTTCGACAACATACTGCTCACTATGTGCAAATACCTGCTTCAAGAGGAAGCTGGAACAACAACAAATGACGGCTAGTCTAATAGTACCTCATGCGAAAAATCTAGGCAGATCAGGCCTTAAGTAGACCTGTCAAAATCCAGGCAGCAGCATCCATACATGATAACTAAGATAAAGAAGAGGAAGAAACTGTTCCCTATTTGTTTTGCATCTGCCTCATCCTAGTGTTTATCAGACAGAAATTTTCGGGAGCTCTGTTACTAAATGACCTGACAGATCTCGATTAAATGGACGTTAAGGACTTCGATGAGTAGGTGAATAGAGAAAATAATATGGCAAGGTTACGGACCTGATAGTGTCTTTCTATATCAGTCATTTAAGACAACCACCCTTACATAGCCTAACCTAACCTAATCTAGTTCAGATCAATTTTGAATTCATAGGTTGGCGTGTTTTGATAAAAACACCTATTTCGTCGACTAATTGAAATTTTGTAAAAATCTGAGAACTGGAAGTGACAGCTTCAGCGAGAGCTTTTTTATTTTTTGAAATGACTAAATAATTTTAAGTTTTAAAAATATGCATAAATTAAATTTTGTACCAACAAGTGTAGTTCTTGTTGTTTTTTGGGTGTTGGTTACAACATATTCACCTCTCCATTTTTTCCGTTCAGCAACATATGATTTTTCATCAAGAACCACCACGACGTCGGCCAAAACCACTTAAAGCTGAAACATATAAGATGAATCAGTCGGAACCATAACGACGATTACTGCAAACCACTATATTATCAGATGCAACTATATAAAGCAACCCGAAATCAAATGTTTGTCAACCAGCACCATTCGAACTTACAATGATCATAATGTATATTTTTGATGGTTTTGCAATAATTTTACTTTCAGCCAGAACCACATCAATCCAGAACCAATCAACTAAGGCACAAGCAAAACAACACGTAGTATAATTTTTGACCTAAAACCATGCAAAGTCTGCCGGAACCACTGGAATATTAACCAGAACCATATAAAGCCAGCCAATACCAAATCAATGGTTCCACTCTACTCAAATGGTTCCGTTTCCTAAAAAAAATTATACCGGCTGACTTTATACTGTTCTGGCTGTCACTGTATTTGTCCATATGGAATTTAAGGTAGATGAAAATAATCTAGAACGAACGGTATTTTGTGATTCTGGCACACGTTGTAGTGATTCCCTGTATGCTAACGTGTTTCGTAATCGTCCAAAAAAATTACCCAATTGCTGTACCAGCACTTGTAGCACAATTCTATGAAAATGGCACAAGAATTTTTTACAAACTAGTTACAAATTTTTTACACAGTTTAAACATTTTTTACAGGCCTCATTACGCAATTCATGTGTGGGCTGGCATTATACAAAGCTACACCAAATGTTTCCAAATTACTTACAATATCTTGGAGTAGGCCAATCTCCAAAAACTACCTCTGATGAGTAAAACTCGTTATGCAAAAGAAATAGATCCCCGTGGATTTATTACAACAATCTACATCCCATAAAAAGCTATCAAAAAAACATCAAATGATATCTCGAACAAAATTCGATTATAAAACATCAAAACGCTTTCCTGTACATAAATTCGACACTCCTAAATTTATTTCAACATCCCTCACTCATTAAAACCAATCATAATTCATCGAATTACCTTCTTGTACAAGAAAATGGTAATCCTGAATTTTTTACGACCGCAAACACCCACAAAAATCGACCATGCTACATCGAATTACTTTTTGTACAAGAAATTGATGCCCTTGAATTTTATACAACAGCAGCCTACACCCCTAACTACACCTACGCAGACGAACAAGACGACAAGATACTGATCGTTCATCAACGTGCCCAACGAGCAAGGTTATTGGTCAAACGATGATCCACTTGTAAAGAGGCTAAATATACGATAGGCACCCTAATACCCAGGACATGCTTTACAAGCCGATATACCCGAGGTTGTAGTATACCCTAGGTTGTCCACCCAATGATGGAAGATGGTCTAAAAATTAAAATTTTTAAACAGCGAAATTAATGGTCAAGTCGAAAGGTTTCCTTACACACTCTCGGAAATAATGAGATGGAGTGGAAATAAGTTTCGGGAAACTATTCGAAAGAACAGTCAATCAGTGTAATAAACTCAATACACTGAACCACCAGGAAAAAATCAGTCGAAGCATTTTACGGTAGGAATACCAACATACGTCCATAAGAATTTGAATAGGTTCATCTCATCAACAGTATATGGAAAAATTAAAACAAAAAACAAGTTAAGGACCTAAGTAAAAATCATTAAACCCATTAGAACATTACCAGTTAGGGCAATCCATTTACGTAAAGCATAATACGAGATTAATATCAATACTAAGTAGACTCATGAAATAGTTAGAGAAAATTGGAGTACGAAAATTTTGTTAAAATGTCCAAAATGAAGACCTAGACTTGGATAGTTTCCCATAATCAGTAAATTCTTTGCAAAGGAATGGTATCAGACGATCCCTTATTCATCTAATTGTTTCCAATAATATTCGCGTTTTTATATATAATTTGGTACATAGGACCAACCACTTGGCCTCTAAGTTCCGGGATGTTCGAATTATTAGAACAATTAAAATTAGCAATCGTAAGCCTCTTCAAAATCTGCTTAATATCGATAAATTTATTTCGATGAATGGTAAAATGTGCCAGTACGTGTGCCAGGTGGTTTGTAGCGGATAGTTTCTTTAACTACACAGCAACAACAATTCTTCAACAATCACAACATAGCCGCTTATTTCTACGGGATTCGGCAAATCAAATCAAATTTTGGATTCACACTATGACTACTATCGCTTCGGAACAAATCGCAGTGCCGATTTAGTTCTGGCAGCAGCGAACGGTACCACTTTAAACACATATGATACCTAACTACTAGACGTTGACATCGGATTAAGACGTTCATTCAAACACTCCTTCATCCTCGCCAATTTCAATCGGCTCATCATCGGCGCAGATTTCCTAAAAAAATTCTTTCGTTTAGTGGATCTGAAATATCACAAATTGATTGATCCATCCACTAAACTCTCAATCAATGTGACAACAACGCTCGTTGGTACAACATCACCAATGGACAATGAATTATACAATCATCAATGGCTATATGGAGCACTGCTGAAGAAATTTCCTCCATTAACAGCTCCACGAAACTACAACGCTCCGGTACTGCATAATATAACACACTACATCGTGACTACAGGGCATCTACCTTTTGCAAGACGAAGACGGCTGCAAAATCAGCTTTCCTAGAATTCCAACACACGGAGGAACTAGGAATCTGCAAATTTTCTTTATCAGCAATATCATGTTCATTGCACATTGTAAAGAAGAAGGACAACGACTGGAGGCCATGTGGAGACTATAGAAGGCTTAACGCATTCACAATTCCTGACCGTTACCTGACGGTTACCACATTCAAAATGTCTCCATGCAATTGCATATTTGCACGATTTTCACAAAAATCGATCTCGTCAGAGAATATCACCTCATTCCAATTGCTCCGGACGATATACATAAAACTGCAATTACCACTCCATTTGGCTTATTCTAATTCACCCGAATGCAATTTGCACTTAGAAATGCTGCACAAACGTTTCAGCGTTTCATCAACAAAATCGTGAGAGATCTCGATTTCGTTTTTATCGACGACATTCTCGTAGCCTCAAAGACGAGAAACAACACCTGCAACATTTGGAACAACTTTTCCAAAAATTCTCAAATAACGATGTCAATATCAACACTGCAAAATGCGTGTATGGGGCGAACAATCTTGATTTCCTCAGTCACAAGATTACAGCTAATGACATTCTGCCGTCCGAAGGACGAATTAATGCAATTAGAGAATTCCCAGAACCACAAAACGTGAAATAAGCCCAACAATTCGTCGGTATGGTAAACTACTACCACCGATTTATACCAAAATTTGCAGAAGTACTTGCGCTTATTCACGCACATTTGGCAACACTTCTCAAAAAAACAAAAAAAGCCTAAAAATTTCTTTTGGGCTGAAAAATGTCAAAACACATTCCTTCAGCTCAGGACCAGCTTGGAAAATATTGCTCTTCTAGCGCAACCAAATATAACATCACTACTGATGCATCCAACACAGCAATAGGCGGGGCCTTACAGCAACTCAATAATAAGACCTGATAACCTCTTGAATTTTTCTCCAAGAAAATTTCAGATGCCGAAAGAATATATTCCGCATTTGATCGTAAATTGCTTGCAATTTTCCAAGCAATAAAACAAACAACGCAATAAAACCGTAAAAGTGGAAATTAGATAAATTTGCAGAGTCATTACGTCGAACAATCTTCGAACCAAATCACCTCATGGGAATTTCCAAATTCCACCAGGTAGATTTGAACACATCCATTTAGACATTGTTGGACCACTTTCACCATATAATGGATTCACATACATTTTAACTTGCGTAGATCAGTTCACGCGGTGGGCAGAAGCCTACTGCTCAAAGGTATTTCCGCAACAACAATCGCAAAAACGTTCGTCGTAAGCTGCATTTCTAGATTCGGCCTCCCGGTCAACATTATACGATCCCAATCATATTGTTGGGAATCCAAGCAACAGTCAAATATATATAACCTAAAATGTTCACCAGCAGAACTGGTGTACGGTCAAATCATCAAATTACTTAGGCAATTCTTTGTGGAACATCCACCAATCTACCACTGACACAGTGATACATCAACTGCGCTCCACGAGGAATAAATGCGCAAAACAAATCAAAATGACATATTCGTACCAAAGTCGCTGCAAACCTGTGACTACGTTTTTGTACGAATAGATAAAGTTCGTACTGGTATCACACCACCTTATGAAGGCCCTTACAAAGTGATACGACGACTTCGTAAGCACTTTGTATTACAAATCAGAGATAAGCAACAATCGGTCTCTATTGATCAACTCAAACCGGAGTGAAGAAAACTGTCCGCATTCTCGGATGACCACAAACGCTGGCGAAGACATTATATTACTTATGACGATCACACTTCGTCACAATGATACATTTCTATCATCAATTTAATTTTCGTTGATAAACCATTTACATCACCTCTGCCATTACTATTATCATACATCATTATAATGGTACTACGCGGTCATAGTTTCTTCAACTATAAGAAACTCTGTACAATTAATTCTCCGTACAATCATGTCATGAAAAACGCACTTGAGATGGCATGGCAAACGTCTATGTTTACTAAAACATATTTGTAAACGGGTGCCCCTAAATATTTTGGTGGATGTAAAATCAATTTTAAAAATCGGAAAAGCCGGTTTTGGATTGTTGAGTTGTTGGATGTAGCCAAGAAGATGAAGGCAAAAATTATCGTCTGCCTATTCAATTTGGACTCAGTTGCCGGAGCAACAACATCGCCGCCGCAACAGCATCACTCACTTAAAACCTAGAGTGTTTATAAAGTTCTAAAAAATAACCTTTGCTGTTCTTTCCCCTTGTTATATCTAAACAGACTGTAGGAACAGACCTATCGTTATCCCGGGTATTTGGCCAGCCATGTCCTACATTCCAATCAATTATGGCATCAAATGTATTATTGAGCACTTAATAAAGCTGTAATTTCTCTGATTAGCATTTGAAATAATTTGACCTTGTTCCCAATAAACGTCAAAAGTGTACCACTGCTGTAAGCGCATAAACCACACGAAACCCAACAAAATTTATGATCGTGCATAATTAAGTAATCATAATTAAATCTTGTTGCTGACAAATCGCGCGATGTTTTAAATTAAGACATTTCATTTCAAATTATAATTAAGAATTTAAAACACGTTCACGTTCCCGAGTGTATATGCAAATGAATGTAAGAAGCAGAGCAACTAATAAATTCTCAAAAATACAAATTTTCCATTCATTTCTAGGTCGAAAAAAATGCAAGCGAATTTTTTATGGAATTGCATGCAAGAACACGAATATTATAATTTTAATTCTTTATATCAAAATATAAAATAATTCTAAATTTATTAGAAATAAAAATATCAAATATCTAGCTTTTGAAACGGTAAAACTGGAAATTGCAATATTCTGACTATACACAACGAACAACAAACACAAAAACTAGAACTACTGTGTGTAAGTTTACTTCTCGGTTTCGTATATAACAAACTACAATCTGTGTTCGCTTAATTTATTATAATACTTCTTGTATACCATCATCATCATCATCATCAACGTACATTAGCCGTGGAATTCCATCCGAATCCATTATTATAATCCAAGCGGTATTGGGATTGGGACAACATAATCATTTTAATAAATTAACAAAACAAAATGCAAATCCATAACCATAAATTGATCACGGCCGATGATTGGACGGTAACTAATGTCTTTGGTGTACAGAATTTGATATTCAAATTGGCTCTTTGTGGGACACAGCACAACAAAACTATCCAACTCTGTAACTTAGATATTAGATGATAAAATATAAAAATGATACAAACAATTTTGATCTAAATAAAATCAGAAAATGGATTTCACTTTTTACCTCTTCTAGTGTGTGCTACATTAGACTTAGAATCTAATTAACGTTTTAAAAAAAATTCGAGTAAAAGTCGTCGTTACAAGAAAAGATCTAGCTAAATGATAAGGAATGTGTGCGTATGTGGATGCAAATATTTGTTTAGATCGCGTGTTTTATGACATTAGAAATGAAATCGTGCCGCATATTTTATAGAGATCAAAATATAGATTCACAAACAAACCAACTTTTGATTTTAAACTTTCGTTGTAAATAACTTTCGGGTCAAGGTCGATATGTTTTTCGAATTTGTTTGAATTTATTTTGAGGCCAAATTAAAACTATGTGGTTTAGTGCATGAACTTGGCCATACCAGATGTTATGGTTCAAGTCTGAAATCGTCTTCAAGAAAGGTAGAAAATTACCGGAATCTTTATGGTAACTTTTTGAATTCCTTGCCCTCAAATTCCTGTGAATCTATTTTGGATGAAGTCGAAAATACCGGATATATGTTCTTCTCCGTTATTGCAGTAGATACGTGACCGCATATCTTGAACGACGTTGTCTTTGCTTTGCTGGTGTTGGATGAAAATGTTGTAACCCTCCAACGTACAAGTCTGCAACTCAAATCACGTTGACCCATGATGAACTTTCAACTAGCGTGATCTATGATTAAGCGTCTCGGAATAATTCGTGTGCGCCTTCGATCGATCGTTCACTATCTTCGTCATCTAATACATATTATTGTTGTTTTCTTCTTGACTCTGGTATATAAAAATACCCCGGTTGAATTATTTTGGATTTATGACTTGACTCTTTTTATGCTATCTTTCGACTGGCTTCATCCTCAAAAAACAATCATTTATTTTTTCGTCGTAATAATTCAAGTATACAATGGTTTATATTTTAGGGGTTTACTCTTCTAATAATACATAACTGATGCATACATCACCAACCTCCTCGGCATCTGCATCACAGTGGCATATAAAGCCGAGATGTCTTCAAATTTGCTTTACATTTTCAGGTGCCTAAGAATTTATGAAATCTGTCTCATGTATGTGATGTTAGAACTAACTAGGATAAACTAATTTAGGACTAGTTTAGCACAAAATTCAGACGCTTGTATACACGTTTGAAGTTAGAACTACATTAATCCTGAACCAACCAAAATAAAAAAACTGGAGATGTATTGGTAAATATAGCAAACAATGACATTTAGGCGAACTAATGATTGACATTTTAGGTAATATTTAAGGGTTTTATTTAGAATTTTTTTAAGAAATTAAATATCTCAAGATCTAAATTCCAAGCTAATTATTTTTGCGCGGTCAAATTAATTTTATGCTGGACTTTACAACCCATCCTAATAATACTAAACTTTTAATTATTTATTATCGAAATTGGAATTAGTTCACAAATTCAATATTTCGCCTAAATGACAATTTTCATTTGTTTTTGTTGGTTTAGGATTAAGTTATTTCTAACTTCAAACTCATCTTTTTCTTATGTCAATCCTGACTTCCGTATAAGTCTGCGACCAACTCTAACAAATCACAGTGTTTTTCACGGTGATGGTGATCAACAAATCATCCAGGAAGACCAAGTCTCTATCCTGTAGTTCACCCAATGCAACAACCGACATATTGATTGAACTGCATCACACTGCACTGGTTGCCCTGTTGCCGTCAAAGCAGAAGTCGCGTAATGATTCCACAAATGAAATCTGCCAAATATAGCGTCCATCAGGTTTATTCTTTCATCAGTTGTTGAGAAGTCATGGTCAAGTCGATTGTTCTCAAAGGAAAGACACACTGTGTTTCGCGCACTTCTTCCATTTTATGTTCGTCATAATCGACATATTGAGCAAGCAACTATAGTCATTGTGATAAAATCTCGCGCTAATTTCACCTTATTCGACATCAATCCACCAAATCGTAAGTGTAGAGTGCGTACAGAGGAAAATATTGCTTCTGTAGCAGTTAGTGTTGATGAAGACGACAAAATGTTCATATGTTGCAGGACACAGTAACTGGGATTGTATTATTCGACTACGTGTAAAGAAAATACAGCTCATGCAACAACTGAAGCTAATTTTTGGTTACACGTATTTTTTCAAAGATGACGACGGCTGCAACGTTACCGCCAATGGCGCTTGCTATCGTTTGATGAATTCGGACTTATTTTGCCTTAAACTGAATCTGCTCGATAAGAGGTTTCAGCAAGACGGTGAGCAATTTATCTCACGGTTTGCTCCGGTGAATTGGCCGCCTAGATCGTGCGATAATACGCCTCTTAACTATTTTTATGAGGCTATGTGGTTTTTCGTTTATATCAATAAACCAACAACAATTTCAGAATTGGAAAAAAACATTAAACATGTCGTTAGCGAGATATCAGCCGAAATGCTCGGTAAAGTGGTGAAAAACTAGACATAGCCGTGAAAAATATTTTCATGTAATAATATTTAAATAGTAAATGGAAAATTTTAAATCAGACGCCTAAAAATCACCCGATAGTTAAATACTTTGTCGCCGAAAGTCTACCAAGCAATCTATTAGAAGAGAATAAGCGTCCTTTTTTGTCACCCCATTAAGTTTACGTGCGTCTAAACAAAGTTTAGTCTTTCGGTCTTTTCTCTGAACAAGCATCCTTGGCGATCTCCACGCACTCTTGCTAACCTCAATAACCACTAATTCCAACTTACAGATCATTTCGGAATATATTCTAGGAAATTGAGATAATGCTGCTTTCCTGTGAGACATTGTTTGTCCTCTTCACGTTGCCCTCCAACTGTGGTGTTTTCTTATTCATCACTCTTGAAGATACCTGCCCCATACCGAAAACAAAATAAGTTAAATCCTTTTCACAGTCATGGTACTCATGTCTGACATCTTTACAAGTCCAGCATATTAGCTAAGTTGCACGATCTTTCGTAAAGTTGCAGTAAAGAACACACGCTCGTTTCGTAATTCTTCTTTTTGCTCACGAACTGAAGAAATATTACTGCGCCTGTTTATCATCGTGTTAACGTTTTTTTTACTATATATACGACGGTAAATTTTCTAAGGCCGTATCCTAATTGATCCCAAAATTGTTCATAATGGCGAAATAATGTTCTCAATTCTTCCACGATGTCATTGAGTTATGATAAAGAAGTACAGCGTTTCATATAAGGCGGCGTGCAAATGTTGACATAATCTGTAATTCAGCTGGTTCTCTATCAATCTCTGTTGAAGCCTGGCATTTAATTTATGTACTGCCAATGCAAATTCAGAAAAAATTGCTCTGAGTTTCTGGAACCTTCAAAAAATTTAATCGATTCTTCCCCGAAATCAAGGTACTGATAAATGAAATCCAAAACCAGTTGTCTGCTGTTTTCAATGGAGCTGAGATGTTTCAAATATTAACTTCACGGGAAAAACAATTGAAAAATACTAACCATAAAAAAAAGATTAACAAGATGGTCAATGGTGCAAATATTTCTTTATTTGAAAAAGATGCGGACTCTGCTTAAAATTAAAAGGGCCAGTTAGTCAATAATCGGATTTAAACGTGTTCCCGTTTCACTGGCATATAAAACTGCTTTCGAAATATTTTACCTAAGTCGTGCGACAATTACTTTTGTGTTTTCCAAAGGTAACTGCTGAAGATCTATCTGCCTAAAGTGTATTTCAAGGTAATCGTATGACATTCGATGCTTTTACAGAATTACAAAAGCGTTCGTGAAACGAAAACTCTCACATCTTCGTCCACCAAAATTACATTACGTTCTAAACCGGATGCGCGAGGTACGATTTTATGAAGTCGAGGCTTTATATCACAATACACAGAAACCATTTACACACTTTCTAAAATTTGTTCGGACTTCTGATATCAGAAAATATTTGGAATTCATAATATTAGCGATATGCACGTTTCCAGTTGTCGCAGATGTCGGTACAACAAATTTTACATTTTAGATGAAACTGTCTGTAATGCAACAGACATTTGTAATCACGTGAGAAGGTAGCTACTTGCCTTGTAAGAACACGGACAACCACGTTAATATGACGCCTTTGTAGAAAAATCATGATCTTGGTAGGTCTAGTTTTGGCCAAATCATCTACTGTTAAATTTCCCGAAATATTAAAATTCCCTTCCGCCCTTATCAAGCTGATGTTGAACTAACCAGCCATCTCGCCTTTACACTCAAAAGGTTTCTCAATCTTAAAAATAATTGAGTGTAGAGGAGTTTCTAAATAGAATTCCCCTTATTTGTTTCGAGATTTCATCAGCTTGTTCGGCGTGATCCAGAATCTGGTGTGAGCTTCTATTTGTATTCCCAAACAATTTCGGAGAGAAGATGATAAGTTTATAAATTTAAGGTCTACGGGACGCGAGAGTAAACATAACCTGTACATAAGTTCACTGACATTCAATATTCAACTTGCAGTGGTCTGCTGCACATCCGCATGAATGAGGCCATCAGAAACTACCGACTGAAATGGCATTAAACAGTTTATGGACCATTGGAATTTCATTTCGTTTATTAGGGAACTTTCAATAATTTTATTATAAGCATCAAACAGCTTGTCCTATAAATCATCATCATCATTGCTAATACAGGCTTACAGCTAATGTTTCATTTACCTAAGTTTATTATTAAAAAATGAAATCAAAAATTAACTCGCGCCTCTTCCTATAGCTCCAAATGCGAAATTTCGCACGTCATGTGGAAGGTAACCTAACATAAGCCAATGGCTTTGACGATAACTTGAAATGGTTGTAAGTGTAAAAAGTTAAGAGACCACTGACCCAAGGTCTTGGTGCTTAGAGTTTAGACAATATCAGTTGGTCTTAATAGCAGAAAAGCACCGAAACTACATTGCAATGGCGAATTTGGTTGACTCGTCAGCCCTATCACAGTTGTGTTTTCATTCCCTTGTTACTCTTCAAATGATCAGTAACTTGAGTGATAGTCGCGCCACAATCAATGAGTGGATTGTACCACACGATGAGCGTCCTTCCAGTACCGTACCTTCCAATATTTTGGAAGGCATAGCTGATAATGCATTTGGTTTTTGGTAATGCAACAAATTACTTTTGTATTAGTACAATTGTAACTGGCTATGACATCTGTAACTGTCTATGGCGTTGATGATGTTCCCCACTATGGGGAATGTAACCTTCCCCCACTGTGTGGAATGACTTGCTCGTTGAACGTTCTTCGTCTTAAATCGACTACGTTTTATTTACGGTCTCGTGCTAAGTGACTAATCAGTCGCTTGGACTTGTTTTCATGGGCATCCCTCGCTACTGGCATAGCTTGTTCCCAATGTTTTGCACTGTCTCTATACTAGCACTCCATCTGAACTGCGACACGTGCTACTTTAACACGTTTTATCGCACTCGTCTTCTGGAATGCATTCCTCTCTAGTGATGTGATGACATCCACTATTGAACTGACTTTTAAAATTACTTGGTAAGCCAATTAATTCCTCGTGTTCTCTTGCCGTTTGCTCTACTCCTAAGTTTTGCAATTATACGTGACTCAGAACATATTATGCTGATCACCTCACATCCTCTAATATGTGTGCCTCTTTCTATGTAAAATCATCCGAATCAAGCTTATGCAACTTTTTTTTATTACGTGGCCAAACTTTTCTGGCTGTCTTATATTCCAAGGGCAACACCAACGCTCCAATGATTGTTTTGCTCTTGTTAATACACCAATAGAAGCAAAACCGTAATGAACCTTTGATTTGTAAAAATCCATACCACAATGTTCTCGTTTTTGATGGCGATTATGCGAATTGGATCGAATTTGAAAATCTATTCGTCGATCTCATCCACATTAGCAAGCAGAGGCCAAATCGCGAAAACTTCATTATCTCAAGGTGAATATAATTGGAGACGAAGCGCACAGTGTCTTAAGTATGTAAACATCACAAACGCCAACTACGAGGGATTACAGTGCATTATATGAGATCACGACGACCACCTTCGTTTAATTATTATTAGTCATTTCTAAAATGTCACACAATTTCATACAATAAGCTCGTACACTCGTAGTCATTTCGAACTCTCACACATTCACGTGTCAAGTTTGCGCTGGAAAGCACAACAAATTCCAGTGTTCGTAATTTAAGCTCATCTCATTCGAAGAATGGTCAAATTTTTCATATTAAAAATAATAAAATTTCTAAATCCAATCCCGGATCATCATCCGGCGAATCGTCTTCACTCGATTAGATCATTATTGCTATAATCGGCGGATTAGCAAGAGTACCAACCTCCGTTTCGATTAGTAGAATCTGTGCCAGTGGGGCACCTAAAATCGCATTCAGTTGTAGAATTTCTACTCGGATTGCGAATTCATTCAACACTTTATAAGGACACGCTATTTGGTCTTATACATTGACCCTGATGAGAAATTGAAGCGCAAGGTAACCAATCGACTGCGGCCATCTAGAATTATGATAAAGTTAACAATACACTCAAGATGTTTCGGGAAATCGAAGACCTTACTTTACTACGACATCCAGCACAACAAGAGTAAAAATATGAGCCACATTTTGAATCGACGCATTATCGCAATGACCGATGCGAGGGTCGCACCAGGTACAATCCGTCGATTACATTTCATAGGGCATTGGCTTTCCAAACAATGCCCGCTCAGTATAAAATACCAGAAGTTTGTGCAAAATTACTGGACTCCGGATGTACGAGTATAGAAAAAACTGCGTAATCAGAACAGTCCAAGTACCCCGTATTGGTTCTAAATGTCAACACAGAAACTTCTCAAATACTAACTTACTTTAGAAAACACAAATTATATCGACAGGTTCTTACGCTATTCGAGCACAGAGATTAAGAGCACATTACACGGGCCTATTGATTGTGTTAAGCAGCGAACGATATCACGAGTGCTGTATACTTTGAAATTTTGTACCACTCATGAATTAGTACGAGACAAACAGGAGAGATTCCCAACAGCAGCGTAACTTGCATTAAGCGACTTTCGGATGAAATTATTTCCTTAATCGCAATCCAGAGACAACTGTTGGCTCTACTCCCATCGTATATTGCTTCGAACTACAAATGCAATCTTCGAAGAGCGAGCTGCTCCTCATCGAGATACAAAAAAATTCCTCGAGCGTCAGAGCAACCTCGAAATATATTTGGACGAGTCCTTATAGAAACTGATGAACTCTAGTGGTCTCTCACGGTTGATTATTTCCGATTTAACATCACCTTATTGGCTAATGTAAGGATACATTGGCATTCAAGATAAAGGTCGCACCATTGAAATCTAACACATTATATTATGCACGCCAACGTTCAATGATTCAACGTACCAAAAAATAAATTGTTTGTATGGACTAATTTGCAATTGGCTCTTGGTTGGCTACGCAGTGCTCCAAATCCAATCTAGGTTGTGTTTTATTTTGGATTACCTTCAACCTACTAGTTGAAGCTATATATTGACACCAGTTTTAAACCCACCAATTGTGCGTGTCGTGGCGTAGCCGTGTAGAACTATCAATATGTACAACCATCTATTGTAGTGAACAGGTCCTATTTGACTGCTAGATGATTCTAGCTAAAAACGACGTCAAATAATTTGTTTGTCTTCTTCGTAAGTCTTACACCAACATTGACGAGTACAAGCCAAAAACGTATAGTAAGCTAATTCGAATCGTGATCCAGAAAAGATCGATCTGCTTCGTCGCACTTCAGTGGTTTATGGGAGGCAAAAGATCAAAACCGTAAAATATTAAACACTGTGCATTATTGGTAAGACATTTCTTAAATTTGAAAGACTAACGATACAATCTGGTCGAATTCTCGATCCTACCCCCACCCACCTTTCTTATCAAAAAACTGCCAACCACGAGACGTGAACCTGCAATTCTTAAAGTGAAAATTAATCGTCGTGACAATGAAATGCCAGAGCGACATTTGGAGGCGATGGTAGCCGAGAATCTAGAAAAGGCCGTTCAAGCTGTCACTCAACTGTCAAAATTTACATTTCTGCAAAGACAAGTTCTATTTTCAACAATGATCGTTCATTTATCATTAAAATCACTCAACAAACACTCTCCAATAAAATTTTACGCATGTTTCTCACCGGGTTTTGTATTCTATGTTTCTTGTCTTATTGTCGGACAACCGGAGATTTCCAATTTAATGTAATATCTTCAGCTTTGTATCCTCAGTTTTAAGTATAATATTTACACACGGTTCAATAACGCTAAACTCAAAGAATTGGGGGAGATCGGTAAGGAATTTGAATTGGGTTACACGAGAAATACAAAACAAAAGGGTTACAATTTCTAGAAATCACTTGTTGGCCGCGACACATTACCATGCACAATGTCAATATTGAGACATCACTTAAAGTCGTACGTGAAAAAACTGTGCCAATACCTCATCAAACATAAAACAAAAAGAAATTAACAAATTTACAAGAATCGAATCGTAAATGAAAAACTATTAAACAATTCATTAGTTTCAAAATACTTAGTTACCAATTAAACCGTGCATGTACATGAAATGGTTTGTGTATGTAATTCCAATGCCAATTTATCCAATGTATAATCTGCTTTCTTGTAGTATTTAGAACTGGGTCGCACAACGGTTTCTATATTAAGACATTAAAAATGCATAAAAATCGAAATCATCCTTACTCTCGATTACAAATGAATATTTATAATCGATTCCATAACGAAATGCTCGGTTAAAATAGATTACCGGTGTACTATATAGATTGAGATAAGAAAAAAACGCGATCCGATGATAAACGTCTTATAGTTATTATCTTTTACCTTTGTAGGCAGACGCAGACAAAATCGCAACAAATTTTATTTTCCTTACCTTGAACGCAACAAGTTTGCAATCTCGTATGTACGCATAATTGAGGCAATTAAATGCCTGTATTAATTGAAAACGCGAACTATCGAGATCTGCGCACCGTTTGATGCAAAATAAATTTTAATCTTTTCATACATAAACATTCATAGATGCGCGCGATAAGTTGTAACTCGTTTTCTTATGTGAACATTACCGTTGTTGCGTTTACTAAACCAAAAAGAATTTTTCGTTTGAAATTTAAAAATAATTTTTTTGCTTCTCGGTATTATGGTCGTGACGAGCTGATGAGGCCTGTTTCACCTGTTTCGAGCTGTGTATGGTTTCTTACATTCATATATATGAAATTGTAATTAATGGACGATAAAATATTAAGATTATGGTTCGATAATATATAATAAAATAATTCATCTTCAATGAATCGTCTTGTATCGTCTTGTATATTTAGATATATTTAGATGTCCGCTGTTGCATGCATGTGTGTCAGAATCAAGATATTACTTATTTCCATTTTTATCTGTTTCTGAAATGGTAATAAAACAAAGTTGATCTTAGAAGTGTTAATAAAAATATTTTGACAGGTTTATTATCGATTTCACTTCGATTAGTTAGATTGGTGGCGATGATATTTTAATGTTGGCTGAGTCTTTGTTAATAGGCATTTAAATATTTTCGGATTAACAGTGAACATTTTTAATATCTTAAGGACTGATTCTCTAACTGGCATTTAGAGCCGAAAAGCTGGAAAGGATAATGCGGATAATATCTTTGCTATTAAAGCTGGAAATAAAAAAGTGGAGGAGTGAATATGTTGTGGCCAACAGCGGATTTTATTTTACCACAAATGCATCATACAGGATTTCTAAAACGAAAAATTAAACTTACCGGACTTTTATTAAAACAAAAATCATTGCGCATAAATTTCGTTGAAAGTGACACTTCCGGTACGCAGATTTTCAACAAATCTCATTTTGCAAGGACCTTCCAATTAAAGGAAAATGGTTAAGTGTGAAAGCGAGCATCATTAAAATCTTTCATTTGGATTTATTTCCAACCATGACATTTTAAATGGTCAAAATTTAGAAATTTTCAAATATTGTGTGTGCGATATATTCAATCGAGGTTACGCGGACCCCCCACATGAAAATTGACCTAAAATGTTTTCCAAGTGCGAGCATCATTAAGACCTTTCATTTGAATCTATTTCCAACCATGACACTTTAAACGGTCAACATTTATAAATGTTCAAATATTGTGTGTGCGATATATTCAATCGAGTTTTCCCGGACCCCCCACATGACAATGGACCATAATTTTTTTCCAGATGCAACTATCATTAAGACCGTTCATTTGAATCTAAAGGGTTATCCAATTCAAGCTTGATAAAGTAAACTTAAAAAAAACACACAAAATATTCCGAATGTATTGTAATTTTTATTTCATTTTACAGATTGATCCTTGCCATTTTTAGTTAAACAAGATATCATTCAAATGTCCTCCACGGGACTTCTTACAGGCCTTGATTCTTTTGCGGTAATTTTCAATGACTTTTCGGCACATTTCGGGCGGTATCTCGGCCATTACCTTACGAATATTAGTTTTCAATTCGTCAAGAGTTTGAGGATTGTTTGCGTAAACACGATCTTTCGCGTAGCCCCACAAAAAGAAATCCAAAGGCGTTAAATCACAGGATCTTGGAGGCCAATTGACATCCACCAAGCGAAAAATGAGCTTCATCACTGAAGAAAATTTTGTTCGAAAAATCAGCATCGACGGCCTGTTTTTCCAACACCCAATTTACGTATGTTAAATGCTCCATATTCTTAAATGGCAGAATGTCAACTAAATAAATGACAGCGTACTTGACGTTTATCTTTGACAGATGTCGGTATACAGATTTCTACTTTATCAACCTCGAATTGGATAACCCATTATTTCCAACCATGACACTTTGGACGGTCAATATTTAGAGATGTTCAAATATTGTGTGTGCGATATATTCATTCGAGTTTTCCCGGAGTCCCCACATGAAAATTGACCTGAAATGTTCTTCCAGGTGCGAGCATCATTAAGGCAGTTCATTTGAATCTATTTCCAACCATGACACTTTAAACGGTCAATATTTAGAAATTTTCAAACATTGCGTGTGCGATATATTCAATCGAGTTTTTCCGGACACGTCACATGAAAATTGACCTGAAATGTTCTTTCAGGTGCGAGCATCAGTGAGATCTTTCATTTTAATCTATTTCCAACTACGACACATTAAACTGTCAATATTTAGAAATTTTCAGATATTGTGTGTGCGATATATTCATTTGAGTTTTACCGGACCCCTACATGAAAATTGACCTAAAACTTTTTCCAGGTGCGAGCATCAGTACGACCGTTCATTTGAATCTATTTCCAACCATGACACTTTAAACGGTCAACATTTATAAATGTTCAAATAGTGTGTGTGCGATATATTCAATCGAGTTTTCCCAGACTCCCCACATGAAAATTGACCTGAAATGTTTTCTAGGTGCGAGCATCATTAAGTTCTTTCATTTGAATTTATTTCCAACCATGACACTTTAAATGGTCAATATTCAGAAATTTTCAAATATTGTGTGTGCGATACATTCAATCGAGTTTTCCCGGGCTCCCCACATGAAAATTGACCTAAACATTTTTCCAGGACCGAGCATTAGTAAGGCAGTTCATTTGAATCTATTTTCAACCATGACACTTTAAACGGTCAACATTTATAAATGTTCAAATAGTGTGTGTGCGATATATTCAATCGAGTTTTCCCAGACTCCCCACATGACAATTGACCTGAATTTTTTTCCAATTACGAGCATCAGTTACACCTTTCATTTGAATCTATTTCCAACCATGACACTTTAAACAGTCACTATTTGCAAATTTTCAAACATTGCGTGTGCGATGTATTCAATCGAGTTTACGCGGACTCTCCGCATGAAAATTGACCTGAAATTTTTTCCAGGTGCGAGCATCAGTAAGACCGTTCATTTGAATCTATTTCCAACCATGACACTTCAGACGGTCAATATTTAGAAATTTTCAAATATTGTGTGTGCGATATATTCAATCGAGTTTTCCCGGACTCCAAACAAATATTTTTGGTATAAAAAACACTTTCTGCTGAAAAATATCGGCTGAGAAATGTTGGCTGAGAAAAGTGGTCTGAATAATATCGGCTGATGCATATTAATATTTGACATAACATATTATATTTTCGGCTGAGATAGCAAAGACACTATCTGCATCATCGACTTTTTTACTTTCGGCTGGAAACTATCGGCTAACTTTAACAGGGTAGACTAAAGACTGAATTAAAGAAAGTTGACTCAACAAGCATCTGTAAATCTTAGTTAACATATCAAATCAATGAAGTACAAAACTATTGGGAGAACTTAGTGGACAATCTTCAGGAATGAGGCCAATCAACTGGATTCGCCAGATGCAACGAATTCTGACGAAATTCTCAAAAGTCGAAACAAGATTATCGAAAATAATGATGAGGTTGTTTAACAAATGATGTTTAATCGCCTCCATGCAAGCGAAATTGAAGCCATCGGATATGCAAAACCAACAATAATAATAAGAAATACAAATATAACATTTCGATACCCAAAACTAGTGAGGTGGATTTTCACCATATAAAAATAAGGTTGACAGTCAAAAAAACCAAGAAAATTCATATGAAACACAACGCGATTCTAATAAACCAACTCAATACACACGGAATTGCAGGTAAACGCCACACGAGGGGAGAAATTAGCATATTCATTTAAACGAAAATCATTGTATTAGCCAAGTAGTGCGAGGGTTAAATGCTGGATATTTATTTTTAACGAATAAGAAATAATTGAACCAATAAAGGATCACACAAACTTCTTAAGTAATTTCCTAAAAAAATTTAAACGTTTCAAATACTTCCACTGGCAATACAACCAAATATTGCAAAACGGAGAATCAAACACAATGTAGAATAATGGCATGATTTACATATTCGAAACATAGGGAAACTTCCAAAAATTACCTCCAGTTTCTATCATCATACTTATGCTTATCCAAAAGGAAGAAACAATCAATCAACAGACGGCTAAACTTTTAATCCACGAGATGCGGATTTTTAAAGGAGAAGGAATTAAGTCAACACAATATCCCATATCATCATAATCTACACAAGTAGATTATTGCACATCAACAAATATGCAATAAACCAGATACACGTGCAAGAAATGGCGCAATGAGTTGTGCGGTATTTTATGTATTTGTAGGCAGTCGTTTCTAAACAATATTCATATATTTGGTGTACGCTGTACATAGACCACCTGTAAATAGCAATCCGCAACGGTAAAATCATACAAAAAACAAATTGAAAATAGAGCTCGAACAGTTAAGCTATTCAAGGACGCTTACATTTTTTTGATAACGATTATGGAAAAACCAAATTTGTCAGTCTCGTACTGCTGTTGAACAAATTAAACTCGGTCTAACAATTATTGATTGCTAAGCTTCGTGGCAATATTTTCGTGTGATTTATAATTAAATTCGTTTGTGATATAATTTAGTGATATTTTGTTTCTATTTATGAAGTGTTGTCTTGCTTAATGTTTAGTGTTTAGTGTTTAAATATTCCATAAATGACAGTAGCGTTTCAAATCTTCAACTTATATTGTTAAATTAACATTTTGTTCTGTAAGTGAGTGCGATTTGTTTAAGTAAAATATTATTCTATACAGGAGGCCTTCGTCGCGCGCGTTTTTTGGACGGCCTACAAATATTGATTTTATATCACAAATGGAATACAAATTGTTATATGACCGAAGCAAGGTAGGATTTTATTCTAATTTTCTTTTACTTTATACATAATTTTGTGTTGAACTTGTTTAAAACTCTTTCTACCTACTCGTATATCGTTCATGTTTAGTAAAATATCTGAGTACAGAGTTTTGGTATTTGTGAAAGAATGAAAATTGCAGGCTGTAATTTTTTTGTTTCAACGTTTTACAGTGTAAGAGAATGAGCGCCTAAAATATAGCCAAAAAATTGTTTGCCACAATGGTACACGCATGCGCGAGAACATTTTCATAAATCTAATGTTTTTAGCATATTTTGTATTTGAGTTTCGAAAACCACTCGAACAATTTTCTGGTCAAAAAATTGGTTAAAGTGGGTCATCGAGTAACAGGAATCTGTTTCCGCTAGAAATATTTTAATTAAAAATTGGTGAGCTTTTTTCTAGTGCCAGGAAGTGAGTATACGATGAGTCCTAATTTCGGAAAAAATTGTTTACGGATTTCTCAGTGGTGCGTGATTCCCTTTTATAAATATTCTTTTCGATTTACATGCTTTTGATGAAAAAAGTGTGGAGAGTTTACCATGTTGCAATGATTTGCGTAATACTTAATCGTTCATTAAATCCTTGTTACTCGCAGCACTCCAGTTAGATTATGGTCAAAATTATATTCCAATATTGGTTTTGGTACAACGACAAGGTAATATATGATGAGTAAAGCCACACATTGAACGTTAAATTATTCACTAACGCGCAATCAATACTTCGATTCCATCAATCTTATTCCGGGACGGGTCATGCATGTGGCTAATATTTTCAAGAAGAGCTAGGACCATTTAATACTTAGCCGAAGTATACAAATATTCTATTGGGGATATCGGGGATAAATATGATGAGAAAAACTATGCATTGACCCTATTAAATTTAGCCGAAAGACTCCCGCCAAAAAATGGTAATACACATCAGATAAGAAAATTACTGAAATTTTTCCGTTCAATACATGACATGGGGTGGTTTTTGTCTTATTTGAACTTGTTATCGCCAAGAGAATTTTTTCAAACTGTGTGTGCTTCTTAATTCGACCAAATGTGATCTAAATATATTAATTTCATCTATGGCCAAGAGCCTATAGTGGTTTCTGGAACGGATATATTGAAATTATTCCGTTCAACATATGACATGGTCACTTGGGGTGTTTTTGTCTTATTTGAACCTGTAATTGTCAAGAGAATTTTTTCAAACTGTGTGTGGTTCTTGACTGGACCAAATGTGATCTAAAATATTAGTCTCATCTATGGCCAAGAGCTTGTAATGGTTTCTTATTCGGATATATTGAAATTATTCCGTTCAACATATGGCATGGTCACATGGGGTGGTTTTTGTCTTATTTGAACTTGTTATCGCAAGGAGTATTTTTTCAAGCTGTATGTGCTTCTTGATTGGACCAAACCTGATTATAAAATATTAGTCTCATCTATGGCCAAGAGCCTATGGTGGATTCTGGAACGGATATATTGAAAATTTTCCGTTCAACTTGTGGTTTTTGTCTTATTTGAACCTGTTATCGCCAAGAGAATTTCTTTAAACTGAGTGCGACTCTTGATTGGACCAAACATGATCTAAAAATATTAGTCCCATCTATGACCAAGAGCCTATTGTAGTTTCTGAGTAATAACTATCAACAAATATTCGCTTGCTGATGCCTACCAATTCTAAGATAGTTTGTGGAAGCAAAATCATGAGTACAAATCGATTCTATTGAACTACGAGTAATTTCAGTTCTTCGGTGACGTTTAATTTGAATAATAATTTTAGAATAAAATTGATAATATTACTTTTTTATTTTTTTTTATTATTTGTTTATTTAAGATTTTAAAAAAAAATGATTTTTCTTAATTGAAGCTTTCGCTTGTTACCAATTGTAACTAGTATTTTTTTGAATTGTCATATTCAGTTATTTTGTTGAATGCATTATTTTAAGCAATAATTGAAAGATTCAGTATAACTATCAAACGATTTAAAATTTTGGAAAGTTTTAGATAAGTTTTCATCACCGTGGTAAACGCAAACAATTTCGACTGTTTCTCTGACACTTGTTCAAAATTAGTTTCAGACCTATTCTAGTAATCAGAATAATCGAATTTTTACAATAAACCCCAAATTAATTGAGAAGCTTGCTGCCAAATTTGTAATTTTTGAGACTCTTGTTATAAATTTTTAAAGTTAGCGTTTAAAAGATTTGATGGAAGGTGTTTCTTTATTAATCATCCTTTAACTATTTCGTAGTTTCTCTAGCAGCTTTGGATAAGGTGTGCGAATAATCTATAGCCCTTTAAAATTTGCTGCTCAACCTTCTTAGTAGTAAATGATTCATGTTCTGATTTGAAATACACCTTCTGTTACACATAGCATAAAAGGGAGGATAGGTGAATAAGCAAGCTAAATAAATCATTCACTACAGAAGCAAATAAATATTTTCCTATTCTATGAAATGTTATTATTGCAAAATTTTTCAACACTCTAATAACAGTTTTCTCCCAACTGATCTTAAGTAAAATATAATATTTCGCTGGCACAACAACCGATGTATGGCCGGCATACTGGAATGCCGGGCGGTTGGTTCTTTATGGTGTTCTCACGCGGTTACCCAAAGTTGTGCTAACCCAAAGCAACGGCTGCGATAGTATGGATATTGTCGCGTTATCTGTTTCTTTCACGCACCTCCCACAAAATAAAACACACCTATAGTCAATTATACATCCAAAAATCTATATATAAGATAAAATTATTTATCTGACATCCCACCCCTACTTTTCGTTTGCTCATCGCTTTTACAATTTCAAAATAAAATATTAAATGCCATAAAGCATCTTCAAAGAGGCAAAAAACCATATTAATTATTTAAATACACCAAGACAAACAAATCATAGGTATTCGAGGGTTGCATTTCAGGATTAGAAAACGGGTGTATTATTTATCAAAATATTCTCCATAAAGATCGATACACTTTTAAATGCGTTTGAACCAATTTTCGAAGCACTTTTCCACCCCGATTGAAGTACCTCCAAAACATGCATTTTGAAAGCATTGACCGCTTCTTGAGGTAAACGTTGGCAGTTTATTTTTGTTTTACGGGAATAAAACAAAGTGGTTGGCTGCCAAATCAGGATTCTACTGTAGATGGTCCATTGACTTAATGTTTTAACCGCTCAAATATTCAGTTGTTTGTGCATTCACACGCTCGCATTGCCGTGGTGTAGAATGATCCGTTGTCACCAGTTGGTTTTTCTTATTTCACCGAAAACTTCTGGCAAAGAAATGGATGTATACCATTCAGAATTAACCGTGCTACGTTGCACCAATAGTACGGTTGCGACTTGCCCAGTTTTACAACATCCGATTTTGGATGACCTTCACGGAATTCGTCGTTGAGCTAACTGCAGCCACGTTTGAACTCAGTACACTATCGACAAACACTGGTCCTTAATGCTGTTTCATCGCCAAAAGTCGAATTAAAAAAAAATTGTGGCAGTATCCAAAAACGTTCTTATTAAATATACCGTCTAAAACGTTAAACTTAACGATAAAGACGTCAATTACCAGAAGACAGCAGTAGGGTGCCCAATCCCTATTTATAAAAGGTAATCCTAGTACCGATAAAATGAAATAGAACTAATTTCAACCACTGTTCGAAATAATAGGTAGGGGAAAAAGTTTGTGGCCTTTTTCTCGGTAGATGGCTTTACATTCAGTATCCATTGATCGTGTCGGGCAATGTGTATTTGAAAGATGACATTTTAACTTGTACTTTGACATACAAAACATTAAAATCGGTGTAGTGAATAAAAAGTTACAACATTTTAATACATGGAGGTAATAATGAAAAAATTCGATATATTTTGAAATTTTATTACGACAAAGGTAGAAACGCGGCTCAGGCTTGCGAAAAAATTTGTGCTGTTTATGGAGAAGGTGCTTTATCAAAATCAGCAGCAAAGAAATGGTTCAAGCGCTTTCGTTCAGGAAATATGGATGTCAAAGATCCACCTCGCTCTGGTCGACCAACCACTGGAAAACTCGATGAAATCATGCAGAAAATTGAAGAAGGCTGGCATATAAGCAGCCATGAAAAGTGGTAAAGAACTAAATATTGATCACAAAACAGTTTTAAACCATTTGAAAATGGCTGGATACAAAAAAGCTTGACGTTTGGGTACAACATGAATTAACAGTTAAAAGTTTAATGGACCGGATTTCTATCTGCGAAACGCTGGTGATGAAAAGTGGACAAGATACGACAATGTTTTGCGAAAAATATATAATGATTGACACTAAGAAATATAATGCTGTGTGCTTGGTGGGATTGGAAAGGAATCGTACATTATGAGGTACTGATTCTAATCTTTATTGTCAGCAACTAATGCGTTTAAGGCAAGCAATTCAGTTAAAACGTCCAGAATTGATAAGCAGAAAGAGCGTTGTGTTCTCCATCATAATAACGCTAGACCAAACACATCATTGATGACCCGGCAGAAACTAAGAGAGCTTGGCTGAGAAGTTTTGATGCACCCACCATATAGTCTTGACCTTGCACCATCGGACCACCATTTGTTCCGGTCCATGCAGAACCATCTTAATGGTTTTACATTAAATTCAAAAGAGGCCTGAAGAACTGAGTTGTCTCGATTTTTACCCTCTAAACTACAGAAATTCTACATAGTGATGGGATCATGGCTCTACCAGACAAATGGCAAAAGGTCATCGATCAAAATGACATATATTTGGTTTAATAAAGTTCATTTGAAATAAGAAAATTGTTTGTTTCAATGTCACCCAAAAAAGGTCACGAACTTTTTCCCTAACCCTTTATAATGAATCTCAGCCATATTTGAGTATACGTTTTTTTAATAATTTCTTTCGAATTTCTAAGCATGCTTAGATTGATTGGATTGATGCTTAGAAATTCGAAAGAAATTAGTAAAAAAAACGTATACTTATAATGAAACGTATAATGAATTTACAATAATTAAAATATAAACGGCTAAAAATAACATAAACCATTTCAATATTATCTAAAAAATCAAAATTAACAAACTCAAAATACAAACCCTATATGGTCTATACCATGTATAGTTATAAAATATATTAAAATTTTTAAAATAAATTCGAAAAATTAAAAAATATGCCGCAACCACTACCTGGTAGGTACAAAACGAGTTTAGTTAGAATAACCACACCCAATCCTGTTGCCCACGTTAAACCATCAAATTCGCCTACAAATCCGAAGACATCTATATATAAACTTCTAGATTTACCAATTGTCCCAAACAACCTCAAAGTCATCTCATCTGCCATGGTAACATTTACCAAAATCATCTACCATGGTGCACCACACATCAAAACACAAACTGCTTATATCTCAACTCAAATAAAATGAATAAATTCACAATCAAAACGAAATCACAAAATTTTTGTTAGAATATCCTATGAAGAGATTTTTCCGCCTGTGCTGTGGTCCTCCGTCCGTCTCAATCCATCGCTCTCACCTTCCAGTGTCAACATCCAATTATATGGATAGACTTTGTCGATATTGTATTATTCGACGTCGTGATACCAGCGCAGTCGAGGTCTTCATCTATGACGAACACTGGCTGGTTGTTGGAATACTTTATTAATTATTTGTTGTGGGGATCTTGCAACATGGCACACTTTTCTCACCCGATCGAATTTGATGAACCCGATGAAATCACTCCTCCGATACGTTGATTAATCGCAAGCTTCATAGAATCCGATATTCGCTTTGCACAACTTTATCTGAAGCAAAGATGGAACAAGTGATCTTCCTTTAGAAAGTAGACGACATTCTAAAGTGGTTAGAGGTCAGAGTCCAGCTCTCGCTTCCGAAATCCGTCACAGGCCTTAAGAGTGCGTTATAAAATGCGAGCTTGCATGGTTTAGATCGCAAGATCGCAATATCCTTGATTGGACGTAGAAAACTCGGTGTTCGGCAGCGATTTGGTCATTTATTTGCCTGTATATCATTTTTCCTCGGTGTTGCTATTTTGTTGATGTTTACCTTCAAACCAAATTTTCTTGCGTAACGATCGGGTATATATCTTCGGCCAAGAAGTACGATATCATTTGCATATCCCAGAATTTTTATTTTTATTTTATATTTATTTATTGAATCTTTCAAACACGAAAATAACAATAAGTTGTCAAATTTTAATCACTAAGGTAACTATGTAAATCTGCGGCATCAAAATCTACTTCTTATCAATAAGTAAACTTGAAGACATAGGTATATCTTTTAGAGTTCACTCCAACAAATTCGGATGAGATGGTACAATTTCCCTGCATAGCTGATCCGCATCTTTTTGATTGATTTTGAATGCGTCTTTGATAGTTAGGATGATAAGGTCCTTATGTATATTTTTGATTTTTACGAGCCAGAGTGCTCCTCTAATCATTCTGAGAATTTTGACTGTGTTCGTTGGACAATGTCAATATTCGGATTTCAGGTTGATTGACATAATTGACAACCATACGACCAAATTGGTTTAATCATTGTGTTAAAAAGGAGAAGTTTGTATCATAAGTTAATGATTGAATATTTCCCCATCAACCAGTGCATTTGATCAATTTTTAATTTGATCTAGTCCCGTTTCATTTCAATATGTTTTCGCCAAGCTAATCGTCGGTCTAGATGGACGCCTAGATATTTTGTTCTATTTGATTGAGGGATTTGTATTTTGTTCATTGTGACAGGCAGGCTTATTTATCGTGAATAAAATCTTTATCTTCCATTTCTTTAGTCATATTTTGACGTCATAATAATGTTGTTGCAGAGTTGAGGACACCGTTTGTGGATTTTTATGGCTACACACGATCGCCATATCCTCTGTGAAAGTAGAGGTTATAATTTGCGAAGGCGTTGGTAGATTTGAAGTAAAAATTAAATATAACGTTGGGCCACGCACACTACCTTGTGCTACTCCAGCCAGAATGATTTTCTCGACCGACAATACTTCTATTGTATCTGACATAATATCTGCGTTTTGACAAATACGACTTCATTAGTTGGTAAATTTCTGGCAATTTAAGATTAATTGTATGAAGCAAACCCTCGTGCTAATCTTTATTGAATACTTGGGCATTCAAGAAGACGACGGAACAGTATTTTTTCTCTTCGTAAGCCGACCTTATTTCTGTAGCTACTCGGTGCACTTGTTCGGCTCTGAATATTTTCGATAGAAGTTTTTTCGAATACTTTCGAGATGATTGGTAGCAGGCCGTTTGGTCTATATGACGAGACTTTGGTAAAATTTTTGCCAGGCTTCGAGATCATTGTTATAGTTTACAATTTCCAGCACTCAGAGATATATCCTGATTCGTAAATTGAATTGAATATTTGAGCCAGTCGTCCACAGGCATATTCAGGCAGTTATTTAAGCATTTCACCGGTAATTCGATCATACCCAAGTGCTTCCTTTAATTGAATTTGATAATAAACTTTACTAGTGGTTTCTTTATCTTAAATTTCCTCACAGGTCTGATTGCTACATTTTTTGTTTGAACCATCGATAATCCAAGGTTTGGAGTGAAAACACTTTCAAGGTGATCAGCAAAGGCTTTAGCTTTTCCCTTGTCACTCCTAGCCCATTCACCGTTAGAAAGACGAATTGGCGGGTTTGGTAGCTGAGGCCGTTTAAGGTATTTAGTGGTTTTCCATAATGAATAGTTTGTGTCCGAATGGGGAGATAATTCCCTTAAGATAGTTTTGCATGTAATCCCCCTGGTTTTTTTGTAGTAGACTTTGTAGTTTACTTTTTGCCTAATTAAAGTTTTGTTTAGCATCCGGCGATAGATTAATTTTCCAGATGCGTCTTATGCGGCATTCCTCTGTTAACATTTGTTTCTATTTCAGCGGGTGTTATGGTGTTAGTGAAAGTGTTCGTTAGATAGTTGTTTGTAGAACATGGCTCTTGGTCGGCCCAGTAATGTAGTAAGACCGGAGAGTGGTCAGAAGATAATTCTAAAAGTAGTTTAGCCTGAATTATTTATCGATTTATTTTACTTGTGACTGCAAAATCAATGTCGTCAGGGATTTTTCGACGATCAGTAGTGACGACGCAACTTCGTAGTGATGGTTTTCTTGAATAACATTCATTAATTGACGAACCCTTGGAATAGTCAATCTTAAACCTCAATAGATATGTTTGACATTAAAATAGCCAGCGACCATAAAAGTTGACGATAGGGGTGGCAAACAATTGTTTGTAGATATCCGCCGAAACGTTGTTATTTGGAGGGCAATATATTGAGGCGATGACTAAACTTTCTTTGCCGAGATCCACACATATAAAGGTTGCTTCAATTTCCTCAGTACTATATTCATTTAGAACATAATGGCAAATTCGCTTTTTTATAATAATAGCAGTTCCTCCTCGACTTCTACCCAAGTGTTGTGTCATAAACTTCGTTACCATTTATTCCGAAACTGTGTGTATCGATTAAGTGGGTTTCAGAAACTAACATTGGATCAATTTCGTGTTTTGCTAAGAAATGTTCTAATTCGTGTTTGTGTTGGCTTATACCGATTGCGTTCCAGTGGCATATCGTCAGATAATTTATCGGAGACTTTTAGTTTCTGGATGATAATGGTTTAATTTTGTAGCATTGCGAGTATAACATTTTTGTCACTAACTGCATCATCAGTTGCATGCAGTTATTCAGGGTAGGTTCAGCATATGAGGATTCACTTTGGAGAACGCTTGCGTATGTTGGTTTGCTGGTTGGTGTACTGGGCGAACGGCAATCATTTGGCATATGCGAAGGTATGTTATTATCTGGTGTAGTTTTATACTGCCTTCTGGGACGTTACACTTGACTAATATTACTGTAGACTGGACATCTTCGGTACTTTGTGAGGTTTCCACCGCAATTGCTGAATTTCTTTTCTGTTGAGGAGTTCTTTGGTTTTGGGCAACTATTGCTTTGGTGTAGTTCCCTTAAGTCATTCTTGGCATATTAAACTTTGTATTAGTCCAGTCCTTTTCTTTGGTTCTTCAAAAGTTATGCGTCTGTGTATGCGGTATTTTGCTTTCGGAAATGCTTTCGGATGAATCCAGTTCAACTTTAACCATTGGTTGTGGTTGCTTCAAGCGGTTCATGATCCCATATACGTTCTGTATCTGAAATCCATCTTCAACAAGCGCATCGTGGATTTTCATAGCGACAGAAAGACCCTTTGTTAGACTTCAATGGGTATGTACAATAGTTTCGGTTGTGATCATCGTAATAATTAATGACTTCTCTATAGTCGTAGATCTCATGTGTTTGCTGAATTTTTACTTCGTGTATTTTGCTTCGAAGTAAATTTGTTACGTGAAATGTGTTTCCATTCGTTAGCACGCTTAATTGGAGTTCTTGCACCACCTCGCTTGTATTGGCTTTGCACAAGTAGATTGGAGGTGGCTTGTATTTTCGATTCGGCTGTTCTTGAATAGTTGCATTTAGGGTTTGGCTTTCTTCCGCATCCTTTTCGCTGAACGTTTTAAATCGGTTTTTAGCGGTATTTTGAATTTTTCGACGTTCGATTTCTTCCTTATCAGTAGTGTTTCCGTTTTTTGGGCTATCTCTTTTGCGTAGTACAGTAATATAGCGATCGATGGCAGTTTGTGTCAAATGTACATTACGTTTAGTGATCTCTTTAAGGCTTCTGTCGCTACTGTGCTTTTCGAGGAGTTTATTCATCGGGTCATCCACCACTTCTGGCTTCATATTCAACATTCAAGTAGAAATTAATCGTTTGACAGTACTTGTAGCGGACAGTTTTATAGGCGACCTTGCCACCGTACCTCTTTTTAAGAAAGAAATTTTCAATTCCGTAAAGGTGTTTGGTCTTTCGTCAGCCGTATTGGATAAACCACCCACCAGACCCACAACTTCAGAGATACTGCTTGTAGTTGTATATGGTCAGTTATTAACCGTAGTTAACATTCCAGGAAAATTTAACATTACTTCTTATACCTGGGTATAACCATAAACTAAGGATAATTCTTAAATTAATATCAGTTTACATAGCCGACGGTATTGTAGTATTACAATAATAAGCATTGTAAACCAAACTCAGTGCTAGTACATTTATCTGTTGCAATTGAAACATTGGAATCGTTTCCATCCCTAGTCTCCTGGAGACATGTACAGTCCGAAATTCCGGTCTACTATATAGCACAATTCCGTTCTTTTAAGACTTTGATCTGTTCAGCACAATATGGCCGGAACTTGGAAAGAACTTCGTCGCAAAGTAATTCTGGCTGTGGTAATTCTTGTATGTTTGTATTTGTCTATTATTTTAAATCTCTGTAGGTATAGGCTTTAAACTTACCATGTCGAGATATAACCTGACCCGTCAAGCTCTTCAGTGCGGTAATTTCATTTTGAGTCGTGCTTCTATATCAGGAATGAAGCCAAATGTATGCCTACCATTGGCTGATTCATTCCACCTTCTTTGCCATAAGTCAATCGCCATCTCTTCAATTTCAGTTTTGTTGCTATATTGATTATGTCTACTATCTGTAGCATGCACATGGACACCTATTTCATTTTGGGTACATCTTCTTAGGTAGTACAAATGCGCTCGCACTCCTAGCAAGATATTTCTCTGAGCACTTTGCAATGATCTGACGTGTTGACAATTTGTAGATTATTACAAGTATTTTGTGATTCAGTCCCCATCCCTATCTTGGCACTCTCGCCAAGGAATGGAATAGATTCTTAGCGTTTTCACAGACTCTTAGAACGTGAGAAGTTACGCCCATTCGTTTATATAGGTCAACTCCTAGATATCTCACAGACTTGACCATTTTCATGTTTCGACCGTTTAAAGATATTGTTGGAGGTTGACAAGAGTCAAAATTGCCTTTTAGCTGAAACATCACTGTAGTAAGTAATCGTTAAATCACTACATCACTGTGGTCGCCAGATCTCGAAGACTGGAAGCCCGTTTGCTCACTCCCAAGAGGCGCCGGTACTGGGCATTTGATTCCCTGCATCGTAACGTTGTTTTCTTCATTGTTGACTCCATTGAGTATTTAGATTCTGGGTTCCTTCCCTTTTATACCAACTGCCAGGTTTTTTATAGCCGATCTAACAAGGAGAACAGACGCTGGAAAAAGCCACCCCTAACATGGAAAATAGTCGCTTCAGTATTTGCCATGAGTATTTCCCCCTCAAGACAAGTAGTACTCGCGGGATTATACTTTTGGTATTACCCAGGATGCAGCGCGAGGCGCTTGTAGTTATAACCAGCGCACCCCATCCAAAAATTTGGCCAAACTAATTAAATATACAGCACGAACTTTCAAATTTACTTTTCCTTACCACGTACTCGAGCGTCAATTGTAGACTATAAAATCGGTTCACATTTAAAATTTATTTAACGTTCCGTTCGTTTTATTTAAAGTGCCGTTTATCTTTTTTATTGTATAGAAATCATACCAATTAATTTTATGATAAATGCGCAGTGAACAAATATTGTGATTTGCTTGCCGTACTACACTAAGCACATACATTGTATTTGATGATTTATTTTTAATTCGGCTGAAGAAACGAAACCAAACCAAAAAGTATTTCCAGAAAACAGATTAAAGTAAAGCTAAAACATCATTTATTTATCAGCACATAAAAACAATTGTGGTAAAAATTATTTCATGAAGTGCATGGGTGGTAAAATTCTAATCCATAATACACAGAATAAACTGGTAGAATTTAGTTGCAAGCGCAAATTTTTCGCGATTATTAAGAAATTTACATGAAAATAAGAGATTTTTCCACTTTTCGTTTATTTTTTTATCAGTAATTTCGTATCGTAATTGTTATTTTATGTATATAGTTAATGCCAGTAATAGAACTTAATGATAAGATGTATATACGTTATTTAGGTATAACATGCATTACATTGATTTCGTTTTTTTTTATTCAATTAACTTTTGTGTTTTTTTCCACATCTTCTTATAATATACTGAACTGATGGTGTTTGTGGTTGGGATTCTGTTACATTTTTATGTGGTTAGATAAATTATGAATTATAAGTTCATTAGGAAATGATGCATTAAGATATGTGAAAACAAATTAATGTTTACGATATAAACTACTGCTAAGCGAGAAATTAAAGTTCGCACTCAACAAGAATACATCAGTAAATTTATTTTAAAATTATCTCTGGCGGGCATAACACATGCTATTAAACCCCATTTCAGTGTCAGAATAAAATTAACTGAATCGGATAGCAGAGAGATAGATCATTTAACATGTAATTTTCGAGTTCGTTGCTTACTCTTTTCAAAAATACTTTAATGTAAATCTTTTGTTCAAAAGTTCGTTTTCCATAGTTTTTGACTTTAAAGTTGAACTACGGTAATGTTGGAGACGATATTGTTACTTAAAAATATCTCTGCTATTTAAAATAGGGTGACATTTTACCAAAGATCTAAAGATCTACCTTACAAAAATTATGGCAAATAAATTATTAATCAAAAGACTTACATTCCAAATATTTTTGAAAAGAGTAAGCGACGAACCTGAAAATTACATATATAACATCGCTATCCGATTCTGTTAATTGAATTCTGACACTTAAATGCGAAAGGCGTGCTTGGTAGCTGGGCGAATGTCTGCATTATAAATGAGGCAAATGTGAACCGCGGTAAGTAATACTCATGCGATACTCCATTTCCTAACTATAAAATGGATAATGTTAGAGGCTATAGTCATGTCTAGTACCTCCCCCATTATTACGTAACAAATTTTGGCTCATGTCCAATATAGCAAATCAAGAGGTTATAGTAATTAATAAGTAATCAAAAAATGCACCAAACTTTTCATAAACGTCCATACTTATTGGGTATTTGAAAGATATCAAATTTATTCTTATTAAATAAATTTGTTATCGTTTGCTTTGCTTTGTATCGTCGAGTTGCTTTGTGTTTTCGTTTGGAATGCTCGTCGTGGCTCCGTCTTGCATGTTCGAGTATGTTCATCCGTTCATGCATTTATTCTGTTTGCACGTACAGCGATGAATGATGAGTACTGATATGATGAGTGAGTTAAATTGGTTACCATGTGATAACAACTGGCCAGTTATTTCCAGTAATTTGTCAGCGACAGAGTTTTTTTTAAAATTACTTTAAAAAAATTTAAGGTCATCCTTTTAGCACAAGGCCTGCAAATGTATTAAAACAGTTAAAGAAGATTAATTGTAAGTGTTTTAGATTATATTGAAGGTTAAATTTGACCTGGAAATTTTACCCAGTAGAGAGTAATGGTTGAATCTAACCAATAAACTGTCTCGTCAAATTAAAATTGAAGTTCTGCTATTTGTATGCACTAGCTGAGTAAGGAGTACCGCCGTGGGATTTTGAGCAAAGTAGTTTGAGATATACCAGCCCATCGGGTGATGTGCTGTGGTATACCATTGCATTTGAATGGTTTGTGGTATTTTTGAAGTAAATGCGTGACGATCGAGCGTAAACGTATAGTGTTGGTGTTGTGGTACTGATTGACCCCAATGTAGCTTCAATAGTTATAATGATTACATGAACAGTTTCCCAACACAAACATGTTTTTAGTTCCATACCTGCAGACTGAAGTATAACGAAGATAGAAATTTTAACTCCATTCCAGTTTCTACTGAATTTGATCCTGTAAGAATATCATTCACGTATACATCTCTTTCCAATATAAAAATTGTTCAATGCGTCTTGTGCCATGGGATTGTGCTGAAAAAGTCCCATACGATACTATTTCCAATTTTAATTGAAATTTCTTATCGTCATAATTTATTCGAAGTTACCGATACATTTCCGATGCATTTCAATGTCGGCGCGAAACACGTATGCATGCACCGAGTTAAGTGATTTCTTTGATGACGTTTTGGCAAACCCATCAAATACCTACCACTCGAAGTTTCGTTGGCAAACTATCCAGTTTAGCCATATAATGTAATGTTCTGTCTGTAATTGTCTAAAAATTCTAGCTCTATATTGAGACGACCACCTAGCAAAATGGAATTTTGTTGATAAAGCAATCTTCACAACTACTTACAGGAATTCGGGAGGTTCTTACTTGTCTAAAATATCTCTGCCAAATGGCGAAAATGGTTGGATTTCGAGAAAGTCGACACTTTACCAGAAACTATCCAGCCTTATAAGTGTTCTGAAGCAATGGCAAATGACATACTAGTTGAATTTGACCCACGGCAAATAGCTGAAGGTAGATGTTTGTGCAAAACAGTATATCAATAACTTTAGGCTTAACAAATTCTTTATTGTCTAGCTGGATTATTGAAGGGATTTTTCAAGAATCGATGTTATCACCTGAAGTGGTTGGCTGGTAGCTCATGATCCTGGATAGTTCTTGAACAAATAGAGGTTTTAGTAAAATTGGATGCTCTGCAATTTTGATATAAAATTTTGATAGTTTGACAACATTACGCGACGTTGCGTCCGGAAGATTACTGCGATATGGAAGTGTGACAACTGACTTTTTTGGTGTTAAATATATCTGAGTCAACCGTAGTTCGCTACATAAGCGATGAGTTGTTGCACTTACACAAATCGTTCATTGCTGGGATGTTGGCCGATGGAGGGAAATTATACCTTTAGTTTTTGATTTTTGTGTCGAGTTTTGCGATCACTTTTGAGATTATCATGACCATCATGATTATTATGGCCAAACAATTTTTGGCATTGGTTGATACACTTACTGACCGAAACCCTAAAAGACCTAGTTGGATCCCTGTCACCAGAAACAACTTATATCTCCATCTTAAAGTTGTTCACACTGAGTTAGCGATTCGTTTGCCCTCTATTGAGTTCGATTCGCTGGACAAAAAAATTCGTGTAGAGGTAGCAGAAGTTTCACAAATTCAATATATGAAACATAAAGCTAAACTGGATATGTTGCGAGATAAGGCTTATCCATTTAATCGTAGAGGTAATAGTGGTTCATATGGTTTTCAACTTCATTCACATTTTAAGAACTTGTCCTCAGTCGGTTTCAGTGGTGCAGAGATTCGAGAGCTGAGTAATGGAGTAAATTTTGCTCCTACGTGAAATATAAGCAGCCTCCAGCAGCGAGAATCTCGCTGTATATGCTGAAATTGTCTTATTTAACCAACCAACCCAACTAAAATCAGTATGCGCATTAGAAATAAAGAAAGATATTGATAACTCTTTCTCTCCTTCAAACTTTTCTTCCGTTGCTTCTATCACTTTTATTTTTCCTAATACTAATCTCAAAGTGATTGGTGCTATAAAGAAAAAGTTACGTGACCATGACCTGTTAGCGTGTAAAATTTCTGATTTTATTACAGAAAGCAAAGCCATAGTGCTTGGCAGGGATCCAACTACGTATTTTAAGCGACCAACCAAGTGGCACAGTGGTTAAAACTTTGGCGTTTAGATCGGGAGGTATCGGGTTTGAATCCCGATAGGAGCAGGATGCAAATTGAATTTTCATCACAGATTATGATCTGTGATAAAATGAACACATCTATGACCCTCAGAGCATTTTTCATAACTTTTCTTAGCTGTTGGTGGTTCTTGGCTTATTGGCATACACCTTACCCTTTAGGTAGCCCCAAAGAAATAATCGGAAACTGTTAAATCGGTCGAACGCGGCGGCCAATTAAAATCAGTAACACGCGATATTATTTGATCGCCAAAAATTTCGCGCAGGCGAGTTGGACATCTGGCCTTAAAAAATTTGCAATCATTGCTCGGTTTTGTATTCCATTCACATTAATCGATTTTGGGTATAAAAAATAAACTCGTTGTTTTCTAGGCACAATTCTTGAAAACGGCGACTATATTGAATTTTTTGATTAAAAAAATGAGTTTAGTAACTGTTAGTGTGTTTCGCGCAAATAGTGTTAAAAAGTATACAGATTGATTGATTCATAAGGTTCGCAAATTGATTGGTTCGGTTGCCCGAAATTGCTGGTAATTGGTAAGGTGTTTTCTGTGTTTCGTTTATAAACTGTGAGAGGTCAAAGCGTTGCGTTGTAATTTTTTCATATCTGGTAGTTTTTTATATCAAATATATATTTCGAAGCTCCAGTTGGATAACATAGGCAAGTTTTATAGTACTCATTTGATGAGCGATCTAAACCTAAAGTAGCTGTAGAAATCGAAAATCACCACTTTCAAACAAAAGCATCGCAATAAAGATTTGATCTGATTTTCTGATATCAAAAATAATTAGATATTTGGCGTTGTAACCCAAGGTATGATTATTATATCTAACTAAACAATATGACTCGACTATCTTAACTAGGGATTGGGATCCGAGAAATTTTGAACTTAACACTGAATTTATAAGAACTGCCATTAAATCAAAAACCAAGCTTATTACGAATATTGTGTTTGTTTCAAAAATACTGATCTATTCGATGGGTCAAATAATTAACTCCTGAAATATGAAGTTTCGGTCGGACCGGATTTTTTAGAATCTAAGGCCGTGTGTCCTGGCAGAACAATTTTAAGCGAGGTTCATGAAATTTAGTAACGGTTTAAACCACGCCAAACCCAAAGACATACATTTAAATGTAAATGTCAAAATAGTTGGAAAATATAGAGGGTTTATGCTTAATCCGTATTCATCCTGTAGATGCTGACCGATTTAGAAGAATAAACATTTCTGTTTTTATGAGCTAGACTTTTGTGTGCAACGTCTCAGTAAAGGTCGTCCCGTAGTTTAAGCTTAATGGGATTAGACTAATTGAAGAGCCCCAATGAGCTCTTTATTTACCCCCAAAGTGGTATCATAAGCATTACAAGTATTTAATCGCTCCACGCGAGGAGTAATTTTGCTGTGAATAATTAAAAGTATATTTTTAAATTTATTAACTAGATTTTAATTCCGCATCTGAAAATCTTAACATGGAGGAATTCCAAAACAATATGGGCACAATAACAGCACCCCAGTAAGCAGGTATAACCTCATATAATTATGGTGAAACATCTGTTCTTGAAAGTTGTGCCACAGAAAAGCAGCGAATGTTATACAAACAATGGCAAAAAGTAACTGGTGAGATATTTAATGTCAACAATAGTAATCCGAATCTCCAATGGTACAGAACCAAAACACCAATTATAATATTTATAAAAACTTTGAATATCAAACCGACGAGGAAGACTTAGCTAAAGAATGGGATCGTGCTAAGTCTAGAAAAAATAAAACGAGAGTTAAATGATAAACCGTCACCACCACAAAAACCACAAACATTGGATCAAAATATTCAGCCTCAAAAGGTTGAGACACACGTTAAAAAAGATAAAAAAAATACCTCCTCCACCACCTACCATAGTAGATGATGTTAAAAATTATTACGCGTTCTATGATATAATTAAGGCGAGTGTTTCAGAAGATTCATCATCACTTTGAGCGATGGCTCATTTATCTTTCACACGTATGAAAATAAACAAGAAAGGCTAACCAGAGTCATGACAAGGAATTTACATCATACATATAACCCAGAACAAATAAAAGATGAATTATCAACAAAACAATTTAAAACAATCAGCATAATGAACAAAATTAGCTGGAGAACTAAAAAGAAGCTAGGCATGTTTGTACTAACATTCAGCTGTGACGAAAATATAACTAAAATTTATAAGATCACTCGTTTATTGGGTTGCCATGTGGAAATTCAACCAATTAGAAAGTCTAAACTAATTCCGCAATGCAAAACATATCAAGGCCATCCTGCTAATCATCGAGGATGTATTGTTCCAAAACAAATTCAGAAAATTAAAATCCAAAGGATAAATAAAACTCAACTCGTAGTCAATAAACCACAACAAAAATCGTTAGATGTAGACATCAGTCAAACATTACAAAATATTCTCATGAAACTAACAAAATTTTATGGGGGGCTACAAAAATTGGAAGATACCGCATTGAAGAAGAAATTCATCCCTCAGTGGTTTATATATAAAAACCAACAACCGTCCTATTGTTGTGGCAAGATTGTACTGTCCACCAAGACATTCTATTAAAAACAAACAATACTCAGAGTTCTTCAAGCGTCTGGGAAAAACGTTCATTTAGGTGGTGACTTCAATGCGAAGAATACTCACTGGGGTTCCAGATTAACTACAACTAAATGAAAGGAAATTCTGATTGCCATTAAAGAAAATGTGAATTTATTTCAATAGGAAAACCATCCAGGAAAAATACCTGACCTGATCGATTTTTTTATAACCAAAAATATTTCTAACAATTTTAGGAAGGAGCTAAGATAATTATCCGATAGTCCTAACCCTAAGCGAGTAAATCATCTAAATAGGGAATAAGCCAGTACTAACCAACAAACATACGGACTTGAAAAGTTTCAAAGTACACATTGAACAAAAAATAGTTTTGAAAATACCTTTAAAAACTATGGATCAACTGGACAAAGAAGTAGAAAAGTTCATTACGGATATTCAACAACCAGCATGGGAAAGTACTCCAGAAATCAAATCGAGGCTAAAATGAAATAACTATCCAGTAGAAATTAGAGATGAGTCAGTTAATTTATACTTAAGTAAGTTGACGAATGACAGTAATACGGATTATTCGCTCTGGGAAGCAACTAAAACTCTGAAAGGGCCAATAATGCCGGTTCATTCTGTCAAGGAAATGGGTGGAACATGGGCAAAGAAAAAGCTGAAGGATTTGCTAATCATCTTGAAAATATATTTCAACCTCATGAATGTCAATTACGAGAAACATTCAATGAAAACATAATTCAAATTCTCGAAGATACAGACTCACACCTACAGCGCCTACTGAAGTAACAAACGAAATTAAAAACAAATAAAACTTAAAGAAAGCACCCGGGTTTGATCTGATTAAACCAGGAAACCCGCCACATCTAATAACATCATATATCGTTGCTGCCAATAATGTCTAAATCCTTTGAAAAGTTACAATTAAAAAGACTCAAACTAATAATTGAATCAAATAACCTAATTCCGAACCACCAATTTGGTTGGAGCACTCAACTATTGATCAAGTGCACAGAATAAACAATATCATTGAGAAGATTTTTGAAGAGAAAAAAATTTGTTCCGCAGTATTCCTTGATGTGGCGCAGACCTTTGATAAGATTTGGCACGAAGGTTTAATCTACAAACTTAATTTAATCCTACCTAAACAGTTTATTTCAGGCTTAAACAAGAAGCTGAATATTCTGAGCTTAAGAAAATAAGAGCAGGAGTTCCATAAGCTAGTGTACTTGGGACACTTCTGTATTTACTATACACCCGAGATGTTCCAACCTCACAAAACAACACGATAGTCACTTTCGCCGATGACACAGCCATCATGGCTGTAGGTGATAACAACTCAGATAAGACAAAGAAATTACTAACCGCTATAGAGCAAGTACACAACTGGACAAAAAAATGGCGTATAAAATTAAATGAAACCAAATCTGTACATGTCGACTTTACAAATAAGAGATTAGCACACAAACCAGTGTACTGAAATAATCAAGAATGACATAATACGCTAAGCTTCGCTGGATAGCTCATGTAAAGAAGAGGCCCAAAAGAGGCGAGTTGGGATTAAAATACAATAAAATGTGTTGGTTACTGGGAAGGAACCCTGAAATTGAAGCCTGTCTGGAATTATGGTATTCAGCTGTCGGGATGTATCAAGCAGAGCAATATGTGGATATTATCCAACGATTCCAAAATAAAGAAACATCGTCATGAACAACGACTACTTAGAGCCTTAGTTAGAAGGCTCAAAATAGTAACGCCTTTTTAGTTAGGGTAAAATCTGCTAAAATATTCAAAAAAAATTAACTATGTAGATTTTAAACACACAATTTAAAACCGGAAAAAGAATTTACCCATTTTTTGATCGGGTTCTGATCAATGTTGGCCCATTCGGCGTTAATGTTTCTTTTAGTTGTCGAAAAGAGTCGAACTGTCGATCATTTTTCAAAATGCGTTCCGATAAGATTGGCCAGTCTAATAATGGGATACTATTAGACTTTAAAAACTGTTTAGTTAGTTTAGCCGAATGAATAGAGGAAGTGAAAGTACAATTTGTTCCACCAATTTTATCTCCAAAGATTGTCAATAAATCTTCCAACAATTTCATATACTTACAGATAATGCAATTAATGGTTTTCCCATAATATCCAATTACTTAATCCACCGCAAAAAATTACGAGTTATGCTCTCTTGCGGTTTTACACGTGTGTCGTGCCAATATTACTTTGGTCCACCAGGACCATCGAGATTGCAGTTTTTGTCATCTGAAAATATAAACTGTGTCCACTTCTCTTTCCAAAATTGGTATTTTTCTGCGAAATCTACGTATGTGAAGTTGGCCCGAAAACCATCCCGAAAAAAGCCTTTTAATAAAAATGTTTGCGTCCTCGATTAATTTCAAAAGGCCTTTTAGTCCGAAAAATAATACAAAATAGCAGAAGATGAAAATCCATCCCGAAATATACTATATAATATAGTAGACCAAATGTTACTGACTTCACTCTGCTGTCATTTGTGTAGTTGTCATTTTCGCGCGTCAATTTTTTGACAGATTGAAGTTTGGTTAGTTGTTTACGTGTGGTCAACAAATACTCGATACAACGAAACTGGTAGCATCGCTAAACGCAACAGAGGCGGTCCTATAAAGGCAGCAACATCAAAAGAAATGATACGAAATGTGAAGAAACGAATCCAACGAAATCCTCGTCAAAGTGCCAATCAATTAGCCGCACGTCCACATGTTTCACGATACAGCATTCAAACCATATTGAAAAATGAACTACACTTGAAGCCCTACAAGATACAAAAAGTTCAAGATCTTACGGAGGCACAAAAAAAAGTTAGGCTTGAAAGAACACGAGCATTGAAGGCCTTGGCCGAACGTGATGAGATTCCAAAAATTGTCTTTTCTGATGAGAAAATTTTCACCATTCAACAGTATGTGAATAAACAAAATGATCGTGTTTGGTTAGAGCACAAGTCCAACGATAATTTGGACACAAGAGTTACCATGCGCAAGCAATCACCAGCTTATGTTATGGTTTGGGCTGCAGTGACTGCAGATGGACGCACTCCTCTGGTTTTCATCGAACATGGAGTCAAGGTAAACCAGGAGGTGTACCGCCAAAAGATCCTAAACGATGCTTTGCTACCTTGAGCACGTAAACACTTTGGTACGAACCGTTGGACATTCCAACAGGACTCGGCACCGTCACACAAAGCTCGAGCGGCACAGCAATTTTTACAAAATTGCGTTCCGCGGCTGATGTCGTCGAAAGAATGGCCACCATATTCACCAGACTTGAATCCCATGAATTTCTCCATATGATCCATTTTGGAGAGTAAGGTGTCCACTAAAAAATACGAAAGTGTTGATGCATTGAAGTCAGCTCTTGTTCGAGAATGGAATAAAATTCCGCAAGCTCACGTTCGGTCAGCATGCAATGCTTTCTATGGAAGACTGAATCAAATAATCAGAGCCAAAGGAGGTCATATCGAGCAGTAACATGTTTTTCATAAAATGTAATATGTTTTCAACATATTCCACGAAATTTCCATAAAAAATAATCAAAATTAAAAAAATTACAGCGTTTTCATTTGGTAACACTTGGTCTCAGCCACCCTGTATATATACAATTTTTTTCAGGATCTCAAAAGTTTGATCTTCTAATTTTCAAACTAAGTATGTGGTAGACCAATAAAAATTCAATATTTCTATAATAAACACCAAAATAAGAGAAAACCTTCATGTTTGTCCATGTGTATCTCTGTTCAAAGAGGTTTAAAGATATAACGGGATATGTTATTTGCTTGACAAGGCCATCAACAATACACATCCGGAACGCCATTACCTAACGATGCGGTTAAGGGTCACACTTTTGAGATCCTGAGAAAAATGTTATATATATTTTTTCGGGATGGATTTTCATCTTCTGTTATTTTGTATTATTTTTCGGACTGAAAGGCTTTTTTTTAATTAAGCGAACACGCAAAAATTTTTATTAAAAGGCTTTTTTCGGGATGGTTTTCGGGCCAACTTCACATACGTCGAAATCTAATCTCACTAGTCTAAGGCGAACTGTCAACCATGTTTTTGCAATTATTTGCTTCTACTCCAAATTACAGTCAGCTTTCAAAATCTGCTGAACACGATACTCAGTCATGTTGAGATTGAGAGAACAATGAATTTCAGCAGGGCTATTCGATTTAGTGAACTGCCAATAACAGGGTTTCTTTCTGGGGTTTTCTTTTGACCGTATTGTTCTCTCAGTTTCTTCCATTTTGAGCAGTTCTCGGGTTGTCATTCCAGATACACGGTAGGAAGGCCCTTGCTCCTTATCCGTCAACGTTTTAGCTTTTATTACAATTGTAAAAAGAATTTGAAAGACTCTTTCATTAATAATCTAATAACAATCTATATTAAAGAACCGATAAGAACCAAAACAAAATACTCAACGTGGTTTGGTCTTATCTTTCTTTCGATCTGCAATTTTATTCAACAACCACTCAACGGTACAAGCAAAGTGAGATTTAAACAACTACTTTTCATAAATTACTATACTTTACTTTACAACATAAACTAGCTAAAGTAAAAAACTCTGGACAAAACAAATGAGTAGGGTAAACAACGTGCTTTATGTTTATTAAAAAGCAAATTTTTTTGGTTTTTTCAGACGACATAGCGAGTGGTAAGATTCAAAAATTATTGAAACGTACTTTGTACACGAACCGACGCAACCAAACGCTAAAGTGTTATTCATTTTAAGTACACATCATGGTCATCTCCCACTACTGCGATACTGTCTCGAGAAGAAAGTTAAAGAATATAGTTTCACTGGACCGATAAGATGTTATTACTATCACTTTCCAATACATGCACGTATACATCCGGATTAAACATAATGCCCTCTGGCATTTGACCAAATTAAAAGGTTCAACATGCATATACGACATTTAAATTTTCTAAACTAATTGTAATCATTATTGTGTATATACAGTTTTTTTGTGTAAGACAATCAAATTATCAAAAAGTAGAGATAAGAATAGGAAACCAAAAAAAAAAAAAATACAAAACAATAAAAAAAAATTCTTCAAGAATATAAAGAACGTGATCATGTTTTTAAAGAATATGTTGCTTGCTTGCATGATTTTTTTTTTATTTAATTTTATTAAATATACATTTAATAATTTACGATTATTGTTATTTACAATGTTTTGTATTTTTAACCCAATTTTATTATGTAGCAAATTCTTGTTATTACTGCTGCGCTTATTTCTTATATAAATACACAAGTATCGTAATCTGTTGATAGTTCTTAACATTATTATTATTCTATATCTATATACTGTTAACGTTTTATACAAAAAAAAAAAATTAATAGTTAAGTCACAGAACATGCAAATTCAGGGAGTATGAGAATTATGAAAATCTAATAACGAGCAACAACAACAACAACAATGGCAAACAAAAAATTGCATATATAGAGTGCGGTATCGTGATGTGATAAGAAGAAAACCTTTATTGTATAAGCAGACCAAAATGTTAGAAAATTAGAATAAGTTTGAGAACTAAGTCAATTGGGTATTATATGAGCGTGCAATTTTCTAACATAAATTTATTGTTATTACATTAAATTTTCCATATCTTCATATATAGACAACTATAAAAAATGCTCATACTACTAATTCACTATTATTTAGCTGATGACTGTTATCAACTATATACACAAAACATTTAGATTGCACAGTAGATTTTTATTATTGGACGTTATTGTAAAAAAAAGTGGGCGGGCAACTTTGTTCAGTAATCTTTTCGTGCACTTTCTAACTCTACATATAGCACATAATCACCGTAATGCAATTGAACTTCAATTGAGACTTACGATTTTACGACTTGCATCTACCTATCTTGTTTTTAATATAAATCGAGTGTATAGATATGGCTTTGGTTGGGTGCCTTGATCATCCACAGCCTATAGAACTGTCTTCTCATAAAAACTCGATTTCAATCGATTGAAAAGTAGACGGAATCCTGTTTTGGTGTTACCTTGGCCATAAATGATAAGCGATATTTGATGTATAATAAAGAACGGAGATGGCCAATTTAAGATCGTATAGGTACTCGACAGGTATTCGATGCAATCTAAACGCTCTCCGCTCTAGAACTAAAATATATTCGTACAGTACAAGTGCTCTACGGGTGAAATCAGGACATAGACATTCTGATATTGATATCGCACTGTATTTCTATTGCAAAGTCTATAATTATGCGGGCCAATCTCAGAGTTTTGCTATTTGGTTTATTGTAATTATACATCGTCAAAATTACTGAGATTCTAGGCAGACCCATATAAATCGACCAGAATCACCGAGTTAATGTAGATATTTTGAGGTTAAAGGCTACTAAACCACAAACATTTGCGAAAAGTCCGGGCTGAATCATGAAGAGCGCACTATAATTTTAACGTTTGTTAATCAGTTTTGTAGTGAACTAACAAATTTCTCAGGTTTTTTAAAACAGTCGAGAGCTATACAGCATGAGATGTACTTATTTTGAACAAATTTTATCTAGCAACCCTAGATACATCGATAATGCCATTAGTTGTATGAGTTAAACCCTTGATTGAATTAAGTGCAATATACTTTATCGCATAAGCGCTAAAAAAATTAAAGTTAGTTGGAATAATAGTGCTCTTAACCTGCACCGACCAAATTAGCCCGCCTCAATTAAACCTGTACTATAATTTGTTACACATTTATTGCAATTTATTACAACAAATCCCGATTTTATTACAGTTACCGTTTTCGAGGAACGAGTGGTCGGTTTAGCTTACAATTAAACCTGCACCGCCAACATTGTACCTTTTGATGTAGCTATGATATCGGGATGATTCTTGAACCAGAATTTGTTACAAATTAATTACATTGAATAAGTTAGTTCAAGACCACCCCTATATCTATCCTAAGGGTAAATTTCACCCCAAAACGATTATATATTTCAAAAACGTCAATTTAACCAAATTTAATAAATTGTTTTACACCAGACTGCCACCAGATTTTAGGAAAAATGTTGCAAGAACTCTTGTCGAGAGTAGTTAAGCCCTATCCAGATTTGTAATAAATTATTTTTGTGTCACGATACGTGGAATTGGCTCCTAACGGTAGAGGCTTCGAATAGGTAATTTAGGGGTAGATTTTACCACCAGTAATAATTTATTACACCAGACCGCCACCAGATATTGAGTCAAATGTTACTCCTTAAACATTGTGGTGGGTAGGTCAGCCTTATCCAGTTGTGTAATAAATTATTTTTGTGCCAGGATACGTGGAATTGGCTCCCAACGGTAGAAGCTTCGAATAGGTAATTTAGGGGTCGATTTTACAAAATTTAATAATTTATTACGCCAGACCGCCACCAGATATTGAGTCAGATGTTACTCCTTAAACATTGTGGTGGGTAGGTCAACCTTATCCAATTGTGTAATAAATTATTTTTGTGCCAGGATACGCGGAATTGGCTCCCAACGGTAGAAGCCTCGAATAGGTAATTTAGGGGTCGATTTTACCACCATTAATAATTTATTACACCAGACCGCCACCAGATATTGAGTGCAATGTTACTCCTTAAACATTGTGGTGGGCAGGTCAACCCTGTTTAGTTGTGTAATAAAATATTTTTGTGTCACTATACGCGGAATTGGCTCCAAACTGTTAAGTCTTCAAATTTTTAATTTAAAGATCGATTTTATACCACATTGGCCTTGTGGTGGGCATATAAACCAAAAGGTCCAAGGAGTAACATTTGACTCAATAACTGGTGGCGGTCTGGTGTAATAAATTATTAAAGATGGTAAAATCGACCCCTAAATTCCATATTTGGAGCCTCTACCATTGGCAGCCAATTCCGCGTATCGTGGCACAAAAATAATTTATTACGCAACTGGATAAGGTTGACCTGCCTACCACAATGTCCAAGGAGTAACATTTGACTCAATATCTGGTGGCGGTCTGGTGTAATAAATTATTAAATGTGGTAAAATCGACTCTTAAACTACCTATTTGAGGCCTCTACTGTTGGGAGCGAATTCCGCGTATCATGACACAAAAATAATTTATTACACAACTGGATAAGGTTGACTTACCCACCACAATGTTTAAGGAGTAACATTTGACTCAATATCTGGTGGCGGTCTGGTGTAATAAATTATTAAATGTGGTAAAATCGACCTCTAAATTACCTATTCGAGGCTTCTACCGTTGGGAACGAATTCCACGTATCGTGACACAAAAATTATTTATTACACAACTAGATAAGGTTGACCTACTCACCACAATGTCCAAGGAGTAACATTTGACCAATATCTGGTGGCGGTCTGGTGTAATAAATTATTAAAAGTGGTAAGATCGACTCTTAAATTTCCTATTTGAAGCCTCTACCGTTGGGAGCCAATTCCGCGTATCGTGACACAAAAATAGTTTATTACACATATAGGGCTTATCTACTCTCGAGAAGACTTCTTGCAACATTTTTTCTAAAATCTGGTGGCAGTCTGGTGCAAAACAATTTATTAAATTTGGTTAAATTGACGTTTTTGAAATATATAATCGTTTTGGGGTGAAATTTACCCTTAGGATAGTTATAGGGGTGGTCTTGAACTAACTTATTCAATGTAAGTAATTTATAACAAGTTCTGGTTCAAGAATCATCCCGATATCATAGCTACATCAAAAGGTACAATGTTGGCGGTGCAGGTTTAATTGTAAGCTAAACCGACCACTCGTTCCTCTAAAACGGTAACTGTAATAAAATCGGGATTTGTTGTAATAAATTGCAATAAATGTGTAACAAATTATAGTACAGGTTTCATTGAGGCGGACTAATTTGGTCGGTGCAGGTTAAGAGCACTTGAAATAATCAGAGCGGTGAATTATAATAAATACTTACCCATGAGGAAAGGACGTCATTTGGCCCATGAGGAACGGCCGAAATGTCGTAAATTTTTTTAGGTTAGCATCTCGACGAAATGTCAGATAGTCGTTGTTATTTTCATTTTAGATAGATGGTATTTTAAACAGTAAGATAAATTTATGTCGTATATGAACATTGAACAAATACATACATACATTTATCTCATACATGTCATTTACCATGTAAGATATATCAAGGACAATTCATCTCAGACATGTCACGTAAACATCGTCTATGACTTCTCAATAGTACTGTGCCGTATGGCCTATGTTGCTGAGCTAATTAAAATTGTATAAGTGTAAACAAATAAGAAATAACGTCGATAATGTAGAGGATATTATGTCGACAATGTAGAAAACTATACTGTTTTTGTTAGCAGTAAGCAAAGTTCTATGATTTGTTCGTTAATGGAACCATTTCATGATTTAGAGCTTCACTCTTACTCGTTCGGAAAAACGAATTAGAAAATTCGTCTATGCTTTAGCTGTTCAGGACAAATGAACAACATCGCACGGGCTTCTCAAACGAGATCCTGAAATCCCTGATGTAAAATTAGTTCCCACGATCTTGGAATATCAAATTAATTTCCCGGGAATCTCATGTTAACGATTTTTCAACTAAAATTTATAAAGCCAATAAAAAAGGCATTTTTAACTGGTATTTCAAAGCAGATAATTAAATTAATTAGAAACTAGAATTTTGGTTATCATAATCCCTTATTCAAAATGTTTAACATTTAATTTAAGCTGGTTGGTTTGAGCTTTTAACCTTTGAGTCCACACGAGCAGCAAACAACTTCTCATAAACACGACATACCCGGGTATGTCGATAATTTTGCTATACGTTTAGTATGGAAAGTATGAAATTAAGGAAAATTTTGAGCTAAACAATGATGCTAAATTATAAATGGCGAAATACAATTCAGATTAGCAAATATTACATCATTCTTTAAAGCTTAATTCAGTTAGATTTATTTTAATTTGAAATAAACATTCAACCAAAAATTTAATTAATTAATATTTAAATCTATGAAACTTATTATTGGCGGAGTGAAAAGTCTGCTAAAAATGAAACAAGGAATAACATTTTCGGCTAAAAAAAAATTTATTTTTCAACGTAGTCGTCTTTTACCTCGATACACTTAGTCCAACGTTTTTCCAATTTTTCGATCCCTTCCGAATAATACGATTTCTCCAGCCCTTCAAAATAGGCGTCTTTTGTATCGATGATCTCCTCATTAGAACTGAATCACTTTCCACCGAGCCATTTCTTAAAATTTGGAAACAGAAAATAGTCGCAGGGGTAAGTCTGGAGAATATCGTGGATGAGGAACCAATTCGAAGCGTAATTTATTTTCGTCATGGCAACTACACACGAGTGCATCCGTGCATTGTCTTGATGAAAGAGACTTTTTTTCTTCGCCAAATGCGGTTGTTTTGCTTTCAAAACGTCGTTGAACCTGTAGCCATGACCTTGTTGGTCGATAAAACCGCCTTAGTCTACTTCGGCGCAGATTCGCCAGTAGAAATCTACTGTTTAGACTGTTCTTTGGTCTCCGGTTTTATAGTGATAGATCCATGTTTCACCCACAGTTATGAAACGACGCAAAAACTCCCTTTTACTTCGCTTGAACATCGCCAAACCGGCCTCTAAAGTTGTCACACGTGTGCGTTTTTGGTCGATTGTAAGCTAACGCGGTACCTAACGCGCGCATAGTCTTTTCATATTCAAATCGCTATCGTGTCAGATTGTTGTGGATATTTGAAAAAATTTAAAATGTAATAAACGTATTTGTATGGGTTGAGGAAAATTTTCGAAAATGGCTTGTCCTAACCCCCGGCAATGCTATTTTTTCTCAATTGTTGGAACTTTTTAGATTGATTGGTTCATATAGCACCTAACCATATAGGTCGCTATCGTGTCAAATTTTTGTGGATATTTGAAAAAATTTAAAATGTAATAAAAGTATTTTTATGGGTTGAGGAAAATTTTCGAAAATGGCTTCTCTTAACCCCCGGCAAGGCTCTTTTTTATCAAGAGTTGGAACTTTGTGGATTGGTTGGTTCATATAGCACCTAGCCATATAGGTCGCTATCGTGTCAGATTTTTGTGGATATTTGAAAAAATGTAAAATGTAATAAAAGTATTTTTGTGGGTTGAGGAAAATTTTCGAAAATGGCTTGTCCTAACCCCCGCCAAGGCTCTTTTTTCTCAAGAGTTGGAACTTTTTGGATTGGTTGGTTCATATAGCACCTAATCATATAGGTCGCTATCGTGTCAGATTGTTGTGGATATTTGAAAAAATTTAAAATGTAATAAACGTCATTGTTAGAGTTTTGAGAAAAATTTTCGAAAATGGCTTGTCCTAACCCTCGGCAAGGCTCTTTTTTCTCAAGAGTTGGTACTTTTTGGATTGCTTGGTTCATATAGCACCTAACCATATAGGTCGCTATTGTGTCAGATTGTTGTGGATATTTGAAAAAATTTAAAATGTAATAAACGTCTTTGTATGAGTTATGAGAAACATTTTTGAAAATGGCTTGTCTTAACCCCCGGCAAGGCTCTCTTTTCTCAAGAGTTGGTACTTTTTGAATTGCTCGGTTCATATAGCACCTAGCCATATAGGTCGCTATCGTGTCAGATTTTTGTGGATATTTGAAAAAATTTAAAATGTAATAAACGTCTTTGTATGAGTTATGAGGATAATTTTCGAAAATGGCTTGTCCTAACCCCCGGCAAGGCTCTTTTTTCTCAAGAGTTGGTACTTTTTGGATTGCTTGGTTCATATAGCACCTAACCATATAGGTCGCTATCGTGTGAGATTGTTGTGGATATTTGAAATAATTTAAAATGTAATAAACGTCTTTGTATGAGTTATGAGGAACATTTTCGAAAAGGGCTTGTCGTAACCCCCGGAAAGGCTCTTTTTCTCAAGAGTTGAAATTTTTTGGATTGCTTGGTTCATATAGCACCTAACCATATAGGTCGCTATCGTGTCAGATTTTTGTGGATATTTGAAAAAATTTAAAATGTAATAAACGTCTTTGTATGAGTTATGAGGATAATTTTCGAAAATGGCTTGTCCTAACCCCCGGCAAGGCTCTTTTTTCTCAAGAGTTGGTACTTTTTGGATTGCTTGGTTCATATAGCACCTAACCATATAGGTCGCTATCGTGTGAGATTGTTGTGGATATTTGAAATAATTTAAAATGTAATAAACGTCTTTGTATGAGTTATGAGGAACATTTTCGAAAAGGGCTTGTCGTAACCCCCGGAAAGGCTCTTTTTCTCAAGAGTTGAAATTTTTTGGATTGCTTGGTTCATATAGCACCTAACCATATAGGTCGCTATCGTGTCAGGTTGTTGTGGATATTTGAAATAATTTAAAATGTAATAAACGTCTTTGTGTGAGTTATGAGGAAAATTTTCGAAAATGGCTTGTCCTGACCCCGGCAAGGCTCTTTTTTCTCAAGAGTTGGAACTTTTTGGATTACTTGGTTCATATAGCACCTAACCATATAGGTCGCTATCGTGTCAGATTGTTGTGGATATTTGAAATAATTTAAAATGTAATAAACGTCTTTGTTTGAGTTATGAGGAAAATTTTCGAAAATGGCTTGTCTTAACCCCCGGCAAGGCTCTTTTCTCAAGAGTTGGAACTTTTTGGATTGGTTGCTTCATATAGTACCTAACCATATAGGTCGCTATGGTGTCAGATTGTTGTGGATATTTCAAAAAATTGAAAATGCAATAAACGTCTTTGTTTGAGTTATGAGGAAGCTTGTTGTTTTTTTTACTTTTAATTTGTTTTTATTTTATTTGGTTTTAATTTTTTAAAAACTGATAAATTCATAATAACGAGACTTTGCAGTTGTTACACTAATACATGCATGAAAATAGTGTTTTTATTTTAGGACACATTTAGGAAAAATTTCACCAACGTTGGCGTAATTGTTTACTTTCGGCCGAGACAGCGACGACACTTTCTGCATTATCGATTTTTTTGATCAATCGGCTGGAGACTTTCGGCTAAATTAATTATTATAATGAAACTAGCAAAAGATTAGAATTCAATTCACATTCATCATTATTTAGCATTATGTGTATATGTGCAAATAGTTGCAACCTACTTTAAAACGGGTTCGTCGCTTATGCTCTCTTTCAAACATATAAATCTTTCGTTAACATAAAATATGTTTTTGTACATATATGGTAGACAGTAATCTAATTGGCGTGAAGGCCGTCCTTGCCATTTTAAATTACAAACCAACTTTCGTTTTAAAAAACACAATTTAGAAGTGCCAATGATTATTATTTATCACTAAAATATAACCCCAATCTTAAATTTAGAGCTACTCCCACACATCATTTATACGAGGCGCCTTGGTTGCAATACCTCGATAATTACTTATCACTGCTTTATACTGTTCGATACTTACAATATACAAGTAAAATTATTTGTCGAATCTGGGTACAAAAATAATTTATAGTTTACAATAGTAATTGAGTTAAATCGAAATCGACCAATCTGCAATTTGTTCAAATTGTATAAACTACTCGTATACATTAAAAAATTAATTTCCAATTGATTATTGGTTTGATTTATAGTGTGCAATGCATTTACACAGCGAAATGTATTATCGATTTGTAAGACGGTAACAAATTTACTTTAAAGTACATTTCCTATTTGTAAAATGGTTTTATATTGCATCTGGATCAATTTGCCAAAAGGATTTAATTCGGATGGAAAAATAAAATTTAAATTTAATTTTATTGTTGTTTCCTTGTTTTTCCGCGTATATTTAACAAGATAACAAATAGATTTTGTTTAGAGAGAACCGACATTATAACTGTTGTTTTTTGTTGTTGTACTTACGAGTAAATAGGCCGCATTGGTGTTGGTATAAGCTCAATATAAAAAATCTAATTTTTTGTTGCGCCGTAATTTGTGTTCTTGTTATAAACAACCATCAAGAACACTTTTCTTGCAAATTTATTATCGCAACAACAACAACAACAATATCAACAGCGAATGGCGAAAATAGAAAATTTATAAATACAAAAACTAGACAGCAACGTAAAAGAATTATGATCTTTGTTTAGAAATTTTTTAGACATTTTTATCAATGAAAATCTTTCATTGCACTGAATATGTTAAAGAAATTGTTAAATAGATAAGTACTTTTTAGTTTCCTTAACTAATATCGTATGAATATGCAACAATGGTTTCTGTCTACTTGACGCTATATACAGTTTGATAATTCAATGGTATAGAATTTCAGTGGAGGCGAACTGTGTGCGCACTGAATATGTGAATAATTTTTGCATGGGTTAACCGTTTTGATGCGATATCGCTGAATGAAATCTGGTAGGTTGTGGTATAATTATCACGCAATGTACGGTAAAATTATGACATTTCGACAACTTCTGTTGCCTTCTGTGTCTTTTTGTATTTTAGTGATTTGTATATGAGCAAAGTAAAGCAGAATTTTTGCTGGATTTGGAAGAGTTTTGCAAATAAAATCCATACCGTATATTTGGATTTCCCGAACTTGTATTTCTAACATTGGCATCAGTTTAACAAATTCTGAATTTATTGGTATATTTTAGCACTTTACTGTAACTGTTGCTTTCACTGGGCAAGCAGTCAGAACTTGTTCATTTTAGAACATTTTGATTATAAAGGTATATTGCTTCTGAAACGTTGCAAGTAATCACAGAGTTTTCGGGGCAGTTAGTGTGGATCAAATACCATGGTATCCTACTTTTGAATTCGGGAGCAAGTATGATGCTTTTAATTTCCGATGTCTTGTACGCAGCATAAATGTAGTAATAATTTCTCTACAGCCCGCAGACGGATTGACTGATCGGGATGAAACTTCATACCTCAGCTTTTCTCATAAATTTAGAGGTTCTTATGATTTTTGGCTGAGGTCGGTCCACCGAAAATGACATTCTCAATAGGAGTTTTTTCGTTGTTTGCAAATATTTTGAAAATTCTGTCATTTACAAGAAAAACAATTAAGAACTAAAAGAGTTTAAACTAATTTTTCAACAATATTGGACATTTCATTTTGACGGTTTTTGTCAAAAAACTGTTTTTTTTAAATAAAATCGACAGCCAGACGGATTGGTTAATCGGGTTGAAACTTTATACTTTAGCGTTTACCATAAATTGAAAGGTTCCATTGAAATTTGGTCAATATCGGTCTACTGTATGTGGCAGCTTCCATAGAAGCGTTTTCGTTACAAATATTTTGAAAAGAATTAGGTGTGCAAGTAAAAACTCGGCATTCATATTGAAATATACTTGAACGAATCCAAATTGCCCGCCATTTTGGACATACATAGCTTAGTGATTGCTGTTTGTATGACATAATTTTCAGGCATTTACAAGCCAACAATTACGTCATTGCATTCTATTCTGTTTTCAAATGAAAAAAAATGCTGCTCATCCTGTGAACTTGATTAATTCGACAACAGTACAAATGTGGTTTCCAAGATTTCGTGATGGCAATTTTAGTCTTGAGAACGATCCACGTCCAGGTGCAATAAACCAATTTGAAGACGAAGAACTTAAAGTTTTACTGGATAAAAATCCGAGTCAAACTCAAAAGGAGGTTGCAGAAAACTGAGAAGCTACTCACCAACCAATATCACTTCGACTGCATGCAATGGAAAAAATGCAGAAAGAAGGAAAATGAATTCCTCATAAACGGACCGAAGAAAACAAAAACCCAATGTACAAAATCATTACGGGTGATAAAAAGTGGATTTTGTGCGATAATACTAAATGCATAAAACCATGGGTGCGTGGGTTGATCAAGGCCAGCCATGCAAAAATGAATATCCATGCCAAGAAAGTGTTACTGTGTGTCTGGTGGGATTGGAAAGGAGTTATTTATAACAAGCTTCTGGAACCTGATCAAACTATTACAGCTGAATGTTACCGGGCCCAATTAATCAAATTAAGTGATGCTCTGGAGGAAAAAAGACTATTTACTGGCCGAGGAAGACGGAAGGTGATATTGCTGCATGACAACGCTCGTCCACATACAGCAAAATCAACCCATGAACTCATATTCTCCTTAGGCTGGGAATTCCAGACCTGGCTCCCTCTGATCATCAATTATTCAGATCGATGTCATCATATTTGAAAGATCAGCGGTTCACGAAAGTCGAAGATGTGCAAAAATGTCTCGATGACTATTTTACCTCGAAACCGCCAAGTTTCTATCGCGAAGGTATTCATCATCTACCTGATAAATTGGAAAAGACGATAGATGATAGTAACGGCGAGTATTTCGATATTTAATCTTTGTAACAATTTTATTTTGAATAAAGTTGGATTTGGCCAAATAAGGAAAGTTTCTACTTTCACACCAAGACGATTAAAATCAAAAAGATTCTAAATTAAATTTCAAACAAAACTAGTTCAAGTAATTTCTTAAATTTTTTCGAAATTGAGTTTTGGTACAAAAAACTTATTTCACGACAATTCGGCATATCTACAGTCCAGACGGATTGGCTATTCGGAATAAAATTTCATAATATAACTTTTTTATTAATTGCGAGATCCTTGCGAAATTTGATGGAAATCAGTGTACCGGAAGTGACACGCTTCAATTAGAGCTTTTTCATTTTTTGCATTGTTACTACAAGTTCAACAATTACTAAAAACAACAGAGAAATAAAGATTTAAATAAATTTAAAGATTAAATTTTCAACCAACGGTTTGACAGCCATTGAAAGCAGACAACCTCGTGAATTTTAACGAAAATCGAAAAAAATTAATTTCGTGTGCCGATGAAGCATTATTTTTTACGTAAAAACCCATCACCGAAACAAAGAAAAGGCTTGATAAATACTATGGGGACCCTGCATCATCAATTTCAATGGTAAAGAAGTGGTTGTCTAAGTTCCGTTATGGTCGTAGTAGTACAAGTGACGCCGAACGTTCATGTCGCCCAAAGGAGGTCGTCACGCCAGAAATAGTCGATAAAATCCATGGAATGATATTGAACGATCGGAGAATTAAAGTCTGTAGTAGTCTCAACTGAGTGAGTACATCACATTTTACATGAACATTTGGCGCCGCATTTAGCAAAAAAGTTGCTGTTCCATCAAGAAATGCACTGGTGCACACGTGTGTATTCACCATGGCAAAAACCTATAAATTGGGCTACGAATTGCTACCCCGTCCAGATTTAGCCCCTTGTGACTATTTCTTGTTTCAAAACCTGAAAAAAATGGTCTAACGAAGAGGTTATCACTCAATTGGAATAAAAAAAAATTGGTAAAACGCTGGACTAAATGTATTCGAGACCGCTTTTTTGCCGAAAAAATATCTTTTATTGAAAAGAAGTCACTGACTTCTCAAACTACCCTCGTATGTTACCAAATTTTGTGGTTCTCTGTAAACTGCCGTTTGAGCACTAATTGTTGATGTATTTGGAGTTAGGACTAACAATGGAACTTCAAAATTTACAGAAGAATTAGCTTCGCACGAAATTAAGTTTCTTGGACTTACGTCAATTCACACGAAAATTTTAAAAAATTTTTGGGTATGATCTTAGTTAAAACAACAGTAAGACCTCAATAAATTGGTCACAGGAAACTATTGGGGCCTCCAATAATTGTAAGAAGCAGTTGTGGTAATCAACTCTTCTAGCAATAATGGTCAGGCTCAGCATTTGGCAGAGGTTTATCATTGTTTTCCCCCTTCATGTTAATGGTACGTAAACGAAATTTAGTATTTAAGACACGGAGTTGCTGGTGGATTATTCTGGATGAAACACTTACAATATCTTTTAGAAGGTCGAAAGTTTCCTTTGTTTACTGATCACAAGTCTTAATCTATACTATTTATCAGAATCTGGAAGAGCATCACCACGCCAATTTTATCGGTCAATTCTCTACAGACACCCAACATATTGTAACGCGCTCTCTAGTTTATCGGAGTATGGGTAGACGTAAATTCCAAACTAATCGTCGTTTAAAATAGAGATTAGGCGCTAGTCTGCCTGCACGTTTAACCCAGCTATGCTTAGATGTGAGTGGGGTAGTAGTCACAATGCAGCAACTTGCAATTGAACTCGCTCAATTGGTAATACACCCATGGAGAAATTAGAAAACAATGCGTCGAAAAATAAAATAATAAAAGGATGACTCATCTGTTGACCTTGTGCACGCTATGCCGCTCCCATCTATTTCTCGTTGTTCCGGTTATTCAGCGCCGGCGATCACTTTGGTAACGCGCACTGCACAATTACAATTCATTTTCTCGTGCGTCTTATTACCACAGCATAAGGTCTTAATAAAGCAGTTCGCAACACACCCGACTGCTATTCGACTGGTTTTGTCAATTCGTTGGATCACAATGGTAGCACCTTGTCCGTTTCATACAACAAATGAAACAGCTCGATATCCTAATTATTCTTACAAAATTTATTTTATGTGATTGCACAATCAAACAATCACGAGTCAAAAAAAAAGTTCTTATATTCGAAATTGATTTAATTTTGCGATCCGCCCGACTGGGTGATCAAATTTTGAGTGTCATCACTCCACACCTGATGTTTCAATGTTATCGTACTGCCGCATGCTCATATCCGAAAATTCAATTTTAATTTCCAAAAAATTCTTTCTTAACGACAAGTCATCCTCATGATGATTGTACAATGTTTTAGCGTTTTTAATTATTACTCTTCTGGCTGAATGCTATTCGAACACAACCATTTATGATGGGTGCTCATCAAATTTTATTGGCCATAAAAAGCATAAAAAATAAATATTAACAATTTCATTGTCTTATGATCTTCTTATTGTTGGACAATAAGCAAAAATTGCATCCATCCAATCTCCAGCAACAACAACCAATTGGTACGATAGAGATTTTATTTTATTTGTCGTCCTTTCAGGTGGAATCGGAATTCAAAAACTGAGGCCAGATAGGAGAATGAGGAAGGGAGAGTTAAATGGCGAATCCGATGCTCGTTCATGTGATTGCACGAATGCACTTGCGCTGCTTCATCAATGTTATCCATAAACCCATTCCAGGCAACCGTTACAATATCTCGGACATTAATAATGTAGTTGTATCCCTGTAAGTAGATTATGCTCAAATTGATGAAGCATGGACCAATGATGCAGAACTCTGAGATCTTTTACGTGAAAACACGCCACTAAAATTTATGCAAATTCGACTAAATTTCAATTCCAATCAAATAATTTATTGTGATGTTTTGACTGCTATTTAAATACCTTTGGTTGGTATTATTGGGTGGTAAATAGGGTGTCCCAAAATGTACGAAAAAATGAATTAAATAGCAAACATATGGACTCTTTTGTCGAAATTGATGCAGCGTTAAATCTGCTCCTCCAATTATCGGGTGGATGTGGGCTTGTTGTCATAGACCTTTAACTTCCAATAACCCGATAGAAAGAAATCCAGTGAAAATCACATGATCTAGGGGTCAATTTTGATCACCGAATAGAGAAAGAGAGTACACGACCAGAAAATGCATCATGCAGTGTATGAGACTGCACTGTATGGCAAGTCGGATCGTCTTGTCGAAACCACATGTCGTCCACATCAATATCATTCAATTTAGGTAGAAAAAACTTGGCTATTTTGTCGCGATATCGAGCACTAGTAACAGTATCTGCTTGGCCAGCCTCATTTTCAAAAAATTAAGTGGGAGGGGGTTCTCGAAATCCCAAATTCGGCAAATTTCGCGATTAACAAAACCAACAAGGTGAAAATGAGCTTCATCGCTTAGGATGATTTTGCTCGAAAAATCAGCATTCAAACTTTCATTATTTTTGAAATATTGTTCAACAATGAAAACGCGTTGTTCTTTCGTGTATAACCCTAATCTGTCAGCTGTCAAACTGTTTTCTTTTTTTTTGGTTGCAAAAACTAAATTAAATAATTTTGACGCACCCTGTTACAGTGAATTTCGCAAGAATAGACTTAGAAGCTTTTCACAATTGGTTTCATCATGGCATTAAAGCAAAAATGAGAAATTGCACCTGCCCATCTAGTCATACCATTCCTCTTCTAGGATATTGTAAATTAAATTCACAACGTTTCTCGGAAAATCACTTAGAAATTTCTGACTATCAACGATTCGGCGCAGCAACAGTCGTTCGATATACAAGATAAGCTAAGGCAGTTTCTGTACCTGATATTACTGCGATCAGTGTTGCATTTTCTATGAACTCCACAGGAATTTGACGCACGCAAATGACACGATTGAGAGATGGTACCTTACTAATAAAACAGCAGTTATGAGTCACGAATATTTAGACTGGATGAACTTGTATTTGGATGGCCATTAAGAGTGCCTGGTCAATTTTTAAATTCTTCTTTGACTGGCAAAATTTCACAATCTGATTTGGTAAGTAACACTCCACTGCCAACATTTTTATAAGTAAAGATTTCATACCCTGTTCTCAGGTATCCTTACTTTAAGGAAGTCTCTCCAAGCTTACCTGTCCATATAAAGTTGTTATACTCAATAATAAGATCAACTGAAACCATGCATTATGAATAATAATGATTACATGCATTCGGTCCCAACGGTTCTACTGCATGGCAACAATAACAAAATATCAACTTTCGCCGAAAAATTGTACTCCAACCAGAATGGATGTGAGATCTTATAAATTACACAACCGAAAAGCTTAAGGTAAATTTGACCAGTCTATTACATAAATTTAAACCAATTTAAATTTAAAGCGCATTACAAAATACGTAAAATCTTTAATAAAATCTCAGTTGACAGTTCCAATTGTATTCGATACCAGTTCTTAAATAAAAAAATTTCTCGAACGATATGGACAATAATTGGTTATAGTTCCACCATATTTATGCAAAACTTATTAATGTAACAGAGCAATGCCTGTACAAAACAACATTTAAAGACAACCTAAGACAGATTTGTAATTGCAAAATATCCCCCAATGCTACTGAAAATATTTTCTTAGCAACATTCTGACATCTTGTTGCAGTGTAAACGAGAATACCCCAATCAGCAATGACCCAACTCGTGTAACATACAAATAAACAAGACACGAGGTGTTGAATTTAAACCAACAGCCGTAAGAATTAATTTTCCAATAGTTCTTTTGCAAAGCAGCACATTCCAAAATCCACATACAAAAGACATACCAAACCCACATATCTAAATTCTAATCTAAACAACAACAAAACAAAATTGCGTGATGTACACGGAAGTATTGAGAAAAATACCAATTTTGCTTTCTTCTCAATTTATACGTCTTAACGATTCTTTCTGTTTCATTATTAAAAAATGAAAACAGAAATATAAATTACAAAAACAAAAAGAATATAAACGAACAAATTGTTGATAAATATAATTATTTAAGAAAACACGAATGTATTATAAAATAATTAAAAAAATAAATAAATAAATTGCCAATCAACCGACCGAACGTCTTGAAAGAATTCAATTATTCACGTACAGTGTGTCAGTAAACGAAATAATTACATTTCAAAAATTGAGAGCAAATATGTCCAGCAAATTTTTGACCTTGAAATAGTTAGAAAAACAGAATTATGTAAATGAGGTAGTCCTCGTCGGTATCATCAAAGAATCTAAACCACATCCCAATTTGGGAGAGAAAGAAAAGAAAAAATCTAAATTGCACCCAATTTACCCGCATTAAAATTACTGAGAATTGGTCATGCGGACAAATTTGAATGGGTTTGAAATTTGAATTAATTTGTGTATAGTTACATATTGGGAGCCAGTGGCAGAGATGGATAAGAAGAACTTCATCACCACCAGCATCAAGCAACCATTGCTTGGGTTAGTACAAATTTGGGTGACGCTTGGGAACAACATGGAAGAAAAGTAAAAAAATAGAATGAAACGAAATCTCGGCTCAGCAGTCCTGGGAGCTGGTTGGGGCCCAATGAATCCCACCGGTAAAACAACACAAATGTCCGACCATTGGCTTATTGGATACACGGGGATACATGGACACGAGTATGAATCGGAAACTGGAATAGCATCAGAGAACTATTTTATATAACGGAGACATCAAAAAGTTGGTTAGCACAAGTTGAGAAGAGATGAACGATATAAAAGAGCTGGGCTCTTAGCGAAAGTGTGGAAGATTAGTGGAGAGAGACATATTAACAACAACAAACAACATAAGCACGGTCAAACTATCTGTTACACACCACAAGGCAAAAACACACACACACACACACACACACACACACACACGTATGAAGAAGGAGGGTGAACAATCATGAACACCAGCTTAAAGCGAAGGCAAATATTCACATTTATCAGTTCTCAGATTCTTCTTCAAAGAAGCAGATGACGTCCACAACTAAAGACACGAAGTCTACTCGTACTTAGAAATAGTTTTCAACTTACAAAAAATACTAGTTACCCAGAAATGACATAAAGATTAACACAATGTGGTTTTTGAGACCATAAATCAGCACATAGAAGGCAACAAATTCCGTACACAAGTTACACATAAAAAAATACACAAAACGGAACCGAAAATCAAATCGATGTATTTATAACACACATACACGCATGCACGCACACACACACACACACACACACACACACACACACACACACACACACATATGATGTCCGGTATACCAGAAAGCCCTGCAAAAAGAGCGTTGAAAATGAAAGTCATCCAAGTCAATATTAACCACTGTGAGACTGCCCAGGACCTGCTGCAGCAATCCATACAGGAAGTGAAAGCGGACATTGTAATTGTGTGTGAGCAATATAGGAACCTTGATAGACGGTGTTGGGCTAGCTAGATAGAGGCCAGTTGTTAAGCCAGATAGATCTAATCGAGCTGCTGTATGGGTAAAATGGGCCTACACCATTTTAATGCTTAGGCCGTAGAGTGGGGAAGTAGAGAAACCAGTAGCAGAGGAACCGCTTTATTAGAAGCCTTCGCATCATTGCCGGTCGTTTTAATGAATACAGGAAATACACCTACTTTCTGTAGAGGAAATGCAACCTCGATAGTTGACCTAACGTTTGTGAGCCATTGTCTTACCGATACAGGAGTAGTGTGGAGAGTGAGCGAGCTATATACGCATAGTGATCATTAAGCTATCGTGTATGAACTGGCGGATAGTAAACCCCTAAGAACTATAGTTAGACACAGGAAGAGAATAGGATGGAAGTCCGCAGCGTTCGATGAGAACATTTTCCATCTCATGATGGAGGATCTTACTCTATCTGGTACCGCAAATAACAAAGCCGTCCAGCTTATGAGACATGTTGAGCCTGTGATGCGGCAATGCCAACAAGGATGGTGGATAATCGTAGAAAACCAGTCTTATGGTGGAACGACGAGATTTCTGAATTGCGTAAAAGGTACCTGAACGCAAGAAGGCGATACCAGCATGCTAGACACGTTGTAAACTCTCCCCTTCGACAACAATACTGTAAAGCTCGATCGGAGCTTAAGCATGCCATCACCGATTGGTGATGAAAAAACTCAGAAGAAATTACGCCACTGCTCCCACATGTCCAGCTCCCACATGCTGTCTGACATAGTGAGTCACCTGTTCTCGCAGCAACCCGATTGTGTGTTAGAAGTATTAGGCATCGAGGAGGATGATATACCACCAGTTACTGAGGAGGAGGTTCTGAAGGCATGTTGCAAAGTGGGTAACAATAAAGCTCCTGGTCCGGACAACATTCCGAATATGGCATTGAAGTCGGCGGTTAAAGCATACCCAAACTTATTCACGGAAGTATATACTGCACGCTTAGTTGAGGGGGTGTTCCCTAGTAAATGGAAGGAACAGAGACAAGTATTGTTGCCAAAAGAAGACAAACCACCAAGTGAGCCGTCGTCCTGGCGTCTGTTGGATACGGCAGGCAAAACCCTAGAGAGAGTTGTACGTGACCGGTTACAAGCGGCTATAGTTAGAGCAGGAAACCTGGCAGAGCAGCAGTATGGCTTTCGAAAGGCGCGCTCAACAGTGGATGCGATTAAAGAGGTTGTAGATACGGCACACCAGGCGATATCCGGTTAATACTGTGCCATAGTTACATTGGACGTGAAAAACACATTCAACACGGCGAATTGGAGCTGCATATTTAACGCACTGACGCGGATGAACGTACCGAAGTACCTGCTGAGACTAGTTTTCAGCTACTTTAGCTAGAGGATCTTGATGAGGAAGGAAAAAAACGTACGAGGTGACTGATGGAGTTCCTCAAGGATCAATGTTAGGTCCTACACTCTGGAATGTGATGTACGATGGTGTACTTCGACTGCCCATACCAAGTGATGCACAGGTGATTGGATTTGCGGACGACATCGCGATTGTAGTTGTCGCAAAACACAGAGAGGAGATTGTGGACAACTGTAATAGGACGGTCAGACTTATTCAACAGTGGTTAACATCTGCTGGGCTGCAACTAGCAGAACATAAAACTGAAGCTGTCCTTATTACTAGCCAAAAAGTAATGGAGAACGTAACCTTAGAGATTGGAGCCCAACAAATTGTTAGTCGACCATCCATCAGGTAGCTAGGAATAATGATCGATGCCAGATTGTCATATAAGACACATCTCATTATCACCTGCGAGCGAGCAAGGAGAGTTAATGTGGCACTAGCACGAATAATTCCGAATACAAGAGGGGCGCGGATGATCGGCAGAGTTCTGCTCGCCAACATTGTTACATCTATAATGATGTATGGTGTACCAATTTGGGTTAACTCGTTGGAGAAGAATACTTATAGACAAAGAGTAGCAACAGGTCAGAGGTTAACTGCTCTGAGAGTATTGTGCGCATTTCGGACGGTGTCAGAAGATGCTGCTGGTGTTCTTGCGGGAATGCCTTCAATAGATCTACTTGCCAAGGAGCGCCAAACCACTTACCTGCATCGTGGTCAAGGAACAAAAGCAGAGAATCACCGATTAGCACGTGCTGAGACGATCACTGTATGGCAGAGAAGATGGAGTGAGTCGACGAATGGTAGATGGACCCATCGCCTGATCCCCTACATCGAGGCGTGGCTAAACAGGTGACACGGTGAAGTGGGTTACCATCTGACGCAGTTTCTGACGGGTCATGGTTGCTTTAGATCATACCTATTCAAATTCAAACACGAAGTGCCACCAGATTGTCCTTTATGCATCGGAGTAACGGAGAATGTAGAACACGTATTATTCGAGTGTCCACGATTTGCTGAGGAGAGAAGGAGTATCTGTGTACGTGGGGTCCAACGAACGCCGGAAAATATAGTGGTGTTTATGCTGGCATCTCAAGATGGGTGGAACGCCGTAAGCGGAAGTGTATCATGGATAATGAGAGAGTTGAGACGCCTCGAAAGAAGCAGAAATTCAGTGAGGAGTTAATTCCAGCCAAGCAGCGAACGCTGAGCCTACCTTGCGAAGTAATACCTAACGGTAGTTCCACGGGGCCGAACGGCATGGTTTATCGGGGGTGGTGGTTTGGTCGGTAAGAATCCGACACTATCACGAATTTGATATATGGGTTCATGCGTGAAGCCTATCGAAGGTTCCCCTCCTCCGCCCATAAACACACACACACGCCCACACACACACATACACACACACACACACACACACACACACACACACACACACACACACACACACACACATATACACACACACGTTCATTAATTCCTTAACAAAAAAATCCTAATTTTCCCTATGTCAGAGCAATAAGAAAATCAGACATTACCGCTACCACCAGGAATAGCAAAATTCAAAAATCAAACCCAACAGCAGCGCAGTAAAGCACCTAAAAGATGGATGATTCAATCGGATAAAATTAAACAAAATTCAACAGTGAGAGATTGAAGAACAACCCTAGGTTTCAGTGGTTGCTTACTGCACACTTAGGCCAAACCTTAGGCCCATTGTGATACCACTCATTCACTCCACATCATTAACCCACCTACTTCACCTACTCATACAACTACAGTATACCACCTGCACATTGCAAGCTCCATGTCAACCTGTACATTGACATGGAAGTTGGGTCGGCGCGTGACACGGAATTCTGCACTCCATCAGAGGGTCTTAGTTGTATTTATTAGCATCACCGATCGTAATCGACGATGAAAATTCGATTTGCATCTAGCCTCTGATGGGATTCGAACCCAGCACCTCCCGGTCCAAGTGTCGAAGCTTTAACCACTGCACCACTTGTCCGGTAAGAACAATCCTAAATAAGATCACATTTAAAGAAACGCTCCAACCAACCCCCTTTGAAGTAACGGAAACCAGCGCAACCGATCAGAAATGGGACAACCAAAATAGGCAGAAGCCTCTTTGACTATATGTTTGGCTACGAAACTACACCACAACAAAATCGTGGAGGAAAATTGAGGAACGGCACCAACGTAAAATTTTACATATCTATGAAAATACGGCGGAAAATCGACACAAATTCAGAAGATCGCTAATTAAATAAAAAAGATGGCAAAGAAATGATCGCAGAAAGTACATCGAAGACATTCTCGACCACAGAAAACCAAAAGCAGCAAAATAGATGGCAAGAGGGATTATTCGAGGGACAACGAAACAGGGATAACAACTCCCGATGGTGCAACTAAGAAACTACAAACCACCCCATCCACCAATGGAACAAACGGGAAGTTAAAAGTGCTATTCAGAAAGAATCTAAAGGAAAACACGAGCAGGTGGCATAAATATAATATTTAAGTAAATAAATTACTAAATGGCGAAGCATCTGTAACGGTAGAAAGTCTTTCCACAACTAACAGAAGCATGGAATAGTTACTGGGTAGAAAGAATTTCACAGATATATGAAAAGAGGGAGCTTGACTACAACAATTCCGAAGAAAGGCGGTCTTAGAGAATGCAAGAACTAGAGAAAGGCATCGCCCTCCTCAACAGTACAATGAAAGCGTTAGAAAAAATCATCCTTGAGTGGTTATCACTAACAGAACCAGCATATCCGAAGCGAACAAACTGGCTTTAGACCTGGTAGAAGCTGTACAGACACCACAACAGCTAAATTCGTAGCATCGTTGAACAATTAAACAAATGGAGCTCACCTCTGTCATTTCCCTACACTTAATAGTATTAGATAATGTAATTGAACAACACATCCCCAGATGGCCATTCAGTGGGGCCAATAAATCGACTAATCGACTCAATGACCTGGATTACGCGGACAATATATGTCTATTAACGCATAAACACGTATAGTGGAAACAGGCGGAACTGAAGAGGATAGCAACGAAGTCATCAACAGAACACGATATACACGTCCGTACTGTCACGTCATTTTAATTCAAACGTATTGCAGAATCGTATGCATAGGTTTTCAGCGCCATCTATCATGAATCGAAAAAAATATTTCAAAGAAATTCTACGTACTTTAAGCCGTAGAATCCGAATCTGCAATAAAAAATATGGGTTCCTATTCTAATTTTAAAGTTGCCCTCGCCCCACTTACGAGAAAAGGAGGAAGGATACTAGTTTTAGAACTAATGTATGCCCCCCCCCCCTCCCTGCGGAATGATTAAATTTTGATAATGACTTGCTTGTTTACTCCAGGAAACATAAATAAGAATGATTTAGTCTACTCGACTCGAACACTAGACTTTTGCGTGATAGTGGCGCCTCTTGCGGAAAAATAATGAATCTAGTTTAGAATAGTCGATTTAGAACAAATTCGGTCGCGTTGTTAGAAGCCTGAAATTTTCATGGATTTTCTTTGAATGAATGCAAACGGCTACCACACCAAGAATTGCAATTTTCTAATAGAAGGGAACCTCAATTACTCAAAACATAATGGTTTTTTGAAAATTCTAGACTAGAAGGGGGTAAGTATGGAATGTTTTTGATTGACAAATCAACTTAGAAACCTAAAATTTTTATTAATTTTCAACAAAAATGAACAAATGCAGATGGCTATACCACACCTTTCGCAACACCGCAATTTTCGAATAGAAGAGTTTCTTGAAAATATAGACAAGAAGGGAGTTGAGTCTAAATTCGAATTAAAATTTTCTTATAGTAAAGGACGTGATTTTGAAAATTCTTTACAAGAAACGGCTAATTGATTTAGTTAGAAATCGGAAATCTTCATGAATTTTTTTTAATAAATGCAGATGGCTACTACACCTGAAAGAGCATTTTTCTTCTAGAAGAGGGCCTTATTTACTCAAAACATAAAGGTTCTTCGAAAAATTTAAACAAGAAGGGGGTTAGTATTTAATGTTTTTGATTCACAAATTCACTTAGAAACCGGAACGGCTACACACACCTGGAGTTGCGATTTTCTAATAGTAGAGGGCCTCAATTACTATACAAACATAACGGTTATTTGAAGCTTAGACAAAAATGGGGTTGGTATACAATGTTTTTGGTTGTCAAATTGACTCGGTTTCCCAATATGTCAATTTCTCAATCCGAAACATTGAATACTAACCCATTCTTGTCTAGATTTTTCAAAGAACCGTTATGTTTTGATAAATTCAGGCTTTCTTCTATTAGACTCAACCCTCTTCTTGTCTAGATTTTTTAAGAAACTCTTCTATTCGAATATTGCAATTCCATGGCTGAGATATTGTACCATCACTATTTTCAACTTTCGACTTAGTTTATGTCTCATTTTTTACGAGTAAATTGGCAGCCTATTCCATTTCCAAAATTTCTAAGACTACTAGATTAATCGACTCTAATTATCACCAAATAATTTTTTCGTGATACGTTTATCGAAATGTAGGAAAGAGAGAATTATATCTCACAATTATATCAAGAGGTTGAAATCGCGATATAAAACACATAATTGTTTACGCGAAATAGAATGTTAATTGATTCCTGCAAATTGAGACATAAAGTGAGTCGAAAGTCGAAAAAAGTGATGGTACAACGTCCCAGCCCTTGAATTGAAATATTCGAATAGAACAGTTTTTTGAAAAATCTAGAAAACAAGGGGGTTGAGTCTATTAGCAGAGAGTTTATACATAGTTTTTCTTTGAATAAATGCAGCCGCTTCCAAAATTGGAATTAAAATTTTCTTATAGTAAAGAGCCTCGAGTTTTCAAGGCTATACAAGAAGCGGGTTAGTATTCAATGTTTAAGATTGGCTATATAACTTATAGTTAGAAACCGGAAATGTTCATGATTTTTTTTTAATAAACGCATATGGCTATCACACCTGAAATAGCTTTTTTCTTATAGAAGAAAGCCTTATTTACTCAAAACCACCTTTACAACACAAAGAACCTTTACTTTGAAAAATTTTAACAAGAAGGGGGTTAGTATTCAAGATTTTTGATTGACAAATTGACTTAGAAACCGGAAGTTTTCATTGGTTTTATTTGAATGAACACCTGGAATTGCAATTTTATAATAGTAGAGGGCCTTAATTACTATTCAAACATAGCGGTTCTTTGAAATATTTAGACAAAAATGGGGTTAGTAGTAAACAATGTTTTTGGTTGATAAATTGACTCGGTTTCAAAATAAGTCAATTTGTCAGTCTTCTTGTCTAGATTTTTCAAAGAACGGTTATGTTTTGAGGCTCTCTACTATAAAAAAAGGGATTACAGGAATTAGAATTTTATTATATAAAATGTTACTCAATACAAATCTCGCAGAAATTAATTTTGTATCTAACATTATTCTGCATTTTACTGCATATTGCTCGAATGAAATCCCGCCTAAATGTACAATATTTTATTGATTGATTGATTGGACTGTATAGGACCAAGTACTGGACAAGTGTCGCGGATAACTGCGGGCATATTCCAACAGCCTGTTTACACATAACAATAGGAAGGATAGGAAAGGTATTTTTTTTGGTACGGAACGATCCGGTTTCAGACACCTAGCGATCGTACGGCACCACACAATTCCAATCTACTTCTAATCTACTAGAGGAAGGATATTTCACGTATTATTATTATTATTTCACGGACATCTGGAAATTTCCTGAAATTTTATTTTGCAATAATAATTAGAATAAAGAATAGAATTTCTTGAAACCATAGTTAATTGATTATTTAGCACAATATACGATATAATAAAATTATACTTGAATAAAATAAATGTAATGTAATGATTAGTATTAACTAAATTAATTTGGTTCTCTTAAAACAAATAAAATAAAAATAAAATAAATCGAATTCAAATATTGTAGTATCAAAGCAGGAAAGGCACGCACGGCCTTCCTAATTTCTAAGTCACTTGTCCTTGCCATCCCTAATCTAATTCAAATATGTTTATTTATAAAAATAGAAAATCACCAAACGAAAACTGGTTCCAAAAATAGCTAACCTGGAATCTGTAAGGTAATGTATTAATAATGGATGTTTTTCACAGCTTTCCCCAATACCTTAACAAATTAGACCAAAATTAAATAAAACTTTTAAAGTAATCAGGAATCTGTAAGATGACAGAATTAATAATAAGTAGCTAGCAAATCTGTAGGATTCATGATAATCAATTAACCCAATCAATTGTTCAATGCTTTAATTATAAAATAAATGACTCAGAAAATATTAAAATAAGACATTAAAAATTAATCTACGATAATTAACTATATACAATCTATTTACCACAGCATTAAATAAATTATAAATCATATAATCGGCATACAGCGATAATTATAACCTAGAAAATAATTTAATTAAAAAGTGCATGGTCCCGAAAAACTATCTAAGTACAGCAAATTTGACTGCATTGCAAATTTACTCCGTATAGCTTCCAAGCTATCTGTAGTTCCAAAAATTCAAATATTCGCTGAAATGGCAAAGTTATTAGCAAACCCAATAGCCATTATGATTCCTAATTGTTTGCTCCCATAAAAAGTTTTATAGTTTGCTCCCATAAAACTAATTAATACTCTAATGCAATGGGAGTATGATGGGGGTCGCCATTTGTTCAAATGAATTTCCCTGAATCTAGAGATTATGCAAATGAAATCGTAACTGTAAACTAAAAAAATAGAACTGCTTTCTAAAATTGTATTAGTAAATCTCTAGATGAAATACTTCCGAAAAATTATAATTTTAAAGTTAAACCAATAATTTCAAATCGATCACAGCCGCCTATTTATACATTTCCTAAACCAGAGTTCTAAAATTCGTTAAGTTATTGTTATCACGTTTAAAATAAGAATAATAAGAAATTTAAGAATTTTAATTTTACACTGGAACCTAAAATTCAAATTAATTAATTATTAATTTATATTTCTACAAGAATCTATATATGTATATGAATGGGATAACAGTTGAATAATCTGACTCTTTCACACCAATTTCCGAATATTGATGAAACTTTATTAATCTGACAACCTCTAATCACCATCTAGAATGATCAGAAATGATTAAAACAAAGGCTGGAAGTACATATGCACTTGCCATTTAATCCTCATTATAGTGAGCATCTTTAACAAAAAAAGTTTGTTCCATTCAACCAAAACGCACCTTTCTCCCCACTGCTTTAACCAAAAGCAGCACCATATCCATTCAAAAGTCGAAAACAAAAACGGATCAATACACCACAGCAGAAACATGAACCACAATGATGTACTCCACTCCCTAAGGGACCCCACAGTAGATACGTATGTGAAGTTATCCCACGATTCTATCCCAGAAAATAAAATAATTTCATCAGGCAACACTAATAAATAAAAACCCCATTTGCTCTTGTGTGAAGTTAGCCCAGCCCAGAATTTCTTTAAATTGATTCGAAATAAAACGGAATTGGTGAAGTTAGTCCAGCCCAGAATTTTTTAAAAATCACGTTAAATACAATAATTAAATTCGTTATTTTTAAATTAAAAGAATTTTATATCAATAGAACATGAAAGAACTAAAATTACGTTAGACACGATAAAGGTAGTTGGCGCGTTCAAAGTATACATTTGTCGGATTAAGGCTATGTGGTTTTGAGATCGTCATACTCCTGCCTTACTTTTAGAAAAGTTAGAAAAAAATCGTTCCGTGGCAACTTCGCGAAATTGGACCCTGGGCCAGATATACCCATACAACACGTATTTGAAAAAAAAAATTAAATTTAAATTTCGCACGTTGAAAGTATACATTTGTCGGATTAAGGCTATGTGATTTTGAGATCGTCATACTCCTGCCTTACTTTTAGAAAAGTTAGAAAAAAATCGTTCCGTGGCAACTTTGCGAAATTGGACCCTGGGCCAGATATACCCATACAACACGTATTTGAACAAAAATTAAATTTAAATTTCGCACGTTGAAAGTATACATTTGTCGGATTAAGGCTATGTGGTTTTGAGATCGTCATACTCCTGCCTTACTTTTAGAAAAGTTAGAAAAAAATCGTTCCGTGGCAACTTTGCGAAATTGGACCCTGGGCCAGATATACCCATACAACACGTATTTGAAAAAAAAATTAAATTTAAATTTCGCACGTTGAAAGTATACATTTGTCGGATTAAGGCTATGTGGTTTTGAGATCGTCATACTCCTGCCTTACTTTTAGAAAAACTTGAAAAAAATCGTTCCGTGGCAACTTTGCGAAATTGGACCCTGGGCCAGATATACCCATACAACACGTATTTGAAAAAAAAAATGAAATTTAAATTTAATTTTTGTTCAAATACGTGTTGTATGGGTATATCTGGCCCAGGGTCCAATTTCGCAAAGTTGCTACGGAGCGATTTTTTTCTAACTTTTCTAAAAGTAAGGCAGGAGTATGACGATCTCAAAACCATATAGCCTTAATCCGACAAATGTATACTTTTAACGCGCCAACTACCTTTATCGTGTCTAACGTAATTTTAGTTCTTTCATGTTCTATTGATATAAAATTCTTTTAATTTAAAAATAACGAATTTAATTATTGTATTTAACGTGATTTTTAAAAAATTCTGGGCTGGACTAACTTCACCAATTCCGTTTTATTTCGAATCAATTTAAAGAAATTCTGGGCTGGGCTAACTTCACACAAGAGCAAATGGGGTTTTTATTTATTAGTGTTGCCTGATGAAATTATTTTATTTTCTGGGATAGAATCGTGGGATAACTTCACATACGTACAGTAGATGGCTTACCACACATTCTATTTTTTTTTTTTTTTTTTTTTTATATATTTATTTATTACAACTGATTTACAAAACATCTAGTAATTTATCTTTCATAATTTATATTCTTGTTTGGAGGGTTGTAGCCCTTTGGCTAGTCCCCTTTACAATTTTATTATATTTTTAGTCGATCCTGATTGGATCTAGTAGATCATGCGGTTTCTTCCTTCGCAGCCGTCTTACTAGGTTAGAATCATCCAACATACGACGTATCTCAGCATTTTGGTGTAGACTAATACGTTGCATGTGTTTTCTCGCGTGTTTGATTATTTCTTCACTAACGAAATCCATCTTCAGATCTCTATGGAGGTTGTCATTTCTTATGTACCACGGTGCATTAACTATTCCACGAAGGACTTTGCTTTGGAATGACTGGATGATATTGACATTGGTTTTCTTTGTACAGCCCCAGAGCTGAATACCGTAAGTCCACACAGGTTTTAGGATTTGCCGGTATAGTAGCAATTTATTATGTAGAGTTAGCTCAGAATTTCTTCCTAAGAGCCAATCCATCTTTCTGTATTTGATGTTTAACTCTTCTTTTTTCTTTTTCACATGCTCTTTCCATTTTAGTTTCGCGTCTAGAGTCATGCCTAGATATTTTGCCGTATTTGCATAGGGAATTTGCTGGGAGTTCAGTTCTACTGGTATCCAGTTGACCTTCTTGTTGGTAAAGTTTACGTGAACAGATTTTGTTTCATTAAGTTTTATTCGCCATCTCTTGGTCCAGGTACTGACAATATTAGTAGCTCTTTGCAATTTGCTTGTAGATTCTTCTATGCAATTAGCAACTGCTAAGATGGCCGTATCATCCGCAAACGTCGCTATGTTAGTATCCTCTATCGTTGGCAGCTCCGAGGTGTATAGAACATATAAAGTTGGTCCCAGAACGCTACCTTGTGGTACCCCTGCTGATATTTTCTTTATTTCTGAGTATTCGCCATCTAATTTAACTCGAAAGTGTCGGTTAGATATGTAAGATTTTAGAATTTCATAAAACTGCTTTGGTAAGTCTCTTTGTAATTTATATTCCAAACCTTTATGCCATACTCTGTCAAAGGCCTGTGCTACATCCAAGAAGACGCTTGAACATACTTTCTTTTTTTCAAGTACGTCTTCAATTATGTTTGTAATTCGGTGTACTTGTTCTATTGTTGAATGATTTTCTCTGAAGCCAAATTGATGTGGAGGAACAAGATTTCTTTCTGCTATTATTGGTTTTAGTCTATTTAGGAGTAGTTTCTCGAATAATTTTGTAATTATTGGGAGTAAGGAAATCGGCCTATACGAATTTTTGTCATTAAGTGGTTTGTTTGGTTTAGGTATCATAATTACTTCTGCTACTTTCCATTGACTTGGAACGTGTTTAAGTCTGAACACTGCATTAATTATTTGGAGTAGTTTACGCAGACCTTTTTCAGGAAGAGCTTTTACTATTTGTCCTGTAATTAAGTCATATCCTGGAGATTTCTTTGTATTTAGGTTGAGATTGATTTCCTCTTTTAATTCTTGTAGTGTGACAGGAGATATATTGCAGTTATCCATTTTATATACTGGTGGTATGTTTTCCTCTGCAGTTTGTCTAGGTAGTGGCTGAAACGTGTTCTCGAGGTGGGTTGCAAACAACGAAGCTTTTTGCTTTGCACTTATAGCCCATGTACCATCTTCATTTTTTACTGGTGGAATTTGTAGTTTAGGTCGTTTTAAACTTTTTGTCAATTTCCAAAGGGAGTACTCGGTATCTTTTTCCCCAGTAAGGCCACTCAAGTATTTATTAATGGATTCGTTTTTGATTTCTTTAATTAGCAACTTTAGTTTATTGGATAAAAAATTAAGAGTTGTTTTATATTCTGGCGCTCGACTTCTTTGCCAGGCCTTTCTTGCTTGTCGTTTTGCTGCAACCAGTTCCCTAACTTCTAGAGGATAAGTAGCATTTCGGCGCATTTCCTTTGAACTTGAGGGGGTACTACTCCACGCCGCTTCTTGTATACTGTTGTTGAGTTGTTCTAGTTCTTCTTCTAGCTCTATCGGGTTTTTAATTGGCACCTGAAGATCAATATTATCCTCAATAAGTTTCTGGAATTTCTCCCAGCAGGTTTTTTTGTTCGTTAGCGAAGGTGGACTAGTTTTTTTAATAATCGTTGCACTGATTGTCATAATAACAGGCGTATGATCCGACATAATCCCCTCGCTGCTTTCTAGGTATATGTAGTTTTCGTCTATACCTTTGGTGATAAAGAAGTCAATGATATCGGGTATTTTGTTTCTATCCGTAGGCCAATAAGTTGGTTGATCTCCAGAATGAAAATCGCAAATGCATAGTCTTCCTGCTGCAAACAGCTCTCTTCCTTTTTTAGAGGTTACTCTTGATCCCCAGTAGGTGTTTTTTGCATTAAAATGACCTCCGATTATGAAACTTGTGGTGACTACTTGCATAAATTCCTCTTCAATTTTAAGATCTATAAAGTGTTTGATGTTTTCTTTTATAACCACCGACGATCCTCCCCTTGCCCTTCCTGCTGGATGAATGGCGTGGTAGCAATTGTATCCATATATTTTAAGATATGAAGTTGAAGTAAAATGGGTTTCCGATACTAGGCATATATCTATTTTTTCAGTATTTAGGAAAATTTCTAATTCTGGAATATGTTGCATTAGCCCATTTGCATTCCAGGTTACTATTCTTAATGTTTTATTTGTTGTTGTTTGCATCATTTTAATAGAGCATGGATTTCATTTCATTTAGAGAGTCTTGCTTATCTAACCTGTTGCTTAGAGCTTGAAGGCATTTCTCTTGTTTAGCTAGACGAATGTTAAGAGCTTCCATGCTTCTTAGTATCTTTTGGAGCACTGCTGTACTTTCAGTAGTGTGCTCCGAAATAATTGGTTTTGTCATGACTACTTGCGAGTACAGTTTTGGTTTTGGTTCTCCCGTTTTACTAGCATGAGGTTTAGATTCCTCTTTGGTGGAAGTTTGATAATTTTTTACCGATACTCCTGGACTTTGTTTTCGCGTTTTATTTCTTATTCGTTGTAGCTCCTTAGCTATTTCACATCCCCGGTAGTTTGCGGGATGTGGCTTATTGCAATTGACACATTTTGCAGCAATATTTTTACTAACCGGGCATACCTGGGCATGATGCTTTCCGGCACATTTCACGCATCTAATTTCTCTTTGGCAATATTTCTGCGTATGATTAAAACCTTGACATTTTTTGCACTGCGGTATTAATCTGTTATTCTTTTTCAATGGCTCTATTTTAACTCTCATGCTAAGTATTGCCTTGATATTATACACATCTTCCACTTTTTGTTTGTTATTAAAAGTGAGCATAAATAGTGGAAGCCCTCTTTTGTTAACTTGAACTCCTTGTTCAGTTTCGATTTTTTCTTTCTTAATTATGTTTACGGCATTTTCTATTTGATAACCCTTTTGCTTGAGATCCTCAATAATTTCCTCTTCTGCACAGGTTGGGTGAAGACCTCTAGCCATAACTTTAATTGGGCGATCATTCTTATCCTCATAGGTAAACCACTGATGCCCCTCGGAATTAAGCTTTGTAGCCAAAGCTCTATAAGTTTCAGAGTCTACAACATTAATTTTCCAGACGCCGTTGTTTAGAGATACGAGTTTGTACTCGGCTATCGTAATCGATTTCATAATCGATTGTATAGTGGAGAAATTTGATATCCCGACGACATTTATTGGTGGAGGTGATTTTTCTTTCGGTTTAGCTGGTTGTTGTTCTAGAGCTAGTTGTTTCTTGATGATTAACTGATTTCTGGCAACCTCTTTTGAAGTTGATGGTAAAGTCTCCGCCATTTCTGGTGAGTGTTGCGCTTTCCTTTTCTTACTTGGTCTTTTATTCCGGTTCAACATCCAATTTGTTTCTCTTTCTAATTCTTCTTCATCCGTATGGAATGAATTAATGCCATCATCGACTGTTGGGCTAGGTGTCGTCCCAAGTTCTGCACGTGTTTCAACTGCTTTTTTGAGTTCTTCATTTTCTTTCTTTAAAATTGTAAATTCTTCTTTCAATTTAGCTGTAAATTCTTTTATTTCTCTTAGTTGTTCAAGGAGTTCGGCATTTTCCTTCTCGTACTGAAATATATTTCCAGTTGAAGATCTTGGTGATCTTGATAATTTGGAACTTCGTCCAAATGGGTTAAACAATGATTGGCCCACCCCAGAATCTGTTGGGCCTGCCTCCGAAGAGTGTGGATTTGGCAGCATATAAAATAGATTCGGAGCAGTTCGCTTCGCTAACGCAATTTACATTTACCGAAGATCTGAGATAAAACGGAACAAACCAAACAAAAGTTTGGGATTTAACTGAAAAAAAAATCATCCAGAACCAACCCAAAAAATTCGTTACAACGAAAGTCCTAGAACCCGAAGTAATTCTTTCTGGATTGTCAAAACGAGATTCCATTCCATATCATTACAAATACTAATCCAGTAAAGGTCCGCGCAAACAACGTTAAACTGGTTACGACTTCACGATCTAAATCAGGCTAAAACTAAAAAATGACAAAACTTAACTCACAGTGTCCAAACCCAAAAATATGCCCACAGAGTCCTCGAAACACTATATTTTCATATGAAGCATGAGAATACACCACCACCACAACAATGACCGCTGCTGAACTGAACGAGATCCAGTACCGTGAACGATCACAACTGTACCAAGAAACCAACTAGGCCACGATACGTATTCCACCTACCTGGCCATTGTCATTACCATTTGCTATTAGTCAAGAAGCCCGCCTAAATGTACAGTATTTTATGTCAATATATTATTACTAATACATTCCCGCTATAAATATTTTTGTTGTTGTTTTAGGAAAGTTAGGACAAACTTCCATTCCGTCAATTATTTCAATTTAAAATAATACCCATAAAAAATCCAAATCACATCATATCGTACATCATAAAACGACACAAATAAAGGTAATAAACCGCCAAATCATACAAATTAATTCCAAATTAAGTATTTCACGTATATACAAAACGTATGTAGAAAGTGATTAAAGCTGAAAGATAACTCTTTGAAACAAAGTAAACACGAAAATCACACCAAAACACTTATGTCTTTCTCTTTAACTTAGGCACACATCACAAGAACAAGACCTAATTATGACCCTCATTTGAATATATAATTATGTCTACTTACTAAATTCAATTTACCCAGATACGTCGAACAGAGAAATGATTTAATGGTATAACCTTTATATAGAAAATACCAGCAGTATCTTAAAAATCTAAAATTTAATTTAAAATCGTTAATTTATCATACCGAGTATCATTAAAGTGTTAGAACACGAGAAGCAAAACAAAAAATAAAAATTAAAATGTTGAATTCTTATTTTGTTATTTTAATGTAAGATAATACCATAAATTAAAAAGAAAATCATTACATTTTAGCCAGTGAGTAGATATTTATAATTTATACCTGTACAGGTCTAGAGGAAAGTCGTGTACTTCTGTGCTAAATTTTTCTACATATGCCGAAGCTACTTGTGTTTTAGTACGTTACGTACCTATATTGCATATAAGATGGACGGCTTGAATGTTAACCTGTAAAGGTTACGTCGAACAGAAGTTATGATGGTATATATAAAATTATTGCTGCTATTATGATGTAATTGGTCCGCATGTTGAGTAAAATTCTAATTTAAGGAAATAAATTATGCTCGATATATAAATACAAAGTGTAAGCTCGTACATATTACGAGTATGGATGCATATGTGGAAAGTAATCAACTTTTTGCTATTCAAAATTATTGCAATTTTAATGATTTATTGTATTAGACCGACATATAGGTATTGGGATAATGTATATCTAGCACTTGATTTATTTTAACATTAAACTAAAACATTGTTAACTGCGTAACCTGCTTACAAAATTTCAAGCACAAGAATTGGGTGTCCTAAATTGAGATTTAGATTACTCATGGTGCAATCCACAAGCTGATTAATTATGTTAATGGAAGAATGTTTTATAATGGTTCGGACGATAGTCGCCCTCTGTTTCTGTCGATAGACTAAACCTAATCATCATCATTGGTGGGTAATCGACGGCCGGGTTTTCGTATGAAAAATATGTTTTATTCAGGAACCTGAGAGATTTGATCGTTTGCACCCACAATGTCTAGTATGCGTTTTTGTCCGCAGGATCCTGTCTACAGTGTGGTTGGATATTTTAAACTAAATTTTCACAGTTGGTTATTGCATTTTATTGACAATTTGTTGGTTAATAGATTGATTTATTTGTTTACAATAATTATAATCCACAGGCTAAAAATCCCTAATAATTATTACTCTATAATTCCATAAGTTGTCTTCTTCTATATACTACTGTGGGCAAAAAGTAGTAAGACTTTTTAATTTAAATTTCACACGGAAAATCATTCGGCGAAATATTTTTTTGTCTATGTTGGTATGACTGTCAGTGACATCTGTGCCAAATCTCATATCAAAATAATCATTAGTGTTTCGTATACGCTTGTCTTTCTGAAGTACAAAAAGTGCATTTGGCGATTTTTACAATGAGTGAAATTATTCAACAAAGAAGTTCCATTAAATTTTATGTGCGGAATCAATTTTGTGGTGCCGAAAGAAACGTTCAGAATGTTGCAAAAGGCCTTCGGTGATAATTGTTTGTCGCGAGCAAGTGTTTTTGATTGGTACAAATTGTTCAAAGAGAGTCGAGAACGTGTCGAACCACGTCTAGGACGGCCATCAACATCAACTGATGATCAACACGTTAATAAAATCAAGGAATTGGTGCTCGAGAATCGACGATTAACAGTCATAGATCTTACTGGCATCGTTGAAATATCGGAAGTATCAGTGAAAACCATTTTGAAAGATCATTTGGGCCTAAGAAAAGTAAAAGCACGATTGGTTCCAAAATCACTAAATTTTTTGGAAAAACAGCGTCACGTTGACGTCGTGAAACAATGCTTTCCGACTACCAGCCAAAGGTGAGCCGAAACCGAAAAAACCACGTCAAAGCAAGCCAAAAATCAAGGTGGTGTTTACAGTTTTCTTCGATTATCGAGGTGTGATGCGCTTCGAATTCCTTCCGGCCGGCCAAGCTGTCAACAAGGAATACTATTTGAGTGTAATGCGTCGTTTGCGCGAAGCTATTCGTAAAAAGAGGCCGGAATTATGGGCCGACAACTCTTGGTTTTTGCACCACGATAATGCACCTTCTCATACTGTATTGGTTTTACGTGATTTTTTTGCCAAAAATTCCACCCATATCGTTCCGCAACCACCGTATTCACTTGATTTCGCTCCGTGTGACTTCTGGCTGTTCAACAAACTCAAACGACCGCTCCGCGGAAACCGTTTTGAGTCAATTGAAGACATTAAACGTGAATCGCTACGCGCATTGGAGGCTATTCCGGAAATTGACTTTAACAACTGGTTCGGGGATTGGGAAAAACGTTGGCACAAGTGTATTGCGGCCGGGGGGGATTACTTTGAGGGGGACGAAATAGATTTGGAGAAATAAATTAAAAAATTTAAAATTATGAACAAAGTCTTAAACTATGCATTTGATCATGTGCTGATCTTTAGCAAAGTTGTTGTGCATGAGCCCACGAAGGTTTCTGAGTTGGTACGACCAATTTTCGATAGATGGTTCTACTGTCATTCCAATGAATTTCATATATTGCCGTGAGAGTTCATGCTGATTTAAATTGAAACAAAAACAGCGAACGAATGATGACGTTTCGAGTTGTGGGTGACAAAAGAATTTATGTAAATTGTGAAATTCATGTCCGGCTCACATTGAACAGACAATATTGTGCGTATTTTTATATTTGGGGGCGTTTTTCGAATAGTTTTGTGCATTGTAATGCAGAGTGAGTTAAACTAATAATTTAGATAAATAATTCAATCGAATGAATTTTCGTAGTTTCCGTGAGCTGATTTTATTCATTCTCTAGTGAAAGATCTGACTGCTGATTGACGTTCCGAACGCATTTGCTGTGCAGTTTTTTTCGGATATCATCGTGAGTGGAATTAAAATCGATTTCAACAATTCTCGAATGCTGATTTTTTTCACTTTAAATTTCCCTCAGCGAATTGGTGATCACCGTCAATATTAACCTTTCCATCCGTGCGTGAACAGCCGGTTCAATTGGATTGGATACATTGTGAGATTCGGATTGCTGATTGACATCTAATAAATTCAAACGCATTTCTCACGTCGTTCCCGTACAATTATGCCTCCAAAGCGACAAGCAGTTGGCCGATCTACACCTCAAGCACGGAAGAAAAGAGCATTACGTTCCTCAGAATCAGACGAGCAACGAGCATTAAGGCTGGAAAATCTTCGAGTACATGCCGCTGAGACCCGTTTGTCTGAATCATCTGAACAACGAGAAGTGAGGTTAGAAATTGATCGAATACGTACGACTCAGGCCCGTTCGTCTAAGACCACTGAACAACGGGAAAGAAGGCTGCAACATTTTCGAATAAGCACCGCTCGATCAAAGCAAACACTCTATGCTGATTTAGATCTTGGTGCATTCCATTACGACAGTAATAATGATTACAGTCTTCATCAAAGTGTCGTCATTGGAAAAATGGATAAAATTTGCATGTATTGTAGCGCCCTCAAATTTAAGAACGAAACGCCAGGAATGTGCTGCGCCATGGAAAAGTTAAACTGCAAGTCAAGTTGCTATCAGGTGTTACACGTGAGTCGAAGCATTTCTTGGAAAACATCCGCAAATACAATTCATGTTTTCAAATGACATCGTTCGGTGCAACGAACATCGTGTGCGAAAATTACATGCCAACATTCAGAGTCAAAGGGCAAATTTATTATCGTGCCGGATCGCTTCTACCATTACCGCACGCAGATCACAAGTTTCTTCAAATTCAATTTTATTTCATGGCAAAAGGTGATGAACAAATTGAATAACGATGTCATTATAATGCGGGCACTAGACGAGAAATCGTGGCTTCGTTACAAGCCCTTTTCGATCAACACAATGAACTAGTTCAGTTGTATAAAACCGCCATTCAACGAATGCAAGCCGATGACTACGCAGTTGTAATTCGAGCAGACAAAAGACCAGTTGGCCAACACGAAAGACAGATCAATGCACCAACAATCGATGAAGTGGCGATCGTGATAGTTGGCAAAGAATTAAAATTGCGCGACTTAATTCTTCATCGCAGAAGTGGTGCCGTTCAGCGAGTCTCCGATACTCATCACTCATACGATTCTATTTTGGCGAGAAATACACAAACATACGAGGAAACGAATAAGAAAGTTAGTGCCATGAATTATTATTCGTATCGATTGATGATTCACCAAGACGCTGAGAACCACATTCTGAAATGTCGACAATTGTGCCATCAATACATCGTCGACATGTACGCGAAGATTGAAACCGAACAACTCCTATATATTCGATTGAATCAAACCGAGTTGCGTTCTGAAGAGTACATCTATTTGCGAGACGCAATCGTTAATGATGGTAACGTGAATCCAAACGAATTGGGAAGAATGGTCAAATTACCGTTTACATTCACGAGGAGTCCACGGCACATGCATGAATACGCACAAGAAGCGATGACATACGTTCACATTTACATGCAATCCAATATGGGATGAAATTAAAGAACTTCTGTTAGCTGGACAATCATCTTCGGACCGCCATGACATTACCGCAAGCGAATTTAAACAAAAATTGAAATTTTTGATGGATTTTATTATCAAGCATCACGTTTTTGGAGAGACACGCTGCTGAATGTATTCCAATGAATGGCAGAAAAGAGGGTTGCCACATGCACATATTTTGGTTTGGTTAATCAACAAAATTACGCCAGATCAAATTGACCAAATCATCTCAGCAGAAATACGAGGTATATAAGGACATTGATCCAGACTTATTCAACGTCGTTACCAAAAATATGATTCATGGTCCATGTGGCGTATTCAACAACAATTCAGATGCATATCTGATGGGAAATGCACGAAACGATACCCCAGAAACTTGGTTTCTGTTACCATCACTGGCAATGACGGATACCCACTGTATCGTCGACGATCAGTTGAGGATAATCGTTGGGTTGTTCCATATTCACCGTTGCTCTCAAAGACCTTCAAAGCACACATTAATGTTGAGTATTGCAATTCAGTGAAGTCGATCAAATATATTTGCAAATATGTCAACAAAGGAAGCGACATGGCAGTCTTCGGAGTAGGGAATGTGGCCGCACCGCTCGATGATATCAACCAATACCAGCTTGGACGCTACATTAGCAGCAACGAAGCAGTATGGCTCATCTTATCATTTCCAATCCATGAACGACATCCAACAGTAGTACACTTGGCGGTGCATCTCGAGAATGCGCGTGTACTTCACGGCAGATAATGTACGTGCAAGAGCATTGGTTCCACCGGCAACAACTTTAACTGCATTTTACTCATTGTGCCAAGATAATATTTTTGCAAAGACTCTACTTTATTCTGAGGTACCGAAATTCTACAAATGGAATGCATCGGCTAAAAAGTTTCAACGTCGCAAACAAGGTGACCAAAGCAGTTGAAGGACATCCCAATTTGTATTCCAGTGACGAATTGGGTCGTCTATACACTGTTCACCCGAACAATACAGAATGCTTCTATCTGCGATTGCTGTTAATCAATGTACGTGGACCGACATCTTTCCAAGATTTAAGAACAGTGAACGGTCAGCTGTGCGCCACTTATCGCCAAGCTTGCCAGGAACTAAATCTTTTTGAGAATGATGCACATTGGGACACTGCACTCGCTGATGCATCGAATACTGCTCGACCACAGCAAATACGCACGTTATTTGCCATAATATTAATAACCTGCTTCCCATCTAATCCAAAAGATCTTTGGGAAAAATACAAGGACTACATGAGTGAAGATATTCTACATAGTTTGCGCGCTGCGAATCAAAATCCGGACATTTAATTCACACCAAACGTGTATAGTGCGGCATTGATTTTGTTTGAAGACATATGTTTGGCAATCGCTAACAAGGCACTGGTGCAACTGGGAATGCCTGCTCCGAACCAACCAGCGAACGACCTTTTCGATCGTGATTTGCAACGAGAAACACACTTTGATTCTGACAAACTGGGGACATTTGTTCAGACAAATCTTCCGCAGTTGGTTCCAGAACAACGCATTGCGTATGACAGAATTATGCGTGCAATCACAGAACAAAGCGATAGACTGTTTTGCATAGATGCGCCCGGTGGTACAGGCAAGACTTTTCTTCTTTCACTCATTTTGGCAACCATACGATCACAAAATAATATTGCACTGGCCATTGCATCATCTGGAATTGCGGCAACTCTTTTGGGTGGTGGCCGAACAGCGCATTCAGCATTGAAACTGCCGTTGAATTTACAAAACACTGAGGCACCAACATGCAACATCAGCAAAAACTCTGCAATGGGCAAAGTACTCCAAGCGTATCAAATCATCATATGGGACGAATGTACAATGTCTCACAAGAAAGCATTGGAAGCGCTTGATCGTGCACTGCGAGATTTGAGAGGAAACGATCAGTACGCGTGCTATATTAGCGGTCAAAAACATCGATGTCAATACCATCAACTTCACTATTCAGAATGGAATACCCGGCGAAACGACAACATATAATTCCATCGATACTGTGGTGAATCACGACAAAGTTGTCAACTATCCAACTGATTCTTCGAGACATAAATCCACCACAACTTTGCAACGGAACCAGACTCTCAGTCAAGAAAATGATGAACAATGTTATCGAGGCAACAATTTTGACTGGAAAATTCAAAGGTGAAGACGTACTGTTGCCACGTATCCCAATTATCCCGACAGATATGCCATTCGAATTCCAACGTTTGCAGTTCCCGGTGCGATTCGCTTTCGCAATAACTATCAACAAAGCACAAGGACAATCGTTGCAAGTGTGTGGATTAGATTTGGAGAATCCATGCTTCTCAAATGGGCAGCTCTAAGTGGCCTCCTCACGCGCCGGAAATATTGTGTATCCCACAGCACTTCAATAAATATCGAATTGAAACGAAATGCTGCAATGTCACAATTTTTTCGAAATGAACAAAATCAATAAAATGACTCAAAATGAATTGAATATTTGTGTCTTTCCTTCAAATTTATTTTAGTTGGTAGCATAGCAACGCGCGCAGGGTACAGCTAGTTACACAATAAGAAATATATTAGGTGTGCACATAGAAACTCAGTTTTCTTGGTCAAATTCAACTTTATTGAAAATATAATTGTTACAAAGATAAATTATCGAAATATTTGTCATTACTATCTAGGGTATTTTGCCATTCATCAGAAATAGTCATCGAGCCATTGTTCACATCTTCAACTTTCATAAACTGCTGGTCTTTTAAATATGATAACATCGATATGAATAAGTACTAAGTGGTAATCAGAGGGAGCCACGTCTGGAGCATACGCCGCATCATTTAATTTGAGCAATTGAGCCTGGCCAACGTTCAGTTGTAACAGTTTGGCTAGATTCCAAAAGCTTGTAGGACTCCTTTCCAATCCCACCAGACAACTGATATTGATGGTTGACCTAGATCAACGTATGGTTTGCTACAAAATCCACTTTTCAGCACCCGTAATAATTTAGTGCAAAAATTTTTTTCTTTTGTACCGAGAAAGCAAATTCATGCAGATGTCAACTCTTCGGGTTTTGTTTACTTCGGCCAGTTTATGAGTAACCCATTTTGTGCATTTTTCATTTGCATATACTAGAAAAAGCATTAGGCTATTCCACTTCAAAGCTAGAATCGAAAATCGGAATAGAAGCGAAATTAGAACTCAAAATAAGATCTATTGACATATTGACAAACAATTAAAGACCCATTGTGGCCTAATAAGCTTGGACCCCACTTGTTATTGACACAGCTTTATATACAGGGTGGCTGAGACCAAGTGTTACCAAATGAAAACGCTGTAATTTTTTTAATTTTGATTATTTTTTATGGAAATTTCGTGGAATATGTTGAAAACATATTACATTTTATGAAAAACATGTTACTGCTCGATATGACCTCCTTTGGCTCTGATTATTTGATTCAGTCTTCCATAGAAAGCATTGCATGCTGATCGAACGTGAGCTTGCACAATTTTATTCCATTCTCGAACAAGAGCTGACTTCAATGCATCAACACTTTCGTATTTTTTAGTGGACACCTTACTCTCCAAAATGGACCATATGGAGAAATCCATGGGATTCAAGTCTGGTGAATATGGTGGCCATTCTTTCGACGAAATCAGCCGCGGAACGCAATTTTGTAAAAATTGCTGTGTCGCTCGAGCGTTGTGTGATGGTGCCTAGTCCTGTTGGAATGTCCAACGGTTCGTACCAAAGTGTTTACGTGTCCAAGGTAGCAAAGCATCGTTTAGGATCTTTTGGCGGTACACCTCTTGGTTTACCTTGACTCCATGTTCGATGAAAACCAGAGGAGTGCGTCCATCTGCAGTCACTGCAGCCCAAACCATAACATAAACTGGTGATTGCTTGCGCATGGCAACTCTTGTGTCCAAATTATCGTTGGACTTGTGCTCTAACCAAACACGATCATTTTGTTTATTCACATACTGTTGAATGGTGAAAATTTTCTCATCAGAAAAGACAATTTTTGGAATCTCATCACGTTCGGCTAAGGCCTTCAATGCTCGTGTTCTTTCAAGCCTAACTTTTTTTTGTGCCTCCGTAAGATCTTGAACTTTTTGTATCTTGTAGGGCTTCAAGTGTAGTTCATTTTTCAATATGGTTTGAATGCTGTATCGTGAAACATGTAGACGTGCGGCTAAGTGATTGGCACTTTGACGAGGATTTCGTTTGATTCGTTTCTTCACATTTCGTATCATTTCTTTTGATGTTGCTGTCTTTTTAGGACCGCCTCTGTTGCGTTTAGCGATGCTACCAGTTTCGTTGTATCGAGTTATGGTTCGATACACAAACATTTTATTCACATTCAAATGATGGAGCTGACGAACTATTGCTGCTTGTGAATTTCCACCCAAATACAGTGAAATTACACTATTACGTTTGAATTCCATTACGATTTTTTTATGAAGATATTAATTTAGAACAATTATTTGTTGACCACATGTAAACAACTAACCAAACTTCAATCTGTCAAAAAATTGACGCGCGAAAATGACAACTACACAAATGACAGCAGAGTGAAGTCAGTAATATTTGGTCTCAGCCACCCTGTAATTTAATTTCAAGCTGGAAAATCGATCCAAACCCGAAATTAGAACGCAGAACAAAATCTATTGCCATAAAAATAATTGTAGACTATGACCTAATTAAATGCCCCATTAAAAAGTTTTGTGCTCCACTCGTTCTTAACAAAGCTTAAGATCGTTTAATTTAAAGCTAGCAGAACCCAAATCGAAAATTGGACCAAAACCGGAATTAAAATAAAAATAAATCGAGATAAATCGATACAAACAATTCTAGGCTCAAAGTAGCGTAATCAAATGTCCCATTAAAGAAATTTGGACTCCACTCGTTATTGACCAAGCTTAGGATCATTTTATTTAAAGCTAGCACAACCCAAATCGAGAATCAGGCCCGTAATTAGGACGCAAACGTAGATCTATACAAATCAAACAGCAGAACCCAAATCAAAAATTTAAGGTTCATTAAGGACTAACCAAATGCTTCAATAAAAAGTTTTGGATTGCACTCGTCCTTAACCAAGCTTTAGGTGAATCAATTTAGAGCTAGCAGTACCCAAATCAAGAATCGCACCAAAACCGAAATGAGAACGCAAACAAGATAATTTGACATAAAAATAATTAAAGGCTTTTTGCCCTGCTAAGTTTAAATTAAACGACCTAAATCTGCGAGCGCAAAAATTTTTAATGGAGCATTTGATTAGGCCATCAATGATTTGTATGTCAATAGATCTTTTTTTGAGTTCTAAATGCGGTTTTGGTTCGATTTTCGATTTGGGTTCTTCTGGCTTTGAAGTGAATAAGCCTAGTACTTTTTCTAGAACGAGCCAAAAAATATTAATTGGGCGTTTAATTAATCTAAAATTAGCCAATAATTTTCCAATTATTTTTAAATCATTTTTTGATATATGTATGGGAAGCTGGCCCGAAAAACCAGTCCGAAACACACCTTTTCATTGTTGGTGTGTTTCTTTGCTAATTTCAATAACATCCCGAAAAATATCATAATTGTATGGAAAACGCATATCTAATCCCGGAATAAATTGTTTATCAATGTATCGACGAAATTTGTATTAATTAATATGAGAAAGCTAGAATTATCCCGAAAAGTTATTAAATTGGAAATGCCACATTATACAGATAATATAATTGCAATATTTAAAAAAAATTGTGTTACATTGTAAATCCTGGCAGAAAATCGTATTAGTTGCATATAACGATTACATATCAGCACATTTACAAAAACCGCTTATATGGTAGGAGGAAAATTTGGGGGAAATTCTAATCCATCAATTTTCCCCAATTTTCCTGGTAGTTTCAGTATGACCCGGGCTATTAGAAAAACATTCGAAAGTATTGGTTACTAGTAGAAGATTATGAGATATTGGCCAAAACAGAAAATAAACTAATAAAAAAATTTAAATTTTCAAAATTATTGGTAATGAAATGGCCTAATTTAGTCCAGCATGAACAGAACCTAGAATTTTGTACTAAGTTTTGGATCCCTGATCAATACTTTTATCCAAATTCCATCGTCATTCTTTTAAAATGGCGGAAAAACGGAATATTATTAAATTTCAAGATTTCATTAACCGAGTTCCTTTACTTCGGAGATCAATCAATTTGTCATTTTAAGGATCACTTTTAATATTTTATTCCGGTGGGATGTTTTATTTAGTGAAAAAAGAGATACAAAATGAATAAAAAATTTTCACTGGTAATTATATAACAAAAAATTTCGTTTTTGTGATGGTGATGCCACTTGCGGCGAGTAGCGAAATCTCTTATTTTCCACTGAGAAATTTCCGCTATCTTATACAGCATTTAGATCAAACTTTTATATTCACCGTTCAGACTTGAGCTATTGGCGTTATATCTGAGATAGATGGACCTAACTTTTGAGCAAATAATCTCGGAGGGGATATCTCCTGGATTCTAGCAATTAAATTTTTAATTTAAGCGATTTTTCATTGTACATTTAACCCATTTTAGACACGAAACCTATGCTGAGATTTTATGCCAGGATTTACAATGTAACACATTTTTTTTTAAATATTACAATTGTTATCTGTATAATATGGCATTTCCAATTTAATAACTTTTCGGGATAATTTTAACTTTCTCATATTAATTAATACACATTTCGTAGATACATAGATGAAAAATTTATTTCGGGATTAGATATGCGTTCTCCATACAATTATGATATTTTTCGGGATGTTATTGAAATTAGCAAAGAAACACACCAAAAATGAAAATGTGTTTTACGGGCTAGTTTTTCGGGCCAGCCTAACATATATTTTTGATATGGGTTCCGCTAATTTTTCCAAAGCTAGCAGCTCTGATCGTTTTAGTTGGAAGGGATGGAGTCATTATTCTGCTCTTGCGCAAAACAAAAATTTAATATTTTAATATACACAAAAAATTAAACCAGGTTCCTCGCTTACTCCGAAAAACTAAATGCTTTTATATTGAAATCTTTTGTTTTGAAAGAGAAATTCAACTTTAGTAATCCAGTTTCTATAGCCCTAATAAGTTATATTCGTGTCGTGTGTCCATTTATAACTGTAAATGTTATCTAAATTTACTATACTGTCAAATTTAGGATGAAGCGTTGAAAATTAATCATGCAAAGCCCAAATTAGTTATTCAGCTGTTCCACCTTTGTTTTACATTATTAATAATTAGAATTTTAATTTTAGTGTTTAGGCACAGGTGCAGGGTTTGAATCCTCCGATTTTTCATACCACGAATTATGATTATTCTGATACTTCATAATTCCTTGGTACAAGTGGTATATTTTCCATTATCATAAAATTGTTTCAAATGTCCAACTATCCTGTACTCCAGATCAAAATTTGCGTCGAAATCAAATCCATAATACCACATAGTATATTGGCATGTTTGCACAACAATGTAATAAAATTTAATTGCAATAAATAACATTATATAAATAGAGCTTCGGTTCAACTTGGATGTTAAAATGCAAATAATTCGAATAATGTAAGAAAACCGTTTATCTGTAATTTGAGATCTCGAAATGCTGTTACACATATTATATGCATGTGGTACTGTATACGTATATATGCAAAAATATTCATATACGATATACTTAAAATGGTAAACACAAGAAATCAAAAAATATCGTCTTCCTTAACTATTGTGAGTTAGATATTTGTACGCGGTCTTAACTAACTCGATATATAGATGTACTCAAGTCTCTCTCTAGTATAGATACATAAATTGTATTTCAAATTAAAGTTAATTTTCTTTTATAATATGCGCGCGCTTATAACAATTTGGTTGCTTTACCGTTGCTTTCGGTATATATTGTTTTGTACATATTTGGAATACAATCTACCTATTTATCGATTAAGAGTCATGTGCATCACCATCATCATCATCATCATCACAGGATAGCTATACATGGCATAAACTTGTGTGTTTATAGACACCGAAGCAGAACAGTTAAGATATCAATCAAATTTTCTAAACCACACATCAGAATAGTGATAAGATATGCCATGCACTTACGGCAAACTCAGATGGTCGGTAAAATACCTTTCAGACTAACATTCTACGCTTAATAGATACATGAAATCAAATAATTTTACTTTTGTTGATCTGCCCTGACCTTCCTTATTAGTAAAAGTATGGTTAAAGTTGTGGCGCGGTGTGAAGTTTTACACAATTTAATCAGAAGTTTAGTTATACACAGAAGAACATGTAGCAGGTTGGAATTTTCTTCATTTAATTAAAAAAATCATTTTCATAGGTACTTTAAATTAAAAAATCATGATGAATAAAAATATACATAACATCTTAAGGTATTTACATCAGTGAAACTTCCAAAAGTGACCACCTCTCTATTTTGACCACCTCCATACATTGACCAATTTTTCGTAGTACCTTCAATTGTCTATATAAATTGAATAAAAATAGTTTCTGTAAATTGACCACTATAAAGTGACCACCCTCTATAAAGTGACCACTTTCAATAGAACACCACAAAAAATATTGGTTTCTCTAATGTGACCAAATATCCTTGAACGTGAGAAGTTAAAATGTAATTTTATAACATTTATAAAATAAAAATTTTGCAGGTGTGCGTAAATAAAACAGTTACAGTTTTTTTGCTTTAAAAAAATATTTAAAAGCAATTCTATTGATCTGTATGGTCATGTGATATAAAATAATCATTCTTATTGGCATGCAAAATGCACTGGCTGTTACATGTCATGAAATTGTGTAATTTATTACCATAGGCGGCGTTGAAATTTCTGTAAGGTAATTAAGATATGTAGTTTATGAATTTGCTCATTGGGATACCACTGTTCAAATTTACGATGTTCCATAAGTAAGAAAAGTTTATGGTTTGTTTTAGTTTTGTATTGCAATCAGTTAGAGTTAGAGCTAAACCAAAATTTTAAAAATGTGTACAAAAAAATAAAGAGTTACATATAAGATAAATTAGAAGTAGCTAAGTTTTTGGAAACCCACAGCGAACGGAAAGCAGCTAAACATTTTGGCATAAGTAAGACCACTGCGCATAATTTAAAAAAACAAAAACATGAATTTGCGCCCACAATGGAAATTGAAGCGGAATCATCAAAACATAATGACAAAAAGAACCGGTTATGAAGATATCAACAATGCCACATACCTATGGTTTAAGAAGCTTAGAAGCATCAACGCACAAAAAGCTATCAGGTGAATCATACAGTGTTCTGCAAAAAGTTGTAGACAACTGCTGTTTACTGCTGGTTATAAAACAAGCAACATTTTTAATGCTGACGAACGTGGCTTTTTTTAAAGCACTGCCAGATCGGAGCTTTGTATTAAAAGGTGACACTTACAAGAGTGGAAAATTGTCGAAAGAACGATTTACGGTTCTACTATGCGCAAGTTGTAAGGGAGAAAAGCTTCAACCTCTAGTGATCGGCAAAATCACGGAAACCACATGCGTTTAAGAATATGAAACTGAATCAATTGCCCGTAATATGGCGAAATAATCAAAAAGGCGTTGGTGACAAGTTCGTTGTTTGAAGAGTGGTTGCAAACTGTAGACAATTTAATTGTTGATAATTGTACTGCGCATAAGACTACTGTAAACCTAACTAACGTTAATTTGAAATTTCTGCCACCGAACACTACGTCTGTGATTCAACCCATGGATCAGAGAATCAAATCAAAAATTTAAACAACACTACCGAAATTTGATGATGAGATCGATTATTGCCCAATCCACTGAAAATCAACGCTTTACAATCAATTAATTGGATGGATTCTACTTGGAAAGCTGTTATAGTAGAAACAATTTGCAAGCCTTAGAAGAAGACGTATCTATAGTTTCCGACGTTATGCAATACGAAAACATGGATGAATTCATTGGAATTGATGACCTCTTCTGTGTTTGTGAGCAGCCAGATTTATTAGAAATTCATCGAGATGTAGTAAATGAGATTAATGGTCTATCATTGGAATTTTATGAACAATCGAATTCAGACGGTGAAGGAGATTTGAATGAAATTGCCCCGAAAGAAGAAAAAAATGCCAAAATGTTACAACAAATAAAAAAAATTCATTAATGAATGTGCAGACTTGCTACCATCTGTTCAGGAGTCAGAATTAATTTTTCAAAGATTTTTAGTGAATAATAATCGCAATATTATCCAGACCACTATTGATAAATATTTCACGTCAAAATAGGTAGAATTTTCTGATAAAATCCTATTATTTAGAAAAAAATTCCTAAAATTGACCACCTCCATAAAGTGACCAAAAATTGGTGATCCCTTGGATGGTCACTTTATAGAGAAGTTTCACTGTATTTTGATACATAATGCAAAAGTTAAATTATGTCTTAGTCAAATCATATCTTCATCAGGTAGATGAATAGTAATTAACGTCACACTCGGGGAATCTTTCACCGATCCTAGAAAACCGCTATGCTTGCGATATTTAATATTAAACTGTTGAAGGTTGTTTAAAGGATTTACTCGAATAATTCTATAGATGTATATTCAGATCTGTGAATGCCCTTGAATTGTTAGAATGTCAATGGATAAAACTGATGCGCGACGAAAACCATATGGCAACGTATATAGTCGATTATGGAAAGCACTTGAAGAGAACGATTACATCGATATCGATCACTTCTTTATCTTAAGACCGAAAATTTTTCTCAAACGAGAACCAGCATTTATTAATCCATTTATTCTCAACGTACTTAGCTCGAAAACAGATATGCAATTTGTCATTGAAGAATATTTGTGGGCTGCATACGTAGTAGAGTATGTTAATAAGACAAATCGGGGAATTAGCAATCTTCAACGTATCCTTAAATAAACATCTCGAATTCAGTATCGTTGAGATCACTCGAAAACTAAGTGTCGATATGCTCAATACAGTCGCGATTACAAGTCAGGAGACGGTATGGTATCAGCTGCGCCTACCAAAGTCTATGTGCTCTTCAGTCGTACTCTGTATTCCAACTTATTGGCCAGTAGAACGTCATCACGACATCAAATGAATACTTGGTTTGATAAATATCAAAAGAGACCAGCCGATCTCGAAAATCTGACTCTAGTATAGCCGGCTTCATATTAGACAGTGGTAAAAAAACAAAATGGAATAAACGTGGTAGTCATAAAATTATTCGGTATCGGAACTACAGTATTGGTGCTGACCAGCATAATTACAAGCGAGAAATGGTTACATTGCATCTGCCCTTTCGTGATAAAGAAGAAGAGATTCTCGCTGAGCTGCGGTTCATAAAACTGTATGACGAAAATGAAGCACTCATTTTGGTTGGAATTCAGGAAGGAGTTTGAGCCAGACCTAGACATTGCGAAAACTATGCGGATATCTGTCGACAGATGTGTATGGATAATGAAAACCCTTGAGTAATCTACTATCAGCACAACTGCGTGAATGTGACCCATTCGCTGATTTTTATGCTAATCTAATGAACTGAGGTTGGCCACGCTAAATCATCTAGGTCCAGTTGCAAAAATGCAAGAGAACGTTATGCCGAATGAAGAATTCATTACACTCATGCGTGCGCTCATAGCCAATGAAAGACAAAAGGCTCTCCTATTGCATACCATAAGAAATTTTTTGCAAATGACGAATGATGAACCATTTCAATTTTTTTAACCAGACCCGCACCGGACCCCTGATAATGGACATTAATAGTAATTCATTCATTGCATGCGCCTCAACGGGCAAGGCGGCTGAACCCATCGATGACCCAACTGTACCCACCGCTCTTAAAACCCCTATACGTAAAAAGATGCCTCTTTCGAATGAAGTCGTTCTACAGTTTCGGTGTCTCTTTAAATACGTTTGCGCTATTATTGTTGATAAAGTGAGCATGATCTTAGCGGAACTTTTATAACAGGTCGATTCGCGACTCAAGCAAATCACGGGACTTAATGTTCCGTTTGGTGGAAAGGTCGTGTTTCTGATCAGTGATTGGAGACAGACTTCTCTAGTCAACGCAACTTCGATTTACAGGCAAATAAGGCAGTCCATTGTAGATTCTACACTGTGGCGAGGGTTGCAGTTTTATGGACTAAATGAAGTCATGCGGCATTCAAATGCTGCAGTCTTTCGGCCATCGGTCAGTCTGAACAGCATCTTACCGAGTTGCGTTTCTTTATTCAAGAACGTGCGAATTAGCTCTGTCCACATGGCTTGAGACTATTTTAGAGTAACAACGAAGTCAATATTAATAATCTAGCTGCACTCAATACTCATGACAAAATAACGAAATACGCAATAGATGTGATTGCGACAGATGTCTTTATCGGCTGCGATACTGTAAAGCAATTAGCATTCGTTCGTCAAAAGATCCGGAAAATAAGTATAGTGAACACAAACGGTTTGCCGTACGAAATTCCATTTGTCATAGGTCGGCTTTACTTGATCAAAACCAATATTGATGTAACAGATACGCTGGTGAAGGGAACTATGGGCTATCTGAGCCATCCTGACGAGGACAACGAGAACGAAAATGTCAAATGACTCTGGATGGATTCGGGCACAGAAAAAGATTATCGACCGATGTTTGGTGTCCAATTTCTAGAAAAAGCTCAACTGTTTATCAAAACATTAATTGTCTGAATGTTAAGCGTAATCATTTTCCAGTTGTACCTGCGTGTGGCACCATAATTCATCACAGGGTAGTACCTATAACGAGATATTATACTCTTACTCCACAAACCCGCAAAGTGCAGCGAATTTTGTACGAGATATTAATGACGTCTCGTTTTTAACATTGAACTACCAGAGTCTCAGGTCACATCGCCTCGACCAAATGGATACCGTCACGCAGTGATGCTCAATTCTCTTGCTTTTCGAGACCTGGCTACGCAATGACGAACAAGTTAATATTCATAATTTTGAATGCTGCGTTCATCTCAAGAGAGATGGTCAGCGGGCTGCCGATGTAGCAATATATAAAAATTCAAGTAGAACTCTTACAACATAAGGAAATCAACGTTGGACAAACAACTAGTATGAGCGTAACAACACAACCCATTGGTGATATATGCACGGTGGCTGAACTTCAGCTTCCCAATGGGAATAAGATGCTTTCGGTAGTTGACTACATCTCTGAAAAAATCTGGTGTGCGAAATTTTTTCTTCCTTCAAAGTAAACTGTACACATGCCATGTTTACACATCTCCTTGAGAGTACTAATGCACTCACTCTTTTTTATTCTAGAAGCAGGTCAGATTGAAATCAATCCAAATCAGCCGATGTTACAAAAAACAATCTTGGTATGGGTTATTGCCGACAATGTAGAAAACCCAAGCAATGCAAAGGTTCAGGTAATATTAACGTTCACAAACAACTCTTCAGAACTGGTTGATATTGATAAAACATTGAAAAGACGTCGGGAATTGGGGTCAATTAACAAAAAACCATGTTAACTTCGAAAGAAACATTGTGTGAACAACATTTTTCCAAAAATACTATATTAACTCATGAACGTCATCGTATAGAACGTCGCTTTGCTCATGAGTTCAAAACGGAATTTTCTAGGTTTTACAACAAATTTATTTTGGACTATACGACAAGCGGCACCATATGAAAGAAATCGAAGGATTTTATTTGCCACACCATGGCGTATGAGAGGCTAGTTTGACCACTAAACTGAGAGTAGTTTTTGATGGATCGACGAAAACAATAACAGGCATGTCATGCAATGAAAGTCGAGAATTTCGAGAAAATCGCATTGCCTTTTCAACAGACATAGAAAAGATGTATCGTCAGATCAACATACCTAACGATGACAAAAACTTCCAAAAAATGGTCAGGCAAGAAAACTTTTCTCAACCAATCCGCCACTATCGGCTACGCACTGTTACTTACGGTTGGACATCAACACTAGCTAATCGAAACCAAGACACTTTTGCATTTGCTGCTTGCGCTATTAAGGAAGACTATTGATAATTACATTGAAGCTGAACAACTAAAAGTTCACATCATCGGTTTGCTAAGAAAGCATGGATTTCAACTTAAAAAATGAAAATCAAATTCTCGACAACTGAATGAATGAATTAGCCCCTACAGTAAAGGTATTAGGAGTAATTTGAAAGCCAACTTCGGATGAGTTCACATCTATGTCGGATCCACTAACCACTGAATGATTGTCCAAAAGATTAATGCTCTCTGAAACAAGTTGACTTTTTGATCCTCTGGGTTGGCTATCCCAAATTATAGTAACCGTCAAGATCTTCATACAGCAGCTAGACAAGCAACTTCGTTTGGGATGGCCCTTTAACTGAAGAAGATTAAATCTAAACCAATAATCGAGTTTTTATCCCTCGGGATGTTTAGACTTGCAAGGTTACCTTGATTCAGCTATACACAGCAAGCAATAATCAAACTAATTTCTGCAAAAACTAAGGTATCCCCGATTGAGCCACCATCTCTATCCCGTTTGGTGAGCAGCTGGGCTATTAACACAGTTAACAGATTTAATAAAGAAAATTCCCAACCAAAATTTTGCTCAAACATTTGTTCTTGACGGGCTCTCATGTCACCCCAGGCGGGCCAAAACTTATCCGTCGTAATTATTCCTCGTTCCGAAAATCTCAAAGGATTCTTGTCTTTATATTCTGATTCTACAATAAGATAAAGAGGCCTCTTGGCCTCAGAACAGAGAGTAATTACCTCCAATGTTACTACATTTTTTAAATCCATTTTTGATCAAACATAATCTTGTACGAGTGGAAGAGAGGAAAATAATGTCGCACTATTCTCGACAAAACATTCAATCATCCTGTACCCAAATCGGGATTAACAACGTTAGTAAAGGGTGTTTTTTTAAGAGGTTGCCGATTTTTTTTTTGAATAAAACACATATAAAATTATGAAATGACCAAAATTTTTTTTTATTTGGTAGATAATTTTTTGGCATTTAACATTTAAACACAATTTCTGGCATATGGCTACCACGACTATTTTTCACAAATGTCATTCTGGAGGTCCAATTTTCCAGCACTTTTTCAAGCATTTGAGGGCGTATGTCAGCAATGACACGTTGAATATTGGTTTCCAAAGCGTCAATCGATTGAGGTTTATCCACATAAACCAATGACTTCACGTATCCCCACAAAAAGTAATCGAGTGGCGTCAAATCGCACGAACGCGGAGGCCAATTCACCGGACCATTTCTCGAAATAATGTTGTCGTTGAAAGTTTCTTTCAATAAGTCGATTGTTTCACGTGCTGTATGGCAAGTGGCACCATCTTGTTGAAACCACATTTCATTCATATCCATATCTTCAAGATTTGACAACAAAAACTCATTTAACATGGTTCTGTATCGATTTCCATTCACGGTAACGCGTCGTCCTTCCTCATTTTTAAAGAAATATGGACCGATGATCCCACCAGCCCATAGACCGCACCAAACAGTACATTTATCAGGATGCATTGGTAATTCTAGAACGGCGTGTGGATTATCTTTGCTCCAAATGCGACAATTTTGTTTGTTGACGTATCCATTTAACCAAAAATGCGCCTCATCACTGAAGAGAATTTTACGGTAAAAAAATGGATCTTCGTTCAATTGATTTAACGACCAATCACTGAATTCACGGCGCAAACGATGGTCGTGTGGCTTTAATTCTTGCACCAATTGAATTTTGTATGGCACCAAACCCAAATCTTTACGTAAAATTTTCCATAAAGTCGATGGACAAAGTCCAATTTGCTGAGCACGACGACGAATCGATAAATTGTCGTTTTCTTCGACACTGGCCTCAACGACAGCAATATTTTCTTCTGTACGAACTCTTCTCATTCTTGTCGGTGGCTTGGCATCCAAAAGAGTGAATGTAGACCGAAATTTGGTAATTACGTTCTTTATGGTGGTCTCTGACGGACGATTATGTGCACCATAAAATTCACGAAGTGCTCTATAAACATTTTTAATTGAACACTGATTTTGAAAATAAATTTCCACGATTTGAAAACGTTGTTCTGGAGTTAACCTATTCATAATGATTTGCCAAACAATACTGAGTAGAAATGCCACTTTGAGCTGTCAAAACAACTGTCATAAAATAAAACGACATCTATCGGAAAAACAAACCTCCTAAAAAAACACCCGTTATTTCAAGACGTTAATGTAAGTGCAACAGATCTTTCGGCAATTCTGGAATCGATGGCATACGGAATATGTGACTCACTTACAGAAGCATCCATAATGGAAGGACGGAAAAAACCCTTGATAAAGGGTGATAAAGCAGTGATAAAGGACCGTAACCTGACAAATCCATCCTGGTACTGACGACATTGCAAGAGTTATCAATCTACAACCAAAATCTGGTGAAATAATCAGGCCAATTCAAAAATTATGTGTCCTACCCATACAGGAACCGACCAGTGTTTCACCAGCGCAGCTATGGATTTGATATTCCTCAAAGTGGTGTTATACGACCGAATTATTTACAGAAATAAGTTCCTTGAAAAAAATTAATAAAGTTAGGTAATGACAATGGCAATGTCTCTGTTTGACAGTTACACCCCACAGCAAGTGATAAATAATATGTGAGACAATGTTTGATAAACTTTGCCATGCAGTTCGTTTCTCATCTTAGAGACATAATTTCTTATTTTATTTTTTCCACTTTGGAGCACCAACAACAAGTATTGCTATTATCGCTCAAGTGCAATATTTTTTTATTATTGCTTACTATTATTTATTTCTTTATAGTTTTGTATTTGTTAAATTGGATTTCACATAAACATTTTTCCAATTCAATATGAGTGCTTACAATGTGTACTTGCCGTAAAGTTATAAAATATTTATAGTGAACGAGATTGCCTAGCAGCCAGTCCATATATCAACTGTAGCTGTTACTTTAGCTTTCGCGTACTGTAGCGCATAATTGATCGATATACCGCGGTTTTGTTATTATTCTATAAATTAATTGCAATATCAATTGATATTATTTAATGGCGTACAGTTAACTGGTATATTTTTAAATTTATGGTAATAGTGATGTGTAAACCCCAAATACGGGTTTGTGTATACGTGTAAAGTGTTTTTCCTACATGCATCCATATCGAATTGTATGATAACTAACTATGCCAATTTATCTAAAACCGATTTTGGCATTTTGATCTAGAACTGTCATAAGAACATAAATTATATTATGCTCATTGAACATGTTACATCAAATTAAAGGTGTTAGAGATGGTATCTGCGAGGTATCCAGTCTGGCATTAATTAAATTTGTTATGACAAGTCGAACATTTAAGTATATTGAAAATAATTATTTATTCTAAATAAAGGTTTACAGCTAATTATCTCCTCACCTGTTTCTCTAATTGCATAAATCATTTTGTCATGTAGACTAATAAAAATATCTATAGCATAGATATAGCAAATCATATTCGTAAAGCATTCTTTTATCAATCTGACAAAATAGCAGGAATCAATCGTTGGGCACCAAACTACCAAATTACAAGGCAAGCATGGAGGATAAACTTATAGGGAATAAGTTTCAGCGTTTACTCGTATTTCGGAATTGTTGACATGTTAGTGTAGAAAATTGCGTAGACAATTCACTTTCGTGTAGACAATGTCGACGATTAGTAGAAGCGATTTGTAGAATATTCGTAGATAGTGTAGAATAACGACTGTGGAGTTTGCGACAAAATTCAAAAATCACGAAACATGGCGGAACGTAAAATTTGACGAAATAACAAAAAATACACATGTTTAGTAAAACAGTTGGCAAAAGTAATGTTGGGCTTATTCAAAAATTTTGTTATGCACAGTTAGACCCGTATTGAACGAAGATTAATCCATAGCCGGGGATTTACTCTCGGATTGGTAAGTTTAAACGTGGATTATTTGATCCGTGGTTATTTTAACAATTCGCCGATCTCGATGGATTATTTTTATTTTCGTATGATTTTTACGTCCGAATTTTATTTTGATTTTTCGAACTGTCAGTGTCAAACAATTAAATAATAAGAAAATTACATTAACTACTTAATTAGATGAAAAAATAAAATTATTAGAAAATAACAGCTACTTCGTCTTCTCATCACACAACGATTCAGATTATCTGCTTAACGAAAACAGAAGAAAATCAGAACATTTACGGAGCGAATGCATACTGATTTTTACGACGATGATGAATTTTTGAGCAAATTCAGAGTTACCAAAGAAGGTTTTTAAAATATATTCAACCTAATATAAAAGAGGGCATTCTTCATAAAGAGTTTAGTGGTTATCAGCTTTGTTGTTCCCCGGAACAACAACTAATGGATGCCCTTCGCTATTACGCAACTGGGACGAATGAAAGATTATTTAAGAAAAATTTTATTTTTAATAATTACTTTTAGAATCACAACTGGATACATCAAATGTCCAACGATAATTATAGCCACTACTGTTTTGCATAATATCAGCATCAGTGTATATGAGCCAGAACCAACTGTTGAATTTTCAATAATTGTTGGGTAGTTTTATACCAAAATATACCAGGAGTACAGCTGTACGGGATAATATTGTGAGGAGAATTTTGCTTTTTAAAGCTTCCCTCTTGAAGCGCTTCTAGTGCCAACGTTCTATTATTGCACGGAGCAAGTCGAGTTCTTAGAGTTAAATCATGACGTTGATGGGTTTCGTGACGTGTTTGGCTGCGGCGGCGGAGTATATTGGTGTTTGTCTAAGTCCTTCATATGTGATGTATTAAATTCATCTTCTAAATATTCAGTAGTTTCTTCCATTTCCTAAAACATATTTAAAAAAGTACGATATGATAAAGATATTTAAATCCCGCAATGTATTTAAAACCATCTGTCAAAATGAAATAAGAAATTTAGTAATTAATAGTCAATCAAACTTGCCAATCTAAACCATGGAAAATCCATTGATTTTTTTACCCACGGAGTTTTCAAAAAGATTTTCGTTGTCCAAAATTACGAAATGTCCAAAATTATTTTATTCGCATTTTATTAAAAGAGACGACCCCAATTAGACGAGCCCAACCCATTTTATTAGAATAACACATACCAAGTTAGTTATAGACCTGATTGACTTCTGTCTATATTTACTTGTGGTTATATGTCAAACAATATTGGAAAAATAGAAAAAAATTCCTTCAAGACTGCACAGTGTGTACAATAAGTGAGTTTCAAGTCCACGGTCCACGACCTTATGCCAAAATATTAATCAAGTCAAATTTGGACTACTTGATAGCGGAGCTAGTGTACTCGTAAGTGTTTTGGGAAAAAACTGCGAAAATTTCGTAAAATCGCTCAACCTTCCGATTAGAAAATTACAAACCTTCGTACAAACGGCCGATGGATCTTCGAACCCAGTTATTTTACATTCCTATTACTTATATGGACAAAACCGAACACATTAAGTTTTGTTTAGTGATCCTTTAAGTCAGAAATTTACTTAGGAATTAATTTTTGGAGAACCTTTCGAATTGCACCAGAAATTGTAAGTGAGATGTCGGAAGAAATAAAACCCTTTAAATCATCCATGTAGCATGATTTATCTAAGGAACAAAAAGTTAAACTAGAAGACGTAGTTGCTTCCCTTCCCTCCTTTTCAAGGAAGGGATTGGGTAAAACCAGCTTGTTACAGCACGTAATCGATGTGGGTGCCGCCGCGCCTATCAAACAATGTTATTATTCAGTTTCGCCCGCTATACAGGATACCATCAATGACGAAATAGATCGTATGCTTTCCTTAGGCGTGATTGAGGAAAGTACTAGTCCCTGGAGTTCACCGATGGTACTAATAAGAAAAGACAACGTAAAGTGAGACTTGGCCTGGATTCTAGAAAAATAAATTTAGTGACAAGAAAGGACTCGTATCCTCTACCCATAATAGATGGATTGATAGGTCGATTACAAGAAACAAGATTTATTACAAGTCTAGACCTAAAAGACGCATTTTGGCAAATTCCTCTTTCACAATCATCCAAAGAAATAACAGTGTTCACCGTCTTGGTCGCCCGCTCTACCAATTCTGTGTCATACTATTTGGGTTGTGTAATGCACCCCAAACCATGTGCAGACTTATGGACTGAGTGATTCCCCACGAGCTACGAGATCGCATCTTTCTACTTGTTATATCAGCCACCTTCGCTGAACATATACGAATTCTCAGATTAGTAGCGAAACATCTAACAGATGCCGAATTAACAATAAATTTAGAAAAAAGTAGATTCGTCCTAAGAGAAACTAAATACCTCGGATATTTGATCGGTGAACGAGGTCTCAAAGCCGACCCCTCTAAAGTGGAAGCGATACAAAATTTTCCGACTCCAGAAACAACGAAGCAAATTCGGAGATTATTAGGAATGGCCGGGTGGTATCGTCGGTTCGTGCCAAATTTCGAGGAAGTAAATTTACGACAAACGACGAAGCAGAACTCGCTTTAAACAAGCTTAAAAATCTACTTAACAACACGCCAGTATTGCACAATCCTGGTTTTAAAAAGCATTTTTTTATTAGGTGCGATGCAAGTACACAGGGCTTAGGAAGCGTTTTGTACCAAGTGGACAATGAGAAAAATGAATTACCAATAGCATTCATGTTCCAAAAGTTAAATGCAGCACAAAGGAATTATTCCGTAACAGAATTGGAGTGTGTCGCGGCAATTGTGAGCATCAAAAAATTCAGGCCTTACGTCGAAGGTTATCAATTTACCCTAATCATGGATCATGTCAGTCTCCAGTGGCTAAAGGCAATGAAAATATCGTAGCGGACACCTTATCTCGTATATATTGTGACACAGTAACAGAATTGGTTTCCGATATAAACTTACACAACCTTGATATTATCCCGAATAATATAGATGACGAAGACTACAATGAAGTGTTCAAAAAAGTGGCAGAACATCCATCCATTTTGTAAGATTAGAACCCCGATACAATGAAGTACTAACCGATATTCCCGTATGGAAGCTGTGGATACCACGCGATATTAGAATGAAATTGATCGAACAAGAATATTACCCCCCAGATGGAGCTCATGGAGGAGTTAAGAAAACGGTCAATCAATTACGGCGATTATATTATTGGTCACATATGTCCGGTGAAGTTCATGATTGTAAAGCAATATATAAACTACCTCAGCTATGTCCTACTGTGGAGCTCTATCAAACTGTTGCTATAGGCATTCTCCCAATTAAAGCAGTTTTTGAGATATATGTGTCGATCTACTAAACATGTAATATTGTTTGCCCACTGCACATCCCATCTATAATTTCCACTATACAATTCGAATTTCAAGGTCATGGCTATTCAACCAAAAATCCTTGTCAGTTGAAGTGCCCCCAAATTAGAACTGAATTTGGCAGAAAATCATTAGCATTTATTGGACCATATATTTACCTGAAACTTAGTTTATTATGCGTAATGTAGTTGTAGTCACTATGACACTATATGATGTATATGTTTTGTACATTTAAGTGTGAATGCCGAACTTTTAAAGGACATTAAATCCACTAGTAGCCATTCACACTTTAATGATTCTTACTCGTATATATAAAAATTAATGTTAAAAAAAATACACGTAATTTCACTAGCTGCAATTTGCCACAAATTAAAATATTTCTGCTCGCGTAAATCATAGACAACGCGCATCAATCGTAGCCCATAATTATCTTTGTTATAATCACATTATTTTTACAAGACATAAAAAGTTGAATAAAAGCTCAATGTAAACTCATAAAATTGTACATCTGATAATTGGTAAATATGTTTCTAAGACTATTATTAAAACAACTTTTGATTTTTATTACCATCTTAAAATTCATAAATAAATCGGCAACTAAACTAAACGAACATATAAAGTGAAGCTTGGTAGGTAATACATGCTACGTCGCTCTTCAAAATGTTTGCTGGCTAAATTTTCAAGTTTATTACAAATTTCCTTGATTTTATTAAATAAAATTTTAATTGGGCAGCTTGTTTATGTCTATTTTTCTGGATGTGTGAAGTACGTGCTTCTAGCTTCCTCTGCAGAATTTTTATGTATGTACAGTGCCATGAATACTAAACGCGATTACTCGCAACCATAACAAAATCACATTTCACGAATTACAATTTAACTAGGATCTATTACCCTCAATTGGTTAGCTTTGATTATCACAATTACTCAATTAATTGGAAATGGGTAAATTCTTTATATAATTGGATAGCGTTTTTAGCGATTTTTATTGAGGACAGATTAGCGCACTATTAATTCGAGAATGTTTTCTCCTCGGGACAAACTTAGCTAAATCGATCACTTTTAGACTTTTATAAATTAAATGACCTGCGTCAATATTAAACGGGATCAAGACATAAAGAAGCGTGACACCTATATCGAACAACAAACTATTGAAGTTAGCACTGACGATAATGCAGATTGAAAATAATCATCACAGAATTACGGCCGATAAACGATTCGCATAAATAGTCAGCCGAAAAATGTCGATAAAGCAGAAATATCAGTCCATTACACGAACAATATCCAAAATCGAAATTTTTTAATTAAATTCATTAAAATACAAAAATATTTTGTTACTGTGTTTTAATTTTCTAACCGGTAAAACTCGTTAGAATTGTACATGCAAAACTTTAAAAATTCTAAAAATTAAACGTCCGAGTGATAGTTATCTCCGGAAAAAATTTCAAGTTACTTATCATATGGAAAATTTGGGAAAACTCGTTTAAATTTATTATATAGGGTTTTCCAATAGAAATGATATGATTTTTAAGTGGCGTTTCGGCCATTTGTAATATGTCATGATCTGTCATTTTTTGTTTCATTGTATTCAGTAATGTTTACAATTTCATCATGGTGAGATATACGCAAGGACAACGTTTACAAATTGCAATTACAAACGATAACGATTTTTTTAAGAAAATCATCTTCTCCGATGAGGCCCACTTTCATCTGAGTGGTGCGGTAAATAAACAAAACTGTCGAATCTGGTGCGAAGAAAATCCACAAATTATTCATGAAAAACCATTACATTCACCTAAATTGACAGTTTGGTGTGGTTTTTGGTCTGGTGGAATCATCGGTCCGTATTTTTTTCGAAATGAAGCTGGTAACACCGTTACTGTCAATGGAGATCGGTATAGATCGATGATAGCCAACTTTTTATGGCCGAAATTGAAAGAAGTTGATCTTGACAACATTTGGTTCCAACAAGACGGGGCTACGTGCCACACAGCAAGTGCAACAATTGAATTATTGCGAGAAAAGTTTGGATCATATCACTCTTATTGGAAAACCTTATACAAACCAAATTTGGAAATTTCTCAAAATTTAGCGTTTAAAGGGTCATAGATGAAACAGTAGTTCATTCAAATCACAGCTCTTACCCCAGAAAAAATTTTTAGTTCACTTTTCATGTGGAAAGCCTGAGAAAAGTCGTTTGGATATATCCTACATAAAAAATTTAAAGTACTGGAATCTTGGTATCTTGGGCTGAGCCTCCCCCAACGATCTTTCCTCCACTCCGTAAGACAATTCGTCCTTCGAGACCTTTTACCGTACACTCCCTTCTGGTTTTAGTCTTGCTGCGTTCTTCGGGAATCGTTCTGCCTCATAAACCAGTTATTCGTTTGCTGCCAATAGTCTCAAGACTAGTGACCTAACTTTCCGCACCCGAAACGTTTTATTACAGTTTTCATGTTTCTTGACCATGCTATTCACTGATGTAGTTTTCTGTAACTTCAGAGCTTTGTATTATATTTATCTCAACTTCCTCCTACTTACAGCTTACGCAGCTTTACTGAATCAGTTGTTAAACTTGCTCTGGTTGCTTCATATACAACACTGATAAACAAGGCGTTCACTGCTAGTCCGTTCAACACATCTACGGGTGAATCATTACCTCTCTTTCTAGGCCTGGTAGACTCTCTCCACGTAGTATCGTTTGTTTAGCAGTTGTTTTTTGCATAATTCTCCTACGTGTGACTGAACTGAATCTTGCCCCGCTCATAATTCATTACTATTTCGGATACATTTTGCATTGTTGGGTGCATTGAGCGGCTCCCCTGCGGACCAACCATTGTGCTTTACTGTCGATTGAAAATGAACTTTAAATTTCTAAAATGAGATCTCGAGTCCCCTTGCTTAATTTTAATTTCAAATGTCTGCCTAATACGTCCCTCAAAATATTTGAACTGGCTATCTAGTTTTTTTATAGAGAAACTTTATTTCTCCTCTTAGCTCTTTAGCCTATATATACAGAAAACCTTATTAAAGTTAGCCGAAAGTTTCCAGCCGAAAGGTAATGCAGATAGTGTATTTGCTATCCCAGCCGAAATTTAATGCATACAGTGTATTCGCTAGCCCAGCCGAAAGATGATAATGCAGATGTCGTTTTTGCTATCCAAGCAATGCATCTATTGCTATCCAATTTGCATCCATTTAGCATCCATTTTCTTGAGAAATTCTGAAGGGGATGCAGGGGTGTAATTTTGCAAAAAATCGGTAATTCATATATCGAAAATGCATTGAATGGCCTGTCGTTCAAGATTATCGTGCTTTGTCATTGATGCCACTATGGTTATTTGATAGGCCATAATGTTGGTCAACTGCGTCTTAATCGTGGAGAAATTCTGAAGGGGTTGCATGGGTGTATAATTTAGCACAATTTCGATAATTCATCGCTAATTCAATATATTGAAAATGCATTGAATGGCCTGTCGTTCAAGATTATCGTGATTTATCATTGATGGCACTATAGTTATTTGATAGGCCATAATGTTGGTCAACTTCAGATTAGGTCAAAGTTGACTTACATTATGGCCTATCAAATAACCATAGTGGCATCAATGACAAAGCACGTTAATCTTGAATCGGCCTGGCCATTCAATGCATTTTCGATTTATTGAATCAGCGAATTTTTGCAAAATTACACCCCTGCATCCCCTTCAGAATTTCTCAACAAAATGGATGCTAATTGGATGCAAATTGGATAGCAATGGATGCATTGCTTGGATAGAAAAAACAATATCTGCATTATCATCTTTCGGTTACGATAGCGAAGACACTATCTACATTACCTTTCGGCTGGGATAGCAGAGACACTATTTGCATTACCTTTCGGCTGGAAACTTTCGGCTAACTTTAACAGTATACATAGAAACGACAAACCACTCATCTTGTTATGTTCTTGCTCGTAGTTCGGCCAATTGAGCACTTTGCTACTCGCTTTGCTGGTCTTGCTAGTCTATTTTCGCACCTTGCTGGTTTATTTTCACACTTTACTAGTTTAATTTGGTACCTCATTTGAAGTAACAGCGCCTTTTTCATGTCTCCAATATCCGAGGTTGGTTTATGTTGTTCCGAAGCAACCGGCTATACTGAAATGTTTGTTATTGTTTGATCCACTGCTCCAGTTTTCTCACTTTTTACTTGATCGTCGGAAAACAATACCGCCAGTATTGGTTCTCAAATGAAATTCAAAACGGCCGCGCAAGAAAGCACTGATAAAACCACTTGTTTAGCAGTTGTTTCTTGCATAATTCTCCTGCGTGTAACTACCTATCCTAAGTTTGCGACAGTTGATACAGTTTGTTAGACATCTGCATTTTTCCCTCGGAAAGCCAAAATAAGTGCATTGAACTGTCGCCTGAAACAGAACTTTAAAATTGAACATTTTATGAGATTTCGGGTCCACTTGCTTAATTTTAATTTAAAATGTCTGACTTGTTCACCAAAATCCTTGAACTTGCTATGTATACATTCTGGTCTAACTCGGCAAACTGTTCAACTTATTCTGCCGATGCACGTATAGTTCTGCCAACTATGCTGCTCGCCTTGCTGGTCTATTTTTGCACTTTGCTATTTAATTTGGTGCCTTGTTCTTTACGAACTCGAAGTTGTTATAATTTTACAAGGTTAATTTCTGTTGTTCGGGAGTAACCGTCTCTACTGAAATGGTTGTTATTGTATGATCCAGTGTTCCAGTTAACTATATTTTTACTTGCTCTTCAGAAGCCTGGACTTTGCTCATCATTTGGGGTAGATTGCCGTATTGATATCTCCTATGTACAGGATTTTATTAAATGGTTACATCCTCTTAGAAATATCGAACATAATCAAGAATCAAATCTACATACGCATTCCCTTTTCTGCCACCACCACCACGCAACATTAAAATGCCGCAGCGAGAAACAGAAAATACCTCAACTAAATTCCTTCCAACATAGCAATTAGTTCAGCGCTCATTATGTAGATCACAACTATTTCATATGCCTATTAAAACCTAACCGTCGATGAATCCATATACCCAAATACCAATATTCACTTGCTCCAAATAACATCCTTGCATTCGGACATCAAACTCTCTCTTATTTACACCAAGACTCATTAATGCGTATTTATCAAGATTCGCAATAAGATTCAAATTCACCAAATGTTTTTTTTATTTACTCCTTCCACCTGAGGTATATTTTCCTCCCTTTTGGAAGCCCAATATCTACCCCGTACCCTAGACCTTTCAAATTAACCTTCCACTCACACATGAAATCTTTTATAAACTCGCACACTTTCTAGGCAAATATTAAATGGATAAGAATTTGATGCAATTTCCTCGAAACCAGTTAGTCGTATGCCATTCCAACATCAAAAAATTCCTCAACTACGTTTCTTTTCTCCTTCCGCCCTCCCCATACAAACTTTTCAACACATTCAATTGCAGAGTGGCTCTTGCAGAATACGCAGGTTGATGTGGGCAATAAATTATTCTCATGCATAAACCTCTCGAGCCGTTCTGTCAAAATTCCGTTCGCCAAGTTAACAAAAACATTTAAAATCCATTGTCCACAATAATTTGTTGCCACTACCTCCATTCATCCGGTATTTTTTCATTCATCCACATTTTGTTAAATACCTTAAGCAAATTGATTCTTGCTTTGACTCTCAAAAACTGAAGCATTCCGTAACTCACGCGATTCGTTCCTGGATTGATGAATATGGAGCCATCACTCTCAACAACTCATCCCACTCAAAACTATATCAACAAGGAAATTTGATTGACTGACTCGTCCCTCCCATCCTAAAATCATATTCAACATTTCACAACCTTTTTCACGTACATTATTCGCCAAATTTTGATTTTAAGAATATCACTCTATTAAACATATTCCATACACACTTCGTAGTAGTGTGATGAGTAAGTCCTTTGTGACACAAAGTCGCTCCAATATTTCCTATTGCCTTTCGGGTAACTTTTTTCAGTTTTACATTCATTCTACCATACACGATTCTGTTTTCCGCAATTATATTCCTATTAAAGTCACGCAAAGTTATCCGCTCCCCCTCATAACAATGAGTTGAGTTCGTTGTTCCAGTGGTTGTTTTCGAAGAGAACTCATAGTGAATGTTGTTAACTTTGTTGTTTGTGTTGTACATTTAGATGTGGTTTTGTCCGTAGTGATTGGTTATCTTGTGTCTTGGGTTGTTCTGGAGTGTTAGGTTGGGGTAGTTTCGCAAATAATCGGAAGTACAGTTTTAGTCTCAGGAAACGTTAATCAGTCGACTGTTTTTATTTAAAATATTTCTGCTTCGCGTTTATTTACACTCAACGTTTTTGCTATTGCTTTGATGGGCTTCTGGTAATATTGCTTCGCACCATTTCTGGCATGAGGTATACTTCATCGGATTTGGAATCTATCTTCTGACATTAAGCTCAATAAATCCGTCTCTCACATACTCTGGTAGTATTGGGCAGTTGAATGTGGGAATAACTGCTACTGAACTCACTTTTTAATTGTTCTCACTTCAATGACACCTTGCTCCTTGAAACAATCTTTAATTTCCTCATCATCCAAATTCATTAAATCTCGACAGAAAATGATTTCATTGTAACTGTTTAAGGTCAGGTGTTCAATTACTGTGATTAAGGCCAATTGGCCCAATGATTGGGCTTTTCAATCCAAACTTCGAGTATTCTTAACACACTGACGTCCAAATAGGAAAAATGAACAAACTGTGTAACAAATGCAATGCAACAAAATGGGCTGATGAACCAAAAGGATTGTGTTGTGCTGCCGGCAAAGTTCAGTTGACTGAGATTGATTGAAATTTTTTAGTAGGCAATAATCCACTGTCAACGAATTTTCTTACCCTATTCCAAATGACATCCTTCGGCACGAATGAGATTAGGGAAGAAAATATCATGCCTAGAAAGTTTACTCCCTCCTAAATATATTTCTTTCGCATCAAAACTAATTATCTGCTCGGCCAAATATAGTGCGTAATTTAAAAGTGAAATTGGTCGCACAGCTACAAATAACATCATCGACGGCTAGCAAATGACCATACAGGTCACTAAAATTCTCCAACTACTAATTAAGTCGCTGTGCTTTTAGTTCATGAAGATACGGTGCAACGGTGTTGCAGTACCGTTTCGAATAATTATCACAAATATCAGAATTGCATCGGCCATATAACGCTTTACAGTGCCTGTTGATGTTTGCTAGAGAAGAAGACGGGTACAGCCAGAATATGCCACGAATGGTGAAAATATTGTGTCGATATGATGGCAAATGATTTTGGAAAGGTTACATTATATCCGCACAAAACATGGAAAATTTAAAGCTGCGAAATTTAGCGAAATTTTGTTCATTTGATGCAGTGAGTGCACATCTAAATATTGACCGATGCAGACAAGACGCTATGACCTATGTCAGAAGTTTGAGCAGATCCGATTTATTCATCACCTTTACGTGCAACCCCGAATGGAATGAAGTAAAGGAGGAGCTATTTCGTAATCAAAGATCTCTTGATAGACTTGAAAAAATTAATCAAATCGTTAAGCATACCGTCGTAGAAACCCTAATAATGGTGGAGTGACTGCAACTTTGACTATTCGAGGTCATCAAACTGTAATAGATAACAGATGGGTTGTTCCTTATTCTCCTCTATTGTGTAGGAGCTTTAATGCCCGGACAATAAAATATACATGTGTAAATAAAGGGTTGGAACAAGCCACTGTTTCAGTAGAAAACAAGCACAGTGAGATCGAAATTTATTTGAACGGCCTATATATTAGTAGTCAGGGGCTGTTTGGAGACTTCTAGAATTTCATGAAGAACAACACGTCGAAGGACATCTCGGCATTAAAATGAGTCTGCACTTGGCAGAATGTACATTATCCATCCTTGCCAATCCGAATATTTTCACCTAAGGATGCTGTTGCAATATGTCCATGGACCAACTTCTGGCTTATGGACAGTTAATGGGCAAGTATATAACGTCTACTTATCAAGCAGCCGCCTGCAGGAAATTCATCTACTTGAAGATGACGAATAATGGAACCGCATACGTTAGCATATGCAGTCGTTTCCAAATCACCTTTAAAATTAAGAAAATTATTCGTGCTCGTTTTGTTATTTTACTGATCGTCTAATCCTCTCCAGTTATGGCAGGCAAGACAATGATATCATTTTTCTTTGCTCAGACTGTGTTTTAGATGAAGGCCTCAAAAAATAGAAAACTTATTTGTTGAGCACTTGGAAAAATGTGGCAAACTTCGGTCTTCCCTCGACGAATCAGGAGGGTCAATCTAATGATCCTTTAGAAGCAACCGTGAGACTTCATCTCAAATAATCTTACAAAATTAGAGCACAACCAGAGACGAGGCTATGATTAAATAACAAATGGCGTGAGAAATAACAAAGACAAAATATTGTTCATCGACGCTTGTATCATCTGGAATAGCAGCTACGCTGGCCAGTGTTATGTGGTATGAGCATATAATGAGCCATCAATCTCATATTGAAGCTGGAAACAGAACTTTGAAGGACATTAAAATCATCAGCTACTTGGAGTTCAATTCAAACAATAAATTTTCGGTACAATTATTAAAATTAGCTGATGCCAAAGTGCCTGAACAAAATGGTCTAATTAAAATTGGCAGCGTGACTTCGACATATATTATTCGATAGACACTGTCATAAATACAGAAGACAAGGTTCAGGACAAGGGTTAGGATTTCCAACACACTGCCTTAAAATGAAAGTTGGAACACCAATTATTTTATTGCAGAATCTGGATCCTCCAAATCTATGCAATGTGGCTGCAAGTCAAATCGGTGAGAAACAACGTCAACGACGCTATCATCCTCAAGGACGCACCATCTGGACAAATGTGAAATACCCTGATAAAAAAATTTGGCTCGGTAATCGAACCGGTATGTTAAACATGGTGTAGTCGTCGCCATAATTTATTTGGGTTGAGAATAGAATTAATTTTTTAGTTGCCTTCAACCGTAGCCTATCAGAATTAAATCTTGAATTGCATCTGCATTTAAATCATTACCTTTATAAAGGGTGCAAAAAAGTATGCCCGAGAGCGAGGTGGAAGAATCCAATTTGAATTTTCCCAACTATACGTAAAACGGAAAATGTTGTTAGCGACCGAAAACTATTTAAATAACACAGATAAACGTATGCAAGAAACAAATTTGTTCACCTGTTTGCTACATCGACTACCTACGAGAACAAGTACCAACAGACAATGTAAACATCTAAGGACTCGGTACATGTACAGAAATAATCCATTAGATATAAATAATTTTGATAAAAATCTTCTTCGGCAAGCGCACCCATTGTGTCTTGATTTCCCTTTAGAGCTCGCGCAAAATAAAACTGGAAAGATACAAATAACCCAGCGCGAACATAAAGAATCATTTAATGGCTAATCGGTTACCGCACTTTAAACACAAAACCTATCAACGAAAAATTATGGAAATTATTTTCAATTGATAAAATTTACGTATAAACATCATCTTGATAGTGAACACAATTTGATTTTTTAGTTTAAGGTTCGTAGTAGGTAGGTTGCAAGATAGGTAAAAAAAAAATTTGCATCTGCGCTTACCAACTATTTTTGGTGTAATGCGCTGCAATTTTTTTATGTGCCTGCCTCCGATTTTGGAATTGCGCGCACAGTTTGTTGGTGTCATAAAAAACATTTTTTATAAAATGCATTGCTTGTTTCAAAGTAAACACAAAGATCATCAAAGGCAGATTATGTTTATGTTCATTTTTCATTTACGGATGCTGATTTGGGTATAATGCAAGGAAAAAAAACGTTGCACATTCCATTTTTACATTTAATAAATTAAAAATCTTCTAACTACGATAGTTTTGTATAAAATTATTTTTGGCTATCTCTATTCGTAAATGGTTTGGTTATTTTTAATCACATTATGTTATCGTTTGTTATGTGTCACTATGTACGTGTAATTCTTCGGTTGGAAAAGCGACGGTTTTTCTCTTTACTTCTAGATTCGAATTTCCGAATAAATATGTATTCAAAGGTAAGAAAGCCATTTTGATCTAAAATTGACCAGCAAGGCATAATTGAATTTCATTCCCTCGTGATAAAAGAAATAACTGTAATATACATGTAACCGATTTCTGATAAGTTGTCACCAGGCACAGCTCAACGGGTTCTACCTATAAATTAAATTATAACTAATTACATTTCTGGAGCCTCTATGTACCAATCAAAAGCAGCAGTAAGTGTTCGATGTAATAATCGATAATTCAACTTTTGTTATTTTTGATTCCTCAAAATGCATACAGCAAGTGCCATATAATTTCTACATTTCTTAAAAACTCGATTAAATATCACTCTCGAAAATAAAGTGCAATGTGCCCTGTAATATACTGAGTAATATTTCCGCAACAATAAACTAATTATCCAGAACCAGCAACATAACCAACGACTATTGTATTCTAATAAAACGCAAATTCCGGTTAAAATATTTTTACTATTTCAGGTTGACGTTGGCAGCTTCCAAAATTTTCTTTGGATCACTCGATATTAGGTTCCGTCTATTCCAAGGGGTGGTATAGATTTTTGATAATGAGTAAAATGGCATCGTCATTTGTTTGCTGCAGGTACTTAAACTATAGAGATTGATCCGAATGCCGGTGATTACGCTACTCGTCACAAGTGGTAGCGCTCTATCACAAAAGAGAATTTCTTCTACTCTAGATCTTTTCAGTTACCGGCCAATATTTCAATATCACCCACAAGTACCCAATTTTTTCGGTTATTTTTTAATAGCTAAGGTCAAACTGAGACTACTTGGGAAATTTGGGAAAAATTTATCGGTTACAACTTTTACTATAATTTTTTGATTTTCTGCGAATACCGAAAGTATTGATTATTTGTGGGAGTTTCTGAGATACGATTATTGGTCAGCTCTAAGAAAAACTTAGAAACTCTTAGAAAAACAACTGAAAATATTGGTTATTTAGAGGAATTTTTCAGATATTAGGCTTAATCTGAAACAGCCGCAAAAATTCAAAATTTTACTTAACGAATTCTAAACGATAATCTCCCTTAATTTATTCTATTTAAGATTCACAAATTTCCAATCTAAAATTCAAACAGAAATAATTTAGTAAATATTAATATTTACTTGTAGATGCATTGCCACTTGGTGAACCTCATGCAATTTTGCTTGTTGACATAACCATTCAATCAAACATGCGCCTCGTCGCAAAAGATGATTTTTCGGCCAAAATAGGATCTCCTTCCAACCGCTCCGAACCCCAGTCAGCGATCATACGGCGTTACCTATGGTCATTAAATTTGAGCCCCTAGGTCTGTTGGATCTTGTACGGGTGTAGGCCTATAAGCCGGTCAGGAACTGACTGCCGCGGGTTCTCCTGTACACTTTCACGGTCCGTATCCGCCGAACTGGTGTTCCTTTGATGTGCGAGTGTTGGCTGATTGTTTACGGAACCGGTTGTCTCGAATTTGGCCACCAAACGTTGGAGAATTGACTTTGTAGGACCACCGCGTCTTACGTAACATATGAGCACATCACGCGCAACGTCTGTACTAATGAACACTCATTTTGATAATAAAGTGACTGAAAAAGACACCAGATTAGACAGACGCCGCCAAAATAACGTGGCCGCCGTAGGCTGCCAACATCGCCCGCCAAAATGAAAAATCCTTTATGAAATGGTCAAGTTTAGTGCTACATGAACTGATCCAAGAATTTCGTCCAAAACTCACTTTTGAATCCCTCACCAATACTGCTAACCAAATAGCGGAGACAGAAGGAACATAGCAAAATTTCATATATACTGAGTTTCTTTACTTCGGATGCAATCAATTTGTCATTTTAAGGAACACTTTCATTATTTTATTCTCTAGAATGTTTTATTTTCTGAAAAAGAAGTACAAAAGCAACCAAGTGTCTAGCAAACAGACCCCAGTCAGCTATCTTAATAGTAAATCTCGGTGTTTTGCTACTTGCAAGCGGACTATTATGTGGGGCGTTTGATAACTCAAACGTAATGACTCTATGGTCACTAGACGTTCAACTTTCTCTTACACACCACCCAACTATCGAGGCTCCGTTGACCACTGTTAGGTCAATGTTGGAGTTCCCATTAGACGAGAACGTCATTGGGTTTCCATGCAAGTTCATCATGAAAAGATCACTCCAGAACACGAAGTCTTCTACTTTTCTTCAGTTTTCATCGGTTAAACGGTCGTACCACATTTTATTTCTAGCATTGAAGTCTCCGGTGATCATTATTTTCACCTTTTAAAGTGCTCTTTGCCTCTCAGCTTCTTCCGAAGACTGACCAAGATCATGCCTTGACTCCTTACCCATATCTCTGGGCAATTCGATAATTAATATTACCTTATGGTTGTTGTTATAATCTATTTAAACGTTTAAATAGATCCCTCTCCCAAACCTACAAATGTCCCTGCACTATATTTTGCCGTGCAGTGGATTTTTATTACACCTTAACGGCGGTACCACTCCCTCGTTGCACCCCTCGACCACGTAGAGGTAATAGTAGAGGATACAGTAGTATTCGCTTTTAATTTTTGCTTTGATTAGGTCGCTTTAATAAGTTATATACCACACTCATGTCACTCACTCAACATTCATCGTAGTCAACATTTCCGGAAAAATTTTCGTCAATTCTTATACCGAGGTATAACCTTAAAATAAGAATTATTCAAATTTGTATCAGTTTTGTATCAATTAGCGTTGTTAACCGATACCAGTGCTTCTCCATTTCAGCCGTTAAGACATTGATCAGTTCAGCACAATATGACTGAAACTTCAGAAGTAAATCGTTGCTTAGAAATATAGGCAGTGGTAATTTTTGTGAATTCATATTATCAAGCCACTTGTGTTTTAGTGACATAGCCGTCACCTCGTTACATTCGAAAAGTAGGTGCTTAACGTCTTCTACTTCCGATCCGCATAGACATTGACACTGGTCTGTTATCTTAAATCTCTGCAGGTGTGCCTTAAACTTACCATGTCCAGAGATAATTTGGCACATCGAGCTGGTCAGTGGTAATTTAATTTTTAGTCTCTCTTTTATATCTGGAATGAAGCCACCTCTATCATTTTGGCCACGTCTTCTTAGGTGGTACAAGTTCACTCGTTTTTTCATTAGAATATCAACCGGGAGCACGCCGGCCACAACCACTACAGCATCTTTCCTTAACAGGATATTCCTCTGAGCACTTTCTAGTGATCTGATATGGTAACCAGCCGCCGCATACGCGAAAAGCGCCTCCGCCACACCTTTGTATATTAACTTAAGTATTTTGTGATTAAGTCCCCATCCCTCTCTTGACACTCTCGCCAAATAGTGGAATAGCTTCTTAGCGTTTTCACAGACTCTAAGAACGTGGGATGCTACGCCCATTCCTTCATCAAGGTCAACACCTAGATATCTAACGCACTTGACCATTTTCATGTTTCTACCTTTTAGTAATAATGTTGGTGGTCGACTAGAGTCAAACTTGCCCTTTAGTTGCAGCATCACTGTTTTCTCAGCTGATTGTGACATCTTATTTGTTTCACACCATTGGATCATATTATTTATTGCGATTTGACCCTGGCGCTGAAATTCGAGTCTCGAGTTGCCGTGCACCAGAATGACTTTATCATCCGCGAATGCAATATCCTCAAAGTCGTTGATCATGCTTGTGTTAAACCCGATATTCCAGAATATTCCAGAATTGTAATTTGCTTTGAAACAGAACCATATACATGTCTCCGGTTATTGCGAATCGATTGCTGAAGTAGCTCCTAAAAACATTCATCGTGTTTCTAGGGAGATTATAGACCGATAAACTTGCAATGACACTAGGCCACGTAAGATTATCAAATGTTCCGGTCGAAATCCGAATTGCTTGTCCGAGAACAGTCCGCTCTGTTCAACTCGCGGTGTAATGCGAGTGGCAAGCACCCTTTCTAGGAGTGTTCCCATAACTAGTAGTAACATTATTGGTCTATAAGATTTCGAACATAGTGGATCTCTATCGCCAGGTTTCCTGATTATAATACGTTTTCCGTACCTTAGGGAAGTAACCAAATTTTAGGCAGCTGTTTAATAATTTTACTATGTTTATTTCAGCGTTCAAGTTGTCATGTCCGAGGGACTTGTTACGCTTGAAGCAAGTTAAGGCACTGGCGACCTCCTCCCACGTTAATGGGGGGTCTTCCGCATCGTTCCAACTACTGTTGGTAGCGATCTCGCGCATTTCTGCTTGAGGCCCAGTTTCGTCTGGCGTTTCGTCCGGAAGAAGTAAGTTAAGTAATTCCAAACGTGTGTCCTGCCACGTACCAGTGACGACTCCATTTGCCTTCCTGATGGTGTTTAAGACTTCTGGGGATCTTGCTTTGCCAGCGGCAAATTTATATACAAGTCCCCATGGGTCTTTATTACCATGTTCCGTGGCGTACCGTTGGAAACTATTTTGTTTTGCAATAAATACTTCATGAAAGTATTTATTTCTTGCTACTCTAAAGCGAGACAATTTTAACTTTTTTGCTATTTGGTTCTTTTCCGCATGGTCCTTCTAAGCTTGTACATAGAACATCTAAGTTTCCTTAGATTAGAGTTCCACCATCTGTTCTGTTTCTTCGCAACTCTCTTCTTAGGAATTGAGTTGTTGCAGACACTGGCTAACTGTGCTGAGATCAGCTCCACACGAGCATCAATTTCATCTACCGAATCTATTTCTTGAAGTGCTTCTACACTGTCCCAAGAGCTAAGCAAGTGTCTAGCAAATAGACCCCAGTCGGCTATCGTAATGGCGAGTCTCGGAGTCTTGCTACTTGCAAGCGAACTGCTCTCAGGCGAGTTTGATAAGTTAAACGTAATGACTCTATGGTCACTAGATGTCCAACTTTCTCTGACACCACCCAACTATCGAGCCCAGCAAGGCTCCATTGACTATGGTTAAGTCGGTATTGGAGTTCCCATTAGACGAGAACGTCGTTGGGTGCCCTTCAAGTTCATTATGAAGAGGTCACTCCTAGACACGAAGTCCTCTACTTTTCTTCCGTTTTCATCGGTTAAACGGTCATGCCACATTTTACTTCTTGCATTGAAGTCTCCGAGGGTCATTACCTTTTTCTGTTGACCCGATAGAGAGCCTAAGATCGTTTCAATTTTGCACAGATGGCAAATAGGTAGAGTGAACCAGCTTCCGATGATATTTCAACACATGTGCAGTGGCTATCCCAGAACTGACTTAATTTCATCATGCTATAGCAGCCTGTAACTACTCTGGCTGTAGAAGGCATGCCACTGATTTGACCATTGACCGAGTGTGGTTCTTGCATACATATTATATCTATGTCGTGAGTGGAGATGCGTTCACATATCTCTGACCCGACTATTTTAGCGCCCTGCATGTTGAGGTGGGCGATGCGTAGGTTGCTGTTACAATGTCTTTGATTATGACTAATCATCATGTTTAGTTCTTAATTTCAAACGTTGCACAGCACTTTTGTATGCGTTACACGAAACGCGACCTACTTGGTGGTCATGAGGTTTTTGCAATTCCTTGCAGCTTGCGCAACTGGCTGGTTTGTCTTTGCAGGTCTCTGCGCGTGCCCTACAATTCTTTGCAATGCGACCATATCGCTAGCACCTAAAGCACCTAGTTGGAGTCACAAACTCTCTCACACGGCATCGTACCCAGTCCACGTGCAGTCTTCCACACTTTAGCAACATGTTTTTGGTTGCTGGTTCGACTTCTACCACCCAGTGAACGGTCTCTTTATTTCTCGCACCGGTTCTATACAGAACTTTAAAATCTTTTTGATCTAGGCAGTTTTGGTTTATTAGGCAGTTTTTAACCAAGTCGCCATCAAGCTAAGAGCTTACATCAAAGATAATCACTTTAGGTAATATCTTAACAGGTTCTGGTTCGGCTTTATATGGTGTAGCAACCAAGCATTGAATCACTACATCGCACTGCGATCGCTAGATATCATTGACCGGGAGCCCGCTTGCTGACTCTCGAGAGCCGCCGGTACTGGGCATCCGATTCTCGGCACCGCAACGTTGTTTTCCATGGATGACTCCATTGAGTATTTATATTCTGGGTTCCTTCCCTTAGCATTTTATAGCTAGTGTCAGGTTTTTTACAGCTGCCTCTAACATGGAGAACAGACGCAGGTGACAATAAAAATTGAATTTTTAAGAAACGCACATATTTCAGAGTATCGGTCAGAATGCTTTAAAATTAAATCTGAGCGAAATGAAGGGAAATGGTGTAAGAAACTCATGGTATTTAAACGGAGTCCTCTATTTAGTTATTATTAGTAAGAGGTTGTACGTATAAAATTAAAAAATCTTCTTACATGATTTATTGAAAGGTTCGAAGAGATGGCATGTTCGGTAATTGCACCTCGTCCAGTTTTTATTGTTTTATGCAAGTCGACGTTTTTTCGTATCCGCATCCGATCCGCATCCGCCGAAAAAAAAATAAATTTATCCGCATCCGGACTCGCCAAAAATTTTAAAATCCGCATCCGCACTCATCCGCATCCGCAAAATCGTTTTTTATGAATTTGCTATACGTTAAGTCTCAACCAGTGAACACACAAGAATTTAAGTTGTATTCTTTTTGAACCATTTCCATGATCGGTACGACCGCCAGTATTTTCGGAACCCATTGTTTAATTTTGATGTAAAGTCTATACAATTTTGGTGAAACGGCGCGCAACAGAACATAAGTGATTGATAAAATTGATAGCAGCAGTCTGCCCCTTCCAGCAGCCTTGAGATCTCTGGCTAGGATTGAATGAGCTTATCAATCATTCATCTGAAATCAACGTGATGTGATATTGTAACCTCAATTGAGGGTCAAACCCCGCATTATGCGGATAAGCCGCATAATGCGGATGAGAGTTCTAAATCCGCATCCGACACTCATCCGCCACAAATTAATGCGGATATATCCGCTTTAATCCGCGGATAGCGGATGATTGGGGATACCCGCGGATATTACTATCTGATGCAGGGCTCTAGTACATACCACTTTTTGATGCTGATCTGGAATGCTCTATGCGTATATTATATCGAGACTATACAGAGATTAAAAGACACTTCTGTTGTTTCTGTACATATATTCGCGCTTCTGGTGAACTGTTCCCTATTGTATTCGGTTGGCTAGTTAAAAGTATAATTTTTTTTTTTATTATTCTGTATATTTATGTATTTGATTATCAAATTAGAAAAAAATTTAATCTGCGATAGAAAAACGCAACAACAACGGAAAAACTATACACAATAAGACAACGGACAAGATTGTTAACCGATATTAGTTTAGAGCTCCGTTGTTAATGTTGAGTCGTTACTATAAAAGGATGCAATAATTATTTCCTGGATTTATTATTAATATTGTTGTAAATTTGTGATTTATGTCTTTACCTTATGGTTCTTTGTAAAAATATCTAACGAGATCGAATATGAGCGCAGCCGTGTGTTGATATCTATAGGAAGGTCGGCTTATGGTATCTTCCGTGTTTCGCATGTAAATCTTTTTCTATTTAGAATACGGAAATAAAATACTTTGTATGAAGACAATTTTTAATCCACATAAACTGCCATCAATTACCGGGTTTTTTGTTACTGCAGCAAGAAATTGTTTATGCAATTAATTGAATAATTTAATTTAAAGCAGCAAAAATATCTTTCAATTATTCTTATTCTACATGTGTGTGTGTGTGTGACTGTGGAAATTACGCCCACGCATCGAAATGATTTAAATACAAATTTGTTGTCTTGTGAAGTTCGATTAAATTTTATTAGTTTTTAATTATAAGTGTGTTACTTACATTATTTCTATACGAACACTGTGCGCGCAATCAAGGTACCATCAGATCTCGGTAATTGTTGTTGCTGCATTGCTGCTGGATTTAATTAATTTCCGCACGTTGCACGTACTCGTATATGCATTTGGATTTGAAAAATTACCTATGTTAAAAATTAATAAAGGAAGAAACTGCGAGTATGTTTCTAAGTCATTTAATGAGAGGCAGAAATTATTTGTAATCAATTTTTGTTGAGAACTGTGCTTAGTATAGTAACTCGAACAACTTGTGTAGTTATCAATTAATTTCATGAGGGGCTCGTTTGTGATAACACATTTCCAACTACCAGTCACGAACACTCTTAAGAAATACAATTTTTTATTTAATTAAATCCATTTCATTATTATATGATTGGTATGTATAAACGGCACAAAATTATTTTCCAATTCTAATGAAAAGAAAATTCCGCGGGATAATTGCAGAGTATCCGCACACGAGTAATTTAATTTAACAAAATTATTTCGTTTTGGGATAAATACATAGTAAGCGTTATACACACGTATTCAACGTGTGCATGATCGGATATTTTAAACATGTAGGTAAGTCGAAGAATTGTTATTTAATAAAGTTAAGTATTCTTGAAGAAAATGTGTAATTATGGTATTTTTATGTAGCAACAACATCAATGCACAATAAAATTATGCAAATTAATCAAATCATCTAGATTTATATTTCTGAAACACCTAAATCGTATAGTACGTGGCACAAAACATTAGATTCAGCAAGTAAACGAATTTAAAATTACAGATATGCTACTTTCGAAGATGATCGAGATAAATTACAAGAAGTAGAACAATTACTTACTTATTTACTGAGCTTTTATATTCTAAATTATAGTGAACGGTAATTAGCTCACATTTTTTATAACTCTCTTTATTAAGTCTTTAGCTTTCGGAACCTTTTCGGTTCCATTCTCAAAAGAATAATAAAACAATTTTATAAAACAAATATTTTCTTTACAAAATAAAAACGAAATCAAGGCTATCGAAAATGTAGCTATTTTTCTGTAGATATGGTTAGCTACTAGAAAAAATAAATTTTTTATTTTAGCTAGGCAACAAATTGTGACATCGTATCTACAGAAAAAACACTTTACAAAATAAAATTTAACTTTAAAAAACGTAAATTGAAAATAATTGGTTCCATGTTAAATAATATTGGAAATGTGTAAAATTGTGTATAGATCTTTTCCTGAAATTTGGTTGTTTTTCTAAAATGTTTACATCTTCCAAAATAATGTTATGGTTGGTATCTCTAATATGTTCCAAGCCACTATATTTTTCGGATGGCAGTCAACATATCTGATAGGAATATGCAATCAGAAGTGCCAACTTCATTGGTTTCTAGATCACTTTTTGTCCGAAAATTGTTCATTCAACTGCCGTTGTTGTTCAATGGAATTGGGCCAATTCTGGATTTGCACAAATTCAGCCACTATATTTTTCGGATGGCAATCAACATACCTTTTAGGAATATGCAATCAGAACTGCGAACTTCATTGGTTTCTAGAACATTTTTTGTTAGAAAATTGTTCATTCAACGGTTGATGTTGTTCAATGGAATTGGGCCAATTCTGGATTAGCACAAACTCAGCCACTATATTTTTGGGATGGTAATCAACATATCTGATAGGAATACGCAATCAGAACTGCCAACTTCATTGGTTTCTAGAACATTTTTTGTTAGAAAATTGTTCATTCAACAATCGTTGTTGTTCAATGGAATTGGGCCAATTCTGGATTAGCACAAATTCAGCCACTATATTTTTCGGATGGCAATCAACATACCTTTTAGGAATATGCAATCAGAAGTGACAACTTCATTGGTTTCTAGATCACTTTTTGTCAGAAAATTGTTCATTCAACGGTTGATGTTGTTCAATGGAATTGGGCCAATTCTGGATTAGCACAAACTCAGCCACTATATTTTTGGGATGGTAATCAACATATCTGATAGGAATACGCAATCAGAACTGCCAACTTCATTGGTTTCTAGAACATTTTTTGTTAGAAAATTGTTCATTCAACAATCGTTGTTGTTCAATGGAATTGGGCCAATTCTGGATTAGCACAAATTCAGCCACTATATTTTTCGGATGGCAATTAACATACCTTTTAGGAATATGCAATCAGAAGTGCCAACTTCATTGGTTTCTAGATCACTTTTTGTGCGAAAATTGTTCATTCAACGGTTGATGTTGTTCAATGGAATTGGGCCAATTCTGGATTAGTACAAACTCAGCCACTATATTTTTGAGATGGTAATCAACATATCTGATAGGAATACGCAATCAGAACTGCCAACTTCATTGGTTTCTAGAACATTTTTTGTTAGAAAATTGTTCATTCAACAATCGTTGTTGTTCAATGGAATTGGGCCAATTCTGGATTAGCACAAACTCAGCCACTATATTTTTGGGATGGTAATCAACATATCTGATAGGAATACGCAATCAGAACTGCCAACTTCATTGGTTTCTAGAACATTTTTTGTTAGAAAATTGTTCATTCAACAATCGTTGTTGTTCAATGGAATTGGGCCAATTCTGGATTAGCACAAATTCAGCCACTATATTTTTCGGATGGTAATCAACATACCTTTTAGGAATATGCAATTAGAACTGCCAACTTCATTGGTTTCTAGATCACTTTTTGTCAGAAAATTGTTCATTCAACTGCCGTTGTTGTTCAATGGAATTGGGCCAATTCTGGATTTGCACAAATTCAGCCACTATATTTTTCGGATGGCAATCAACATACCTTTTAGGAATACGCAATCAGAAGTGACAACTTCATTGGTTTCTAGATCACTTTTTGTCAGAAAATTGTTCATTCAACGGTTGATGTTGTTCAATGGAATTGGGCCAATTCTGGATTAGCACAAACTCAGCCACTATATTTTTCAGATGGTAATCAACATATCTGATAGGAATACGCAATCAGAACTGCCAACTTCATTGGTTTCTAGAACATTTTTTGTTAGAAAATTGTTCATTCAACAATCGTTGTTGTTCAATGGAATTGGGCCAATTCTGGATTAGCACAAATTCAGCCACTATATTTTTCGGATGGCAATCAACATACCTTATAGGAATATGCAATCAGAAGTGCCAACTTCATTGGTTTCTAGAACACTTTTTGTCAGAAAATTGTTCATTCAACTGCCGGTGTTGTTCAATGTAATTGGGCCAATTCTGGATTAGCACAAATTCAGCCACTATATTTTTCGGATGGCAATCAACATATCTGATAGGAATATGCAGTCAGAAGTGCCAACTTCATTGGTTTCTAGATCACTTTTTGTCAGAAAATTGTTCATTCAACGGTCGTTGTTGTTCAGTGGAATTGGGCCAATTCTGGATTAGCACAAATTCAGCCACTACATTTTTCGGATGGCAATCAACATACCTTTTAGGAATATGCAATCAGAACTGCCAACTTCATTGGTTTCTAGATCACTTTTTGTCAGAAAATTGTTCATTCAACTGCCGTTGTTGTTCAATGGAATTGGGCCAATTCTGGATTACCACAAATTCAGCCACTATATTTTTCGGATGGCAATCACCATACCTTATAGGAATATGCAATCAGAAGTGCCAACTTCATTGGTTTCTAGAACACTTTTTGTCAGAAAATTGTTCATTCAACGGTCGTTGTGTTTCAATGGAATTGGGCCAATTCTGGATTAGCACAAATTCAGCCACTATATTTTTCGGATGGCAATCAACATACCTTTTAGGAATATGCAATCAGAAGTGCCAACTTCATTGGTTTCTAGAACACTTTTTGTCAGAAAATTGTTCATTCAACGGTCGTTGTTGTTCAATGGAATTGGGCCAATTCTGGATTAGCACAAATTCAGTCACTATATTTTTGGGATGGCAATGAACATACCTGACAGGAATATAGTATCTGAATTGCTTATGTCTTGGATTTTAGAACATGTTATTTCTGTTGTTTTATTTGTTGTTCAACACAAATATTATTGAACGATTATCTCTGTTTTTTGTAATATAGTATCTTTCAGGGGCTGGTTTGGTTTTCCTCGATTTATGAAAATTATATTTCTATGATAAGCACAAATTTCATCAGTTTAGCGGCCTTTAGAAATTTTTAAAATGAGGCTTAAATTATTTCTGGTTTTTTGCTAGAAATCGGGTTTTATTTATTCCGTCTTTTAGGCGAAATTTGAAATTTTCTTTTCCCGTTTTTTCGGCTCCTGGACTAGCACTAATTTTTTCCCGTGAGCACTAATTAGCACAAATTGGGCTTAATCGGTATGCAAAGTTTCATTTTGAAATTCGAAAGTTTCCCTGCTGCAGTTACCCACGTCTGAACGACCAATAATTTTGAAATTATAATTTTTAAATAAATGTTTTAATTTTTCGAAAACATTTTTTATGTAAGGTAATTTTGGTAATAATTTCTCTGTTTCCAAATCATTTTATTTATTAATTTTTTAGGATAATGATTATTTATCAAAGTGTTTTCCAAAAGTTTAAAGTTATTGTAATGAAATTTAGTATCGGACAATTTTAGAATTTTTTGAATCAAAATTTTTATTGTATTAATTTTGTAAGAGATAGGAAGCCAAGAAGTAAAATTTAGATAACGACCAGACCAAGTATTTTTATGGTACCAGTCAAAAGAAATTTTTCCATCCTGTTCATGAATTAGAATTAAATCTAAAAGAAGGATGAAACTAGGGCAGTAAATGTAAATCTTAATACCTAAAACTAAAATCAATATCAGTAGAGGAATCACAGGCTAAATTTTTAGTATCTGGACCCTAGATCCATGATCTGGATGATCATTCATGGACCATGGCCTAAATTATCGCCAACATTTATTTTTCGTTGGCCGCCTAATTTTCCCCAGTTTGCTTAAAGATCTCGAAATATATGTGATTGGTCCATCTTTGCTAATATTCCCCTGAGATAGTACGGCTCCTACTGCCGTGTCCGAAGCGTCGGTAGTCAGGCTGAATGGTTTATTGAAATCAGGAAATACCAGTATTTCCGATGATGATAATAGGTCTTTAATCAATTGAAACGTTCGGCTCTGATTTTGGTCCATACTGATTTTTACTTTCTTCTAATTTGCCCTTTCTAATTTTGACATAAGGTTTGTCAGAGATTTCGCTATCTTTGCGAAGTGTTTAAAGAAACGCCTGTTGTATGATACCAATCCGAGAAACGATTTTAGGTCTTTCAGGTTCTCTGGGTTTTTTCGATTATAAATAGCAGCTACCTTCTTTGGGTCGACCATAATGCCACTTAACCTAGAAATTCAGTCTCTATTTTTATGAATTCCTAATTTTTCAGTTTTGTCCAAATTGATCTGTAGGTTGGTTTTTTCATCTTCTGGAAGTCTCAAAAACTCATGTAGCCAAGATAAGTTAGCCGTTACAATAAAAATATCAGCAGTGGGAAACTACAATACATCCAAAAAAATGGAGGTAAAAAGTAATGGCACAAATCTCGCTAAGCGATGTGAGAGCGCTACAAACGGAAATCGGTCAAGTCCCAGAAAAAAGAAAATCTGAGCACTTAAAGTCCATGATAGTGGAATTTTACTCGGATTCGCAGCAAAAAAGATTCTGAGAAGCGATTAACGATGTACAACTTGGCGATGAAAAACCGACCCAGTTACATCAAAGATTCAAAAATTTGGCATCCGACTCCCTGGGCTGCACGCCTACCCGAAATGGCGCACGCTTCATTTATTTTAATGAAAAGTTCACCAAGAAAGGATCGACTCATAAGCAGCCGACGCCCTTTACGTACAATCGGCGATCGTAATATTTGCCAAACGACGTCGTAGTAACCCGCAGCATCATGTAATTTGAAATTTACTCCGGCAGTATCGTCCGAAATCAGTTTACTACAAAATTTGTATATTCAAGTAGCTGAGCTTGGATGAAAATTCGACCATTTCCGCAGTAGCAGTAATTCAGTGAACGCTAATAGACCACCAGTCAAATAGTAAATGATGCCAACAGATTTAAATTACACTGATCTACTGGAAGAGTTCAAGCAAATTACGACGCTTCCACTACCAGGAAGGGAAATTTCTACCGCTATAGTACATCAAATTATCACGACAGGATATCCTGTATGCGCCCGACCTCGACGATTGGAGCCCGATAAACTCGAAAAAGCACGGAAGGAATTAAAATTATTGAAGAAAGCTGGAATTGGTCGACCATCAAGCAGTAGTTGGGCAAGCCCGCTTCACATGGTGAAGAAGCCCGATGGATGATGGTGCCCGTACGGTGATTTTCGTGCTTTAAATGCCATCACAGTTCCGAATCGCTACACAATTCCGTACGTGAACGATTTCGTTGGCAATTCCCAAGGAATAGAATTGGTGAATAACCTAAAATATAAAAAAATATTAGAAAGCAAAGTATTCAAATTATGAAATTTACAATTTAATACATAACTGATATTATAAAGACTCGAAGTGGTCTAGCTGTTGATCTTCTTTGCGAAAAGAAAAATTACAGTTTAAGTTTATTATTTCTAGATAGGAGTGTCGATCCCCATTTGTGGTAGGAAAATTCCTCTGCCGTTTTTTGAGCTTCCGGGTTTACGCACAAAACGTCGAACTCTTTGGCCAAAAAGAAGGTGACAAAACTTGTACTGCGAAACTTCCCTCCAAAGTAAGCTTATACACGAAACAAATGTGAGTTTAAATTTATCCCGGTTTATGGTTAAACATTTTAACCATATGAATTATCAACTCTTCAAGCTTTATGTATGGTATGCTCGAGAAGCACCCATCATAAAATTTAGTTCTGCTTTCCCGTCAGTCTCTTCTCCGACTTCAAGTTTATCGATGTCCACATTTTAGTTTAACAGCTATTATAGTAAGCTAAGTGCTTTGATGTTCTGGTATTGAATGTTATATACCAGGTTTCTTTATGGCAATGTCATTTGGTTGTGATTTCTCCGAAAGCCGGATGGAGTGACATTTGTTCGTGAGAAGATTTGGTTTATGGGAGCCGTTATTGAATTGTTCACATTTTCTTATGTACCGTGAGATTCCGAAAATTTAAATTCTGGGCCGTACGCATAGGCTTCCGGCAATGTTTGAGGTTTCTGGATTATCAGCATTCTCGACAAATCTTCGTTGAATCGTCTGACAAAGGCGTCAAGGGGTCTGTTTCGATATGTCTCAATAAGAATTTTAATTGTGTCGGTCGAATATGTTGACATTCGCATAGAATTGGAGCTCTCAAACCTCGTTTGTCCGCATAGCGGAGAGACAAACTTTTCTTTATTAATGCCCGTTCCTCATCGAATAGATTGCAGGATATTAGGGCGAAGTCGGCATTCCCATAAATAATTAGTTGTTTACCATTTGGGCAGTAATATAGGTTTGAGCCTTCATTAGATGTGAATGATGTGTATGATTAGCCATTGGGTGTCTATATCCATCTATCCATTTAAGAATGATTGCATATTCTAACAAGATTCACATATACGTGGCTTCCTTAAACAAACCAATTCATTTTTAAATGCAACGCATGTGTAGTCACCACATGACACAAATTAAATTATTTGTTAATCTTTGTTATTTGCAATATTTTAAATAAATAATTCGCAATTTTTAGAAACGATTCTTATTATTATTTGTCTTAAGACCAGAAATGTTGACCAAAGGCAATCATATATAAAGGGTGTTTTTTTAAGAGGTTGCCGATTTTTTTTTTGAATAAAACACATATAAAATTATGAAATGACCAAAATTTTTTTTTATTTGGTAGATAATTTTTTGGCATTTAACATTTAAACACAATTTCTGGCATATGGCTACCACGACTATTTTTCACAAATGTCATTCTGGAGGTCCAATTTTCCAGCACTTTTTCAAGCATTTGAGGGCGTATGTCAGCAATGACACGTTGAATATTGGTTTCCAAAGCGTCAATCGATTGAGGTTTATCCACATAAACCAATGACTTCACGTATCCCCACAAAAAGTAATCGAGTGGCGTCAAATCGCACGAACGCGGAGGCCAATTCACCGGACCATTTCTCGAAATAATGTTGTCGTTGAAAGTTTCTTTCAATAAGTCGATTGTTTCACGTGCTGTATGGCAAGTGGCACCATCTTGTTGAAACCACATTTCATTCATATCCATATCTTCAAGATTTGACAACAAAAACTCATTTAACATGGTTCTGTATCGATTTCCATTCACGGTAACGCGTCGTCCTTCCTCATTTTTAAAGAAATATGGACCGATGATCCCACCAGCCCATAGACCGCACCAAACAGTACATTTATCAGGATGCATTGGTAATTCTAGAACGGCGTGTGGATTATCTTTGCTCCAAATGCGACAATTTTGTTTGTTGACGTATCCATTTAACCAAAAATGCGCCTCATCACTGAAGAGAATTTTACGGTAAAAAAATGGATCTTCGTTCAATTGATTTAACGACCAATCACTGAATTCACGGCGCAAACGATGGTCGTGTGGCTTTAATTCTTGCACCAATTGAATTTTGTATGGCACCAAACCCAAATCTTTACGTAAAATTTTCCATAAAGTCGATGGACAAAGTCCAATTTGCTGAGCACGACGACGAATCGATAAATTGTCGTTTTCTTCGACACTGGCCTCAACGACAGCAATATTTTCTTCTGTACGAACTCTTCTCATTCTTGTCGGTGGCTTGGCATCCAAAAGAGTGAATGTAGACCGAAATTTGGTAATTACGTTCTTTATGGTGGTCTCTGACGGACGATTATGTGCACCATAAAATTCACGAAGTGCTCTATAAACATTTTTAATTGAACACTAATTTTGAAAATAAATTTCCACGATTTGAAAACGTTGTTCTGGAGTTAACCTATTCATAATGATTTGCCAAACAATACTGAGTAGAAATGCCACTTTGAGCTGTCAAAACAACTGTCATAAAATAAAACGACATCTATCGGAAAAACAAACCTCCTAAAAAAACACCCGTTAGTTGAAAATTTTATTAATATTTTTAATTAAATTCAGTTCTGTTGCATTTCTATATAATATGACATCGAGACAGGCAGACCACCAACATTTTGATAGAACGAGTGCTGTAATCATGTTACAAACACAAGATCAAGACAAAGTTGTATTATCTAAATATGATAACGCGATATTAATTGATTTTATATCCCCAAAGAATTGAATGAATGTTGTTGCAGTTATTATGGCATATGGTGATCGTGTAATGCCAAATATAGAAAATATTCGATGCGATACCAATTTCCAATTGATATACGAGTATATTATTGCACGGACAGAGCGACATGCGAGATGTGAAATGGAAAAGAAATTCTAAAACATGATAAATTTTATTGCGGAACACCTCGTAAATTCTAATCAATTTTTGCAAAACTGCAAGGCAACAACAGAAAAATATAAATGAAATAAGAAACAAACTGTTTATGTGTGCAATAAAGTATATCGTCAATTGGTTGGGTGCCTATTGCCTATAGGATTTAACTGGTGATGGTATAGAGAACAACTTTATTGCTTTAAGAAAATCTATTTCTTGAATATAACATTTACCACTTAAAATACATCTATAAGACATTTTAGTTTATTGAAAACTTTTATTATGATGGATTATCACTCATAATGTATAACAGTTAAGTGTACAGGAAGATTGTTTTTAATTTTAATACAACAGAACCCTTTTAAAATGTTAAAAAGCTTTAGTTTATCGAAATTATTTATGAGAGTCTATTAAACAAAAACTCACGAGCATAGAAAGCAACAAACATTTGGCACGCAACTTCTTTGAATTACCGTGACTCTCTCTTTATCTATTCGGCAAACGAAGTAACGTCGTTCCTAAATTATCCTTCAAGTTGATTACAAATCAGTAAAAAAAATTTCGTTTTAGTTCTGGGCCACTATATCGTAATTCGGTCAACCACACGATAAATGTAGTTAACGTTTTTGTTTGTTCGATGGACTTCAAAGTGTCGGAGAAATGGGCAAATCGATATGGGCAAATTATCAATCGGAATACTGTACTTTTCGTACATGATTCAATGTACAAATTTATAATTTATATTTTACTGATTGATGTACAGAATATAATGTCGGTCAAGTGACCGCCTCTAGCCGTGGCGCAAAGGCGAGTTCTTTTAAGCATATTTTTCTCACAAAATTTGCATCGTAGGACGAGCTGTGTGATGGGACATCGTCTTGTTGGAACCACATATTCTGTAGGCGTTATTGACCCAATTTGGGCCCAAGAAAATTTTCGGTCTTGTCCCGATAGTGGCCACCAGTAACTGTTATAGCATTGCCTCCGACATCCTCAAAGAAATTTAGTCCAATGATGCCGCTAGGTCAAATTGCGCACGATACATAGCATTGAGATGTTTCAGTGCCACAATAGAGGCATATGAAATTAGCCCAGTTTTTCATCCCAGAAAAAAATAAAATTTCCTTAAACAATACATTTCATCTCATCCCAGTTTTTTCCATTCAAACCTGTATAAGACGGAATAGTTTTTTTAAGTTGAGTAAAAAACAACAACATATCCATCCGAGATTTTCTAATATGATTTACAGGTAATAATTGTTTGTTTTGGTTAAAGATAGCGATTGATACTATTTTAAATTGGTAACAGTACGAGCTTACAATGACTAAGAGGGCAGTACCAGCCGTATTGTAGTATTGGCGCAAATGGTCAAGTTCCATATGAGCCCATATAAGAATATGAGAAAATTGTGCCATTTTCCTAGAAATATGATTTGCCAGAAACGATTCTTTGTGTTTTGAGTTACTTATAGGACGAACTAACTGTGGCCACAGTAATTCAAAACATAAAGAATCATTTCCGGCAAATCATATTTCAAGGAAAATGGCACGATTTTCTCATATTCTTATATGGGCCCATATGGAACTTGGCCATTTGCGCCAATACTACAATACGGCTGGTACTGCCCTCTTAGTCATTGTAAGCTCGTACTGTTACCAATTTAAAATAGTATCAATCGCTATCTTTAACCAAAACAAACAATTATTACCTGTAAATCATATCATTTAGAAAATCTCGGATGGATATTTCTTAAAAAACATATTCCGTCTTATACAGGTTTAAATGGAAAAAACTGGGATGAGATGAAATGTATTGTTTAAGGAAATTTTATTTGTTTCTGCGATGAAAAATTGGGCTAAATTCATATGCCTCCCCAATAGCGGGTATTCTGTTTGTTAAAAAAATGTGGTCGTCTATACCGAGCTGTAAAACTCGAGCATAGAATTTTAACAAACATGATGGAGAGATTCCCAATTCTTGTACACGGTGTCGATAAGAAGGGACATTCAGCAACACTTTGCATCAATATTTTCTGGTGTATACGTTGGCTTAATTGTCGCCCAGTCTTTACTTTATCTCCCAGTGTATGAAAATTTTCCCAGTGTATGAAAAATTCACTTGCTTGGCACAAATAAAATGTTTTAATAATTTCAACACGTTGTTACGGCGTTAGATGCTCCATAATAAAATGTTATCGACTACTCTCTACGACTGTCAAACGCAAACTGACAAATGTCTGATATTTTTTTATCTCGTTGGAGGTTACAAAATGTTGATGTGCGCGGCCACGACTTTGTGAAATAATAAATAGTGGTGCGACGATTTAGTATACTAGTGGGGTCGGCGAGTATTATAAAGGGAATGTTTTAGAAGGTTACATCTTTAAGTAGGCAACACTGTTTTGTTTGACAATTGATTTGCCATTTCATATTGAATAGACTCATGTCAGATCAACGCTTGCAAATTGTTGAAATTTTTTATCAAAATAATGGTTCTGTTCACTAAACTTATCGTGCATTATGTCCATTTTACGGTCGTCATAATCGTCAATCAGAGCAGGTAATTCGTACACGTGTACTCTAAACGATAATACGCATCCAGTAAGATGTCAAACAGTGCGTACCGAACAAGCCATAGACGCTGTACAGCGTAGCATTGAGGAAGAGCCAAATCAACCCAATTCGACGTCGTTTTCAGATGTGTTCATCCACTTTATGGAAGATTTTGTCTAAGGATGTTGGTTTACGTGCTTACAAAATTCAACTTGTGCGGGAATTAAAGCCATCCGACCATCGCACACGCCGCCAAAGCCTATGGGCTGAAACACAAATTGATATTGATGTTGAAGTATTTCCGGATTTGGAGTGAAGATAATCCACAAGCCTTTGCCGAAACACCATCGCATCCAGAGGAAATCACTGTTTGATACGCATTATGGGCTGGCGGAATCATTGGTCCATATGTCTTCAAAAACGATGATGGGCGGAATGTTACAGTCAACGGTGAATGGTATGGAGACATGATTTCTAACTTTTTTTGGACCCCAATTGGCTGGTATAAATCTTGCTGATATGTGGTTCCAACAGGACGATGCCACATGCCACACAGCGCAGTGTGTTGTTCTATTATAATTTAAAATTGTGAACTTCTAAAAAACACCCTTTACTATTGCTATCCTAACGCTGTCCAGAACAATCCAGAGTATCTAACAAATTTGAAGTAAAACTCAAAATAAACGATTTAAATATTATTTATCGAACCACAGCAACAAATTGGCCGACGTGATATTTTCTCAATAATTACTGGATCGCAAAGTATTAAAAAAATTATAATTTGTTTTATATAAATTGTGGCTTGCACCTGTATAAAGCGGAACCCACCATTTTTTGTGAAAAAAAAGTTTTAGGGTATAGTAGTGATAACTTTTAACCCTAATGCTGCACTAGCCCTTGTAGGGTAGCACAATCCAATGGAAATGGTTAGAAAATTTTTTACAGCTCTCATAAAGCTACAATTCGTGGGTGAGATGGCATTAGATAAAGCTACACCGCACACTTTTTGTATTTCTGCCAATACACGGTGTTCATCCGAAAAGTTTACAATTTGTTTGCCGCCATTTAGGCGAATATTAATATTGACAGTTCATATATGACAATCGTGAAGTACACACGTGCCAAATTAATCATGGAAAAATATTCGATTGATATTAAGAAAATTACGTGAAAGTTTCGGAAGGAATAAGATGCCTTTAAAGCCTACTATTTATCGGATTATCAAAAAAATTGAAGAAAGAAGGACTGTGGCAAAAAGCCAGAGTGTGAGCAACAACGTATATACAGAAGATCAGAAAATATTGATGGTGTATGTGAAAGTGTACGAGATAATCGAACGACATCAATCAAACACCGTGCACAAGAACTTGGACTTTGAAGATCAACACACACAAAACATTTTGCATAAAGACTTGAATTTATTCCAATATAAAATTCAATTACCACAAGAGCTAGCACCAAGAGATGATTTGCGGCGCCGTACGTATGTAAATATTGAAAAAAATTAATTATGAGTGACGAAGTCTTTGTACTAACTCAATCAATGGTTCCTTGACGTTGATGGTGAATGCTTGAATATAATTGGTCAGAATCTGCGGACTTATCACATTACAGAATTTGTCTTTGTTGTAATCCGAAATATATTAGTGATAAAATTTGATTTGATTTGCTCTCGATATCAGAGAGGCTGTCCATAGTGTATTTGTCCAAGTGATCATGTATTCTGCCAGCTCGCGCAGGACATGAGCATAGGAAGTGAACAAGAGTCTCCTCCTCCTCCTCCTCGTCCTTGCAGCTTTTTCAGAAATCATTTGCATCCAGACCAAGCCTTCTCGCGTGATCTCCGAAAAGGCAGGGTCCGGTAAGTACCCTTACAATTTTACCTAATTCACGCTTCCTTAGTGTGATCAAGATCTTGGATCCCTTCAAGCTCGGCTCAGGCCATACTTGCTTCGGTACCCTGCTAGTTGAACTGGCGAGACGCCTAGCATTTGCCAAGGCAACTGCTTTCAGCCCAGACATAGGCCTTGCTACACATTCTCTCCCTGGTTCCAGTTGAAGAGTCGTACCGTACCTTGCTAATTCGTCTACTCAGCAATTTCCCTCAACGTCAGAGTGGCCCGGAATCCAGACCAACTGGATATTGAAGTATTCACTCATCTTCAGAGAAACTGAATCCAGTGAAAGGATGGTCGACCAACTGTTCACACAGATAGTGATAATGTCAACGATATTACACTGTGCTTCAATCAGTTCATGACCTCTTCAATCGCTATAACTTCAGCCAGGTACATGGTGGTTGATTGCTGGCTAATTCCTCACAAAACACACCAGCTCCCACTCTACCATCGAGCTTGGAGCCGTTGGTGAAAAATTTAACTCTCTTGGTCTCCGCAATGAGACCATTCTTCCAATCCTCCCTAGAGAGGAGAATCACCTTAAAACGCTTGCCAAAGCACAAAAAAGGTGTTGTATAATCCAAATTCCCCAGGCCATCCCTCACAGAATTGGCAATAGTTGAGTGCCCTTTTTGCAGGCACTTCCACCCGAAATCGCTAATAGCTGGGCGGCCGTAATGACCGTCGTTTGCTTAACAATAATATCCGACGGGAAAAGGTACAGCATAATCTCTAAGGCACTAGTTGGGGTCGTTTTCAACGCCCCACTAATGAGCAAGCAGGCTGCCCTCTGCACCTGCGTCACCATGTTCCTGTATGACAATTTCTCCAGAGCTGGCCACTATGCAATCACATCATACAGTAGTACGGGCGTTACTACTGCCGTGCAGAGCCAGTGCACCAACTCCGGTTTCAGACCCCATTTCGTTCCGATGCCATTTTTGCAAGAATAGAGTGCCACAGTGGCCTTCTTCACTCTTTCTATCGTGTTTGGTTTCCAACTGAGCTTACTGTCGAGAAGGATCCCCAGAAATGTCGCCCTATCAGTAAGGGCCAGCATAGTATCATTTAAACTTGGTGGAACCATTACCGGAATTTTATATCTTCTAGTGAAAAGGAGGAATCAATCCCCCCAATCCACTTCCGCTGGCTCAACTCGCAGTGATTGATAACGCATTCAGCATCACATTTCTGATTGTACATAGGTGCTTCCTCGATACAACTATCGCTACGGCATCGGCATAAGCAATCACGCCTATTCCTTCCCCCTCAGGTTGTCCATTGATTTTTACATTCCAAAGAAGGGGAGAGAGGACACCTCCCTGGGGCGTTCCCCAAATAACCCGCCTTCTGACGGAGACTTCCCGCATCTTCGCTATAACCCTTCTGCTACCTAGCAGGTGATTAATTAGCCTGGTTACAGGGTATTCAATCTCAAGTGGCAACAATCGTTCCCTAATTGCTCCACCTTCACGTTGTTGAAAGCGATATCGAGAAACGCCACCAAGTAGAGTAAGCGGAGCATTCTTGAAAATACAGTGACTTCTCAGTTTCCCGAACCAAGGTATGTAGTGCCATCTCCACGAACTTACCATTATGGTACGCATGTTGAGACTCTGCCCAAACAAAAAATTGTCGAACGAAAATGGACATCCAGCAACCTTTCCATGGTTTTCAACAGAAAAGATGACACAGATATTGGTCTTAAATCCTTAGGGTTGCCGCGCGAGCTTTACTCGCTTTCAGGATGAAGACCACCCTAGCCTCCCTCCATTTCTTCGGGATGTACCCCAGCTTCTGGCACCCTTGGAAGATAACCTCCAGCCAGGGAAGTAAACTCCCCGAGTTCTTCTGAATTTCTGCTGGCACAATCCCATCCGGGCCAGCTGAATTAAAGGGCTTGAAACTTTTAATAGCCCATTTTATATTCCGTATATTTAGAATATTCTCTGTACACAACAGTTGGACGCCGCAGTCATCCCTAGACCCGCAGTCAAGGCATCCTTATATCACCCAGGAAGAGCATTTCCATCAAAAGATCAAGATCTCTTCACTAGAAACCGCTTATTCGCCATCCGTGTTTTTTTTTCAAATAGCCTGGAATAGCTGGACTAGTAGAGAGACCCTTTCTTAAGCGCGAGGTATCCGAGACCCCTTCCATTCTATCATAGAAGAGCCTCCACGAATTCCTTTGCGCCTTTCTTGTTTTCCTTTTTCCCAGTCTTGACTGTCTCTTGATCTTTTCGCTCTATTGAAAGCAGACCCACAGACTTTCCGACACTCCGCAAGTGCTGAGGGCCACCAAACAGGTTTTCGCTTTCCCCTCAGCTTTGTTAATGGGCAAGTTTTCGTCATAGAGGTATTGGAATCCCTAGTAAGAGTGTCCGCCATTGAATCCAGATCACTACTTGTGTCGGGGACTCCTGGGACTCTAGATGGAATGTTGCCCTCCAATGCCTCCCTATATTCGCGCCATACTGGCCTCGGCGATTTCTGAACACGCACTGTTTTGTAATTTGGAGATTGAGCTTAAACGTTAGGGACCGACGGTCAGAGAAGGAATGCTCCTTCGCCACTCTCCATTCCCTGATCATAGGTGAAATAAAATCGGAGACCAGAGTAACATCCAGAACCACCTGTCTATTGCCAATAATAAAGGAAGGTTCCCGACCTATATTACTAATAATGAGGTTAGTTCTTAAAAGAAATTCAAAATTAACTCATCTCTGTCATTGATGTACGAGCTACCCCAGATGGTATGATGTGCGTTTGCGTCACACCCTAAGATAACTCCCACCTTCCTCCTTTACTTCCTCCTTACTTCCCAAACAAGTGTCCCGAGTAAATCTGGCGGCACTGGCTTCTCCCGGTCCATGTATGCGGCTGCAAGCCAGAATTTCCTTCCCTACCCCAATGATGTCCCCATTGCTGCGGAAGTAGAAAAACATTAATATTATTTTCCATCAGTATGCATGATCTTCTCTTTTCCGTCCCACAAGCGTAAAAAAGAGTGTACCCCTTCGCACGCAGACCACAGATCTTATTGTTTTTGATCCAAGGTTCTTGGATCAGAACTGTCTCCTCCCCTAACTTAACAAGTCTGAGAAGTAGCGCCGCCGAAGCAGCAAAAGCTTTTCTAAATTTATACAAAGGTAATATAGGTAAGCTGATTCTCCGTAACAGTAGGTGCTAGGCAACCCAAAGCCCCTTAAATGCCTAAGTTCAATTAAATTATTGAAACATAAAACAGGAAGAATTATTGTAAACCTGAGAATCACCAGTTGGCTGCCATATTAAAATTGTGCGTGACTGAATTATCGAAGTTCCTCAACATTTAACTACTTCATTACAAATCTCGCTCAAACTTTTTATGATTAAGTCAATTAAGTAATTATTCTAATTACCTTAGTACATTTTCGTCGAGTACAAAATACTAAAGGGTTAAACAAATTAAAATACTTTGAATAGTTTACCAAAAAATTATAAAATACAAAATCAATAAATATTTTTTCTATATAAATCCAAAAAATGCGTTGAATACTTGTAAGTGCTTTGTTAGCCGCCGCCTCATAAATCCGTAAAAAAAATTATGATCTGGTTCAAAGTGAAATACAAAAAATACCAAAATTCGATTGCAACAAAATCACTTTTATGGAGTCACATCGTGTGGATGCAGCTAGTTGGTTTGTGGCCTTTGCAATTGGTGGAAAATAAACGTGCGTCACGACTAATAAACGCCGTTTGGTACATTTATTGGCATTTCAGTGCAATTCATCTCGCAATCGTACACTTTTACACGATCGCGAAAAAAATGCTGAACGGTGGCACACTAGACGACATCTCCGTACTACTAATGTCCACCATGACGTACACGTATTTAATTTTTATTACGTTCTATTTTCAATTGCGTCACCAAAAATTTCATCATCTCATCGAATTTATGTTGTCACGGATGCGATTACGATCCGCCTATGGTATTACATACTACACGATCGAGGATTGCTATCGTAAAATGTTTTTAAAAAATACATTTTGGTTGATCCTGTGCACGCTGGGCACGTTGCATTGGTGTGTCACGCCGCTGCTAGTGAATCATCGTACATTTCCGTTGTATTGCGAGTATCCATTTGATGCGTTCGTAAGTCCGTACTATGAAATATTGTATTTACTGCAAGTGCTGGGACAAATACAAGTTGGTATTGGATTCGGTATTTCTGGGGGACTTTTTGTCAGCTCGATTATTTTAATATCAGGACAATACGATATGCTGTTCTGCAGCTTAAAAAATTTGAGGGCGACCGCAATGATTTTGAATCGAGATTTTAAAAATGTTAAGTACGAAAATTAATTACAAAAATTTATGTAGTAAATCATTAATTTGTGCGCATACATATTTAACCAGGAATCTTCAAAGCCAATATAATCCAGATACGGAGGAAATCGATCAATACAATCAAGGTAACGAATATCTCGAAGAGCTGGACGATATTATGAAATATTCGTATGAGAAAATCGATAACGATTTGCTGGTATTTGACGATACATCCGATCATCTACCGCCGATTAGACGTTTATATCCAAAACCCAAGGATCAGTATTTAATGGAGTACTGCGATGAGCTTCACATCGCATTGGTAGATTGTGTTCGACATCATCAAGCGATCTTGGACATAATTAAACTGTTAGAAGATATTTACAATCCATTTTCACTAGCTAAAATGGGGCAAAGCTCATTTCTAATTTGTTTTCTAACGTTTATTATTAGTCGAGTAAATTAAGTAAAAAAAAAATTATTTTACGAATTAATAAATAAATTTGTATTCCAGACTTTTCAGATCGATCAGAAACTCGTGAATCTACTCGAATATCTATCGCTCACGTCATCAGAGTTGCTGCTTTTCTGCTATTTCGGTGAAATGGTGGCACGCCAAAGTACACGTATTAACACGGCAATAATGCGATCTGATTGGTATTTGTGCAATGGGTCGTTTCGACGATCTCTGTTAATAATCATGTCGTGCTCGATAAAACCAGTGTTACTGACCGGTGGCAAATTTTACATTTTAAATTTTGAAAATTTTCGTTCGGTCGTTACAGCGTCATTCTCGTATTACACACTGTTGAAGAATATTGGATAAAGTTGGAGTACAAGCAATTGTGTATTTGAATAATTACCCAGATGCACCAAAATTACAATTTATATAACATTACAGTTATTTAAAGCTCATAGCAAAATTTGTGATACTGCTCAACAGAAAAATAATTAAAATGCATTTGCACTATTTGCACCAAAGCTTTAAAGTTAATCTCATATGTATATGGTCCTTATAGAATTTGAAGCCTGAATTTAATTAGGACCTAGTAATTATAAAAATAAAAAAATTTAATGCGAATGTAATTTTGCGAATACCGAATTTGTGTATCTAGTGGTTTGGATCCTATACCCTAACAACAATTTGCTTAGTGGTATGCCAAAAACAATATCAGTTGGTGAACATCGTGTTTCGTTAAGTAAGCGGACAAATTTGAACTCGATTCCTTAGTCAGTTTTGATGTGGAGTGAATGCCGAATCGCGATACAAAATTGTTTAATATGCTCTGTAGCGTCATATCGGTCATGTAATATGCCTTTGGGTAATCCAATGAATCGGTCGAAATAGGTAGAAATAAAAAATAAAACACGTATTCGGGAGACTTTCGTTATGTTGACTTTGAGGGCATCAATTGTTTGCGGTTTATTCGCATAAACCAACGGTTTAAGACAGTCCCAAAGGAAGAAGTCTAAGGGCGTTAAATTGCACTATCTCACTATCTAACCATGCCCTCAAATCGATCGTGTATTTTTCCATCGTGCACTTGCATCGTGGCATATCCATTTATCCAAAAATGGGCCTCGTCGCGAATGATGATTTATTAGGTGAAATTTGTGTCAACTTCCAACTGATCCAGAGCCCAATCTGCGATCACACATCGTTCTCTATGGTCGTATATACCTTAAGTTCCTGGATCAGTTGTATTTTATACAAAATCCCGATGCAAAATTCGCCAAGTTGAAGTCGCTTGTGAACGACGAGAAATTGACTGTCTCGGGGTTTCCCGTATACTCTCACGCAGAGCAGCGATGTTTTCTGCAGACCTTGCGATTCGGTGACGTGCGGGTGTTGTCTCATTATTTAACGAGCCGGTTGGCTCAAATTTGGCCAGTCGACGTCGAATAGTCGACTCGGCAGGTCGATTGATTAACCCTATAACCTTCCTACTAATCACAACAAATTTGATAGTTGTTGAAATTTTATAGAAATATTGAAAGATCCTTTATAAATCGATTTGTTTTATGGTTTAATCTTTGCAATCTGTTCTGGAGTTGAAGCACTCCCAAATATTTCACGGCTTGCATTTCACGTCATACTTTACGGATTGTCTGATAAATCGAGGACTTACCATCTATATGTGAGGCTACCCTATATGAGGGTACTTGAAGGGAAAGGTGTATGTACACCAATAAACCAAAACCACAACCTCGCTGCTTAAGACCAACATTTGAAATGAAATTGTTGAAATAATACCAGAAGTCGAAAATTATAGACAAAATCCTGCTCAGCATACTTCTAACCAACGAATCGATAAATTCGGGTGAAATTTCCATCCAGGCATGATGAATGGCTAATTTTGGTTCATTTAATTTCTCAAACTGGCAGTTACCTTCGTAAATTGTTCGAACCAATACTCCCCAAAGATTTTCGATTGGGTTTTGGCCTGGTGAGCAAGCTGGCCAATCTAATACAGGTATGTAGTGTTCTGCAAACCATGGTTTTGTACTCCAGCTCGTATGTACTGGACCGTTATCTTGCTGGAAAACTCAGCTTTCTTCTTGATGTACCTAAGTAGGTTTCCGGCTAGTGTTAATTATTTCGAATGTGTATAGCAATTTGTAATGATATACCCCCTTCCACGGATGGAGAAAAGGCGTCCTCTCAGATAAATAATGCCAGAACACTTATTAAAGAAAGAGACGGTCCTTCAGATACGGTACAAATCCAATTTGATGCTTCCTGTTTCAGGTGCATATATGCTATTTGATCTCTGATTTTTATATTTTGTTTGTTAATTAGACTGATATTCAAAGCGTCGAATAAGTCGCGAGTTGCTTGTATATTGTTAAGCGCTCCATGGATATCGTATCCTTTGTCCTCTGAGATGAGCAATATGGCATCTCATTCGCTTGAAATCAAAATACGAAACTTCCAATAACCACTCTTTTCAGTTGTAAATTACCGTTTTTCTTTTTCGACGTTCAATTCTCATTACCGATGAGAAAACTCACCAGTAAAATATTTTCAATTTTTTTGCGAAAATCCCTGATGGTTTGTTTAACCTTACTAATTTTTACCGGGTTTAATTTATTGTCAGAGACGCAGATATTTTTATCTCGGAGTGTTTTTGAATAAAACCTTTGTAGTTAAGTGGATCCAATAGTTCCTCATTGGATCTGATTAAATTTTGCGGGTAGTCTTCGAAACGCTCCGAAGCCCAGTCAACCAACAAAAGGCGATGTCTAAATGGTCATTAACTTTGAGCTCCTGGATCAGTTGGATCTTGTATAGGTGTCCCGACGAAAAATTCGCCAAGTTGAAGTCTGTGAAAGACCGAGTTCTTGTGCACGGCGAGGAATTGACTACCTGGGGTTCTCTTGTACACTTTCATGGACCGCGGCAATGCTCTCGGCCAATTTGGCGTTCCTTTGACGTACAAGGGTTAGCTGATTGTTTACCGAACCGGTTGTCTCGAATTTGGCTACCAAACGTTGGAGAGTCGACTTTGAAGGACCTCCGCGACTCAAGTCTCAAGTCAAGTTTTATCATTTGGACGTGCTGCTCAATCGTGTAACTTGCCATGGGGATTTGGCATCAGTGACTGAAAAAAACACCAGATTAGACAGAAGCCTCCAAAACAACATGGCCGCTATTGGTTGCCAACATCGATCCGCCCAAATTGAAAAACCCTTGAATTTCCATTGTATTAAAAAATGTTTGTTGTTGACTAGTTAAGCAGATTTTCTTCATATTTGACTAAATGCGCATGGAACCAACAAATTATTGGTGATGTTTGTCGCGAAATTTTTGGTTACTGTATTGGTTCGGTTGGCCATCTTATAAGACGATATGTCATGAGCGATGGTTTTAGTGGTGTCGTAGATGGGCGTTATATTTTGATAATTTTTTCCAAAATTGTAACTCGCCTTTGAAATTGTGCCAGTTTCGTATGTTTGTGTGGCCACCGATTTATATTTTTGTTTAGCAGTATGCGCCACCCAGTAGCGGTGTTGGTTGTGGAGTCTCTTCTTGTTGGTCCACGATCGCTTGCATGGCAGTTGAGACAAGTTTTGGTGCAGTTGAGACAAGTTTTGGTGCAGTTGATGGCTTATGTATGGCCGGTTGCATCGCTAGTTCAAGGGCCATCTCGATGTCACGTCAGATTGTCTTGCTCCTGTGGTTTTTGTGCCATTCTGTTAAAATAAAGGGTGAGCTCAGTATTCCATAAACTGGCTTGATTCTATAAATAAAGATAGATTGTTGCTTGTCTCTGATTTGCAATACAAAGTGCTTACAAAGCCGTGGTATCACTTTGATGGGCCTTCATAAGGTGGTCTGAGGTCTGTGCGTATACTTTACCTACTCGTACGAACATGTAGAAACAAGCTTGTAGTGTTTTTTGTACGAATATGTCGTTTTGATTGGTTTTTCGCGTGTCCGTTGGGATGAGTTTGTTCATCGTGGAGCACAATTGATCAATCACTGTCTCAGTGGTTACATGGGATGTAAGTGGGTATTCGACAAAGAATTCCCTAAGTAATTTGATAATTTAACCGTACACCAGTTCTGCTGGTGAACATTTTAGGTCATCTTTAACTTTGCTCGGATTCCAAACAATATTATTGAAACCTCTGAGCTCCAGTTGACGGTATATGCACGAGCTTTTAGAGCTGATTTAAGTTGGCGATGGAAGCGCTCAACCATACCGTTTACTTGTGGGTGATAGGCAGTTGTTCGTATTCGATGTGGGTCTAAGAGTTGCATAAGCTCAGCGAATAGTTTTGATTCTAGTTTTGATTCGAACTGTGTACCTTGATCGGTCGTTGTGTTGACCGAAACGCCGAGTCTAGAAATGTAGTTTTCGACGAGCGTTTTTGCGATTGTTTATGCGGAGATGTCTTTTATGCAGTAGGCTTCTGGTCACCACGTGAAACGATCTACGCAAGTCAAAATGTAAGGAAATCCATTATATGGTGGAAGTGGTCCAACAATACTAAACGGATGGAATTTGAAAATACCCGCGAGGTGATTTGGTGTGACGTTGCACTTTACATTTTTGGCAGGATAAACAAGATTTCGCCCATTGGTTCATACTAGGCCAAATGTATCTCGAAGTGACGAGTTTGCGAGTTGCTATTGTTGCCTGTAGATATTTCCCAATAAATTGTTAAATCGGCTAATGGAAATTTATCTAAGTTCCATTTGGAAGTGTACCGATTTGTAGAACTTTTGCATACGTTATGAGCCATCGAAATGACTTGCTTGCCTTGGGTTTCATTCCGCTTTAGAGGTAATTGTTCTAGTAAGCGGTTTGTGGTCATTGCTGTAAGACTGTGCCTATTGCTGTGTTGGATGCACCAGTTGTGATGCTATATTTTTTGGCATTTTGTGGATGTGCTAAACGAGTAATATTTGCTAAGTTGTTTTTGAGCTGAAGGAATGCATTTTGAGACTCTTCAGGCCATGAAAAATGTTGAGGTATTTTGGGTTTCTTGAGAAGTGTTGCCAATTGTGAATGAATAGGGGCAAGTATCTCTGCGAGTTTTGGATGAATCCAACAAATTATTGAATTTGTTTAACGCTTTGCGGTGCATTAATTCATCCTTCGGACGGCAGAATGCCATTAGGTTTAAGTTTATGACTGAGAAAGTCAAGATTGCTGGTCCCAAACACACTTTTTACTGTGTTAATATTGACACAATAATTTGATAAGTTTTGGAACAGCTGTTCCAAATGGAGTAAGTATTGCTTCTCGTCTCTATAGATGCTTCGAGAATATATACAATCGAGATCTCTCACAAATTCGTTGATGAAACGCTGGAATGTTTGTGCAGCATTTCTGAGACCAAATGGCATTCGGGTGAATTAGAATAAACCAAATGGTGTTGTGATTGCGATTTTATGTATGTCGTCAGGAGCAATTGGTATTAAATGGTACGCTCTGACGAGATCGACTTTTTAAAAAACTGAGCAAAATGGAAAAATTCTGATTGTGGGGAATAAGGTCAAGAATTGTGACAGCGTTAAGCCTCCTGTAGTCCTCACAACGTTTTCAGTCGTGGTCCTTCTTCTTCCCCATGTGTAATGTACATGATATTGCTGAAGAGGAATGTCGGCAGAGTCCTAGTTCCACCATATGTTGGAATTCTAGGAATGCTGCTTTGTGCCGAATTGGCCTGTAGTCACGATGTGGTGTACTACATTATGCCTTACCGAAGAGTTGTAGTTCGGTGGAGCTGTTATAGAAGGAAATTTCTTTAACAATGCTCCATAGCCATTGGTGATTTTGTAGAACAATGATGATAGTGTATCAACGCGTGCTGATGTTGCGTTGATTGTAAGCTTAGTGGATGGATCAATCAATTTCCGATTTTTCAAATCCACTAACAAACCGAATTTCGTTAGGAAATCCGCACCGATATGATGAGGCGGTTGATATTGGCAAGAATAAATGCATGTTTTGAAGAGCGTCTTAATCCAATGTCAACGTTGAGTAATTTGGTACCAAACGTGTTTATTGTGGTACAATTTGCTGCTGACAGAACTAAATCGGGATTGCGTATCAATTATAAATGTGATATTATTTTCCGAATCCCGTAAAAATAAGCGGCTATGCTGCTGTTGGATTAGGCCGCTGCGAGCTTAAGATGTACTGGTTTGGGAACCGATTTGCAAATCCCTTCCGGTGTGTAACAAAAGTGCATGATTGATTGCATTTTGATGCTGCGTGGCCAAATTTTTCGTGATACCAACACCAATTGTGTGGAAATTGGTATCTTGGCGATTGTTGGTTGCTTTTGCGAATGAAACTTCCCTGTGTTGATGGTGATTGCAATTTATAAGGAGGAGGTTTTCGTCCCAGGGCGATTGTGAGTATATTCTCTGTATACTTGAATTGTTTGTTCGCATGTCACGATTAATCGAACTGAAATCCTGAGTTCGAGTGCCAACCAAATCGTGTAATTTGGCGGCAATACGAGCGAGATCCTCTTCAGGTTTGTCGTGTTGCGGGAGCAACGCTGTTTGTAGGTAATTAGGGAACTGCATGATCCATAATTTTATAATGACATTGGCCGTAAAATTCTTGCCAGCCAACGATTTAATTCGGTATAACATGCCCGGTATAATTTACGCTCCTCGGAAATAAAGTAGCGGTCAATTTGTACCCGTTTAATTGTCTGGTATCGATCTTGGAGGATCTTGTAAGATGTAATTGATCTTCTCCAGCTGTATTGCCGAGTGAGAAAGCAGAGTATGCGAAAACTTCCGTTTGTTGCTAATGATTTTGTTCGTGTTGAACATTATTTCGTCAGTCAAGATCCAGCTCGTTGGGTTGGTTTCCCAAAACAATGGTAGTTCTATCAAATGTGTTACCGCTACTACACTACTAACCAATAGGCCATAGATGCATAAGTTAGCATACATAGGTAGTAGGTACTTGTAGTTTGTTTATAATCGTCAACATTTTCGAAAACAATCCTCAAATTGTCTAATTTTTTCGATTTCTTTTATAAAGCAAAAGACTAAGTGTAATCTAATTTAGGGTTTAAGCTCCCAAGAAGAATCGGAATAATAAGGCAACCCAAATTTCTGCGTTTCGTGAACACCACTAGATCTAGAAAAATTTAAGTGAAGATCTTACATTGCCGACACTCACATCACCGACATCAACATCACCAACCCCACATTTGGTCTAGGTTTTTTCAAAAACCCGTTATGTTTTGGAGTTTAGTCACTGGGGCTCTCTACTATTAGAAAATTGCTATTCCAAATGTGGTAGCCAGCCCTTGATTCAAAGACAATCAACAATTTTCGATTTGTAAATAAATTTGTTAATCAAAAACATTGAATACTAACGCCCTTCTAGATTTTTCAACGAACCGTTTCGCTTTAAGTAATTGAGGCCCTCTACTATTAGAAAAATTGAAATTTCATTTTGGGTATCGGCGATGTGGTTTTCTGCGAATTGGCTTGTCGGCTATCTATTTTTGTATTCCAATTTGGTTTTATGAGCATCGGCGATCTACATTACCACATCCGCTATGGCAAACTTACACTTTGCCAATTCCCGAATTCCTATATTCATATCATAAGTGGCTTTCGGTGATGTAGTTATCTCGGCGAAGTAGATTGTCGGCGATCTGGTTGTGTGTGTGAATGGGCGTTGTGAGTTTCGACAATGTGGTTTTGTTTATTGCGATGTGAGTGTTGGTGATGTATGTGCCGGCGATGTATGTGCGGGTGATGTAGTTGCCGGCAGCCGAGTTTGTATGATTTAAATCCATTAATTTAAATCGGATGATTTGAACTGATTTAAAGTAAGGCCATAAAATTATAGAAATCATTGATTTAAATCAAAATACATAAGTTTAAAAAATTGTAACCCGAAAAGGTGACAGTCACCTGCGGGAAGCCCTGTGAAATTCGATGAAACATGTTTAACGAAACTTTGAAATCATACACAAAATATTGATCCGCGATAATGAGAATATGCGACGAACACAGAGCAAGTTCTGTTAAAGAAATATAGTTGATTGTGCGAAAGCAATTTGACAGTAACTCGAAAACAAATTGACTTCATTTTGACTAGATACAGCGCAAAAATAAGTTTTCCGAACCGTCAAGCATTTAGGTGTATCACCTTCCAGATGCTACTCAACTAAATAATTACAAAACCCTGCGGGTTTGGGTCGGTGCTGCGGTTGTACAGGCGAAGTTGCTTGTAACCTTTCGGCGATCTAGTTGCGTATTCTAATTGAGCTTCTCGGCAAAATGTCGACGATGTAAATGCTTCTAGCGGTACAACTGTTATCCTGATAATTATATTGTTCTTATCAAAATCTAAGACACTTAAAAGATGCAGTTATTTTACTCGCATTTAGATTACCTACAACGCTACAGCAATCGTACACTTTGATAATTCTCGAATTTCTATAGGTAGCTTTCGGCGATGTTTATTTTGACGCTGTGGGTGTCGGTGAACTGGTTGTCGGTCATCTAGTCCATAGACGATATTGTTTGCGGCGATGTGATCCATACCACCCTTATTGACACACTAAGGCTCTATAATGTGAAAGGATAGTTGCAATAATCAGAACAACGTTCAGACACTTGAGATAGGTCATCATCTAACCCTGGGCGCAAAATCCGGAACCACAGTTATGAAAAACACCCGTTGGATAATCTTTTCCAACTCTAACAGAAACTTTGAAATCATTATTAGTTAAGAACCGATTCAATCCGATTGATTATGATGTTTTCGATTCTAAAATGCTTCCGTAATATCCAGGAAGATACCCATAGACCATTCTTTGTTATTAGATCTGCCAATTTCAATTCCATGTAGTGCCATTATACAGGATCTGTCAACTCTGAAAACTTGCTACATATTACAGAGAGAAGGGCTTCTTTTAAAATGATTGCTATAACCTGAGACTTTCCAGATTTCAGAAAAATACAACTCAGAAGATTACGGGATAGTACTAAATTAAATATTGGGAGTACAAATTAATTCGGTCCGTTTTTTAATTTTAAAAATGCATTTATTTTGCTGCTTACGATTTTTTCCCTCCTCTCAGGCAATTTTCGAATCCCATCCTAGAAAAACGTTTCATCTTTTGAGGCGATCTAAGTTTGAAGTCAATTTTCAAATTGTTCGAAAGAAGTGAACCGGTGTCCTGCCAAACCGTGTTGCATCCGTCGGAACAACCAGTAACCAGAAGGAGCAATGCCCGGAAAATACGGCGGGTGCACTAAAATATCCCCCCCACTTTTGCAACGTGAGGCCGAGCGTTGTCATGCAGAAGAATACCTTTATCATAGCTTTCCTCATATTCCGCTCGTTTTTCGCGTAATGCACGACTCAAAAGTATTAATTGTGGTCCGTACCGGTCGTCCGTAAAGGAATCTCCAGGTTGTAGCAGCTCGTACTACACAACGCCGCTTTGGTCCCACCAGATGTTGCGGTCGATGGCAACGATTGGCCGAGTAAAGCGTAGTATTTTTTCCTCTTGGGCTTATCGTAGAAGATCCACTTGTCGTCACCAGTCAATATCCGATGTAAAATAAACCCTTTCTTGTTTGCCTTTATTGAAGCAACCTTTTGAATCATTCCCATAAATTTCAATCGTATGGAAACTGTTTATTGGGTCACCCCCAATGTACCAGCAAGCTCCTCTTCCATTTGAGTCTAATTCATCGTCTACGAATTTTTTTGGCTGTCCCAAGTGAGGCTTAACTTCAACACTGAAATCATCATATTTGAGGCGTCGAAACCATTCTCTACATGATTTATCGGTTGGAGCATTGTCACCGTAAAGTTCCACAAGCATTCGATGTGCTTCAGCTGCACTTTTTTATGAAATTGTATGAAACTCAAAGCAATGCAAACTGAATGTTAACGGCAGATGTCTAATCTGTCTGAAACAACGGAAATAGGCTGCCACTATAAAAAATTTATTATAGTCAGAGCCACTTTTTGAAAACGGATCGAATTAATTTGTATTCCCAATACATGCCTGAAGAAGTTGCAAATGATTATTAAGAGTTGAAAGCCTTATCTCCAATGTCGGAAATAATCATCCTACGAGCAAGACTTCCGCTCAGTCTCAACTAACTGTGGTATGTATTTATGAATTCATCAAAATCATTTCCGATTATGAAGCAACCTGGAAAATTAACGGAAAGCGATTCGCTGTTTTTTTTTCAAAGAAGACTACTCGCTACTGATAGTGTTTTTCCTTAACATTTAATGATCGGAATTCCAACGTTTTAGTTCTCTTCGCCAAAAAACAGAGGTTAGCCTGCTTGAGAATAGTATGTTTTCCATGACGCCAGATCCCAGTAGAAGATTTGGTCGCTTCGATGAGGAGGTTTCATGATCATGTTGACTTCGGATTAGTGAGTGATCATTCCGTCGCTCAGGTCCCAGATCTATTACATGAGTCATACTGGCGAGCGATGGGATAGTTAATCCGGTTCCTTGACGTAGTGATGAAATTTTGTAAGTATTTTCCCTCTGTGATACTCACCCCACATAAGTTGAGAATAGTTCCAGTTTGTTAATTATCTGCAACATTAAGGAATTATATGGTGTGATCCTAATTTTGTCAGAGATCCGGTTAAAGGATCCTACCTGAATTTAAAAAAAAATCGAGACGGTACTATTAAAAGGATAGGGCTCTTGTATTAGGGACAAACCTTTATACGGGACATCAAGCAACTTATTTAATTCTAGAGAACTGAAACTTGGAATCGTTTGAATTCGAATAAATTTCGATCAACTCTAATCACAATTGATTCCCATTAACCCATCCTTTGTATCGGACGACCTTTTACGCGTCTGCATAACCTTCCAAGAGCTGTAGTACATGGTCGAGTCATCGTACGTAATTAACCTTTGTACTCAAATCATTTATATGATAGATTTACGTTTGGTTGTAACAGGATCAAAACCAATGTTGTTGCGAAAAGAAAACTCTCAGAAGCTTCACTAACCTACTTTTTTGGAGGTTAACTTGCCGTTAGTTGAACGAAGACTTTCAAACCATCTCTTGTTGATAGCGTGGCCGTTGACATTTTTTTAATGTCCTCGCAGATTCTGCGCCCACCATCGTGTACTTGCCTTTTTTTAACTGCAATATTTTCTATTGCAGGAATTTTATTTTTCTTACTTCGGCCGCTTAAGATACTGTGGCACTTCCAACCTAAAACTCTTTCATAATTGGTAATTCTTAAAGACTACCATAGGATAATGTCTGCCTTATGGTGCCCTCAATACTGCGATGAATTTCAACTGAATTTTGCAGATACATTGGTTGAAATATGACTTCTCTTTTGAATTTTGCGAGGTATCAGGGGTTCCGAACTAGTTTTAATTAGACCTGAATCACGAGGCGAGGTAAACGTTGGTTTGAAGCAGGACGTCCATTTTTCTTTTACTAAGGAAATATGATTGGTTTATCATGTGAGTACATCATTCTTACTGTTTTACATTCCTAACGTATTCCACATGCTATACTTACCAAACTAAAGGGCTATATCTGACATCTGGAAAATGCTACCGATGGGCCTAGTCTTTACAGCAAACTGCAGATACAGTAGCTGCGCCTTATCTATAAAATTTAATAACAAGTAAATTATGATAACAGCAATCTGTTTCTCAGATAACTACATTTATTTCTGAATAGCTATATAAAAATGTGTATGTAAATGTGATTAGAATATATTGGAAGTTTTACACCTTCCAAGCATGTTTTATACCTAAGACTAAATATATGTACACGATTGTTCTACAGCCTAAGAGCTGGCAGAAAATAAAAAATTATTGCAATAATGAGACATCCAAAATAGAATGGCAATTTGCCAGAGTTACAAGTAATTAGGACAGTTCTAATACTATAATTAGGTAATTAGTTTATTACAGTTTTCCTATCAGCTCTTATACTAATAGAAATCGCAACCTGTATCCATTATGGCCGAATTCTTACAATTTGGAAGTTTCTATGGGCGCCGGCATTTGCCGAACCAATGCCGAAATTTCCTTGAAATTCTCATGTTCCTTACCCTTCATGAATTTAAATATAACCGATTCGCTTGAATTGATCGTACATCCCAAGTCCCGTAAACGTTCCAAAGCATATTTACGATCTTCGAGCGAACGAGACATCGCACAATCTGCTACAACGTGGACATTGTAACCGAGCTCACGTAAATTCATTGCAGTTTGTTCCAAACATATATGCGACTAAAACGTTAAGGCGATTCAGTAATTTACAATTTGATTAAAATCGAAATCCGTTAAGTGCGCAAGTTCACTGATTCAAGCTTACCTCGAGCCCAAATAAAATGATCGAATCAATATTATTCCGTTTAACAATTGCATCAAATTTTTCCATAAATTGTGGTGTCGTCATACTAAATAATGTTTTTGGGATAATCGCTTCGGCATGGCTTACGTCGAGGTCCTTAACTGTTTTGCCTAATCGCTCCGGATAGTGTTCCGTTACAAGTAGTGGAATATTTAAAATTTTTCCCGCCGCAATCTAAAATCAAATAGAAATTTACGCAAGTGTACATTATAGTAGGTATACCGTAAAATAGATGTCTCTATACATATTACATGCATACGTCAAATAATTTATTTTTACCAATTTTTTCGCATTTATCACCATCGAATCAAAATATTGCATACCGGGCCGAAATGCATCCTGGATGTCACACATCAAAAATACAGACCTTTGTGGATGTAAAAATCCGAATTTCGTAAGCTGCCTTGCCATACTTTATTAATAATAATATCGATGTACTTTAAACTTTTTGACACTTTTCCTGCGACAACACACAATTACGATTTGCAACTGACGAATCAAACAACGTAACAAATCTTTTTTGATAACATTTCAGCGCTACCAACCGCGCGATGTAAAACAAATTTTTTATAGCAAAATAACCTAATAACAAAACACACATACAACACACCGTCGTGTCGTGAGACGTGAAGTGAGACAAAGTGTGACATAAAATTATGAAATTAAAAAAATAAAATTAATTTTTATGTATTTTAATTAGTTTAATGTTTATTACGTGATTATTTATGAGTGTTTAAAGTGTGTAGTTAATTTAAAAATTGTGAATATGTTCGTATTTGATAGATTTACGCATTACATTTTTTAATAAATCTATCTCGTTTTTTTTTTCAATTTTGGTGTTCACAAAGAAAAAATTACTACATTTTTCAATGCAATTATACGTGTGTGTGTATGTGTGTGTTATAACAATTTTAACAGGTGTGACAATGTGTAAATGTAAAAACCACTAAAAAGTTAAAAAAAGTTATGTGCTTCATACACATATAAGTTTTTTTTTGACAGATAAGTCTGCCACAACATCACGAGCAATAAATAATAATAAAATTAAGTAGTAAACAATGTTTATAAATAAATCAATTATTGTTTAAAGTGTATAGTGAATATTAGTGAAAATGAAAAAAAATCGTTTAATATATAATTCTCGCTATGGAAGCGATTGTTACAAATTTATTAAAATGTGATTCGGTTTGCCCCGATTATATTCTGGGCGCCGAAAATACTTCTCAAATGAGCCGTAGACAGTCTCTGGATAAACCAGGTTTGTGTTATATATTATTTATGTGCCATAAATTGTGTTTATATGCGTTTAATGTAATAATTTTCCCCAATTTTCGACAATGTAAAATGCGTTTTTCCGTGCTTTTGGGTTTTGTGTTTTCTCTCTTCGACTTCGAACAAGAAAAAAACTTCTATACTACCAAAAAAAACCTAGTGTTGTCAGATGGGAATATAACAAAAATTGTGAACTACATACAAAAAACAAGTGTCCTATTTATTTTTATCGCATGGAATTGTATTTAACTAATTTATTAAAACTACTATTATAAAATGGGAATATATACAAATATTTAAATTGGATAGAAAATCGTAAATTTGCAATTGATTTTCCTTCGAAAAATCCGATACTACTAAAAATAGAAAGTGTCGCCATCATTCAATCATACCAACATGTAAATAATAAAATGTGTAGTCAATTTTTTTTTATGTATTTTTCATTTTATTGATAATTTTTATGCACGAATAAAAAAAACGTCTTATGTTATTATTTTAAAAATTTCCTTAAGATTTTCTCGACTAGGTGATACACCTATAAAAATTTTATTGTTTAGCTAAAATATTAGGAAAAATTTACATACTAAAAAAGAGAAAGTTTACCACTCGAAATTTTCTTGTTGACTTCCTCTCACAAATCAATTAAATAAAACATTTTTGATAAAATAATTAGCTCGAGACGTTTGCTACTGTACACGATTTGTAACCCTTGACCTTAGACTTGACGTATATGTTCCAGACGATGGTTATGGATGGCTCGTTTACTATAATTTTCTTCAACTTCATCATCTTATTATTTGGTAGATAGTAACAAGACGTTGAACAAAAACAAAACAACACAAAACGTATAATACCTATTCTGTTTTCTTTCTGGCGCGCTAGTTTTTTCAGGTTAATGTACAAGTCACGTAATTTGCAATTTGTTATTATATTACTGTTAAAATGTGATGGTTTGTTATTTCTTTGATATTTTATTCATTATTTAGCCTTACACACATATAAGAACAAAGTTTATCGGATGTGAATGAATGGCGGCAGTTGTGATTGTGAAGGATCCAGGATGTCTGGCTGCCTAGGTGTAATTCATTTAACCTACTTTGCGTGCGTTTTATATTCTCCGATTTAATTGGGTCAAACATTACGCATGGAGACAACGCATTGATTTTATAAAATCAATAAACTCATTGCTAAACGGTTCAGGTCCAATTTTACAATCACTTCCACCAAAGCTGCAAAAAGTGTTCTTGTTTGACTCGCATTTTTTTGTGTATCTCTAATTTCTTCTACAGAGTTCGACACAGTATTATTTGCAGCCCTGAGCGATCCCACATCGATATTTCGACCTTTGTATCGTCTTGATGAAATAAGCTGGTCTCCTGCATTAATAATGACGCTTATGTTCAGTCTAATGAATATTCCAAAGGCAACTTTTAATGTGTTGGATATTATTGAACTACCTACGATAGACACAAATCAATTCAAAGTTGTTATCCTTCTCGATGTTTCACTTATGCTACTATTTTGGGACCCAATCTGTTTAGTCCCTTTATTAAAAATCGCCATTCAACCTTATTCACTATTTGATTCATCGTTTTGCCAAAAAAGTAAGACTATAAAGCTAAGCTTTGTTTAGGTTTAATAATTTGATTGGGGAGTGCTAGTTTGAGAAGAGTTAAAGCACTTTTAATGGTTAAATTTATGCTATTTTATTTAATAAAATTTGGTCGGGCATATACCAGATGTACAAGTATGAAATGATCAATTTTTTTACTAAAAAAACATGTAAATTCTGAAGAATGGTAAAAGTGCTTTATTCAAAGTATGCTCCATCGCTTGTTATATATTTTTCCTATCTTTCGGGCAATTTGTGAGCACCACAAAGCGCAATCAAAGCGCTGCTCAGCAAGTGCGTGATTCATTAATGCAAACAAATAGTAACCGGAAGGAGTCAAGTCTGGTGGGTAAGCCGCATGGAATAGAACTTCCCCGCTGATTGATTCCAACGTTTCGCGAATCGGTTTTGCCGTGTGTGATGGAGCATTGTTTTGAAGAAAAATGACTTTGTGTTGCCTCTTTTGGTATTCTGGCCTTTTTTTCAAGCAGCGAACGGTCCAAATCGGTCAATTGTTGTTGATAACGTTCATTATTAATCATTTCTCCAGGTTTGAACAGCTCATAATAGAACATGCTCCTCTGGTTCCACCAAACACAGCATCGTCTTTCCGCTAAAGCGATTCGGTCGATGTGGATGGTGCACCTGGGTCCACCTATGATTTTTTGCGCTTGGGATTTTCAAAATAAATCCACTTTTCATCCCCTGTAACTATACGATGCAAAAACGACTTCATTTTGTACCAAGCGAGCAAAATGTCACATGTGTTTTTGCGATTTTCCATTTGCCTGTCGTTCAATTCATGTGATGCCCATCTACCGGTCTTCTGAATTTTTCCCATCTCTCTTAGCCGATTGGAACCAACTTCTTGAATAACGCCGAATTGCTCGGCGAGTTGTTTTTGGGTTCGCGAATTATCTTCGCCCAACATTGCTAGCAATTCTACATATTCGTATTTTTTGGAGGTTTTCCACGTTATTTGTCTGCAACATCAAATTAACCACACTTTTGAAACGCCGAAACCATCGTTCACACGTATCTTGCGATGGAACATGTTCACCATAAGCTCCTCGAAGTAATGATGCAACAGCAGTTTTCTTCAAATGAAAACAAAAAATTAATACTGTTCGCGAATGCTTGGTATAAATTTCGGCATATTCAACACAACAATACCACCTGTAAACATACTTTTCCAATTTATCACACCTGGTACATGTTTGTACATAAACTAATGAATTGTATCGACTGGAGTTCACTTTTTCAATTTATGCATATGGCTGAATATGAGATTATTTTAAATTCTCCATTCTGTGACCCTAGGTTCTCACGGTTTTTTAACATTTTCTAGGGGTAGGCCCTTTCAGGGCATTAAAGCCGAAGTTTAAACATTGGTTCCGGCTTCGAGCTCCGACTCGAATCAGCAAAATTTTAATGCACCTTAAAAATAAAATATTTCAATTCTCTCGAATTGATTTGGTTTGTAAGCGTCCTTTTTCTTTCATTCCTTTACAGTCATGTTCCTTTACAGTTGCTCAAACATGTTATCCTTTTCTCTTGTTTATCAAGTTGTTTTTCAAAATCGTCCTCTTCATCAGAAATTCAGATGAAATTGAAAGAAGTGTTGTATATGTTTCAGTTGTACTTCTTTATATTATATTTTTAGTATCCTTTTTATATATTTTTGTGCCACTGTTTTTAACCCTTGTTTTGCCCTTATGACCGGGCTTTCTTTTATCAAAATTCTATATCTTGCATCAACATAAACTGCAGCTAGAAATTCATCATTATCGAAAAGCTTTCTCTCTCATTTCGCCATCGATTTCATGATGCCTGCCGCAATTGGTCCTTGATTCTTTGCTAGGACAATTTGAACCATTTATTTAAGAACTCTCCTGGATAATATTGATTCCTCGGAAACTGACTTTTGACTGTCCCATCATATGGCTGTTTTAACCCTTTTCTGCATGATATCTTAATTTACTTATCAAACAATTATTGATGTAATTGTAATCTCTGATTACAAAAACTAACACCAAAAGTTGGGAGAAAATTTAATTTTCAGGAAAAAATAAAAAAATAACGTCCATTAATAAATTTTATTTATTACAGAAGTTATCACAAAACAATTCAATATAGTAAAATAAAATAAATAATTAAATTAATTAAAAAATAAGTATTAAAATAAATTATAAATTACAGAAAGTTTCTTTAGTGATAAGCAGTCTTATATATTTTCCTTAGGAATGGAACTTTTTATAGAAATTCCTGTCCTTGTTTAAACAAAACTGGACGTTGCATTTCAAGCAGTTAATAAAACCTAGTTTGCTGCATCCCGGGAGATTGCAGGATAATCGTGTTTCTGTTCAATATGGAATATAGGTCATATTATCTAACCTAATCTCTTTTGGGGTAACTGTGCAGCCGTGGTTTATTTTTTCGTTTTAACTTGATGCTGTTGTTTCTTTGGATGGTTTTCCCACACGTACAGAATAATATTAAAATAATAATTACGAATATTATGACTTTTTTAATGCAACTACTTACTTGTACAATGTCCAGGTATTTGCTGTGGTTACATCCAGCATAAGATAAAACACTCATGTACCACTTTTTAGAGCGTATTTTAATTTTATACCGTCCCAAATTCGCGCCCAACAGATCTACACCTTCTATAAATTTGTTGAATTCCTTCACAATCGAAGGCATTCCACGTTGATATTACCAGAATTGTTTTCTCTTGATGTAAAATGTAAGGAATTTTTACCCACATTGATGTTCGCCACAATCTCAAAAGAAGAATTTTTTTGTTTTTTCCAGAATCATGACATTTGGTAAACGATTTTTGCAAGCAGTTCCTAAACTGTGGGTTCCCTTTTTGGACAATTCCATCATCAATGGAATCGAAGTATAATAATTGTGGAAAAAAAATTGTAATTCATATTATATAGTACTGCTCTTGCCAGTGGCCGTTTTGGTGGTCCGGAAGTTCCACAGGATTTGTAACAACTACGCAATGCTTTAGCTCAATGTTGAGACAATTATTGAGACCATTTCGCAAGAACAAGGTTTGAATTTTCTTCCCAAGCTGGTGCGTTTTCTTCCAGGTTGGCATTCTGGGGAAATACTCTTCTACTTTTTGCTCTTCTTTTTGTGGATTTTCATCTCCATAGTTATCCATTTCCGAATTTTAGTTTAAAAGTGGGATTGCTTAAGTCATATTGGCCACACTTACACTTAAGAACTTACTTGTTCATGCACTGTAAACTAGAAAGATCACGCATTTAAATATCAAAAGAGAAATTAAATTAAAGAGCACATATTTTAGCAAATATTTGGGCACGAGCTCCCGCTCCGCTACAAGAGAAAACATTAGCTCCGGCTTGAAGTGATTGTCGCGCCTGGGATATATCGCAATGATGTCTCCGATGCCAAGTGTGACATGCCATAGTGATGGTTATGGTGGTATTTGAAGTGCTGGGAGCTCATTATGTAAGCATTACGAGTACAACTTAAGACTTTCGAATCAAACTAATTTTGACAATTTTTCTATGAAAACAAAAAATAATATTCATTACGACTTGTGACAAAAAATGATATTCGTTACGACTAGAATTTATAAATGTGTACGACTAAACAACTCAAAATGCTTTAAATAAAAAATCCTTCTAACGTCATTTACCATAAATTTAAGACGTAGTGCTTTCACAATCCCTGATCTCCAATTGAGATGCAATCTTGTGATGGACACAGGTTAGCTGAGTATTATTGAGAAGTTACAATGCTGGGATGATGGATTCTTGTCGGTTACTAATCCAGTTTCTGACAACGTGGAAATAAAATTCATTTCTTTGGACATGCATGTTTGTGCAATGTGATTTTGAGTTGTTAAAGGGGGTCTTTGAATAGCATGGTTATCACAAATTTTAGGGTTTACATCACTGTCAATTTCCTACAAATTGTTTATATACATATGTATATTTCAGTTTTTCAAATATCTAGTTTTGCATGATTCAGTTTTTCAATTGTAACTATATAGATGATGGATGGAATATGTTGCGCCCACTCTACAATTGAGAAATTACGGTTATTATACCTAAAATAAAAATTATAATTTTAGTTTTACCCTGTGCTTCGCAAAAGTATTGTCTTGTTTTGTAGAGAAAATGTTAGTTGATAGGAGTCTGAATCAGTTGTTGATATGAGATTTTGATGTAATGGAAGGTGTAAGACAAGGGGTTCAAGAAAGAAAAGAGATTGTTGGGCTAGTGATTACTGAGATGCTAATGCTTAAAGAATTAAAGTTAGAATCACATTACATTTACCAGTTAAATTCCCGATAGTGACTTGAGAGCTGTTGCGACTAGGTATTTTAACTCACAATATCAAGATAGAGTTGCCGGATTTTTCCTATAAAAAGCATATTGTGCAACTGTTCAACGTATTGTATTTGAAACTTCATAATGTCCTGTAACCTCTTAGGATTAGATCTAGAAACAATAAATAAGATTCGGGATCGCCTTTGAAAATTTTAAACATTTTGAACATCATACAGAATTTTATAGTTATACTGAACAGATTTTACATTCGTCATTTTCGATTCCTTACAATTTCAACGCTAGTTTAGATTTGTTTTCCAAATATGAAAAATCATTTGTGGATGCAACATTGTGCATGAAAAGTTCTAGGATTGTGGCTGAAATATAGCGACAGTCCTAACATTTTTTAAGTCACATTTTGTGTTTTATTTTTCGTTAAAACGGGAACAACTTTTGTATTTAACTGGATTGACTTTCCTTTTGATTCGCCGAAAAGTGGCTCGGTAGCTGAAGGAGTGCTGTTCTAAGATAATCTTTATATTTATATATGTTGGCGCATCACTAATGAAGTCTACAGCTAATTTCTGCTTCACTCCAAACAGTACAGTTTTCTTGTTCCAATAAAAGCAAACACTTCTTTGTCGATATATAAATCCAGATTTGTGTATCATTATGGTTGACCAGAATTAGCAGTTCTCAAATTCAATGAGTAGTCACCACCATAGTTGACCATGATTTGTTGATTAAGTTCCACAAGGGGTAGAAAACATAGATGCATGATGTAGTTTTTGACTACGGCCAATTCATCTCTTTTTTGGTGTCAGCGTTGACAATTGCATGCTTTGTTCTCTAGTTATCCCACTGAATGAATTAGGAATGATTTCACGTTTTAATGTTAATGAACTGCTATCGTAGTTGTTGTAATGAACTATTAGCAAAAACATGATTAAGCTGATTATTTTAGCTAGTAGGTAGGTATCTTCGACTATTTCTAGGTTCTATTTGAAGCGTTCTTGCAATTTACAAGCGATATTCTCACGTGAAATTTCGCATACCCAGTCGTAGCAGTTCTTCTTGTTAATAACGCATTTCTGATTAGGTAATTCCCTTGTATCACTACTACTTCTAGATTTAGGCTCCTCGGTTACTGAATAAAGTGGCTTTGCATTTAACCGCGTCTATTTGGTTTAATATGGTGACAAGTTCAACGATTCATTTCTTAAGATTATTTAGCATCTCAAAATGCTGCGTAAGTATAAAATTTAAATTATTTATTTTCATTTGTAGGCACCCAAAATAATATTTTAACTCAGTATTGTATATACTCGTATAAGAGACTATAAATTAACTCCGTTTGCCGGTAATTGCAGAATAAAATTCGTAAAATATTTTTTTTTATAATTTTAAATCAAAAACCAATCAAAAAAAATTAAATTTTTTTATTTGACTAACTTCCATGTGAATATTTATTCTGGCAGCAAGGCCCATAAACGATCTGTATGTTCGAAAATAGTAAAACTTATCGTCTAATTTATGACCTTAACTTCAATATTACATCTGATTCAAATATTATTTTGCATCCTAAATAAGTTTCTCAGTTGACGAAGAATAACCCATTCACAATGGGTAGCATTTTTATGCCGAGATAATAGCTGTTCGTGTTGCTTGTCGTTCCTAATGTAATTAATGTGCATTGGTTTTCTTGGCACATCCGTAAAGTTGGACATTATAGGTACAAACTGGTTTTAACATTTGTCGGTACAGTAGCAATTTGTTCAGTATTATAAGCTCAGAATTTCTTCCCGTGAGCCAGTGCATTTTCTTATTTTTGACGTTTATGTAATTCTTCTTTTTGATGTGCTTTTTTTATCTTTTCTATAGCATCGGGATCATGCCAAGGTGATTTAACTGTATTTCCATGTGGAATTTAGTTTGAGTTAAAGGTTTTGGTTGTAGAGTTGACATGTACTGATTTCACTCCATTTAATAAAACGCGCCATTTTTAGTCCAGTTACTCAGGGTCGTTTGCTTCTAGCATCTTTTCCAACTACTAGGATAGCTTTATCGTCTGAAAATTTTACTACCGCAGTAACTTGAATATTTGATTAATCTCATGTACATAGGATGAACAGCATAGGTTCAAGTACGCTACTTTGTGGTATACCTGCGATAATGTTTAATTAGAGTGCTCGTTTTCAATTGTGGCTCGAAAGTATCGATCTGCAACGTAGGATTTAAGAATTTGGTAAAATTGAATGAGTGGAATTAAACCTTCGGAAATTGCTAATGAATTATACTCCGAGCATGTCGAATGTGTATCTCTATGTAGACAGCTGCCTGGTTAAGCAAATAAAGGTTCATTAATAGGTCTTGCATAGTCAATTCCTAAGTCACCAGGGAAGCAGATCACTGATTAGTTTACTCATTCTTTTATGTTGTTAAAATTTTTCTGGTGCTTCGCGGAGTTATCGCATTACTTACTTCTGTGTTCCTTGGTGGGATATACTTTATAAGTAAACCATTGGATGCCATTTCTCGAACGGTAATAATCTTGTTTCGGAAAATGGTTCAACGACATCAGTTTGCAGTTTTTGAGGACATTCCTCGTTCTTTCGATTGTATTCGTCTCATATTTATGGTTAATGGCTAAGTTACTTCCTAGTGCTATGGTTTTGGATTTCATGTTTGATACTCTATTTTGAGCAGATCATTTATGATTTAAAAGGGGTTGGCCAGTCTAACGTAAGGTTTATTGATTCCTTAGCAAAGCCACTGACTACGTATGAGTAAACTTATAATCATTTCCTAGTCGATACTGCCATCATCTAAAATATTGTTTCAATGTTTACACTTGTTCTGTGCATCTTACGCCTTGGGCGACAATGCGAGACAACTATCGAGATCAAAGCTTACGTAAATACTTCTTAATTGTAACTTTCTAACATATTCAGCTAGGATAGCAGGGTCAGGCATCTTATTAACTATCCTGATCCATTGTATACTTAAGTACTCTTCTTATGATGCAATCCTCGATTTCCGAATGATGCGACTGATAAAGCTCAACTTCATCTGCATATGGTACTGTACAAATACAGAGCAATCATCCATTCTATGGGTGTGGAGATTTAGGATTAACATTTCGATCAATGAGAAGAGACTGGTGACGAAAACACGTCTGAACCCTGGAGGTGTTAATTTCCTTGTTGAAGGTTCAAATTTGGAGGTTTGGTGGTGAAGTATTCGGTGGTAAATTAAATTGAATTCTTTTTTTCAAAACATATTTCCATTGTTACGCCGACCATTGCCCAGAATGGTCTCTTATTTATTAACGAGAAGGCAGATCAGATCATAGAGGAGCTCGATGGTCGACATAAGTAACAGGTTGTGGCCTGTCTTGTATGTGCTATTACAGATGAGTCATTGACAAATATTCGAGCTGAATAGGTATTATTTACTTGATTATGTCAAAGAAGAAGAAATACAGTCCTCCACATGCTTTGCATCTCTCCCCGTCGAGCGCTGTAATTACGACAGTTGGCGGGATCCACATTTCGTATTGTAGTTTTCTCATTCAGAAACGATTCTACGCTCTTGTTCATCCTGTACAACACTACTGGGGAATGAGGAACAGTTTACTGAGTTTATTTTTAGGTGATTTGACAAAATCATCTGATTTGGCTTAAATCATTATTGAAGTTCTGAAAAACAGTTTATTCATCACACCATCAACTTGTATTTTAATTATTCCACATAAAGGTAAAATTGCATTGCAAATTTTCAACCAATTACCATTACTTTATATAAATTACAGACACTATTTTTAGTTTGTCAAATCAAGCAAATACATATATGTATTTAAATATGTATATACGATGTAAAAGTATAAAATATAAATAAATGATTTGGCTAAATACCAAAATATTACTGGATATTTGAAATGGTGCAATGTTAAAAATAGTCATGTGGTCTCTGCTAGAATTTGGATGATAATTTTGCATTTTACAGGTTCAACAACTAAACTACAAATGTATGCCATATTTTGTTGTTCATGCCTACACATAAAAATTGCACTGCCACGGCAAATCATTTTTAATTCTCACCTGTTCAAAAATATAAGAATTAAAATAATTTGGCAGACAGTAAATCCCATAACAATCCAATGACAACAACAATAAACCTGTTAAAGGCACGCGTCTTTGTATGATTTAATAAAATTAACAATACACAAATAAAATATGATTTGTTGCTTATACACAACACTCAACAATCGTCTTCCCTTTATTCTTAAGTATTACATACGTAGCTACATATGAAAAAAAGTTCAAGAAACACGGAACCATTTAATAAATTACTCCATATATACTCCATAATGCTCTGCTGTATTATATTCATCTAAATAGCATACGAAATGCGTTCCGGATTATGAACTTCATTAATTTGTGTATTAAGAAATATGCGGTATGCGTAATTGAACCAACACTGTTCTGTTATGATGATGATGATGTTCAATAACGTTAAATTGTTGACAACAAAAAAATGATTTTGTGTTTTTTTTGCTACTCGATGGCAGTGTGCCAGCAGCTGAGAATTCCAATTCAGATTTTTTTTTGTGTGTACTAATGTTTTGTTGTTGCTTTTTTTGTTGAGATTATAACACTTTTATTGCGAAAATCAAAAAGTAAATCTGCCTAAGAAATCAGTTAACGCAAATATAAATGTGTGTGGCTGTATTTGTAGAGATGAATAAGTACATTTTTTTCTGTTTGAATTATTATTTAATCGCTTTCGATTTCTGGAGTATCTATCACGTCCACAGAGTTTTACAATTTTCTGGCTAGAATCCAGGAAGTAAGTTCATATATTTATATTTGGTGTTTGCCGAATACTTAATTAAAGTTGCTTATTGTTATCTTATTATGTCGCCCTCGATACCATAGCGGGCAGAGTGCTTGATTGGTGGTAACGAGAAAAACAGTGACGACTGTTCGTATCTCTAATATTTCAAACCACAGTTGTTTGCTTTCCTTCATACATATTTTTATCGTAACAATCACACGGGATTGGCACGTTTTTCTAGCGTAACCAAGTCATCAGTGACATGACATTGATTTCTAATTCCGATGGGACCAAATCAAATGTGTTAAAAATTGTGCAGTCGCTGAAATAAATAAAGGCAGAATTGATAAAGAGATCAAGAATATTAAATAATATTAATTTAAATTACAAAATATTTTAATTAAACTACTAATTCTGATTTGTGTTTATCAACATGCAAATTATATAGGTAGACACCACTTAACGTTTTAATTGTAGGCCAATAATTAACCTCGGCTGTCATTAGTATAATTATAGTTCTAATTAAATAATCACCTACATATTGCTCAAAGAAATATTAAAATCGATAGCTCTATTCCGGTGGCAATAATATCGGTCTGCCCTATAGTATTTGGAAATTAAAAACTTAATTAAAATGTTTATTTTATTTTATTTATACTATTTAAATTCAACTTTATATGATGTGCGTTGCGTGACACTATTTCTTGTCACAACCACCAAGCGACTATAAATTGGCTAATTTTATTAGGTTCGTCGCGAGAGTGTTTTTCGTTTAAGTTATCTTTTTAGTTAGCAGTAATTGAATTGCTTATTACGCGTATACTAAGCAGTGTCCTGTATCAATACACAGGATTAAAATATATATTGATTTCGTATTTTCGATTCCTTCGGAATTTCTAATTATATTTTGTTGTGCATGTAAGAATGGGCGAGATTGACTGGTTTTATTTAGTTATAATCCTTTGGAGTCGAAACTGAATTTAAGACTAAAGATAGCAAATAATCAATCAATTTATTCATGATTATAGGTATTGATCGAAGCAATAAAATTAGTTTTTGATTTACGCAAAGTATAACCGCTGATCTACAGAAAGTACTACGCTGTAACAGGTTGCAACCGAATTGATAAAATGTTAATTAACCGGTTGAAAGTAGAAAAAATTTTGTAAATTTGCGTATATATACATATAATAATTACTCAAGCACTCTAAATTAAACGCTGCCTTACAGCACAATCTAGCGCTCTTGTTTGGGTAACGGGGTGGGAGAACGATTCAAGATTCATTAGCCGACTTAAAATTGACAAATAGTTTATCACAATATACGAGTAAATACTATGGAAACTTTGTGTTTTGGAAAAATTAAAGAAAAACTGTCACAAACAAAGAAACTTTTAGCACTTTTAAATTAAATTCAGAAGACGACCTGGCTCGCACCAGGTATCCTCTCCAGAAGGTAATAACTATCTTTTAAAAACCTTTCGGAATAGTTATTGAGCGTTAGAAACCAAAAATGTGAAATTTGGGGCGTTCGGTAGGAATTCGTAAAAGATTTTCAAATAAAACACTGCGTATGCTACCGAAACTTACGTTTAACAAACTTCTAAATTGTTCACTTTTTACGCTTCTTGCACAATTCCACTGTTTGCCCTTATTTCACTATTAACACTTCATTTGTTGATCGTAAATTGTTTGATTTTCGCTGTAGATATTGATAACAAGAGGGATGGCGGGGGGATAGTGGGATAGTACAACGACATCCATCACCTCTTTGAAAATCACATATATCCATGCGTTTTCATGGTATCAGGTCTCATTTTTTGTTCAGATTTACTACTTTACGTTTTGTGGTAGTTATACTTGCTTTGTTTCGTCTTTAACTTCACTGTCGGACCACCCTATACTCTCAAATTGGAATCTTCGCCTGGACTTTCTTCAAAAATGTTTACTTTACTTTGTATTCCCCATCTTTGTTCCTCTCTGAAATTTTTATGTCACCTTCCTCGGGAATTATGCTGGTTCGTAAAATGAGCATTCGATTGTTGGCTCAATTTTGGATATAGTGATCTAATTTTGCGCATTTAAAGCATCTCTTTAGACTTCATGTTATTTGGCTCTGGACTCCCGCAACTTTATTGAATTAATAACTAAACTGGCTGCCTAATATTACAAAGTCAATGCCACTTCATTCATGATTTTGCCTCTGTTATGTTAAGAATCAACAATGAAGTTTCAAATAATCGTCTTTAATAGCACTGATAAATGCGTCCATTGTTATTTCGCTCAACACGTTGGAAGGGGCATTGCCATAATAAACTTGCGTCAAATCCGTTACTTTCATTTCTAGGTCTTGTGGGCACGCTCCACGTAGTTATCGCTTATTTTTTAGTTTCAACCAAACTTTTTTCAGTTTCTGCATAACTCTACGTATAATACGAGTACGTCAGCTGCTTTACCTCACACAGCCAAGATTGACGCATTGTTGAGTTTTCCAAAGAGTCTCGTTATCAAAGGCTTTTGGTTTCCTCCTCTAGGCGGCCCATGAGTTGAGCACTCTGACAGGGGGCCGTAGTTGTGTTCATTTCCATCACCGATCGTAATCAGATGATGAAAAATCCCTTTTGCATCCTGCCCCTATCGGGATTCGAACCCGGTACTTCCCGATTCATAAGCCAAAGTTATAACCACTGTGCGGTTGTTTCGTTACTAAATTGTAAAAGGCGAAAAATTTATAAGAGAAAAACCATATAAAGCTTATGTTTTTTCTCGATTACCAAACTGATTTTCTTAGACACATTTGAATACGTTCAAATTTCCGCAGTGGCTTTGTTTGGTGGAACATATTAGGGAGATCCAATTTCCGATGACTTTGGAGCGTAAATCTGGCTGAATTTACTTTATGGCGTTCTTTATGTTGACTTTCATCGTGGCATGCGCTGTGTAGCACGTAGTGCCGTCCTGTAATAACCACATATCGTGGGTACCCCATATCATCCAGTTTAGGTCACAAGAAGTTGCTTATTGCAGCGTTCGTTGTTGACTGTTACGGCAATGCCTGTTTCGTTTTGGAAGAAGGACCGACGAAAATTCCGACGATTTTGCTTGTTCATCCAAAAATGGACTTCGTCGCTAAATATGATTTTTGTTTGGCGAAATTTAGGTCAACAACTTAATTTTTTGGGTCAGTTGAATTTTATACGGGGCAGACCAAAGTCCCGACGCAAGATTGGCCAAGTTGAAGTTGCAGAAAGGCCAAGTTCTTGTGATTTGTGAACTGAACAAACACATGAGCAATTTACAACAAAATGACAGATGCTGCTTTAACAGCATGGCTGCTATAACCTAACAAATTTCGAGCGTCCCTAAAATTACATACCTATAAAATCTCGAAGCCGGAATTCAATTAATTCCGAAGCTCCGAATTTTGCTCTTAGTAAAAAAACAAAGGCATGAGAGGCTTTATAACTGAATCCAACTCCGGCTAAAATGCTCTCCATAATTGTAAATTAAAAATAAGTTTTATTTATGTGAGTTAATTTTTTTTGGTTGAAATCAGTGGATGAAATTGCCGATAAAAATATATTGTAAATGGTGGCCCATCTAACGTTTGCAATTTAATTTGGCTCTAATTCAAAGACGAATGAATATTTTTCAAAGTGGTTTTTATTAGAAAGAGCATACATTGCCATTAAGTATGGAACACAATTTAATTCAAATGACTTACACGGCGGCGTTACAGTCCCCATTCTGTCAGCCCAATTTTTCACAACATTTTCGATTGTATGAGCTCCTATCGCATCAATGGCAATTTCGTTTAGATCTTTCAAATTTTGGATAGTCGCAACACTTATCCCGAAGACAGTGTGCAAAAGACCGATTGTTGCGTTTGCTGTGTGGCAAGTTCTGCAGTAGTGCTTTAGAATTCTGGGTAACAAAAATTCGTTTATAATGGCTCGGTAATGCTCTCCATTGATTGTAAGGGCGGCTACTTGCTCATATTCGAAAAAATGAATCAGAGATGCCGCCGGTCCAAAATCCACACCAAACAGTCACATTTTCTTCAGCTCCTGCGCTAATTGCAGTTGGTACTCCTTGATACCGAGGCCTTTATGCAAAATTCTCATCACAGAACTGCGTGAAATGCTCAATTCTTGATCACGATGGCGAGTTGTTGTTGATGGATGCTCAGACACATTCTGAGCAACAGAAGCAATGTTTTCGGTTGTACGCGCTGTAAATGTTCGTGTACGTGTTGGGTTATTTAATAACAATCTAGTTTCACGAACTCGCTTCACAAATTGATCCACAAATTGCCTTGTGGGCATTTGATTTCTACTAAATTGTCCACGTAAATTTTTTACAGTTTGAATAGAACACTAACCACTTTGAAAGTATGTTTTCAATATTTCCCAATTTTGTTCAAGCGTAAAGCGACCAATTTCGTAAACCTCATACATTAAACTAATCTTCCCTCATAACACGAATGACGTAAGTGTTGCCACACTTGAAATAATCGGTAGTTGAAATTGCAAACACTAGATTGGCTACCCCTTCGAAAACATCACAAATGCTAAAAACAGTAATGTAGATTAATATTATAGAAAATCCACCATGTAAATTTCCACGCCAAAACAGCCACAAGATTTAAATTTATTATTAATTTGGTCGATTCACTGCACTGAGAGATGTGCGCCTGATGACCGACTGATAATATTATAACAATATTAATATTTAATTTATTAATTATTATTATATAAAAAATTATTTAATAATAGTATAACTAATAATAATAAATATTATTAGTTATAATATTATTATTAATTTTATTTTATTAAACTTTCTATTATTTAGCCGCCATGTATAATGGCGGACAGCGTGTATGCGACATGATGGTTGCGACTATATGCAGTGATGATACGCTTTAAAAATTGAAAGTCCTACAAACAAGTCAAAATTTTCCTACTTTTCCCTTCGTAACACTTAGAAAATCCCTACAATTTTCCCTACATCACTTGATTATAATCATTTTTTCTTTTCTCCAAAACGCTAAGAAATAATATGAACTTGATTGAAAAACTGTTCAATAATCTAAAATGTTTTGCTTCACGTCCAAACAATAAAAAAATTTGCATCGGAAAGTACTATAAAATTATAACTCAGCTAAATTTCTTGGTGGAGCCGTTGGTTATTGGCACTACAACGGTCAAACCTAAAGTTATCACAAAATTATTTCTAAAAATTAAGAATGTCTATCTAAAAACGTTATTGGTTTGGGCTCAAATAAATTACAAAATATGGCATATTTTCACACAATATAGCATTTCGAGCCCGATATATACAAGTGTGCGATGTTCCAGCGCTAATGCAGTTAATGATGTGTTGGCTGCAATGACACAGCTAGGTAGATATTTATTAAAAATCCCTACGCTCATACCTTTTGTCTAAATTTTATGTTGTGCTGGTTGTACAGCGACACACCACGTCGGCTGGTTGGAACGAACTGAATAAATTTATTTTTCTTAACAAATCTGATCGGTTTGTTTTGCATGTATTCGGCATGTCGCTCTTTTGTTTTCGTTTTGGAATACTCGTACTGTTCCCATTATCTTGGGAACTATGTTGTTTATTAAATTCCTTACACTATCAATATGAATGTCATTACTGTTTGGTAGTGACATTAATATTGATCGTGTAGGTGGTTGTCACCACACTAATTTTTGCAATTAACAAAAAATATTTTAAATGATCAATTTTACTGCGTGAGTTTATTGTCATAGTCGTGTCATTTCAACTGACGTAACTAGAGTCGTGTCACGTTGCGCCAAAATTGGTATTGTTGAAGTGGATTCAAGCGCCATATTAAAAATATTACATGAACAATAATTATTTATAAAACAAATAACTAACTTTTACGTTCCATTTTAACTATACTGGTTATCTCTTCTCACTTGTAAAACTTGACATTTGTCTATTAAAATGACTATAGGGGTTGTGACTATAGTCGTCTAAAATGACGTGAGACGACTATGACAATTGGTAAATGTGAAAATAAATGATGAAGTAGGTGCATACATGTATGTAGTATTGTCATTACAATCCTTATCAAGAAATGGCCGCTTATCATGAAGTGTGGTAAACAACATGGGTGGCAATTTGAAAACGAGTCACGTTTTACATTCTTTACCAATTACACGTAGTAAAACAACCGAGGGTGATTTATAATTGTGCTACTAATTGCGTTTGAGATTTGCGATATGTTCGATTAGAATATTTGGTTGCAATATTCTAACCACTACAATATACTTAGTAAAGCAGTGAGATATTCTATTTAGCAAAAGTCAGTGGAGAATTTAGAGAAAACTCAACTCAGACATGATTTCTCCATGAAAAGGGCAGTAGAACATAATATTTTGAAACAGGTAAAGCCAAGTTCAAAAAATGTAGTAGGCAAGTCAAAAAAATCAGGACAATTGTGGAACAACACTTGGTTGAAATTGAAAACAATTGGAAGATATAGCCTTATTTCGCTAGTCGAGTCTATGAAAAATTAGCGAGTCGCCATGCCAATTTATGACTTGAGGCGAAAGAAACAATTAAAAACTGGCATTTTGAGTCGTGTGAAATTCTAAGGTGATTAGAAAAGGCATAAAATACGCCGTTTGTCGGTTGAAGTGACTAGATATTAGATATTTTGGAAAAATATCCGACTTTGGTTTCATAATAAACGACTCGACTAGCGCAATAAGGCTAATAATCATTATCAACAAATTTGTTCCCCAATCGTGAAGGCTTGATGATATAAACAAGGCCTATAGAAATTTTGTGTAACCAAAGCACATCACTATTCTTTAAACTACGGGGATAATACTAATTGTGGTTCCAAGCAAGCTGGACTGATGACAGATTCATAGTGGTGGATGTCATTTAAAGCCGCAAACTGGTTTAACTTGACTAGGTCGGTTAAAAGACTACCATTTTCGTCTCAATCACACCACCCTGATAAATATTCTTCCTTTAAATATCCTTTTAAAAATTAATGATTACTTTGATTAGATGAATTATTTAAATTATTTATTGTTTTTGTTTTTCATAGACATTGGAATTCTGAAATATCTAAAACATTGACCAGTGTTTTAAGAGCTTAATGTTTCTAGATATAAATAAGGAACGTACAGCAATAAACTGTTGTCGTAAAGGTTAAAATACTTTATAATCGAAATCATTTTGATATGGTAAAGAGGATGCAACGGACTATAATGTTTGAGAACCTTCACTTTGCTATAGTTCTAAAAAGTTTGGTGAGACTAGTTTAAAACGCCTAGCCATATGTAGGAGCCAGCAAGCCTCTGAAGGAGTAATTTAAATAATATTATCAGCATTGGCGGTAGGTGTGAAGAAATTGACTCTAGTCTAATAGATGACTCTATCTAAAATTTATCTTGTCTAATTTTGCATTTATAATCTAAACGTTAAATTGTATCCAAATGTCAATAAATATGATCAAATCTAAATGTCTGTCATTTGCCTTTTTGCCAATTAGGCGTTAGATTCTAATTATGCTAACTGCAAAAATTATTTTTTTTTATCACAAATGATCAAAATTATTTTAGTGTAACACCAATCCATGCAGATTAATAAAACAAAACCAACGATGGAATTCCAATTGTTTTTATGGCAGCAATGGCTTTATCTTGTCCTAATAACGGGTGGACCATCTAGCGTTTGCAATTTCAACTATTGGTTATTTCGAGTGTGGCATCACTTACGTTATTCGTGTTAAGACAGAAAATTAGTTTAATGTTTGACATTTACGAAATCGGTCACTTTACACTTGAACAAAAGTGGGAAATATTGAAAACTTACTTTCAAAGTGGTGTGCCTACAAGGCAATTTGTTTATCAATTTGTGAAGCGAGTTCGTGAAACTTGATTGTTATTGAATAAACCAACACGTCCATTTACAGCACGTTCAGTCGATATTGCAGCTGTTGCATAAGCATGTGTCTGAGCATCCTCAACATCAACTCGCCATCGTGCTCAAGAATTGAACATTTCGCGGAGTTCTGTGATGAGAATTTCGCATAAAGACCTCGGTATGAAGGCGTACAAAGTTCAATTAGTGCAGGAGCTGAAGTAAAATGACCATCCACGACGTTGTCGGCTCGCTAATTGGGTTGTGGAACGCTTGGAAGAAAATGAGCATTTTTACCGAAAAATCATCTTTTCCGGCGAAGCACATTTTCACCTCGGAGGCTACCTCAACAAGCAAAATTGTAGCATTTGGAGCTCAGAAAATCCACACGTAATCATTTAGAAGCCGATGCACTCGCAACGAATGATTCGTTTTGTGTGGAGTTTGGACCGACGGCATCATTTTATTCGAAAATGAGCAGGGAGCCGCCCTTACAGAATTCAAGGGCAGGACGCAACAATCATCTTTTGCACACTGTCTTCGGGGATCGAATAATCAGCCGTAATTGGCCACGACGCAGCTGCGATTTGACTTCGTTGGACTTTTTTTGTGGGAGATATTAAGAATAAGTGTTGCGATAAACATCTAGAGGCTATCCAAAACTAGAAAGATCAAATCGAAATTGCCATTGATGAGATAGGAACAACCGAAAATGTTCTGAAAAATTGGATTGACAGAATGGGGTACTGGAAAGCCAGCCGTGGAAGACATTTGAATGAAATTGTGTTCCATACTTAATGGCAATGACAAACAAACCGCTTTGAAAAATATTCATTCGTCTTTGAATTAGAGCTAAATTAAATTTCAAACGTTAGATGGCCCACTCTGTATAATCCGAACGTGTTACAACTGTGGATACACTTATTTATTGAATTATAAAGTCTCGATAACAACGTTCAGTATTTCACATAAATTACAGGTGTTTGTATGTCATTACCATACCAGAATTTCGACCAAATTTCCCAGTTTAAATAAAAATGTATAAGAATTTAAAAGATTTACGGAATTTCTATACAAAGTTTAAGAAAACTACTCAACCATTTCCGCCAAATATAATCGATTGTTCACAACAATTTGCGGTCGAAATCGTATTTAAAATTAACTTATACAATGCATAAGTAAACATCGATTACGCAAATTATGTAGGTCAAGGGGGTTTTCAACGAATACAAATACAAATCATAATACAGTTGTTTATCCGTATATGTAGTTGTATTAATCTAATCATTTTAACGAAACTCTCTTGTAAATTGTGTGGCTATTTTGATTATCAAAAAATTCGTAATGGTCTATAATTCGGTATTCACCTATAATGTCATTTAATGTAAAATCAATATTCCCAAAATAAAATCTACTTGAGAACGTCTCTGTCTAGACCTATATCATTTTATCAAAATGTGTACGTATATATACGAATACACGTATAAATTTATCTGATAGAACTTTTGGGGAGTGGTTACTGGTTAGCATAGTTGAGTGGACAGGTAAACCTCGATAATTGATTAAATAATCGTTAAATGTTTAACATGTTAATTTACACGCATCTTATACCACCTTTTATGATGAATAAATGCCGAACACAATTTTTAACCATTGAACTTCCGGATCATTTGCGTTGAACGCATTAATCGAATAATAATAATTATGTTTGATGTGTTCGTAATATTGTACGAGTATATTCTCAAATCATATATATTTGACTGTGCGCACAAGGCACAACATATGAGTCATATTCGTATCACTCAATATTTGTTATTATTGGCAAAACAGTTGGTATGTCATAATCATTACACATCCACATTTATGTATATAGAGCCAACTATGTACTTAGATAAAAAAACAGATTAATGTACGATAATATATGAGTTTATCAGGGATTTATAAACTAAATGTTATGACCACACAATTTACACGTATGAGTTTAAAAGGCTAAATGGTTTTATGTTCTGTGGATAAACACCAATATGACATGAAAACGCATATGAAAAGGCTTAATTTACTTTTATTATATATTTTATATGTTAGGGAATCAACTGCGGACTCAAAATAATCCTGTACTATAAGCCGATATACCAATCGAAAATGTCAAAAATGTAAGATTTGTCTTAATTATCATTTTATAACAAGAGATTAAACTCTTATATCTTAAATTATTTTGTCTTGATCGTTTTTGTAATGATATGTAGTGAAGAGATTTATATATGAGTATACGCGACTATATGATTAATGTACATACTAATTTCACTTTCGCTATTTTCTCGTATATAGTATACATAGAAACATGGTGGTTGCGTATTTTTGTACTACCTAGTGTGACGCGAAATTAAATTGGGTCACATAATCGAAATTCGAAAATTATTTGTTTCTTTTGATTATGTTGTGATATTTAATGTCGTTGAAGATTAAACCAAACTTATTTATAAGGCGATTAGGAAACGAATGATTTAGTTTCAGATTATCCACTATTTATTATTTTATATATTTTATAAGGATCGATTTCAACCACAAACCCGAAATATCCTACCTACTCAAATCGGTACTAAAAAGGTACAAGATATCTACATCTAAAGTGAAGTGATGTAAGATACAACTATAACAAAATTATTTTCCCACTCCATCGTATACACAGAAAAAAATTTTACGTATTTCGATGCAATTCGAAATCTAGAACACATGACGTAAATTCTTGAGTTTAGAGATTTAAATATGTACTTACTATAATATTTCTTAAATAAAGTGCAATTTCCGATTAAAACCGTTGGCCTCATCAAAAAACCTCTATTATTTGTAAATCAACCACATACCGTTTACTGACTCATGAAATATGGCATCCTTCTCAACACGGCTATGTGGTCTTCATTATTAACTTGTGGTCACGGATTTCCATCTCCTTTACAATCAAAAGCTTGTCTTTTCGGCCTTTTTGATCGCTCTCTCTTTAGTGATCATCCATCAGGCTTTAAAATTTTTACAAATATCACTGTGATTCAACCACCCACACAATATCAGTACACCATTCTGCACATTGAAAAATGCAATACTGAATTGTTTTCAGCAGGACCTATTAAACCGAATAAATGATTTAGAATACTCAGACGATAAATATCTGCTATCTTATAAACACACATACATGAAGCAAAAACTCCAGAAAATATCAGATTTGGCATAGGAAATCGGCCTCAAAATTAGTATCAGCAAGTCAAAGCTGGATCTCTATGCCACATGATAAGTTTGCCGCGTCCCTTTGCTTACTTAGTGTCTCTATCCTGTCGACTCTCTCGCAATTGCCTTTTGCATCGATTCAGTGTCTTGCTTTTGTATGGAGTGAATGTAAAATTTATTTTTGTTAAAACAAATTTAATTCTTTTTGCTTTGCTCGTATTGCTCGTCGTGACTCTCGTTTGTTTTCGTTTTGGAATACTCGTCGTATGCTTCCGTTGTCTTCTTGTTTGTTCATTTTTGTAAACATGTTGCTTATCAAGATAATATGGGTGGCGATTTGAAAACGAGCGTCGATAAAATAACCGGGTGGCGATTTAGAGTTGTATCACTAATTGCGTTGAGATTGCGAGATGTTAGATTTTCGATATGTACGATTAGAATATTTGGTTGAATATTTTAACCTCTACATCACCTCCCCCAGGTGAATTGCACATTGAAGAAGATGAGCGTCGATCAAGGCTATTGTTGTGATACCGAAGGATATCTGTTGTTATGCTTAACACAGCAAAAATTGGGCATCAGTCCGCTTATGTCATATCTTATATTTTAGTATCGGGGATACTAAATGATTGATTGATCATTTGATTGTGATATCGACACAAATCCGTTCTTTAAGACATTTATATTTTGGGCGATGATTAGCTTGCTTGTTGGTGTTAGGCATTAGTTCGTATTCAATCTGAACCTGAAAGATGGTTTATCGCAGCGAATAGCTCGCTCTGTATACCTGATCAGTCGTTAAGTTAACCGATACTCCGAATCTAAAAATGTAGTTTTCGGAGTGTATAAGTAAGAGTGTTGATCGCGAGTGATTGTTTCCCAGTTTAATTGTTAAAGTGCCGATCGTCGCTAGTTGTTGAGATACCGAAGGATATCCGTCGCTTGCGACATCTAATCTATCGATATGGTTAGATGTTTATTTAGCCAGTCGATCGAAAATGACCGCAAGATTGCGCGAGTCAAGAAACTGGTGTGAAGAAAGCATAGTTTGCTTAAAACCCCTAATTTTGAGTTGAAATTAGTGGGACTCATGGTACTAGGTAAACTTGAACTTCTGGGTACTGCTTTTGAAATAGAGGCGTTGATCATTGTGGGGATGGGTGGTTTTTTTGTAACTAAAGATTGTGTACATTTACAAAAATTTAAAATATTGTCTGATCGCAGCTGTGTTGTTGCTTTGCCGATGTTGTAGCTGCTCTTGTCGTTACTGCTGTTGTTATAGTTGCTGTGGTTGTTGTTGTCGCTACTGCTGTTCAGCTCCTAAGTGGTTGATAGCGTGCCTTATTAATTCCATGTAGGGTGCTATCGCTATTTGTGGGGGCAAAAGCTGGCTCATATATTTTGTTTATGCCGCGTGAATGTGGCGGCTGTATATGCGCTCACATAAATTTGCTTTAATTTAAGTTGGCTGGCAACTTTATAAAAAAATAATTTTACGCCACATCACAAAAAAAAAATTAGCACGCGCCACGCTATATTAATTTTTATTTTATTTACTTTTATTTTATTATTTTTAATTTTTATGATTACTTGTCGGTAAGAATCGACGTCGGGATCACCAGTGTAAAACTTGTTAGTTTATTATTATAATTTCAATAAATTTTGCTTTATTTATTTATTTAATTTTATTAATTTAATTTATGTTTATTTAATATAAATTGTATTTATTATTCAATTTAATTAAATTTTTAATTTTCCGCCATATATAATGGCGGAGTGGTGTGGTGTGTGGCGGTGCTCACAAGCGGCGTTTTTTTGTGTCGCTGGTATGGACGAACTGAAGGAGTGTAAAATTTATTTAGTTATTAAAATAAATGTATTCGTTTTAAGCCTCAACTGGCGAACATTTAAGATCTTAAGTTGCCCTCCGTTTGAACCATTTAAGAGAGAACTACGACTGTAACCGAACTGCTACAAAGAGCGTACAATTAAGATCATACTGGTTGAGACTGGTCTTACTGGTTGAGATAGTATTTTGCTTGCATTCGTCGTGTCGCTCTTTCATTATCATTTCGGAATACTCTTCCTATTGTTCCCGTTGTATTTTTGTTTGTTTATTTTTGTATAAAGATTGGCGATTTGAAAACGAGCCACGTTTTATGTTGTTTATACGGTATACGTGCTAAAACAACCGGGTGGCGATTTAGTGTTGTGCCACTAGTTGCGTAGAGATTGCGAAATGTTACAATGTTACATTTTCGATGTGTACGATTAGAATATTTGATTGCTATTTTCTAACCGCCACAATTCTTTCTGTGTGTTACCTTATGTCGCAGAGCCAAAATGAGTATATAAAGTAAACGACTTTCTGTCCCTTTCTATTGTGATAAGTATATATGTTTTTAAATGGTGCATCGCCGTCGAATGTATGGGAAGTTTTCTTCAAACTCCTTGACTAGTTCATTGCCTTCTAGTAAGTTTCATTCAAGAGGCCTCATTGCTCCTATAAGTCGCTTTTAGCTGTTCATCGTTAGCTGTTCATTCTTCAATGCATCGCGTTTTCGAGTAATTAGTCTATATCTACGACTATCCTTGTAGTTTTCTGCTTTTCTGAATTTGATATAGACAAATACATAAACCTTCTTAATCTCCTAATACGACCCATTTTGTTGACTTCGGAAATCTCGCCTTTCGGCTTAATTTTTGGTTTGTAAAGCCAGAACAAATCCACTTTTACGAATTTTATTTGACCGTATTTTGTTTTCCTTTGATTGCTGGCCATTACAATATTATTCCGCGCGATGTGAACCATTTCCAGTATACATCATCATACGTACTTTAGCTAATAATTTGATGTTCTATGGTAGGTGAAACTCTCTTTCAAACAAGATCACGATGGAACCTCTTTTCTATTCCGTAGGTTCGAATGGTCTGGTTCTAGAAGTTTTAATATTGACGACAGCTCCTGAAACGCGATTCAGGGCACTCCAAATTTGAGAAATGTATCAGATCGATCACGGCTTTCAAATGTGATCGATTTGTTGTTTTCTATTACTATTATCGTTATTATTGTCGTATAACAATACGACATTAATTTCACCGATAGCTACTAAATCCAACCACTTTTCAAAATGCGCTTTGAGTTAGGGATGTCGCACCAGTTTAGGTCTTCCTTCGGCTATTGTAAAATAACTTAATTGATGCATATCTTTATTTCTTCAGTGACTATCGCTTAGCGCTACTTAGTTTATCCGCTCATAAAGATACGTATGGGAACGTTTAGATCTGCTCACCACAGCCAAATGGTAGGTTGGTAGTAAGACGGCACAATGTGACTGGTAATCTCCATCGTTATTAATAATACATCATGTTGTAGAACTTATTTTAATTCAGCCGCTTCTGGTTTTATGGCTTCAAGAATTTATTCGAAATTTTTATTGTCATGTTCAATCCAAGTACACCAAACAAGTTGTACCATCGGTGAACCCATAGACCCTTAGTTCAATGTCTAGGTCGGGTTTATTTTTTATTAAGTAGTAAAATAAAGTAAATCATGAATAATTTTGACCTCGAAATTTTTGCAGATTTAAATTCGCTACCATATCGCCGAAGTCAAAAACACTAGTTTTTGTGTGTATGTGGAGCCTTGCCCATTTCTCTAGCGAATTGACTGATCAAAATGAAATTTCATATATTTAATCATTTCTCATAAATTAGGAGATCCCTATGTTTTGGCTGAATTCGGTCCACCACAAGTGCGGCAGCCTCCATATGAGCGTTTTCGTTTTTTTACAAATATTTTGAAAAGTATATTGCATTTGCGAAAAAACGATGAAAAGCAAACAGATTGTAAATTTTTCAAACAATAATTTTGTTCAGATCATTTTTTAAACGAGGAGTTCTAAAAAAGCTTTATTTCACGAAAATTTGGCATCTCTTAAACTTCATACTTAAACTTTTTCCATAAATTGGAGATCCTTGCGAGATTTGACGCAAATTTATTTGCCGGTAGTGATAACTTCAATGGGAACTTTTTATTAATTTAGAAAAGCTTAGCATTTACGAAACAATTTAAAGAATAAATTTTCAACCAACAAGGGTTGATCTTTAAGCACGGATATAAATAAACTTTAGGCAGGGATTATATTTTTTGAGTATCCGTGATTTATATATACATTTTACGATTTATACTTACATTTTTCTGAATAAGATCCATCGCTGAATCCATGGACTCTTAGATAGTTCAATCTCTGCGTCGAGTTCCATTTTTCAACAAATTTTTCTCTTTTTGTTTGTTTGGCTAATGGTAATTAGCAGAATCTGACCAAATCAATGTCAATCTTTATTTGTACGTAAGGTTACGTATCGTAAGATTTGATACTATGGTCATATCACCTTATAAATATTTAATCGGAAAACAAATTAATCGAATGAACATTTAATTATAAGCACACTTATATAATCAAGAATTCATAGTATTTGTGTACTTTACGCAACATTCTAACCATAATCTGTTCTGGTCATAATCAGTTCGATGAAATGTAATTCTTAAAGCAGACACTGAGGGCGGTGGCTGCTTTCAACAGTACACCAAATACGTGAATTTAAGTTAAATTTCATTCTTTCGAGTATATGTAACATAGAAATCTTCGTTAAACTGTGCCTCGATAGGCACTTATATCTGAGTTTGCAAGCATACGTGTTCTCTTTCCCGGTACATTTTAAATTATTTTTGGCTTACATCTTTTAGAAAAGCGAAAGGTTCTCGCATATGCAGATAGCATCTGTGAATTAGAATGAGATCGGTTAAGAAATGGTCCAGCTCATTTTAGAATCATATTTCCGTTCATCTTACCAAAGTTCAAGTGTCCATACATAATGACGTGACTATTCAGTTAAATGTTTACAACCAGCGTTGGGCGTTTACAAATAAACAACAGTTTTACTATTTTGTAAACCGATTTTCGGTAAAGTGCTCGAAACAAGTGTAATCCTATTGTGCCCTTCTCAAATAGTCTTGTCAGATGAGTTATAATTTTAATTTAATTGATTTATTTTTGTTTAGTTAATTTTACTTTCTTTTACGTAGTAAAATAAAATGGAGTAATCTTGAAAATCTACCATTTACTCTAACACTGAAGTCAAAAAAGTGGGGCTTATAAAATTCGCTGTGCGTGCGTATGTGGTTCCGTGTAAACTAAATGTCTGTTAGTTATCTACAGCCCGGACGGATTGACTGATTGGGTCGACATTTCATACTTTAGTTAGCTCACAAATTGGGAGATCTCACTGATTTTTTTTTGGAATCGGCCGAAAGTGGCAATAATGTCGGTCCAGTTCATTTCTCTAAAATTTAACTGATTGATCGGAATGAAACTTTACCTAAGCGTTTTCCACAAATTGGGAGATCATAGTGAATTTTGACCGAAATCGGCCCATCGGAAGTGATAAACGTCCAAAAACTGTTTTTCCATACCAGTGAATTTTGGTCGAGATCGGTCCGCCGGAAGTGGCGGCTTCCATAGGAGCTTTTTGAGCTTTTAGCATTTACGATAAAACGATTAAAAATAAAATGATTGCAAATTAAATTTCAAACAAAATTAGTTCAGATCATATTTTAAATTTTACCGAAAGTTTTGATAAAAAAAACTTTATTTTATCAAAATTTGACATATTTACAGACCAGTAGGTCGATTCTGGCTTTCCTATATTTTTGTCAAAAATATCATTTTTCGACTGAGAAATCATGTTTGATCTAAATTTTTATAATTTATGAAATTTTTTTCCATATCGAAATTGGATAGGAATAATTTTTTCCCAATTTAATTTTGTTTATGAGAAAATGTGCACCAACTACTTACCATAGTATGTCAGAAAAAAAAAAATTTACAACAAAAAAACTACGAAAAATCTTTCCTAATTCCTTTTTCATATAGAAAAGCCAGAATCGACCTACAGGTGGATTGACTATTTGGCATAAAACTTCATACTAAAGCTTTTTCCATATATTGAATGTTCCATGCGAAATTAGGTGGACATCTGTGTACCAGAAGTGGCAGTTTCCTTGGGAGCTTTTTTAATTTTCACAATGAAGATTAAATTTTTTATCAACGGTTTACCATCTTGATTTTCTGAAATTTAAGCAGGAATAATGATTTTTGATTTACAATTTTTTTTAATAAGTAAATTTATCTATAAATAAAAAATCTCCAAAGTTGAACATTAGGAAACAAATAATATTACTTTTCCGCCATATTTCCAAATATTTTAGTACCTATACGATATTGCAATAAAATATAATTTTAGACTTAATTGTGTTTACTTAGAAGAATATAAGGAAATATCTGTTTGTAAACAATTGGCGCAATGCTGACACGAAAGCAATAATTATTATTTCCCTTATTGATTGAAACTTATACCAGTACGTAGCTCCGGTCGTTAGGCCTGATATCAAATGTATCGACTAATCCTTTCAGTGACATGGCTTTAGGGTTGTATTATCTGACGACCATGCTGTTTATATCGGCGGTTCGTCTTTATTTTGTATTAGTTGATGGTGATACCTCTCTTAACTTGTTTACGGTGATGACTCGCTCTATTGACTTTGTCCGCTCGAATTCATTTGTTAGTGCACGTGTACATTTCGATATGTCATTTTTGAGATAATCAGCGTTACTTCGATTGTGGTTTCATAAACGACGCTCCTTATCATTTTGGAGTCTAAACTACAGCTCATTATTATTCCTTTTAGTTAAAAGCCCACAACCCTTTGTTTGGTTGACTATACTCACACTGTTTCAGTTTTAAGCACTTGTACAGTATACTTTTACTATAATACATCACGCATTGCACAATTTAAAGTGCACTATATTTATCGCAATATTTGGCTCGCGGATATATACCAATATATATCCGCAGTTCGAGAATTTTCTATTTCAGTGTACCTACTATTGTGGTTGTCTCGTAATAGTAAACTATCTCTGCATAGGATTATAGCCACTACTCATTTATTCGACCACACTTCTGACAACTTACTTTACAACCATACGACATCAGTCGTATCATACTGTATGCCTACAATATATTAGTTGTTTTTACTAACTGTTAAAATAATTCGATAGCTAGTAAAACATCAATCAATCAATTTAAATAGTGCAATGGAAAAAATAATTCGCGCCATAATACTATTTTTTATTGATTTCTGTAATTACTTTGTACGTGGTGTAATTTTTAAGTATCATAAATAAATAATCTAGCTAGTAATTGTTATTAATGCATATATCAGTGGCGTAGAACTTCTAAACACTATTGTGAGTCAATACAGTATTTAATTTAGTTATTTGGTTATGTATGTAAGTACCGACCTGTTGATGTATTTATGTGAGTATATAAACGAATGAATAATAGACGTGATGTGAAGCACATAAGTTAGAACATGTGTTCGGAAATAGTTCTTTAGAGGAGTTAACTATATCGTACATATTCTCGACTCTGGTAAATTACTTAATTAGATTAGGTGAAGTTGTTATATTATTATTTGTTATGATCTTTATCGGTATTTGGATAGCGAGTTATTGTTTTTTTTTATTATTATTGGGGTGGTGATTTATATACAAGTGGGTTATTGAGTTTGATTGATTTCTGTACAAAAAAGACACACACAGTATGGGGTGAATAGTATAGTGTTTTATGTAGTTCGATTTGTTATGCCTTTTGAAGACATTTTACACGTATATTTTTCAAAATAAATTAATTAAAAGTAAAGTTTACAGGAAGTTTAATTTAAGTTTCCGGGGAGTGTGAGATATGCATCTTAAGTGGTATTAGTTACTGTTTTATTTGTAGTTTTGGAACGGTTTATAAATGCTGATATATTTAATTGTGTATTGCAATGTCACACTTTAAAAATGTCATTGATAAATTGAGATACATTGAAAGTAGCGTGATTCAATTCAAATTGATTAATTATAAAAAAATAATTCGCTAATTAAATGAGAATAAATATTAAAACTCCATCCTTTACTTACTCAACAGAAAATATATATGTCACCGATAAAAATGTATATCAGTTTTTATCACGATAAGTAAATCAATGGTTCGTTGTATAGGCTTGTTATATTGAAAGAATGAATTACTTATCGTATTTAATTGCCAAACCAAATAAGATTATTCTACTCTCATGTGCCCAAGATCAGGTTAGTTTGAAAGTTCATTTTAGTTTTAAGTATGCTGAGAGTTCCGTTCTACTGGTATCCAGTTGACCTTTGTGTTGTTGAAGTTTTCATGAAAAGATTTTGTTTCATTAAGTTTTATTCGCCATCTCTTCGACCAGGTACTGACAACATTAGTATCTCTTTGCAATTTGCTTGTGGATCCTTCTGTGCTATCAGCGACTGTCATCTTGGCCGTATCATCCGCAAACGTGGCTATGATGCTACCTCCAAGAAGATACATTGATCAATCATGTTTGTAATTCGATGTATTTGTTCTATTGTAGAATAACATTCTCTGAAGCCAAATTGATATGGAAGAATAAGATTTCTTTCTTCCATTATTAGTTTGAATCGCTTTAGGAGTAGTTTCTCGAATATTTTTGTTGGAAGTAAGGAATTCGGCCTATATGAATTTTTGTGATTTAGTGGTTTATTGGGTTTAGGTATCATGATTACTTCAGCGACTTTCCATTAATTTGGAACGTGTTTATTTTATGTCGCACCGCCCATTCAAGACTATGGTAAGCCGAAAAAGTCGATTTTCAGTAGAACGTTTTGAAGTTTTAATTATTTTTTTATGATTTGTAAAAATATTACAAAAATTTTGGGTATCTAATTGTCCGCAGTTTTAGTAGGTTTTTTTACATCTATGTTGGTCAAAACATAAACTTAACATAATACAATATGGAAATCATTCAAAATTAAGAAACAGTTGATTTTACATTCTAGCATTAATTGCTTTTTAGGTAGGGAGGTGTCTAAGAGGTGTGATATTTTGTCAGTTGATAAATATTGCATATTCTGATGTACCACAGGAATAGTAGAAAACTAATGTAAGTCGACATACAATAGTCTTGAATGCGGGATGCGATTTGTCCTGAACGAGTTGTTATTATTTTTTCTGTAATTAAGTCATATTCTGGAGATATCTTCTCATTTAGGTTAAGATTGATCTCTTTTCGTTCTTGTAAGTAAAGGAGGTATATTGTGGGTTGCAAACAACGAAGCTTTTTGCTTTGCACTTATAGCCCATGTCCCATCTTCATTTTAACTGGTAGAATTTGAAGTTTAGGTCGTTTTAAACTTTTTGTCGCTTTCCAAAGGAAATATTCTGTATCTTTTTCACCAGTAGGGCCAGTTAAGTATTTATTAATGGATTCGTCCTTGATTTCTTTAATTAGCAACTTTATTTTATTGGACAAAAATTTTATATTCTGGCCCTCGACTTCTTTGCGAGGCATTTCTTGCTTTTCGTTTTGCCACAACCAGTTCCCTAACTCCCAGAGGATAAATAGCATTTCGGCGCATTTCCTTTGAACTTGAGAGAGTACTGCTTCTTGTATAATGGCACCGCTTCTTGTATAATGTTGTTGAGTTGTTCTAGTTCTTCTTCTAGCTGTATCGGATTTTTAATTAGCCACCTGAAGATTATAATTATCCTCAACTAGTTTCTGGAATTTGTCCCAGCAGGTTTTCTTATTAGTTAGCCAAGGCGGACTAATTTTCTTAACAATCGTTGCACTGATTGTCATAATAACAGGCGTGTGATCCGGCATAAGCCCCTCGCTGCTTTCTAGGTAAAGAGTGTTTATTTTTAGAGGCGGAGAACTTTAAATCGAAATAAAACAGAAAAATATTTTTAATATCCATGAAATTGACTTTATGTCATTAATATTTAAATATGATTTCGGGCATGTGGCTGGCGCGTACATGGCGTTATCTTGAGGTCCAATTTTCACACACTATTGATGTATTTCGGCAATAATGCGTTGAATGTTGGCTTCCAAGTACTCAATTGTTTCTGGTTTATCGGCGGAGGCGTGCGACCTCAAATATTCCCAGAGAAAATATTCTAATGGCGTCATATCGCACGAACGAGGTGAACAGTTAACATGTCCATTTCGTGAAATTAACCATTCGTCAAACGTTTCTTCCAGTGAATTAATTGTATCTTGCGCCGTGTGGCATGTGGCACTGTCCTGCTGAAACCACATGTCTGCAACATTAATGTCTTGCAATTGAGACACGAGAAAGTTAGTAATCATGTCTGTATACCGCTCACCGTTGACTAACGTTCTGACCATCATCATTTTTGAAGATATATGGACCAATGATTCTACTGGCCCATAAAGCGCACCAACTATGATTTTTTCTGGGTGTAATGGTGTTTCGATAATAGCTTGTAGACTAACATCGCTCCAAATGCGGCAATTATGTTTATTGACATAGCCATTTACCCAAAAGTGTGTTTCATCATTGAACAAATGTTTCTTTGGTATAAGCATGTAAATACAAATCTTACGCAAAATTTTCCATAAAGTGGATGGACACAAGTTTAATTGTTGATTAGGATGACGAATTTTCACATTTGGACCATCATGAACACTACGCCGCACATCATCAATCGCTTGTTGTGTGCGCACTATACGACGTCTTAAAAGATGCGTATTATCGTATTGCGAAAACGATCCATAGTTTCTCGAATTAATCGTTCTGATGGACGATTATGAACACCATAAAATGCTTGTAATACCCGATAAGTTTCTCGAATTGACCATGTTTTTCAAAATAAATTTGAACAATTTGCAAACGTTGCCGCGGCGTGAGTCTATTCGTGATGAATTGCCAAACCAAACTAACCTCAAAACAATCGAGGACTGTTAAATCGGCTGCCACAGAAAACATTGTTGCCAAATTACAGTTCTTCGCCGCTGAAAAACATCCTTTATATTTAGTTTTCGTTTATACCTTTGGTGATAAAGATGTTTATGATATCGAGTATTTTGTTTCTATCCGTAGACCAATAAGTTGATTGATCTCCAGAATGAAACTCGCAACTGCTTAGTCGGTCGTCCTACTGCAAACAGGTCCCTTCCTGTTTTAGAGGTTACTCTTGATCCCCAGTAGGTACTTTTTGCATTAAAATCACCTCCGATTATAAAATTAATTTTATCCAAGTGATTTAAATAATGTGCGATAGTCTTGCTTAATTAAATTATATCTTTGATCTTTGGGGGGGGGGGGGGGGTATAAATAATCTGTGTTGTTATTTTTATATAACTTTGACGATTTCCTCTTGAAGAAGTAAGATTCCATGCCAACCTGTATACTGTCATAGGTAGAGAGTTGGGGCTAAATTCTGCACTCCAACAGAGGGTCTTGATTGTGTTCCTTCAACAGAGGGTCTTAACATCACCGATCGCAATCGATGGCGAAAATTCGCCTAGCATCCAGCCTCTGGTAGGATTCGAACCCAGTACCTTCCGGTCCAAGTGCCGAGGCTTTAACCACTGCACCACGTGTCCAGTAATGTTAAGAGCTTCCATGATTCTTAGTATCTTTCGGACCACTGTTGTATTTTCGGCAGTGTCCTTCGAAATAACTGGGTTTGTCAATTCCATTTGCGAGTATAGTTTGGGTTCTCCCGTTTTACTAGCATGAAGTTTTAGTTCCTCTTTGGTGAAAGTTTTGTTAATTTTTTCTGGCATTCCTGGATTTTGTTTTCGCGTTTTATTTCTTAATCTTTGTATCTCATTAGCTATTTCACATCCCCTGTAGTTTGTGGGATGTGGCTTTTTACAATTAACATATTTTGCAACAATATCTTATCTTATTGGGCATACTTGGGCGGGAAGCTTTCCGACACATTCCACGCATCTAGTCTCTCTTTGGCAATATTTGTGCGCATGATTAAAACCATGACATTTTTTTCATTGCGGTATTGGACCGCTATTTTTTAAATGACTCTATTTTAACTCTTCGCTTAAGTATTGCCTTGATTTTATTGTTATTAAAAGTGAGCATAAATAGTGGAATCTCCCTTTTGATGATGACTCTGTTCAGTTTCGATTTTTTTTTCTTAATGATGTTTACAGAAATTTCTGTTTGATAACCGTTTTGCATGAGATCCTCAATAGTTTCCTCTTTTGCGCAGGTTGGGCGAATACCTCTAGCCATAACTTTAATTGGACGATCATTCTTATGAAAGAAGAGGAGATGATTTCTCTATTGATTTAGCTGGTTGTTATTCTCGAGCTATTTGTTTCTTCATGACTGACTGTTTTCTAGAACTTCTCTTTGTAGTTGCTGGGAAAGTTTCTGCCATTACTGATGAGTGCGAACTTTCCTTTTCTTACATGGTCTTTTATTCCGGTTCAACACCCAATTTATCTTTTTCTAATTCTTCTACATCGGTATGGAGAGGATTAATGTCAACATCGACTGCCGGGTTAGATATCGTCCCAAGTATTGCACGTATTTAACCTGCTGTTTTGAATTATTCATTCTCTTTCTTTAAAATTGTAAGTTCTACTTTCAATTTAGTTGTAAATTCCTTTATTTCTCTTAATTGTTCATGCGTTTTACTTTTTGTACTGAAAGATATTTCCAGAATATCTTGGTAAACATTGATTAGCCCATCCCAGAATCCATGGAACCAGCCTCCGAAGAGTGTGTATTTGACAGCATCTCTACTACTATGCTACCTGGAGTATTACATTCCATATTTTTTGGAACCATTGCTTGTTTTTGCCAAGTTATACTACTAGTATTTGGCCCCCGGTAGTACTTTGCTACTGCTGGAGCAGTACCCGGCCCCGTTTGATTATGAAATTATGTTAGATCTTGTCATACTTAAGATTCAAAATTAAATTATCTTCCTTAGTTACATAAATTGAAAATGCCAGAACAGTTTCGCAGAAATTTTCCATATTCCAGAACATCAAACTGAAATCAAGAAGCTCCTTGTTAAGTATATCAAATGTCATCAAAATCCGTTGAAAAATGCGTTCGTTGCATCCAGTTAATCATATTTCTAAATTCGGACAAAATTACATAATAATCTGTTAAAGAATTTGCCTTCTGAAAAGTCCCTTCATCAACTGAAAAGCAAGTTTCTGTTTTAATTGACAATTAGACGAGCGTCTGCGAAATGTGAGTTATAAACCCAAACTGAATTACTGAATCATCAGGAAAACGAAATGTTTCAAATCAAGATACGAATTAAATCTTGTCTCATACAGTACGAGTGAAACCATTTCCCGTTGCATTTGTGACAATACATCATATCCTATAATTAACCAAACATAAACGAGTATAAAACGCGAAGTAATTCCCCACATAACAACGGCACTCATATACACACCTCTTTTACTCACATTATTTTTCATTTCGAGCATAGAGTTTTCGTCTTGCCTCTTATACATATCGTAAATGGGACAATTATATTGATCTTCAAAAAAAAAAAAAAAAGTAAACAAAAAACGTGCAATGACTTAAAAAACCTCACAGCACACACTCATATAATAGTCGCGAGGAATGAAAAAATCCGAAAATTTCTTAGTTCACATGTCTAATAAAATTGATTGAATGAGACCCCTAACTAAATATGTAACAAAAAAAACCGAATAGAAAATATTCTGAAAAAATCTTTACGATTTTTTCGTCGTCCTCGACGCTGTTGTTGTTTTTGTTATCAAAAATAAAAATAATCTACATATTTTCAGTGTGTAATGGTTTTTTGTTTTGTTTACTGTGTGTTATATTCTCTTTTACAATGGATGATGATGATGAAGATGATATGCGCACTATCAATTCTAGTTGATTTTGATCTTTTACTCTCTTTAATTGATATGCGTTGTCTTATATGCTTAATACAAAGAAATTTTTTTCCACATACATGTATAATTAGATTATGATATCTCTCGCTCATAAAAAAAAATATGCAATTATCATTTTGTGCTGTTAGGTGCTTATAATATTAATAAACTTGAAAAACTAAAAATAAAACATAATCGTCTTAGCGTTTTTTTTTGTCTTGTCTTGTCTTGTACTATACACACATTCATTATACATAATTTTCGATTAAGATAAAAAGGTATACACATATTTTTCACACACAACATCACAAACAGCAAAATTGATTTGTTTTTAGTACGAGTATATACTTATTGATTGGTTGTGGTTCGAAATTTCGAATCATTTACATATATAAACACACAGTACGCAGACAGTGTAGGGATACGGTTGGATACGATGGATGGGGTTAAAACAAAAAATATGGATGGCTTTTGTGGATTGAGAGGCAGAGGAGTTTTAATAAAATATAATAAGAATAAACCACAAATTTTTGTATATAGGAAAATTATTGCCGTACAGCATAAATTCTACGAATTTAATTTTTTGATCAACTACAAATTTTCTTAGAAAGTCTTATTAAAAATATGTTTTTGTTCGTTTATGAAGTCGTAACTAAGCTTAATATTAATATGTATGTTGTGAGGATTTATTTCCAAATAATTTCATAGAGTTATAAGACCATTAAAATTTTTGCTATTTTTTTAGTAAAATAAATGATTTTGGAAATGATGAAATAGCCAAAGAGTTTGTTGATTTAAATAATTGACGTAGGTACAGATAAAGGAAAGAAAATTGGCTCCTGTGGTGGCCACAAAATCAAGTGGATAATTTTTAATGTATCAAGCAACAAGGTTGGTTTTTCCCTAAAACTATTTTCAAACTATCTAATAATAACCAAACAATTAATAATGTAATATCAGTAACGAATGATTTTTACCTTAATTTATCTAAAATTATAATAATTTTGTTAAACCTACTTTTCCTCCAGATTCAGGAAAGTTTGTTGCCCATTTTACTACCGTATTTTTGATCGACCAGGAGTGACATGTTCTAACATCACATTTTCGATACTTTATAGCAGATTATTTCTCGTTTTCCTAAATAGAGAACTGTTTCATTTATAAATTATTTCGTTTCTATTGCTATTTCTATTTTTTTAAGACAGTATTAACTGTCCAATGGATTTAATATCCTTTGAAGGCCAATCAATACCCCCTTTTCATTCACGCACACACCACCCATGCACACAATTGTGTGTTTCCCGATAAATTGAAAATTTCAAAATTATACCAATTTTTAAATCGGGCAAACGAGACGACGTTACATGCTATGCTACAGAGGAATATCAACTACATCATATATTTCAAAATTGTTTGAATTAGTTTTATACATCAACTTTAAATTCACAATTGCACGTCATATATCAATAAACCAGCATGGGTTTATGCCTGGCCAATCCACATCAACTAATCTGGTTGAATTCACCAGTAAAATAATTAATGAGATAGAAAACCATCATCAAGTTGATGTAGCGTACACGGATTTCAGTAAAGCATTTGATTCCATTTGCCATCAAAAAACACTCCGGAGTTTATTCGCATTTGGGTTTTCACTCGATTACATAAATTGGTTCAAGTCTTATTTATCAAACCGGCGACAATTTGTAATAATGGGAAATGAGAAATCAAACGTTATAAAAATTACGTCTGGTGTTCCCCAAGGATCTCACATCGGGCCGTGGATATTTATTGTTTTCATAGATCAAATAACCGAGATAATCAAAAACTCAAACGTGCTCATATTTGCTGATGGCGCGAAAATTTTTCGAACTGTTAATGGAATGCTAGATACGAAGAAACTTCAAGAAGACATCGATAGATTAAGTGAGTGGTGTGATCGAAACTCGCTTTACTTGAATATTAAGAAATGCAAAATCATGTCTTTCCATCGTAAGAGAAACTCGCTAATTACTTCCTACAATTTGTTGAAAATGCCGGTACATTTGTCGAAAATACCAGTTTCAATAGGCATATTGGAAATTGTATTGCGAGAGCTAATGCCATGTTTGGATTTGTTAAAAGGTGGACAGGTGAATTTAAAGATATTCAAACCTTATGTTCACTCTATTTCGCTTACGTTCGATCTCAACTGGAATACGCTGTACCGGTCTGGAATCCATACTATGCTGTACACATTAAAAGAATTGAAAGCATTCTAAAAAAGTTTCTGATTTTCTTGTTAAAGAAAGGTGACTGGAATTACAACCGTAAATTGTGGTACATGAAAATTCAATGAACATGTGGCTCAGTTACCTCCGTACTCAACAAGATGCACGGATTAGAAAATATGCACGCTTGAACATAGAGGACTTCTCTTAGGTGCGGCTTTCATTGGTAACGTTTTGTTTGGTCACATTGATTCAGCATACATTTTGGAAAACATATCAATTCATGTGCCTTGCAGAATTAATAGGTCGTCTAAATCTTTCAACATCGTCGACGCCCTATTTGACTTTAATTTATCAAAAGACAAGTTCGAAAATATCCTTAAGAACTATTTTTTAAATTTTTAATTGTTAAATCAAAATTTGAATATATTTTTGTATTTTAAAATTGTTTATTTGATTTTTTAATATTTTTGTTTTAAATTAAATTCTGAAATCTTACCTGTAAATTACAGAATAGATTTCTTTAAACAAATAAATAAATTACAGTGTACCACCTGCACATTGCAAGCTCCATGCCAACCTGTATACACTGACATGGACGGTGGGTCGGGGCTGAATTCTGCACTCCAACAGAGGGTCTTAGTTGTGTTTATTAACATCGTCGATCGTAATCGATGACGAAAATTCGCTTTGCATCCAGCCTCTGGTGGGATTCGAACCCAGTACCTCTCGGTCCAAGTGCCGAAGCTTTAACCACTGCACCACTTGTCCGGTAAATTTGTCATTTCATCATAATTTTACTTGAATGTGTAAAAGGCTTTCGTTTGGACATTATTAATAGTTAATTGCAATTTTTGATATTTTAATTTATAGTTTTATTTTAGATTTAAATAAGCTCAAGCTCTAACAATTTAATTGACTGTTTTCGTTGGAATTAAAATATTCTTTTAGAAAAGTCACACCGAATATTTTACTCGATCGTATTCACTTCTACCTGTACTGTTACTTAGTTTTATCTTCAGGCTTCCTAATACAACAAAACAAATAAATTTATTATTTATAATTTAATGTTTAAAGCAGGAAATAAATAAATTGCCTGTTTATATTAGAGGAAAGAAGTCAGAATATCCGTAAACAAGATGGTCTGTGAATTATTGCAAAAGCCATTTTAGTAGCACAATTTTTAAATATAAAAGTCAAGTGTTTCAAGTGTCTGATTTGACAACATCTAATGATTCAGTTATCCACATAACAAGCAAAACTTTTATCTATAGACACGACAGATTCAACAAAAATGTAACTGTATATTTTTGAAAAATGGTATTTCATATTATAATTTACCGCATCAACACGTGGTGTATATTTTCCTTTAGGTACAGATGCGTCAGTTGTCATTCGTAAATTATCTGGTTACGAAAAGCAAATCAGACTTCAATTTATTTTATCATCAGATAGTCTCTTCAAGAAATATTCTAATTAAAAGCATTGTTCACCTTGAATTCTTTGTCAAGATAGAAAATTCTTCTCAGGTTTTAAATGCCAACTCATATAAGAAATTTCTTTGTGATCTGATTATGTGTACGAGTTCATTACGTGCGAAAATTAAGTATAAAAATTCCTTCTGTTTACACGTAGATAAATATTTGACGCCTCAAAGTGTACCACCTCGCCTATGCCATATTTCCATCTAGTGAAGTTGCATACTTCTTTATTAAAACTCAATCTTTTGAAAGGTACGTTATATACGAGTAAGTATATTATATATACAAGATACAGTCACATTTTAAAATGTACGGCTGACACGAAGTGTTACCAAAACAAAACGCCACAGAATTTTTATGTTTTGATGAATTTTATTGAATCAAAGTAAAAAATGTTCACAAATATTAAAATTTTCGAATTGCATTAGCAGTTTTCGATTTGGCCACCCTTACCCGCGATTATGGCCTTCAAATGGCCGACAAAGCTATTGCATGCAGCACGAACGTGGCTCTGCGGTATTTTGGCCCATTCCGGGCGAAGCGCTTGCTCGAGATGATCGACACTTTGGTATTTTGTTGTCCCAACCTTGCTCTTCAAAATACCCCAAACCGAGAAATCTAGCGGATTTGTATCCGGTGAATTTGTGGCCATTGGGCAGTGTAAATGAACCGCGGAACGTTGTTTCTCAACCAATCTTGATTGACGCGCGCTTTATGACTTGGCGCGAGTATCTGTTGAAATATCCAGGCTCTGCGGTCGGAATGTTTTTGTGTCCAAGGCTTCAACACTCCCTCCAACACATGATCCCGATAAATTTGAGCATTTATCTTGATGGCACGGTCCAAAAAAACGAGCGGTGAACGGCTTTCGGCCGTTACAGCGGCCCAAACCATCATCATCGGCGGCGCTTGGTTTCGAGTGGCAATCCGTTGGTCCAAATTTTCAGTAGAACGACCGGGCAAGTAAATCCGGTCGTTTTGCTTGTTCACATATTGCTCAATAACGAACGATGACTCATCGGAGAAAACCAAATTCGGCAAATCGCCACTTTCGTGCAAGCGAAACAACCAACTCCTTTGCTCTTTCCACTCTAACTCTTTCCACTCGTTTTATGGAATTTCAAGGCCTTTAGTCCAAGATGATCTTTCAATATGTGCTGCATCCGTTCGAGCGAAATGTTCGGCTCACGAGCGAATGATATCTAGCGATGTTGCAGTGCGTTTCGGTCCACAACCATGGCGGTTTGCAATGCTGCCAGTATCGTTATAACGATTTATGGTGTGATACACAAACATTTTATTCACATGCAGATGTTTTAACTGGTTAAAAATCCGCGGCTGTGGTTTTCCAGCCAAATATAAAGCAATCACACTACGCTTGAATTCCATTGCGGATAACTTTTTTTCCGAATATTTTCCACTAGAATGCTTTTGTACGCTTGTAAACAATGGAATGAACTGTCATTAGTGTAAATTTGAGCGCTCTGTCATCACTGGTTTGACAGCAATCAAAGTCTGAAGTTGGTAACACTTCGTGTCAGTCACCCGGTACAATGCTAACCTGGCGAACAATTATTTGCTTTTGGTTTCTCTAATATCTTAGCAGAGGAATTTGGGCAGCCTTACAATGTTTCAACCACTTGGGCCGTTATTTACACTTTAGTTCATGTAAAAAATAAAACATAATGTGATTTGGTATTACTTGTAATTTTAAAGTTCTCAAGGAAAAGCACAAGTTAAAAATTGTTTCAATATTACATTATATCACTTTAACAGAATACCAATCAACAATAAAATAAACCAACAGTAACTAGTTAAGCAACGCTCTCAATTCGCAATTTATTGTAATTTTAAATAAATAATGACTACTTCAAAACAAAGATGCATTAAAACAATTGTATGAAAGATCAAGAGTCAAGACACTATACTTGCGGTTATGATTTCTTTACTTGAAGTTTCTTTATTTAAAATTTATTTAATTAATTAATTAATTAAGTCATGGCCCAGCTCAGCACACTGAAAGCCAGGATGATTTATCCTGCGCGACAATGGTATCCTGTATTAAGAATGCACGCCACTGTCTTATAACATATGTACACTACACATACATTAGTAATAATCTATAGTCACGATTTCGAATTAAATTTACGAAACGCATTCTAGACGTCTTGAACCACTATTTCGAGCACTGCTGGCCGTATGTCACGAATAACACGAACAATGCTGGCCTTCAAGGCGTCAATTGTTGCTGATTATCCGCATAAATCAGTGACTTCACGTAGCCCCACAGGAAAAAATCGAGAGGTGTCAAATCGCACAACCTTGGAGGCCAATTGACAGGTCCATTTCTCGAAATCAACTTATCGCCAAATTTTGATTTTAATAACGATCTCCATTGATCGTAACGCGATCCCCGGCCTGATTTTCAAAATAAATTTTAATAATTTTTCGTAGCGTTGTTCAAGCGTGATGATTTGCCAGAGTATACTGAGATCTGCCAGAGTATAGTTTTCATAAAAATGTAATTTTTTGTTTTATTTTTTATAATTTCAAGTTCTATCAGGCTTAAAAAAAACACCCGTTACTTATAGGTCAATAACGTTCTAGTTGTCAAATTTGCTTGTATTCCTTGGTGCTTGACCTGGTTCGGTTCAGATCATGTTTGTTTTGCTCAATCGAGGGAAGTGGATTATACGCGATCAGTCATCTTATATAATAGCTCAAATTCGTCTAAATTAACTAGTAGATTTATTGCTCAAACAATAATTTATTACCTTCAAATTTCCTTTACCAAATTGAAATTTACATTGCCAATCACATATTAATACTAATAATTTCCGAACAATTATCAACGATCCCTTATAATATCTCGATTAAATCTTATCAATCATATATTTTATTATACTCGTAATAGTAAACTGTTTATCTTATATTTACTTTATAATTGTGTTGGATTAAAAAATTAAAACAAACAATGAAAACTTCAAGTACTTTTTGACGAAGTATACACATATACAAAGATTCAAGGCAGCATTAGAAAAGCTTCAATTATTTAATGTACATTATTCAAAAATAAGAAAAGTTTTAAATTATTTCAACAATATTATTTATTTTTAGATTTCTTAAGAAAACTTCCAATTCTTTACGAGTTACTAGCATAGCAAAAAAAACTTAATGAAAAATCATGTAAATGCATAGGTATAGGTACAATAAAGCGACATCTTTCGAAAATAAACACCTCATTTTTATTAATTACTTCTTAAATAAATTAAATGATTGTTTTTTTTTCTGTGCACGATGTACGAAATAGGGTAATGTAACAAGGTCTATACGTAAAATATTAATAGAATTTCTTAAAACAATTTTTGGAAAGCAACCTATATAGAAAATTGTCTGAATGAACTTTAAACAACGACGAAAGGCGTATTTTGTGCAAAGTAAATAATTCAGTGGAATTTTACAATTAAAAACCTAGCAAAGTTCGAGGTCCTGAGAATTCGATTAGTTTAAAATTGAATAGAAACAAAATGCACAAGTTTAAAAAACGCATCTGAATCGTAGAACCTTTATTTTTCACATTAATGAACTAATATCATTTCAACACCTTTATCACCCAATCCAACAAATGATAAAATGCACTCTGGCGTGTTTAAAAAAACATTTTGTGAAACTGATGGTGTTTTATAGAAGACCACGGGTACTTGTGTCGAACGGACTCTAAGAAGAGAGTGGACATAATTTTTAGTTTAACCTAAAATTTCCGCAGTTGAGTAATGATTGTTCTAAACCACAATCTGGATCCAATCAGTGCATTAATCAATGAACGTTTCAAAACATTATTTTCTGTGGATATAGAATTATGATACTGATTTGAACATCGACTGATTTATATTTTATTTGTCGATGCATTTCAAGGCCTTGTTAGGGAATGATACCATAAATCTGATTGTTTCTGGGGCGGAGTGAGGCAGTGCGTAATAAATTAGAGTTATTTACTTCGGACACAGTAAAAACACAAAACTAACCTGAATACCTTTCTAAGCATGGAAATTGGAAGTATTTTTGGATAAAGATTCGTGCCAAACGCAAGAAAAACTTGTACTTACATAAGAACTGAAGCCGCGAGATGTTGAAAAATGGATCCACTACGATAACCCAAAAAAGTAGAAATCATGGGGACCACCTGGCCATACTTCAACATCGACAATCAAGCCGAATATTCATGGAAATAAACTCATGTTGTGTATTTGGTGGGACCTTGGTGTCGTGTATTATAAGTTGCTAAATCCGAATGAAACCAATACTGGGGCTCTATCGAACACAATTGATGAGTTTGAGCTGAGCACTCAAGAAAAAACGTACCCACTGCTACTCCAGGCACGATAAAATTATTCTCCTGCATGATTAAAACCTACTTGGAAACAATTGGGAAGTTCTACTCCACCCGCGGTATTCACCAGACATTGCCCCGTCTGATTAACATTTGTTTCGATCGATGACGCAGGGTCTGTCTGAGCAGCAATGTTGTCAAGGTTCAACTTTCTACAACTTGACTGCGAAGAGAAGACTGGATGTTCGGTTGCTTTGCGGGCTTTAATATATGTCTGGACATCATTTGCTGATATTTTAACTGACACGAGATATTTGAAGTCTTTCACGTTGTCAAAGTTAAGGTTGTCTGCCCCGAGATGATTTGTTTGGATGCTCCTTGGTGTTGTAATACATTTAGTTTTGTTGCTGTCCACTTTCAAACCCACTCGTTTCACGTGGAGGATTAACAGTATTAAATTGTCCTTGATATCATTAGACCTCCGGCCAAGAAGCGCGATATCATTTGCATATTCAAGCAATGAAGATTCAACACAAGGCTTTTTTACCATGTGTTCGAACACGAGATTAAACAGCGCAGATGCGAGTACATCTCCTTGTTGCACCTTATGTTATCTCGAAAGGATCAGACGCAGCTCTTTCCACTATAATTTGAATGAAAACCACCTTGGTAGTCGCCGATGATACTTTCGGCAAGGAGGATGATTCGAAAAAGTAGAACATTAGCAAGCACTAGGCGGCGTTTATCGGAACTGAGCTACAGAAATATTCACATTGTGACGATCGCCTTTTTTATGCAGTGACATATGAGTGCGGTCTTCCATTCCTCGAGAAGCTCCTCCTGGTCCCAGATGTTTAACGATAAGTTTATATAGATTAGATATAAGAATAGCTCCTCCATGGTTTAATAATTCTGCGGGGATTCCGCCAAGACCTTTTTAACCTAGAGAATTTTGCAAATTTATTATTTGCTATCCGGCCGAAATCAAAATAATTAGATTTAAAAAAATCTGTGTGTGTGTGCGCGCGTGGTGTCGTACAAACTAAACTTTGTTGCTTCTATACAGTCCAGACCGATTGACTGATCGGGTTGAAATTTCTTATTTAAGCTTTTTCCATAAATTTGAGATCTCAGGTATTTTTAGCCGAGTTTGCTCTACCGAAAGTGGCAGCTTCCATAGGAGCTTTTCTTTTTTTGCAAATTTCGAAAAGTATTTATCATTTACGACAAAATGATTAAAGACGAAAACATTGTAAATTAAATTTCAAATACTACTAAACATCACTAAACTTTTTCCATTAATTGGGAGATCCTTGCGAAATTTAATCGAAATTTGTGTACCGGTAGTGGCATCTTCCAAGGAGCTTTTTCAATTCTTACAATGATGTTGAAAAGTTTAGCATTTACAAAAAATGATAAAGAATTAAAAGAATCAAACAAATTTACAGAAAAAATTTTGAACAAGCCTTGAACTGCATACCACATAGTAGGCCACATAGTAGGTTTTTTGCGCTTTAGAAATCAATTGCGGTGTATTCGTGATAGTTGTATACATTCGTGGTAAAAGAAAGTTATTGTGCTGGTCACAACATATTTACCGCTCCATTTTTTGAATCTACTAATAGCTGCATCTACTTCCTCTCTTGCGGAATACGGGAAAATTACCTCCTTGCTCGATGGAGCAATAACTCGGACAAGGTTCGCCTAAAAGCTGATGTTTTCTGTACAGGTCGTCATATATTCGCGCTTTTTTTCCGAAGCTGTTTGTTCGCATCTTTCCTGCCGCGGAGATACTTTATGTGAATGCTTTCGTTTATTGTTGACGATTTGACGGCACTGTTCGTCGAATCAATCATTCCGTGCGCTTAATGGTCTTTCTCCAATTGTATTTTGTGCTGGGGTGGTTATGGTTGAATTGATAGCTAGTCACTACTCCTGGATGTTGTTGATGGAGTTTCTTATTTTTCATTGTGCCGGTTTTAGATGTTCAGTGGTAACTGATTGGTAGCTTTGCAGAGAGTCTTCATTTATTAGTGCATCGATATTCCAGCGCTCAGTTTTCTTTGCTTGTCTGTGTCTAGAATGTGAATGATATTCCCTTACATGTGAACAGAACAAGCATATAAGGTCTAACTTCATCTATGATGGTGGACTGTCTCTTCGAAATCCTGACGATCAATTTGGTTTTCTGTTCTTCTATCATTCGATCGCCACGTGAAGTGCATTTCCTTATGTTGAAAGATGGTCGTCTACATCGTCTGGTTCATTTAGAGTTATCCAGGGAGCCCCGCGAGGAAGTATGAATTTAGAACTTTACTCCCCGACACATTTTCGTATGTTTAATAATAATTTTGGTAATTACATAATGTTTTTGTGAATATTAAGCATTTTAAAACTCAAATCGTGTCTTAGGAAAAGCGGAGTCCCCTTAGAAAAATCTTCATTTGTGACAGCCTTATGGAGCTCAAAGTGTAGAAAATGGATCAGGCAATGATTACATAACAAATCATTTTTAACACAATATTGATTTATATTTTATAATATATAATTTCACAATTTTAAAATTATGCTGAATTCTTTATAAGTTCCTCTTCAAAAACTAGTTTAGATTCTAGACTAGATAAAACATAAACTGTCAGTTATGAATGAACCAAGAAACTTGGTCTTCAAAAAATTCAAATATTATATTAGACGCGCGCGGTTCACTCATTTTTGCTCTAGATTGTAAAACAACATAATTTGGTATTATTGCATTGCCCATTAATGTAAAGGGTGTTCCAACTGTTAGTTTTTATTTATATTTTTAAAACACACCATGAATATTAGAAATTCAATTTTTTTTATTGAAAATGAAAATTGGTTCTATGCCATTTTTGTATGGAATACAATATCGTTCATGAGAACAGTCCTGCATCCGAGCTCGAAAGTTGTTCTTAAGATCTTGAATTGTTTGTGGATCATTGCGATACACTTTACTTTTTAAAAAAACCCAAAGAAAATAATCAAACGGTGTCAAATCGCATGATCTGGGTCGACATCAGAATTTCTTGAAATTATGCAATCATCGAACCTGGTTGCCAATAAGTCGAGTGACGATTTGTGTGACATGTGGCACCGTCTTGTTGAAACCAAAGATCATCTAAAGCAATTTCATCCAATTTTGGTCACAAAAATCCAGTTAACGTGTCACGATAGCGCTCACTATTTACTGTGCACCTTCATTTTCAAAAAAATAGAATGAATTGGTTGTTCATGAATAACATGAAAAATAGCGACAGTTTTGTTTATTAGCGTATCCGTTGAGGTTAAAAGATAATTTTTTATTAAAATTATTTAAACTTTGTAGTGATGCATGTGCAAATAAACGTGTAAAATTCGATGTAAAGTGGTAAACGACACGTTTAATTGTTGTGAACGACGTTTCAAAGAGATGCTTGGCTATTCACGAACATTTTCACTTAAAGCTGTTACTGTTTCACGAGTACGAACTGGACTGATGGTGTTCATATGCTCTACAATCTGCAACTGATCCAATTTCTTCAAAACGTTCAACGATTTTGCGAATTCCAGGCCAAAGTCATCACGTAATTTACGAAATGATTTTTTTTCACAGAACGACTGTTTTCGTAATACGTTTGGATAACCAAAACGCGTTATAAACGAACACATAACTAAAAATGGCATAGTTTTACTTTTTATTTGGCAAAAAATTTTCGGGTTGCCATCGCACAATAAATATTATTTATAAAAAAAAAACAAGTGGAACACCGTTTAGTTTAACTCTAAGGTCCGTTTTACGTAGACTGCTTTGTAGTCGAATTAAATTTTACATTGATCAAAAATTTCGAAATTTCTAAACTTAAGCTCTGCGGCAGTCAACATTATCATAATTTCATGTTTCATTTTATTGTAAGACAATTAGCAATCTAGTATAATGCTCCTAAAATCCGATCTTTGTGTTAAATATCTCCCCAGCCCCATGTCTAACATCAAAACCAGTTTCATGAAAATGTTTAGCTCAAAATCAGAAAATTTTATTAAATTCATTCTGAGAATAACTAAGAGGAAAAATTTGAGTATTTATTTATTTCTAAGACTAAGTAGTAAGTTTCTGAGAATTAGGTGTAAGCAAAAAAAAAGTTTGGAGTCCTGGTTCAAAAAGTTTATTTAATTCTTGAACAAATTAATTTTTAGATTTAGTCTGTTCTTGGGGGATGAAACCTATCGGTTCATTCCAGCTCAACTACATGACTCCTTGCAAATTTTTATATTTCAACGCTAACGTATTCCATGTTTAAGTCTCGATGGTGATTGTCATTTCTAATGTACCAAGGAGCATTCACTATGCTACGTAGTACTTGTTTTGAAATGTTTGTATGATCGTAACTGTAGTTTTATTTGCGCAGCCCCAAAGCTGAATACCATACGTCCAGATAGGTTTTAAGATTTGTTTATATAACAGCATTTTGGTGTGCGTTATCAATTCAGAGTTTCTTCCAGAGTGCATTTTTCTGAATTTTACATTCAGTTCTTGCCTTTTCTTTTTAATATGCGCTTTCCTTCAGTCTAACTGGAATATATTCTAATTTTCTAGTTGTAAAGTTGATATGTGTTGATATGTGTTGATTCGATTCGTTTAGTGTTATTCTCCATTTTTTCTCCAGTTATTAGCATTTTGTAGTTTCCTTGGGACTCCACAATACTAACATCAGTGGTCATAACAGCTGTGTCATCAGCAAACGTTCCTTTTCTAGCTTTTAATATGTTTGGTAGATCATTTGTATACAAGAGGTATAATACAGACCCCAGGACACTATACCTTGTGAAACCACTGCCAAGAAAAAATTTAGTTTTGAGTATTCCCCTTGCTGTCTCATCCGGAAGTAACGGTCATTGATGTAAGATATTAGCAATTCAAAATATTGTTTTTTGCAATCCTCGTTGTAGCTTAAATTCCAAACCACGGTGCCAAATCTTATCAATTGCTTGGGTTACGTCTAAGAAAGAGTATTGCTGAACATACTTTCTTTTTTCCAGCGCCTCCTCAATTGTACCAGTAATCGGAACCCAAATTGATTTGTTGGCATAAGTTGTCTGCTCTCTATAATTGGCTTTAGTCTTTTGATAAACAGTCGTTCGAAAATCTTTGACGTTGGTTGTTGTTAGCAAAGAAATAAACCTATACGATGTTTTGTCGTTTAGCGGTTTATTATTGATTTATTATTCGGTTGATTATTTGCCCCATTATCAAGGCGTATCCAGGGGCTTTTTCATCTTTAAAGTTTTTTACTTCTTGTTTGATTTCTTTCAGAGTATAACTGTTAGCACAGAATACGTCGTCTATTTTGTTTATAGGTGTTAAATATTCATTATCCACTGGTCAAGCTAGTGCTTTGAAGGTATTTTCTAGGTGTTCGGCAAACAGATCAGTGTTTTGCTTTTGTTGCGAACCCAGAGTCCATCAACCATTTTTATGGGTGGCACTTGCATTTTTGGCCTTTTTAAACCTTTGGTGGCTTTCCAAAAGGAATAGTCCGTGTCAGGTTACTTAGGAAGCTAGCAACTGACTCATTCTTAATCTCCTTTATATGGTAATAAGTTTAAGTTTATTGCACAAGTTGTTTAGGATTGGTTTGTCGTCAGAGGCTCTAGTTCTCTGCCAAGGCTTACGAGCTTTTCTTTTTTCATTAACCAATTCTCTCACTTCAACTGAATAGTATATGCTTTTTGTAATATTTATTGCTGATCGGGAATATTTTCCCAGGCCGCTTTTTGTACACTTTCAATGAGGCTTTCCAGTTCTTCTTCTATCAAGCAGGCGTTCGAGATTTGCACCTGTAGATTGACGCTTTCTTCGATTAGCTGCCGAAAGTATTCCCAGTTTGTTTTGTTATTTGTTAGTCTTGGAGGGCTTGTTTTCGTTATTACAGTATCACTTATTGTCATTAAAAGTGGAGAATGGTCTGACGATAGCCCTTCTTCATTTTCGACTACTAAGTAATTTTCGGAGATACCTCATGATATATAGAAATCCAGAAGGTCAGGAATTTTATTTGGGTCCGTATGCCAGAAAAATTATGTGATGGAAGTACGAAAATAGAGAAGCTATAGAAAGAACCTTTAAATATTTTAAAATTGCATAAACCAATGCGGTAATTTACTAGACCGTGTTGAGCTCCAAAAAAAATTAATAAATTCGTTCTTAGAAAATCTAAGAGAAAAAATGTTTATTTCCGCATATAAGTGTAATCAAAAATAAAAAATCGGATCAAGAAATTTACTGAAATTCCGAATCTTAATTAGATTTATAAAAGTCGCATAAAAATACTTTCCTTACTTCGTAACTGGAAATTAACAATGAAATTATTTACCCAATAAAATATCGTTAGAGACACACACGTAAATATAATTTCAACGCATCACATCGGCACATATGATGTTTTATTATCGCATTTCCATTGAATTTGGAATACAATGTTTACTTACACAAAGGCAAAGGTCTGGACAAAAAAAAATCAAAAACTATTTAAAAGCAACAAACATTCTAGGCACGAGAGATAAGAAAAATCTTGGTCAAAAATGTGCAGTTTCATCCATACATTTTTGTTGTTGCTATCTATCTATATAGATAGCGTGTTGCGTGTAATCTGGTCCCAAAACACAATCATGCACACGTAGTAGGACGCGATAATTGAACTATTAGTTCGCTACCCTTTAGATAGTAGTGTTGTACTATAGTAAACCTAACTTTTAATCATTTAACAAAAACGCATACGTATTGGTTTTTTAACTACCAATGGTAAACTGATATAATTTTCACACGACGCGCGCACCCAACATTGCACATAAAATATCGAGGAAATTTAATTTTATTTTTGCATTTCAAATCGGCCTTGATAATATTCACGTCGGATATAGCTAACCTAGTCCGGAAATATAAAACACAAGTACTTATTCAATAAACATGCAAGTATAAGATTGCCTGATGTGATTAAAGCACATAAAACATTTCGTTACATGATTTTTTTTACAGTCAAATTATGTGTGTTAAAAAGAAAGTACTAACAACAATCACAGTGGTGTATCAAGTTCAAAAATATTCTAATAAAAATAAGAAGTGTACAACCATAATACACATAATATAAGAATATAACAGAAGAGAGTTTTTATTTTTTTATTGAGTTCTTTTGGTGTTCTTATAGTTATTTTTTCTTCAACCACACATTATTGAAAGAAAACGCAGTGGAAGTAAAATTACTAATAATCATGCGACAATTTTACTTACAGGTATTTTTTGTTGTTTTTCGGCGCGCGCTCTTTTATTTGCTCTCGGCTCCGATATCTATTCCACACGGTATTATCAGTATCACACACTGTAAATGGAGAATATAAATATTTTTCTCTTTTCAATCAAAATATAAAATAAAATAATTATTATGAAGACGAACGAAAAAATTTTACTATCGGTCTGTTTACATGTCGAGTTGATATTAACAATTTTTTATTAGGGTTGAATTGGATTCAGACGGATGTATTTTTAGACTTTTGGTTTTTTAATTTTGTGATCTTAGTTTTTGTTGCTTTTTAAATAGGAAGTATTTTTGTACTTACAAAACTTTATGGATGGCGTGTGTGGGGGATGTTTATTTTATGTTTGTGGTTTTTTGGTTTGTATTTTCTTATGTTTTGTGACTGCGGAAAATCATTTTACAATATTTTCAATTTATGTGAAATTCTTGGTGGTGTTGCAAATTTGACTTGTTATGGCTTTGAACTGGACTCTTCCCCTTTTTGTTTTAACTATAATTATTGATTAGTACTATTAAAATTGATTAATTCATGACTCAAATTTTTTGCAACATGCAAAATTTGTCAAAATATTTAGCAATCCCTTTTCTATGTTTTATATAAAAAGCTCAGCTGGTGGATTTAATTAACTCCCACGTCGTTACTCTTTATTATGCTACTATAAACTCTAATCGTTAATTCTAAAGCGTTTATTATTTTAAAATAGCCTATTTTCCTGGATATAGCCCACAGTTACGTATAACTCGCACTTGTTGTATAACCCGCAAATTTAAACTTAATTTTTTAATTCTATATTAAGAATTTCCGATAAATCTAGTGTTTTCTGTGCTGTTCGAATCGAAAAATGACGAATAGGAAATAAGTGTATAGGTTAGTAATAAGTATTCACTAAGGATGGATTGTGGGCCAATCAATGGCTTGAAAAGGTTTGGCATCGCAGAAAGGGAGCATTCTTTAAGCCAAAGTTGCTACTAATTTATGATTCGCATCGGTCACATCTCACAGACGATATTAAACTCAAAGTACAACAATACTCGCAATTAGCTGTAATACCCGATGGACTTACAAAATTGTTACAACCATTAGATTTGACGGTTAATAAGTCGTTCAAAAAACAAATCCGAAAAATCTGGGGAAAATGGATGGTTAGTAGTAGTATACATACGTTTTCAAAAACAAAACAAAATGAGACGCACACAAAAGATGTGTGTAATTAGGTTTCCGAGAGTTTGATCAAAATAACTGCCGAAACTACATGATTATGGCAATAAAGTTGAATCTGAATATTTAAGTGACGTCTCAACGAAAAGCTTCGTCTACAGGTCTTCATCCGAACTTCAAAATTTTCGATCCAATAAAAGCGGATCAATGACCTCTATTTCTGCTCGAATTTTGTTTTTAAGGTGTTGAATTGGTTGTGGATGATTAGCATACACCTTACCTTTCAATTAACTCCACAAAAAATAATCAAGTGGTGTCAAATCCGGGCTTCTTAGTGGCCATGGAACTTCACAATTTCTTGAAATTAAGCGATCAGCAAATTTTGTGATCCGAGCAAGAATTGTTGCACGACTTGCGTGGCATGTCGCTCCGTTTTATTCAAACCAAAGGTCGTGGACACGCAATTCATTCAATTTGGGCCACAAAAAACCAGTTAACATCTTGTATCCCCATTCACTATAAGGGCATTTTCCTGTTCGTTTTCAGAGAAAAGCGGCCCAATGATGCAACCATAAACCACACCAATCAGTGACTCTTGGAGAATGAACTTCTGCTTCGTGAATAATGTGAGCTTTCTCTGCTCCCCAAATTCGACACTTTTTCTTATTGACGTACCCATTAAGATTATTGACGTGCCCATCGTTTTTGACAATTTGAGTACCATATAGCCTTAATTCTTTATTAGTTTCATTAGTTCGAAACCAAACTTCCAACGTCTTGGTAATCTCACCTCGATGTAAAAGTAATATCTGGCAGATATTACTAGAATACCTACCAGAATAACCCAAAATTTCATATAGAAATCTCATGTATGCGTTAAATACAATAAAATAATTCGATTGAAACATAATAATTCGCTAAGGCATTGTGATTATGCTTTGTATATAAATCCAAACTATTTTCAATATTTTTGTAGTTTGGTTTATACTACAGTCAGTCTGCTGATAGATGACAGAATTTTTTAATTTTAATAATTCAAAGTTTCATACGTTTGAAAAACCAAACTTCGAACGTCTTGGTGTAATCTCACCACGATTTTAATTCTTTGTCGTTTTTTGTAAATGAAAATCATCGCTAATTTTCGAAAAACCTTCATTTTGTTCAAGCAAACAAAATCAATTAACAAAACGACGACGAAATGTTGTTTTGAACGATAATTTTTTATAATAAATTTGGACAATTAAAATGCGTTGATTTTAGAACAGATAACTAAGTACTAAAAACATTAAGTACTAAAATTCATCGATTGAAAAAATTACCAACAGATGGCCTCCCTGTATTACCCACACCTATTGTATAACCCACACAATATATTGAGGGTACAAATAAGTTTTGAGGAAAAACGAAAAAATTCCTCTTATGGCTTCTTCGTAAGCAGCGACGTGCCAGAGTAGTTGGAAAGAGCAATGTCTGGTGAATACGGCGGGTGGGATATCATCACCGACATCCCATTGAAGCGCCTCCAAAATTTCATTGACGACTCTTGCAACATGTGACCGGGCGTTGTCGTGCTGAAAGTTCATTTTGCCAGTCATATCTTTTGCCATATTATGGGCGTTTGAGCTTCAATGCTCGGCTTAATTGCATTAATTGTTATGGCCAGGCCGACCTCACGATTTTCTGCGCTTTAGGGTGTCGTAGTCATGATTCGATGCAAAAAAAAACCTTCCGATTTTGTCTCGAGAGCAGTTGTTCGCACGTGAAAAATCGGCGTTCGATTTCTCTTGGCTTGGCGTTCATGCCGAACCCAATTTTCTTTTTCTTGTACCACACCCAAGGTCTTTAGCCGGTTTTGAATAGCTTGTTGAATCAGTTTCAACAAGCTCCTCTTGAGTTTGGCATGGATCTTGGTCCTATAACGCTTCCAACTCAGCGTCTTCAAACTTTAATGGTCTCCCTTCGCGTTCTTTGCCACTGGTGTCAAAATCGCCACTTTTAAAATGGCGGAACCAGTACTTACATGTTTTTATTGATGAAGCATGTTCTCCATATGCTTCACACAGCAATAGATGTCCATCGGCTGTAATTTTCTTCAAATTTAAAGAAAACAGCAGCGCTTCCTGCATATTGAGCTTTGTAGTCACAAAGGTTGACATGGTTAGACCACAAAAAATATGTTATTTATGCACTTTAGCGAAATGACACTTACTGGTTTTTAGAGAGAAAGGATGACGCTTCAACATGAATATAGTTACAAGATGGCGCGATGCAATTTAATACTAGATACGTCATCTTTTGTAAATACCTCAAAACTTATTTGTACCCCCAATACTATTAAATAAATAATCAATATATTATTTATTTATTTATGTACATTTACAAAGACTAATCTACAAATAATTGTGTGTGTACACTCCTTATTTTGAACACAAATTCATTTGTTATAAATTGTTTAGATATATTTAGCACGTTTAAAGTTCGCCCTTATCCTTGTCCATTGTCGATTTTGCGTGTTTGGCCACCCTACATGCAATGGCAATTCGGTGGAAGTGTTGCTAAAAATCACCCACGGCTGCTAGTTTTATTGGTGGCTTCTTTAAATCAAACTCCCGTGTACCCACATCTAAGCTGCAACCATGACAACAATGTTTGCGGTCATATTTTTGGTGTTCCCAGCAATAACCCAAAAGTAGTCCACCACATTACTCTTTTAGTTCCGGAAGTTTAAATTAAATACATTTTAGAAAAAAAAAATAAACAATTACATGTTACGATGGGAAAATCCATTTCCAGCCATTTTCTGTTAAATGTGTTCAGGCGCACTTCTTTGTTCTATTGCTGACTTGACAATTCTATCAATTTTTTACGTATTATTTTAACAAATTTAAAAAAACGTTAACTTAGTTGGTAATTTGCTTATTGGTTGTACAACAAAACTTATCAAAGGCGGAATCTCAAAGCACCGTTCAAATTTTCCGGAATCCAGTGTTTCCAAAAGAAAAATTTAACAATGTAATACTCATCCATTGAAAAATCCCTGGAAGACGTAGACAAAATCACACCTGTGGCTTAATCTTGTTATTTCCAATTTGTGTTACAGTAAAACCTTTCCAAGACGGAATGCCAAAGAGTCTACCAAATTTTCACCATACGCGAAACTGTTTAACTTTTGTGTTGTAGAATATATATTTAACTCTTTCACGCACAAAACTTACCAAGGCATAAAATAAAAGTTATGGTCAGTTTAATAGCTTTATTTAAATATAAAAAAGTGAATTTCGTGGCCAGTCATCAATTGTTTCCAGAATTCGAGAAAATTCGAGGGTTAAAGTAACCCAATATGCTACACAGGACAAATCCTGTTCTAAATAAAATCACGTATTTTAATATAACATTTATTCAGGTTGCTATATTTGTAATCAGAATTCAACATTAAATGATTAAAACCATAGATGAACATTGCAAGTTGAACATGTATTATTTGTATACGATTTTCAATATGTTTTTTGTCCAAAATGATAGATTAACCAAGTTAATAAACGAGGAAAATATATGTGGGACATGATATGTCCCATTTACGTTAAAGAGTTAAAAAGTCACCAATTTGTAATTTTTAAATATGTTTAAATTAATGTAATACTTGTGCCGGGTTGTGCTGGCATTCTATTCCTCAAAACACGCAAGCATCAAGACACGAAGACACAATACGCGGAAGTAAAATTAGTAAGGAGCGAATCTTGGCACTACTTTGTGGTAACGCCGATGCATGCAATTTTTGGGATTTTTAAACGAATAATGCACCGCCTGCGCTCGTACTCTATTATAATTCTAAGAAAGCATGTTTGACAGGAGAAATTTACCAAGATTGGGTTCTACAAAAATTGCTTCTTGCAGTTCTAACTTTCAAGAAACAGAGCTCGGAATATCACCAGAAGAAATAAAATGTTTATTGATTCTGGGCAATGCACCTGCTCATCCATCGGAAAATATTTTATGTACAACAGACGGTAAATTTAAGTGTGTGTGTTTACCAAAAAATACAATTTCACTTATCCAGCCAATGAACAAATGGATAATTCTGACCTGAACTGAACCAGTTGAATTTGATGAACAAGACACTAGAAAACAGCGAATCCTTACAAAATTTAGAAAACTACAATCATCAGCCTGGAATGAAGTGAAAGTTCGAACTTAAGAGAATGGTTGGAAGAATGCGATTTTTCTCAAAATTTGTACATGGCAAATTTTTTTCACATACAAATATTTTTGTCAGCAAAATGTTTTCCATATAAAGATTGTATCAGCTCTTGAAGCAGATAAAAAGTTTGACAGTTTTAAGCAAATTAGGAAAAATTACAACCATCTAATTAAACAAATGTCACACTACCTATTTGCCGTCCAAAAATGTTTTATGCGTCCATTGCTAGTAATGACATTAATAATCGCTTTGCCTCCAAAGTATTACAAAATAAATTTAAATTAGCAAAATCGTCAGCAATATTAATCCCTTCTTTTGGAGTTCTAGGAAACTGAAAATGATTATTAAATTTAATTTAAGTTTTGTGATTTAGTGTACCATAAAATACGTATCTTTATATATTCTTGCAACACGTAGATAAGAAGTTCGCATATTTCGAAAATTGCACGACTTATGGAACCAGGCGACATGATTGCGGAAAACTTAAGATCTTCAAAATTTCTTCCAGTTGCCATATATCGCAATGTTATTCCCCGGTCATTCACTTACCGGTAAGCATTTTCACATTCTTGTGCTCTGTCTTACAGAAATGGATCCACCATTTGCAACAAAACTTCAAAATTTTTGTGACTCATACGAAAATAATTGTGGAAATCTCTCTTTCAATCTTATTTCATTCAAAAGAACAACTTGAGAATAATTCTCTTTTTTTAAGCCACTCTTTCAGCCAGATTCGTCTTGGAGCTTTTTGTTTTAAGCATAATGCTAAAATAATGGCAATGCAGGCTTTATCACGACGTTTCATATTGATTTTTTTGTTTAAGACAAAACGTGGTCTGTCACTAATCAAAGTAGTAATGATAAAACTAATGTCGTTAATACTGACCATGTAATGGGCGCTTTAGTAGCAATTTAATTTTTTTTTTGTTGTTGGAAAATATATGAATTCCACTTTCTTCACTATTCTTGCTATATTTGTCTGACACGAACGGAACGGATAATATAAATCGACCTTACACTTAATAAACGCATTTTATTAAACATTTACACAAGTTTTGGGCGAAGTTCAATTTATTACTAAATTAGATGAAACGGACCGTGGAGCATTTTTCCGTGTTTGATGATAATTGCAGTGCGTATTTGACAGGTTTGAGCTGAATGACTTAAGACCCAATTAACTGCCTTAACTAGAATCACTTAACGCTTCCATCCGGAACACAAAAATATACTTTAATAGCATGCTTATTACTTCCTAATTTCCGATCAACTGAAATTTGACACTAATTTTGAGTTTGTATGTCAAACGAATGTTTTATCGTAAACTTCAATGTGTAATTATTACCATCATTAGTTTTTGATTATTCTGTCATCCGAAATTGGCCACAAAACGAAAGTAATCTTCCCAAAGCAAAATGAAAATAAAGAAAACATCTGGTTTTTACAAATCTTATCTTAACATGCTACTTAAATACTCTCTAATGAGGGTTACCCAATAACTGTGTACATTTTTAATTCAACTTACACATAAAATTATTCATTTTCATTCATAAAAAATTTTTTTTGAGCACTCCAGTTTTATTTTTGGTGGTTTGTATTTCAATCCTGTTTTTTAAGATGTTGATAACCCGACAAAAACGCAACAGAATTTTATTTTTTATTATATTTTGATAATCAAATTTAATTTCAATCAAATCCCTTTGTAAACAAAGTAAGTGTATACATATTTTTCCATTTATTCTCACGTATGTACATAATATTTTTCGTGTATTTCAAAGAAATATACACTCTTTGTGTCCATGGATGGTTGTATGTGTGTAATGTATATAATAATTCGGTCGTTTGCGTTTCCATTTTTTTCGTAAATATATATAAGCACCACATATACTAGCGCATTAATAGATAACTATACACTACGCGCTTATATTTGCCTCTTTCTGCATAATTTAATCTTAGATATAACTATCTCATTTTATCTCGTCATCATCGTCGTCGTCGTCTTTTTGTTTTAGATTTTTTACTTTTTGAAATTGTGAATGTGTGTATATAAATTTTTAGTAGTAAAATATACACTAAAAACAGAAAAGTCCTATTAATGTCGATTTCTTCTCAATAAAAAAAATTAAATTGTTTTTATTTATTTGTTACAATAAATTTTGTTATAATTATTATTATTTATTTATTTAATGTGTATGTGCAATTAAAAATTATGTGGTGTTTAATCAAAGTGAAGAGTAATTAATTTCGTATACATAGGTACGATTTATGTATACTGAAAAAAAAGTAAAAATAATACTACATTATTTGTTCGGTGGTGTGCTGTAAAAAAAGAATTTCCCCAAAAAAAGATTGATTGAAATCTACGAGTAGTTTTGTTGTGTGTGATCGTTAAAAAAAATAAAATTAATAATGTTTCTATATTATTGTGAATTAGTGCACATTTTATTGAACCCAAATAATAATTGATTACCTAATGAAGCCGGTGATTTATTTGTCATCATTCAATACTAACTGGATTTATTGATAATTGATCAATTAAATTTTATTAAGAAAAAAGGTGATTTTAAATTATTTTTTTTTGTGGTGTTTTGAGTTTTTTGCTTTTATATACTAAGTGCTGTGTTGTATATAAAAAATATGTAGGTAAACACGAGAGATTTTGAAAGACGACGTTTCGTATGTATTTCGCTCACAAAAGCAAATATGGCATTTTATAATCCGATAATAATAATTATTATGTTTCTTGAACGAAGCAAAGTAGAAAAAGCTCGGTTCATTACTAGTTGAATGTTTATCATTAATTTGTACAAGTTTTTTTTTACGATTATTGTATTTTATACAAAAAAATGTATACGAAATTTTCATGGAGTAAAATGCAAATGAACAGAACAAAATGTGATTTTATTGATTTGTCTTTTCTCTCGATGTTTTTTTTACCATCGCATATCGCACCAACAATAACAACAACAACACATACACACACGACACACGAATAGTTGTAATTGGGGAATTTCTATTGTCGACGAGTCATTCCGTGCGATGAAAAATTGAAAAATGAATAAAAAAAAAAGAAAACCAGCGCGCGATACTCGCGACATTTCTTAATTTCCTTATATTATTAGTATAAGATTTTTATTTTTGTTACCTACTTTTCCGATTTCTTTGGAAAATTTTGTGTGCAGAATGTTTTTGCGCGAAATTTACTAGATATGTGTGTGGTGGATGAAGTGATTCTGTGCTGTTCCGATTCGATTCCATATAGTCTTGTGTTGGTTTATAAACTTTTTGGTGTCAATTTTTTAATGTGACGCGGGGTGGTGGTTCTCTGTTGGTGGTTTTGTTTGATAGAGAGCCCGAGATATAAAAAAAAGTAGTACGGAATTTAATCTTTGCCTCATGTTTGTAATTTCGATTGTTGTGTTTTGTATATGTGGAAGGATTCTAGGTTGCGCAATGAATTGGTTTGTCAAAGAGACAATAAAATTTATGTTAAGTTATTTGTAAATTATGTTTGATAGTTTTTTGTTCGATTCTCTGGATATCTAAAAGAAAATCCAGGTAAGATTACCATATTTACAATAATAAAAATTGGTGCCCATAATTTGATAAGCGTTTGTGAGAAATACAAAATCTGCGGCGTTAGCAACAAAGATAGACAAAATGAAGGCAATAAAATAAACCTTCGATTATAGTGTCGGAAAATAATTATTAAAAACCGTGTAAATGAGAAACAAAGGGTGTGAAAAATTTTTTTTGACGTACATTTTTTTTTTCATAATATTTCGTTAATTGCAAAAATAGTTTCGCATTCAATAATACAGAGTTTATAATATTTGTTTGTGACAGTGACAGGTGAAAAGTCAATTTTATTGATTCGCTTTGTGTGATAAATTTTTGTTGTGATTAATTGAATGTAATTGATCGAGCATTGAATGTCAAATTACTCGTTCAATAAAATTTCGTAAGCGATCAAGCGATTTTATGTTGTTCGAAGAATGATAGAACAAGTCATTGAATTTAATTAATTACAGTAAAATTAGAATGCACATTCAGGTTCTCCAACTATTGACAATATGTCTAGTAAAGCAACGGCCGACGTCATTTCACTAATCATGATTAACTAAACCCTTCTTCGAAGTTTTAGATTGGAAACTTTCTTCTGAATTAATGAAAAATGTGGCTGTCGGTAAGCGCTATTACTACTCAAAAAGGGTTACAATATTTTAGTGAACCTCGTTCATTATTAGGCTGCTCAGTAAGTTTTGTCGTTCGATAAGAGATAGTGCTATAAGGTTCGTTATTTTATTGGAATAAAACAAATTGTCTGAATGGAATAAAACAAGCTGTGTGTGAGGTATTGACGAAATTATTTTTTATTTGAAAGGCCATTATTTATGGAATATAACATCGTTCAAATATCCGCCGCAGCTTCTCACGGCGGCACAGATCCGAGAGGTCCAATTTTCAATGACTGCCGCATAGATCCGGCTAAATTTGAGTGATGGCATTGGTTATCTTGGCTTTAAGGGCATCGATCGATTGCGCCTTATTGGCATAGACCCACAACTTGAGGAAACCCCACAAGAAAAAGTTTAGCGGGGTCAAATCGCTCGATCTTGGTGGCCAATTCACGTCACCTCTGCGAGAGATAATCCTAGCTTCAAATCGTTCATGCAGAATATCCATCGTTTTGCTGTGTGGCACGTAGTCCCGTCCTACTGGAAACACATGTCATCTACCTCCATATCGTTCGAATTGGGCCAAAAGAAATCGGTTAGTATCATTATGTAGCGCTTGCCGTTGACGGTGATGGCCTCACCAACGTCATTTTCAAAAAAGTTCGTACCTATGACGCCACCGGCCCAAAATCCGCACTAAACAGTATTTTTTTGTGGATGCATCGCCACCTGGTGGACCTCGAGTGGGTTGGCGTCATCCCATATACGGCAATTTTGCTTGTTAACATAGCCATTCATCCAAAAATGCGCCTCGTCGCTAAAGAGGATTTTTCGGCCAAAATTAGGGTCCTCTTCCAAACGCTTCCAACAACTTTGAGGTCCTGGGTCAGTTGGATGTAGGCCCAAGTCCCAACGCAAAATTAACGGCTAGGAATTGACTGCCTCGGGTTCTCCTGTACATTTTCTCGAACCGCGGCTATGTTCTTGGCCGATCTGGCGTTCCTTTGACGTACGAGTGTTGGCTGATTGTTTACCGAACCGGTTGTCTCGAATTTGGTCACCACGTAAAACGCGCGCAACATTTGTACTAATGAACACTCATTCTGTTAATAAAGTTTTATCATTTGGACGTGCTGCTCAATCGTGTAACTTGTCATGGTGATTTGGCATCAGTGACTGAAAAACAACACTAGACTAGACAGACGCCATCAAAGCAACATGGCCTTCTGTCAACATCGACCCGCCCAAATTTAAAAACCCTTTACTACTTTTTTAGCAACACGTGTGAAGTGTCATGTAAATCTGTCAACTAATTCGTATATTTACAGCTGTTCAAAGTTGACGTGTCATAGAATTTTTTTACAATGGAAAAAATTGTATATCGTGTAATGATAAAATTCTTATTTTTGGAAGGTGTAGCACCAAAACAAAATCGTAGTAAAACTACAGCATATGGCTTTTAAGCCATGACATTTAATAGAAGAGACATTGAATAGAAGATCTAGGGATCCCGTTAGGCAAAATATTGCTCTCACTTTTTGACTGAAGTTTTTGGTTTCAGAACGCTGTGTGCGCAATGGATGCCGCATTCTCTACCATTTGAACAAAAATACATTCGACTTTCTCAGCAACATTTAGAGTTTGAAAGTATATAAAGGATTTTGTGCGTCGTTTCATCACTATGGATGAGCCTTAGGTCTACCCCAATGATCCTGAATCAAAACAAGAGGCTAAGGAGTTGTGTGAACCCGGTACTTCGGCCAAGAAAGTGTCAGCATCAGTTTTTTGGGATGCAAAAGGAAATTTGTTCTCCAAACTGGTAAAACAATAAACTCAGATTATTGTTGTAACATTTTGGACCAGCTGGATGTAAAAATTCGTGAGAAAAGATCTGGTTTACAGAAGAAAAAAATTATTCATCAAGTGATCAATAAAAATCCGGAGAACATTATTCTCGTAACAAATAAAAAGAAGTTACGACGAATGATTTTTATCTCAATATATAAATTATAAAAGTAATCAAAAAAATATAATACGCGGATGGTCTAGCGCGTGCCCGAAGAAAGTTTTCGTAAACAAGTAACCGACTTCCTTCAGTAGCAAAAGCCAGGCGTTTTCAAGTTGCATTCGGTTTTATATTGCTTATGTTACATCGGATCCAGTCACGAAGTTGGTTCAAAACTATAGAGCTCACACAAAAATGAAATCTACGAAATAATTTCGAGCGAAAAATAAGAACGTTTCCAAAACAGCCGTGATTGTTCAAAATCTTATAAGAGATCGTACTGATCAGCCTATCACCATTTCTATCAAAAAACCAATTCAGGACTTATACAATTAAAATGTGATGAACCGGAAAAAAGAAGTTTATTCAAAAACTAAAAAATCATTATTAATCGGAAAAATAGGCAAGATCTTTACTTCTAGGCTTTTCAATGAAGTTCACAAATTCTTTTTCCACTGTACATAAGAAGTAGATGAGATACACAACATTTATTCCAACAAGAAAAACCGTATTCCAATTTATCCATAACTAAGGTAATTTGAATTACCGAAACAAGAGAAAATACACGTGAGAAATTTTTCTAGACGCAGATGACAAAGATTGCTTACAGATGTGATTTCTATTTTCCAATTTAGATTAGAACCCAAATGGATGCCTGGATATTTTAGTGTTAACTAATTGAATATTAAAACACTCAGAATGGCAATCAAACTAAATTTATGATCAATTTTGTTTTGTTTTTGTCACTTATAATAAAACACCAAATGATAATCAATAATTTCTTTAGGAAATTTTCCAATCTAAACCAATACAATGTTTGCGGCAAAATCAGTTTAGTGACTGGTACATCAATTTCCATAATATCACAAACCTTTGGCATATTATTGATTATAACTTTTAACGATGATATTGTTTAGGTAAGATCTAAAAGAAATCATTGGTCTATAAATTCTATAAAACACAAGGAAGCTGACTAAGGTTATTAATGGGTTTAAGGGTTATATGTAATTCCGGTTATATGCTCCGATCTCCAAACGAACTTTGAGGTAAAGCTGTGAATCAAATTTCGGATGGCTTTTATCCTAATTCATAATCTTTATTTTCGGTTGTATTCTTGGGCCATTGTTTCTAATGCCCACTATGCACATGTCCTTGGTATAAACTAATCGCAGGTATCATTTATTATATGAGTAGCTGTGGTATGGTATGTTGGGCTGACATACTCTAATATTCACCGAAAGCTTGAGTTCGATTACCACCTAGCTTTTGGTATCATTCGTTAATACTTTAGGCATGGTTATCAGTTACGATGGGTTATCCAGGATTAAACACTTCATAATGATTTACTCTGGCTACTATCATACATCTTAAAATCTATGAATATACCAAATTAAAAGGAAGCTCTTCAATTCAACGCATCTTTTAACAAAGGTACAATTTTGTGTAAAAACCAAACATTTGATATTTAAAACCAATGAACGTACAAATTATCTGTACAACCTAGTTAATCTGTACTTAAAACATTGTTGTTTATTTGTTGAGTGCAAACGGAATAGATGTTTGTTTGTCTATAATCTGTATTGGAGTATCAACATTTATTTTTGTTTAGCTTAACCCTTTGAAACAAAGATAAAAGGGATCATTTTCCTGATAGAGACGAAATTACAAAGGTTTCTAAAATTTATATTCTTTAGCACAATCTGTTGAGTTAGTTTAGAATTTATGTTTGGATAAAGTAATAAGCGAATAATTATTTAAGAGTGGTACTACTATCAGCTACATACGAATAGAATAGTTCGACGATCATTCGTTTCACGATCAAATGTTTTCGATTTACAAAAATATTTTATACATTTTTTGTAATGAAATTTTTATGATAAAATAAACTTGGTAAATGTACGACACATTTTACTCAAGTATTTTAATTTAAATTTTGCGGTACCGTACTTTTTGTAGTAGCATTTACGCAGTACAATCCTACGAATAAACGTTTGATTAGTTGTTGAAAACTGCTAACTAGTTAGCAGTTAGCTAGTCTAACGATTACTAAAAACGACCTCCTTTTTTATGTACCAAACAAATTAGCCCTATCTTCGACTTTTGCATTTTCTTTGTGTTATTCCGACATTGATATCCGACTCGTTGCCATGGTGCTGCTTTCTTTGTGTTAAAGTGACAGAAATTTCGCCGTAGTAGTATCTTTCCGCTAAGCATTTTTAATATTGAATCAGTATTCCGTGATCAGAATCAACGTTAACATGTGCCCATTTCACTATGTAAATTTGATTGTTCATGCGCCAAAAATCCGTTACGAATTTGTGAAAGAATTTCAACCTGATCGTGATGGAAATTTGAGAATGAAATTCTCAGTTTGTGGTGGTAATAAGATTATTACCTTGTGTTAAAGGCCCCATGTCAAAATAATTGGAACCCGGAATCTGGAATATTTTCGGCCCGGTTCAGACAATGTTTATCCTTAGTAAATAATGTTTAAGATTACCTTTGTCTAGAAAATACAGTTGTAAGTGACAAGAAATTGCGGATAAACTTGTGGAGAACTTATTACACAGACAATGTTTTAGCTTCAATATCTTAGTTCACTTAGTTCAAGCAGGCCTATTGATTATGTTTAATATCACCATTGCCGCATATTGCCCTCGTCGATTAACTAAACTATTTTTCGAGGTAGATTATCTCATCATCTTCCCAGTTTATGTCATTTTTACCAAATCCATAATGGTAGTTGAGTTCTACAAGAAGAAAATCAGACTAATGAATCAATTCTCTTATATATGAAAATAATTGACATTTTGAATGAATCATGAATTTGAAGGGATCATTTTAGAAAAAAGCGACAATTCTAGCAGCGTAAGATTTTGTTGGTTTGAGTTTTTTTTTCTAAAGCCTAAAAATAATTCCTCGGGTTCAATATAAAATTAATCAATTACTCTGTGTTAGCTAGTAGCATCAATAGGTTTCAGTACTTTTATAAGTTGATTATACTTTTTGGAAACAACAAGTCGTCTGGAAAAATCATCGGAAAATTCGATTTGCTTCAAAATATCCCTCGAGTGAGACATGATGTCCAAAGTTATGCGTGACTACATACTTATTCACAAAGGTATTGAGAAATGCGCAGTTAATGCTTTAGCATCAATATATAACAGTTTTCTGAGCTAGGCAATTATTTATTTTAATGTGAATTTGATAATTCGGGAATTTAGCTCACATCAAGGCCTTCATACCGAAACATTTTTAGGGATCCCTTTTAAGATATTGGGTGACGGCTGTTGAAACTGTACATGTACAATTTGAAAAGTAAAAGATTTTGGATTAAAACAATGCTCATTTCTATTCTTGGAGTTTTGCTGGTAAACATTTGGTCTAGATCTAGATTGTCGTTTTTAAAGTCCTAATAAATTCAACAGTTCACCGAAAATGGATGAATATCACATTATTTCATTTTTATTTATTTCTTTAGACGCTTATAATTGTTAATAACATTTACCCAGTCCAACCAATGCACCCCATGTTGAGCAAGAGTCATTCTGTTGGTCTCTCTTGGTGTATAATGTGACCCAAAACCTTTGATGATTCGGTCACCGGGTTGGCGGCTGCGAGACCTATCAACTGTATTTCTTTTTATCGTAAGTCGACCACGAGAGAAAAATCGTAAAAATATCAACCATTTAACTCGAAATTCAAAGGCGTCATTCGAAATTGTATCTCGAGCCTTTCGTTGTAATCTAATTCAAATCTAAGGAATGTACTACCATTTACAATTGTAATGATGACACTGAACGAATTAACTCATACTAATTTCTCTTAACTGAAGAACATTCAGATGTGTCAATCTTGCCATAGAATAGCATCAAAAGTTCTAAATTTAAAGATAATTTGAATTTATCCTTCCGGATAATTAATTTTTATGATATACACATTTAATTCCTCTACTTGAACAATTTCTTAAGAAATACAACTTTTAAACAGCTTGTAAGATTTATCTAGTAATTTTCGACGCGGTAAGAGAATATTTAGAAAGTTATACACTGTCATATATCCATATGGCACTTTCACACATACTTTTTCCAGTTTCAAGTAGATTCGATGACGTAAGTGCGATGTCAGATATTTTTTGAGATTAGATCTGTTTCAATGGGCTAAAGGTAATAAATTAAAATTGATAGAAATTACCTGTTAGTAAAGAAACAAACAAAACTTAATATTTAATAATAATATTATTTAATTTATGATCTTAAATATCATCACAAGTGGTTTAATTAGCATTTGCTAATTATGTAATATTATTATTAGTAATTGTCAGCCTTTTCGCCCAGATGCCCAAATTATCCGTAAGATCTCCGTAAAATACACACTTGACATTTACTAAGCAGTTGTTCTTTTAATTGCATTAAGTTCTGTTTAAACTATAAAACTATTTTATTGTGTAATAGGAATTTTCTTTTCATTTTAAGACACTAACATACTCCACACAATTACGATAGTTATAAAAACACAATGCCATTATAAGAACAGTTAATTCAATAGCAACAACAACATAGGGAAAATTACTAAACAATAGAATATAACTTGTTCGAAAGAAACTAATTTTTGGACATGTAATGTCAGGTGATTTGAACACCAAAACAGGTGTTAAAATCGTTGTTCACTTTCTTTTGTGTGTGATTCCTATTTTGTACCTATGTACGATAACATTCAAAATTGATTATTTAAATTTATTTCTGTTTATTTTTAGGAATTCTGTCACCACCGGGTCCATTTTTGACGCCCAGCCCGTCCCCATCGATTCCAGCTAGTCCAAGGCTGCAACCGTCTCCATCGCAGTCGCCATTTTCTCAGGATGTGCTGCTGGTGACAAATAACCAACTCACCAATTCAACAACAGATCACACAAGCGATCGAAAATCGGTAACACCGACTCGCCGACCATCGATCCATCAATTGAGTAACAGTCCGAATGCCGGTACAATTGTATATAGGCCAAGTCCAACACAATCGCCGGCTTCGGCTGTTGCGGCACAAACAATTATTGGACAAGCTGGAAATGAATTTAATACAACGCTAGTTGGATCAAATAATATATCTTTAAGTAAAAAGGGAAAAAGAACGCCCCAAACAAATGCAGGCTATGGTCATGGGCCGTCTACAACGGCTTGCAGCCCAAAAGCGGCGAAAAAAATTATGTCATCATTGGGCGGTAGTCCAATCGCAAGCCCAAGTCCAATTGCGAGTCCTACATCTGGATCGACGTCATTGAGGCCACCGACACCTCAACCACAAATGATTCAGCAGGTAAATTATCTCATAAATCATACTTTATCTGTTACAGTATTCTGAATGTCCTTTTCGTATTTTAGTTTCCGGTAATGGTTCCTGGGAATCAAGTATTACAAATAATACAAGGAAATCAAATACTATCACAAAATCGACAGCAAATTGTTCCTGGTCAACAGCACACTCAAACAATAACTTCGCAACATCAACAACAAACGCAGTCGTCAATAGTAAATCAATTTGCTCAAAATCAACAATCAAATATAAAGCAAAATAAATTACCACAACAAATTTTACCAAAACCAACGGTTACAAGTACCTCAAATGCAGTGCATCATCAAAATGTTATACAGCAAACGTCTACATCTAATAATAAGACTATTGTTACGCAAACGAAAACGATATCGTCTATGCAAAGTCAACAAACTACGGCGAGTCAACAACAACAACAGCAGCAACAACAACATCACCAACATCAGTCACAAATGCAACAGCAGCATGTGGCAGCCGCTGTGGCTGCGGCGCAGCAACAACAACAGCAGCAGCAGCAACAACAGCAGCAGCAGCAACAACACCATCAGCAACAAACGCAGCAGTCTAATCAACAGGGTGGTCCAATAATATTGCCAACTGGAAATTTAAATCAGCCACTGTTATTAAATCAGCTCAATCAAATGCCTGTACTCGTGCAGCAGAATACTGCTCAAGGGGTTCAATTAATTTTGCGTCCTCCAACACCACAATTAACCGCACCAAGTTTAATTATACACAATGCACGGCCACAACTGCAACAGCCGCAACCGCAGCAACTACTACGCATTTTAAACACTAACGGAGCAATGCAATTAGCCACCGCGCCCACATTTATCGTGTCGTCGCAGGCTAACCTAATACAGCAAAATTTGCAGAGCATTAAAACAAATACGGCGGCCCCAATCACACAAATAGGCGGGTTACAAGCCCAAAGACAGCCACAACAAATTGCACTGAATAGTCACATATTGAGTCAGAGTATGGCTCAAATACAAAATCTGCAACTGAATGGAAATTTAACACAAATTCAAATGCCAAATGGTTTAAATGGGCAGTTTATATCCCAATTGCCACAATTTCAGCAGGGCTTGGCTGGTTTTAATCAAATCAATCAAAATATAAATTTGAATCAAATTAGTAGTACAAATTTAACCCAACTTGCATCGGCCGCTGCAGCATTTCAATCGCCACCGCACCAACAGCAACAAACTCAACCACAACAACAAAACCAATCATTGCAACAACCACAGAATTCGAGTGCTGATTTACAACAGCAATTAGCACAAAGCATTCAATTTTCTCAGCAACAGCAGCAACAACATCAGGCTGTGACGAACACATCACAGTCTACAAATTCAGCACCAATAATTATTTCTGATTGTAATAAGCCTGTGAATACGCTTCAAACAAATTATCATCCGGTTATGGATACAATGGGGCCTCGAGACGAAAGTCTAATGAACGTAAATCAGAAACCAGCTAAAAAGCCTAAGAAATCGAAAAAGAAAAATACTCAAGCTGCACAGCCTATTTTAATATCGGCTCCAATACCGCCGACAAATTCAACAATGACATCTGTTCCACCGCTATGTAACACAAATACCAATAATAATAATAATAATAATCAAAATAATAATAGTCTTAATAATAATAATAATAGCACAACGGCGACGGGAAAACTCGATTTAGCGAACGTGATGAAATTATGTGGCATCGGTATGGATGACATGGATGATTATGATATGGAAAACGATCAGCCAGAAGTGATACAGCACCTACCACCGTCGCCCTCATCACAGCAGCCAAATATGCCAATTAGCCAGGAGCAAACTACGGTAGATCAGAAAATGCCATCGGATATAATGATAACAATTCCTAGTTCACAAAATTCTGATATGCCGTTCACATTTACAATACCCCAAAGTGCTATGATCGATAATAGTCTAAATAAAAAGGAGGACGTGAAACTGCCCGAACCTTATATGATTACAATAGATCCTTCAGAAAATGGCCAGCCCTATACAATAGCCATTTCACAGAATTTAGATAATTCTAGTAAAATTGGAGATGGGGCTCACGGTGTGATAACATCGATGTCACAAACGTCAATGTGTTTACCCACAACTCTATTCAATTCGGTGCTAAATACGGCTATAACGCCAACAATACAAAGCCAAATAAATGAAATACAAAATCAATTGATGGGAGTTGGACCTGTAATGCCCACCATTTCAACAATACCACCAATCGCGTCTGCGACAGTTGCACCCACCATTACACCTGTCCTGAAAAAGGAGCCAAAGCCAAAGAAGCAACCGAAGAAAATGACGAAAAAAGCGGAAGCTGCACTAGCTGCAGCTCAAGCTGCTGCAGCGGCGGCGGCAACTGCAGCAGCTCAAGCTTCGGCATCTGGTTTAACATCCGTTACGTCCATGGTAACACCAATTAGTGCAACCTCTTCGGCGGTCCCTAATCAAATAGGTAATATTCAAATATCGCAAGTGGACTCAACTAAGGGCATGCAACCATCAATGATTAGTAATAAAACGATTGAGAATCAAATACAAATCACACCGATACTCGATCAGTCAAAACCCAACGTTCCTACAATGATGGGAGGTATGCATCAACAACAAATGCAGCAGCAATCGCAACCTATGACGTCGACTTCGACCTCGAATCAGTTAGTACAATCGAATTTAATGAACGCACAACAAACCAGTATCAATACACAAATTAATAGTAATCAAAATAGTGTTGTAAATATTCAGCAAAGTAACAATAACAGTAGCAATAATCAACTAGTAAATCCTATGATGTCGGCGGCGCCTCCACCAGCCTCGACGCCGTTAATACCACAATTGACGGGTAGTTTAAGTTTATCGTTTAGTGAAGATGGGCGGCTGATTTTAACGCATAATCCTAATCAGCCTCAAGATCCCCAATCACAGTTAATTCTACAGGCGATATTAACCGGAGCGCTAGGGCAGGTGACACTAGTGACTGAGCCACTTATTCAGCAACAGCCGAGTATACCTGAAAATAAATCAGTTGTTCAGCAACAACAGCAACCGATTCAAACGTCGACACCGCACACCACCCAGTCTCAACATTCTGTCATACAAACGCATGCGATGCAACCTCAACAGGCAATGCAACAACAGCCACAACAACAACAACAGCATTCTGTTCAACATATTTTATCACAACAACAGATTCAGTCACAAGTAATTCAACAGACATCTACGCAATCAATCCAACAACACACGATACAAACCCAGCCGATTCAGTCCCAACCGCAAATGCAACATCAACAGCAGCCACAATTGCAGATGCAACAGACGCACCAACAACAAAATAAAATAATGACAAATCAAAAAATTATTCAGCAACAGTTGCCTCCACCGCAATTTATGCAACAGCAGACAATGCCGATTTATTCTAACGCTTGCATTACGTCGATGACGAACCAAATGAATATAAATCCACCGACTTTTACAACGGCTACCGGGAATCATTCGGCTATGTTTCAAAATCAGCAAGTTGTGGCACAAAATAGCGGAATCGCACAAAAGGATAATAATAATCAAGGATCTAAGAAAAATGTTCAAACTTCGGTGATTCAAACATCACAGGCGTCACAAATAATTCCGCCGCCAACAATCCCAAATAGTATTTTACTAAATCAAAATGTACCACAAGTTGTGGAGTTACCAAAAATTGAGCCGAACCAACAACTATTCTCGCTGAATACGCTTACGAATCAAATAACTCAAATAAATCCAAATTTAACAACGGCCGCACTAGGTCCAATGGAGAGGCTATTAATTGTACCAGCTGGTATTAGTACACAACAATTAGCGCAATGTTTTGTTCAGGGACAAATACATTTTAATAATATTGGCCAAGTGACCCAATCCGATCCAAATCATAAAAATGCTATGATGCAGCAACAACAGCAGCTGCAGCAGCAGCAACAACAACAACAACAACAGCAGCAGCAACAACAACAACATATGAATCAAGTAATGCATCTACAGCAAGCTAAACAGAATGCGAAGGAGGCGAAAGCTAAAAATGCAGAAACTAAACCAAAAGGTCGTGGAAAAGGACGGAAACCGAAAAATCAGCAAATAGTAGAGCCAGTGATGCCAATGTCTATGAATGAAAACATAAATACAAAAAATAATTTCAAACAAATTGAGATTAGTAAAGCGCAAACTAAATTGCAGCAGTCGCAAGTAATTCATCCTCCACCTCAGTCAGTTATTACGCAAGGCCCGGGGCAAAACTTTATTGAAAATAAATCATTTCAAATGCAGCAGCCTACATCAAGGCCGCCATCAACATCGTCCGTATGTAGTAATACATCAATTTCATCAAATCAAAGCATTAATAATAGTCAACCGTCGATAATGAATCAATCAAATACTCCACTACTAACCCAGCAATCAAACCAATCATCTGTTATTCAATCAAAATTTCCACCAAATACGGCAATTATTCGTCCAACGATTGTGAATAATAGCAGTCATCAAACGCCAACTACTACAGCACCGTTGAGTATCGGAAGCATTCTAGCGTCGACAAAGCCAACTACCAATATAATGAATCCTATTGCACCACCACCTCATCTGCACAATCCGTCTGCCCATCCTCTCCCTCAACCCGCCAATAATAATATCCCACCGCCTGGTATTTTAATCCCACCGCATATGCCCTCAAATTCATCGTCAACCAATTCCCATCCTCTACCACCTTTGGTGTCAATGAATTCGTCCCGAGTTCAAACAATCCAGCTTACACCACAAAAACAACAGATGCTTAAAACTGTGCAGCTACAAATTCAGATGCTGTCAACGAAGCTCACAAATAAAAATTTACTGTCTACGCTTACGATACCGCCCGATTTTGATTTGCATAATTCGAGTTTAAACAACAAGACAATTCCCATTGTCGGTAATGTAAATTCGATGTCAGATAGTGAGATTTATGCTGCTCTGCAACGGCTGTTTGTGGAACAACAAAAAATTCTTGCAACCGGAAAAATTATACCAACAATTCCAGGGCCATTTGGAAATTCGTCGTTACTGTCACAAATTTCACCAATAGCAATTCCGACAAGTGCATCATCCTCAACATCTATTAGCAATAATAGTAGTAGTAATAGTAATAATTATAGTCATAATAATCATAGTAGTACAGCAATGATAAATTCTAGTATCACAAGTAATAACAACAACAACAATAATAATAATAATAATAGTAATATGATGATGACAAGTAGTAGTATATCAAGTAGTAGTCACAGTGGGCATCCAAGTATTACAAGTAGTGCAAATATGATGTCACAATTTATGCCTCCGAAAACTGAGCATAGTGATTCGTCTATGTCATTGACTGTACCAACTCCTATTACAATAGGTAGTGGATCAAGGGCGCATTCGCCAATAACAACAACAATTTCTTCTGTACAATCGAAAATTTCACCGCATGTTACGTACACTGAGCAAAATACTAGTAACAGTTGTGTTCTAACTCCCAGCCATAATACTTCGATATCGATACAGCCAAATTCCAATGTAGTGTGTAATCATCAAACAAATACTTCAATTCCAATGCCACCGCTGCTGAGTCGAGAACCGACACCAGTGCCACAGATTTTACCACCAATCACTACATCAACGTCACCTTCACCGCAGCAGCAATTACAATCGATTCAACAACACCAGCAGCAACAACACCAGCAGCAACATCAACAGCATTTGCCGCAGCAATCCCATGTTATGCCTCCTTTAACATCACTTCCTCCATCAAAACAATTTCAACTTCCTGCAGCACCACCACAATCGTGCGCCACCTCTTTGGTCCCCAGTGTAGTACAACAGCATCAAGAAACTAATTCAACATCAGCATCGCCGGCACCCCCTACTCCATCGACAACTCCAGTGATACAACATCCACCGGTGCCGACAACACCAAAAATTCCTCGTCATAGTTTGTGAGTGTGATGATCGAAAACAAAAATGTTCACCGTCATATTAATCGATAGATTTTTAATTACAATTTTCAAATTTTATTTTGATTTCCTTGCAATTTTAGGTTCGAACGGCAATGGGCTGTTGATTGGGATGGGTGTTCAAATCCGGATTATCATACACCATTTCAGAATAAGGAGGATGCTGTTAAGCGATTGATAAGGTAAATTAATCAGTTTTTTTTTATTAGCGATTAGGGAATGGAAAGGGAATTTCCGAAAGCGTTGAAGTTTTTTTTTTTTATAAATGCCGACTAATTATAACTGCATTAATTCATATAAAATTTTAAATTCTAAAATTATCGAACAAATTTGGCATTGCAACCTAACCAATTCGTTATTATTTGTTTATCTAACCCTTTTACATAAAAATAATTTATTACTGATGCTGGAAACTCGTCAGGCAGTAGAAATAAATCTTAATTTCTTTGTTTATTCTTATTATTACCAACATATCTGTGTATTTTACAGGCTCGATACTCTTGCAAAGATTATAAAGAGTTGTCGTGAGTTATTATAATTACTGTTCCGCTTTCGTTGAGAACACTTTACATTTTGACTTATCTCCTGTCTAAGTCATTAAGAACTTTTCATCTTTTGATCTTACAAACTTTCTTGACAAATATTCTGTTTATTGTCTTAGGTGTGAGATTATTCGCTCAGATACAAACTGTGTTGTCTCGAGCTTATCGGTGTTTTCGTCGAAACTGCATAAATGTAGCAATGTTTCTTTACAATTTAGTACAGAAATAATGTTACTTAGTATGGAAATATCATATTCTTGTGCGCTTAATTCTCTTCAAACTTCGAGTGCTTTGGCCCTAGCAAATTGGGTCAGGTAAAATTTCGCACCAATTTCACGTTATTGGACATCAATCCACCAACTATTATGCGTCGAGTGTGTACAGAGGAAAATATTGCTATTGCCCTCACAGGGCACAGTAATTGGGATTTGTAAGGTCTTGTGCAAGGATCTTGGTCTAAAGGCGTATAAAATACGGCTCGTGCTACAGACTCAGTTTGGAAAAAACAGTTTGGTGTGGTTTATGGGCCGGTGGAATCATCGGTTCGTATTTTTTAAAGCTAACGATCGCCGCAACGTTACCGTCAATGGCGCTCGCATTCGTTCGATAATTTCGGACTTCTTTTTTTGCCCAAAATGCATGAACTGAAACTGGTCGATATGTGGTTTCAGCAAGACGGCGCCACATGCCACAGAGCACGCGAAACCATGGACTTATTGAGAATGAGTTCGGTGAGCAATTTATCTCACGTTTCGATCCGGTGAATTTGCCGCCTAGATCGTGCGATTTGACGCCTCTTGCCTATTTTTTATTATCCTACGTGAAGTCTCTCGTCTATGTCAATAAACCAACAATAGTTGTAGAATTGGAAGACAACATTAAACGTGTCATTAGCGAGATACCAGCCGAAATGCTCGAAAAAGTGGTGAAAATTGGACATCCCCCATGGATCACTTAAAACGTAGCCGTGGCCAACGTTTACATGAAATTGAGAGACAATTTGAGAGATGAGAGAATTTTTATATGTTAGAATTAAAGATAAATAAGCACAGGACGAAGTGAAGTCAGGAAGAAATTCTATGTTGATAGCTTTTTAGTTCTGGCCTCCACCAGATTAGTGTAATCAAAAACAATCTTAACAAGTCTGCTATCTAAAACTTTCCAATGTTGATCTGTATCATCCTCTCATTTCACTCATCAACTAACAATTACACTCAAACTTCTTATCGTTTCAATTTTCATTTAACCAAATTTGGCCGATCTCAATTATTTGATTTCTAATATTATATCAAAGTCTATAAATGTCTCTTAAATAAAACTCATAATATAGAAAACACTAGATCGAACACTGATTACTCAACTTATGTTAATCCGTTTTCCTGTTTGTTTAATAAGCTTGAGCTTATTGCGACTACGACACTAAAACACAATCTGTAATTATTACAAATCCCAAACCTAAACGGTTTTGGAAATTATTGAACATGAAGAAAAATCGAATGCCAAACCAGACAATTTAGCTTATTTGGAGCAATCTACTGATGATCCTAGAATCATAACCAACCTGTTTGCCGAATTCTTCAATGATGCTTTTCTAATAACAGTATTTACATCCTGACTCAAATAATTTTAATTATAGGAGCAATTGTACACAGAATTTGTTGCCATGAACGTAGTCTATGACTTATCGATAAGATTAAAATAAATGAATTTAACGATAACTGTTCTTTCGGTCCGTAAGTTCCGCCAAATCACTTGGGCGGACTCAATTATTTATATCCATAAAAAGGCTGTAAATCGAATGTTTGTAAATTTTTGAAAACATTACACACTCCCCTTCAATTATAAACCGCCTTTTTCAAGCAGTTGGGTTTTTAAAAGAAATATGTCTTACTTAATTGAAATGATGTCACATACTATTAATATTCTGGTAAGCGATAAGGAGTTTGATGTAATTTCAATGGATTTAGTAATGCCTTCTTCAAAATCTCACTCAAAGTAATTTTGTTCAAAGTTAGTTTTTTGTTTGCTCAAATTATGTTCCCAGGATAGTAAACCGAAATTTACTGCATACAACCGAAATTTTGAATCTTATTTTGAACTGAGATACAGAAGCTATATTCACAATCTAAAGAATAAAATAAAAGGCGATCCCATACACTTTTGGAAATTTTTTAAAACCAAACGCGAAACTGATGGTTACGCGAAACGGATGGTAAAGATTTTGTTCAATCAGTCATTAAAATTACCAACTTTTCCACAAAAGTGGAAAATAACTAGAGTGACGCCTATTTTCAAAACTGGTTCTAGAAATGATGTTTCTTGCTACAGAGGTATTACATCTATATCTGCTATACCTAAATTATTTGAACTGGTAATATACAACTCATTCAAAGCAGTGATTCCGCGGTATTTATCACAATATCAACATGGTTTTATGCCTAAAAGATCAGTATCAACAAATCTCATAGAATCTACTAGCTATTCTATTAAAGAAATTATATTAAAGAAAGAAGAACAAACAAGTTGATGTAATATACACCTGCTTTGCAAAAGCTTTCGACTCCATCAGCCATTGTAAAACTTTGGAACACATTTTCAAGTTCGGATTTTCCAGTCAGTTTGTAGCTTGGTTCAAACTTTATTTGAGAAATCGAATCCCATATATTGAAATAGGAGGTAAAATGTCGAATAGAATTCAAGCAACCTCTGGTGTACCACAAGGCTCTCATGGCCCATGGATTTTCACAATCTTCATTAATGGTATTACTGAAGTAATAAAGCATTCCAATATCCTAATGTTCGCAGATGACTTCAAAATTTACAAAGCCATCGAGTCAGTCGACGATGCCAATAAACTACAGGAAGATATTGACAACCTAGGGTTATGGTGCGAGTTTAACTCTTGGAGTCTCAATATTGGAAAGCGCCAAATCTCGAGCACCGTCAAGCCAACCCTGTTACACAAGGCTACAAGATAAATGATGTACTCCTCCAGGTAGTAGTAGAAAGTAACGACCTAGGGGTTACTTTCGTTGAAAACATGAACTTTACTAAGCACATTGAGCTGTGCATCGCTAGAACGAACTCCATGCTCGGTTTTGACAAACTTTGGACGGGTGACATTTTTGATGTGGAAACAATTAAGATCCTGTGTTGTGCTTACGTTCGATCCCAGTTGGAATATGCTGTACATTTATGGTGTCCGTTCTACGAAGATCATATCCAAAGTATTGAGAAAATTCAAAAAAAAGTGTATACGCTACTTGACCTGGAAAGACGGGTGGGTTTATGATTATGATCTACCCCACGTAAACATACAGCGACAACCACCATATTTAACCGGGTGTAAGTCATACAACTTGACAACTCTAGCAAATAGACGCGAATTGCTAAAAAGTACATTTATTGGTAATCTCATACTAGGCCTAATCGACGCACCGGATGTGCTAAAGTCAATTAAAATAAAGGTTCCTGGTAGACAACTAAGAGAGCATGACTTCCTCCACTTAGACACACAAAACCAACTATGACGATAATGAACCGATGATATGTAAGAGTTTCAATAGAATTAACTATTTATTTGATTTTTGTGTAACTAAAAATAATCGTAAAAGTAGATTAAGGCTTTATGCCCGCCCCTCAATGATTTAACTTGTTATTTCAAATCCAAATTTATTATATTTTGTATTTTTTCAAGTCAAATTTGTAGACTTATTTCAATATAAATGAATGAGCGAAGATTGTTAGCCTGTCGCTCAACCTGATTATTACGTGTGTGGGTCACGTACTGGTGAAGAAACTTAAGGCATCCAGTCCTACCTTGGAACAAATTTATATAGCGCGCCGCTTGATACAAGAAAGAGGCCCGCTTCAACCGCTCCTAACCTGGAGAACAGATGCTGATTTGGTACTGGTTTTACGGCGGCAATAACTCGCCATGACATGTAGTGTTGATGACGACAAACCGAATTTCGTCAAATTGCTTTCAAAGATGTTGCCAATGCGATGTTCAATTCCGCAATGAGCTCATAGTGCGCATCAGAGATTTTATCTTAGGGCTCTCAGTATCCCTAGTACTAGATAAGTTTAAACCAAGGTGTGCATGTCAATTGATATTCATCAATGAAGGGTGAACTAAATGAATGAATTCTCCCCTCTGATCGCTACAATCATCTCCATTGAAAGTAACGCCAGCTGTATCAGAGAAAAAACAGAATGTCCGATCTACTCACATTGGATATGGGAGACATGAAGAATTTGCTTATGCTCCAATGAAGGAAAACCAAGCAGAGCCTAGAGGACCAACCTAGACAAATGTGATCAACAACTGAAGGCCCCCGTAGTCCAATAACTTTAAAGTGCTATTGAGTTTGAAAGCACTTGAGCTAATATACGAATAATCGCACATACGGGGTGATATGTACTGAAATACAAATGACAGCAGTGAGACGAGAGCCTTCCTGACCTGGAAGGACAAATAACAAAATCAGCGTATCAAGCTTATCCCATTGTCCCTGTATGTTTTAAATTGGTTAACAGTCTATACATTCATTAGAAAAGTTAGTTAAATTTATAGACCAGTGGCACTATTCTGGGTTGCCTTGGGAGGGAATTTGCTGACATACTTTTGTGACCTACTGATGGAATCAATTTAGTGTAAGTTATGTCGAAACAAAGTTAAATGCGATTTTAGAGTCATTTCAAGTCGTATTTATTTTAGTTTTTTGAGACGTGCATCATAGCAAGGTAGCCACTTTTGAGCTTAGGACGCTGCTTGCTGTAGCACATACAGTTTTTTTATCTAATTCAGGAATCTTACCTTCTTGATGGTGCTGTGTCTGGATTAGACCACAACGTTGGCCGGATCTTTTGCAAGAGGTTAGAGCTTGCATTTAATATCAGTGCAACTCCCCTTCACGGATGTAGCTCAGCTGACGTTATGGCTGTGCTTGTCACCTTCAAATCTTCGATTTCATGCAAAACACCAGTTTATCGTCCTTATGACGATGTTTCACGCTCAGATACTCCAGGTGGCAGGCTGCAATCGTAATGCTCATAACTCCTTATGGGACAGCTCCAATATTAATTATTAATACTAGGTAGTTAGTCTGTTTAACGATCTAATTGCTTCTGAATTTGAAAAAATAGGTAAGGGTGTGAGCCAATTTTGCGAATTTTATAAGGAGAGAAGTGATTGATATTAGTTTGCGCTCTAGGACAATTGATATTCTTTCCTCAGACAAAAAGTGTATCACTTTTAACATAAACCTTTAAAAACCATCTGTGGGCTAAAACCTTACCGTAATAAAAAGCTAATCAACTGGAAAACTCTTTTGAGCTCCAACCTCTGATAATTTCACTAGGCGAGATGCGTTCGGTTGACTATATTGAACTATATAGTCTTTGACGCAAGCAAATAGCAGCTTTCGCAAGTCTTGTCCTTCATTACCAAACTCGGAAAAGCCTTTTTGCTGTATCGATCTTAAAAAAATTAAGGAAAACTACCAGGAAATTTAAGAATAGAGACAAAAGATCCAACCTTCAGAATGATTGGGATTTATTCTTAGCAGGACAAAGTGAATATAAAAAAGTTTAAGATCCGCTCGTAGGGCTTCTTGGATTAGTTTCTGTGAAGAAATTAACAGTCTACGGGATCACGGGAGAGTGACTTCCTCCAATAGGAAAATTGCGGAATTGCTAATGACTGTTCACTTCCCGGTTGTGACTGTATTAATTCTGAAACTCTAAGTCTGTTGATTCCGGAGAACCCAACGCTACTGGCAACCTAGCTGACTGGAATTTAGCACAGTCGCTCTTGAAGTCTTGCGCTGGAGTATTTTCTCCTTTGAGCCATATAAGACAGGTGGCCCTAATGAGGTCCAGCCTGTTGAATTGCAACACCGGTTTCTTCTTCGCGATCACTTACTCTTTTTCAAGCTTGTGTTGCTTTCGGGATTGTCCAGCAATTTTGGAGCAGAAATAAAGTTATTTGCATCCCTAAAGGATCAGTGTACCTAAAGCATTTATGCCTATTATTCTCTTCTCAACCTTTCTCAAAGATCTTAAGAGAATTGTCGACAGACTTATCAGAGATCGCCACTTATTTAATTTCTCACTCTATAGCATGCAACATGGTTGGTAAATCGTGTAAAACTTGTTACAAGAATCGAAAGATCACTTAACATTGAAGAGTTTATCGTGGACACGTTCCCAGATATTGCATGTGCCTTTGATATGATCTCGTTTTCTACCATTATCGAAACCTGCACGAATTTTGGCATTGACTAAACCATCGTTGGATGGATTGGATTCATGCTCAAGTCGCGCATTGCTGAGGTCGAGCTGGATTGTCCTTCAGTTTATCTCCAAATGTTATCCCCAGAGGGGTGTTTTATCACCTCTGCTCTTGGTGATTGATGATTTACTTGTTAAATTACACCAATTCACCTGTGTCAGGTAAACACTTAACAATCATATCTGACTTAATTCAGCGCGCCTTCGAGTTGTAAAGAGGTGGTACCCTGAGAAGAGTTTGTGCGTTAATCCAACCAAGATCAGTTTACCGGTCTTTATTAGAAAGGAAATACTGATAAACTGTTTGTCTCTTCTCCTTTCGGGGAAAGGATCACCAGATCAGATCATAAACATCCTGGAACTTTCAACTTGAAAGTAAACTTCAAAAGGACACTGCCGTTTTTCGGCAATTTAGAAGAGTATTTGGAAAGTTCTCGGGGTTGACCCCCACAATGCTGATGTTTACTTATAAAATGTTGGTCTTACCTGTCTTACGCTTCCGTGGCCCGTCTTAAAATTAAATCCCGCTTTAGCGAAACTTAACAGTCTACAGGGTGTGGCATGCAGGGCTATAAACAGTGGTTTGTCCTCGACTCCGATCCTCGCTTTGCAGACAATTTTGATCCTATCCCCGCTGCAGTCTTTCATTCTGGGTACGGCATGTTCCGCGTTTAGACTAAGGTGCGTTGGGACGTGGAACAACCTAGGCTTGGTTGCAGGGCATAGACAAATTATTAATCTCTTCAGTTCATCTATACCAGAAATCATTATGATTAATGACAAACTGTTACCAGAATTCGGCGTCGATAATTCCTTCTCAGTACTTTACCCATCCAGAGAGACCTTTGGTTATCTCAAGTCTCAAGACTTCAAAAACCGGGTGTCTGGATCGTTAGTTTAGAGCTGACTTAGATGCGGGTTTTGGAATCTACTGCCCTTTACTTGATCTACGATCTTACGGCTGTCTGGGTTGAAGATGAAGTATAATTTTGTGTATGGATAGTAAAGTGTGCTCAATGGATTGCGGAATCCTGTGGCCACTTCTAAACTAAGGACTGTAAACATTTTAGTAGCCGCCTGTGTTGCAACAATAGTATCGAGGTCATGTGGGTGTCGGGCTCATTGTGATATTGGGGGAAATGTAATGGCTGATTCTTTGGCCAGGAGAGGTTCGCGTCTGGATTTCATCGGATTTGTTGAGCTTGACTTTATTAAAGGTAAGAAAGCTATTAAGAACTACGTTCCCTACGAAGCTAAGGCCATTAGCTTGCTTCCTCCACCTACCAAAAGCCGAAAAATTTTATTTTTGAACCTAATTTGAGGTTAACTAAGTATGTTTTGTCTCTGAAGAAATACTAGCTACGAGTTTTGGTCGCTATGCTTGCGGGTCGTAGCCGTTTCAAACTCCATTTACAAAGAACTCCTTGTGAGAAGTGTCTTGAAGAGGTTAACGACAGCATTCACTTTATTTTCTGTTGCTCAGCCTTCCAGTTAATTAGGTTTCGGTTTCTTGATCACAGATCTTTGAATGTTGATTAGTTGTCCTCACTGCCTGGTTCAAATTATTCTACTCAAGAATAAAAATATTCAACAACGAAATAACAGCAAACTGCTGTGCAGACTACTGTACAATGAAATGCCAGTTTTCGGTGTTCCTTTATATCGTAAGTAAAACTGGTAAATCAAGTTTAGTTTGAAACAGCGATGGGGTTAAGCAATAAGTTGGTCATAGCACTCAAAGGTTAAGATGTTGTAAAAAAAATTTAATTTCACATTTAAAGTTCGAAGCTCAGTTTCTTTGTTTAAAATACAATACTTTCAAGCTAATTTCATCATTAATTAATTTGATAAATTCTAGAAAGATTAATTGATCTAAGTTTTATTAGACCCCTCGTATAAAAGTAAATAATTATTTTTTTCATTTCATTTTTTCAGATATCATCTTATGCTAAAAGGTGATGAGAACGACATTGAAGATCAACAAGATAAATTCGATCAGGCTGCACTTGAATTTAAAGGACAGTTTCGTGACATGCTGCACAAATATCAGAATTTACTAATGCAGGAATCGATGGTAAATTTACAAATACAATTATTTGTAATTTATGATAAATTAATTAATTAAAATTCTATTTAAAACTAGCGGCATGTTCAAACATCGGAACTAATCCAAATTGATCGATTAATTGTGGGCGATATAAAAAATGAAATTTACGAAATACAAAAGGAGATGAGTAATGCTAATCGTCAAGCACAATTAGAATTCGAGCAACAAAATCAACTAATCAAACAGGAAAGCTTAATTGTTGATCCATCACTAAAATTTGACGTAAAAAATGAGATCAAACTGGAAAAGGAAATTGTTCCGCTTCCTCTAGAAAGTTTTGCGGATTCAAGTACTGGTCACATGATGGTTTCGTCGACGTCTGTTTATAATATGCATAGTTTGCAGCAGGCGGCACTAAAACATCAAAAGAATGAACCGGGTGGATCCAGAGTTAAGAAAGAGGTTGACAGTTTCGATATTGAGTCGGAGATAACACCGAGTTTTATAATGAAAAATTCGGAATTTGGTGCGACAAATCCATCACAATCGCAAAATATACATCAACAGTTACCGTCCGGCCATAGTAGTAATAGTGAATTTAACGTAGATGAAGTAAAATCCAGTGAACCATACGATGAATGGTTGTGCATACAGAAGGAGTTGAGTTATATCGCCCATAAGCGGGACGAACCGGGAAATAACCAAATCCGAAATCCGGTGCTAAATCAAACCGATCAAAATCGCAAATCGGTGGACAAAGAATTATCGGAGATATTTGATAATAGTCCGAAAAGTGTAGAAAAACAATTGGACGAAATTTTTAATCCACCCAAACATCATAATCGTGACAATTCACCCCTCTCAGAATTTTTCGATCCGCACAAATCGATATTCGATGAGGAAACAAATGCTGCCCATCATCATCACCATCATCATGTGATCGATAAAGGTAATTCCGATTTGGTTGAATCGAGACTCGAGGCTCTGTTTCATGGCGGTGGAGGTGGCGGCAGTGTAACATCCGCATCGAGTAGTGAAAATTATGTGGCCAAATCGAATAACATCGATCATACACAAATGGCTGAGTTTATGATGATGAATGCCCGAAATAATGGTGATCGTGCTATGGAAAATCTTAATCAACGTTGGCTTATGGATTATCATCAGCAGCATGTTGCAGCCCAGCAGCAGCAGCAATCACAGTCGTCATTCGATTTTGACGGACGGCTTGATACGAATATAAAGCGTGCGTGGAATGGTGACATCGATATAATACAGCAGGCGAATAAGAAAATGTGTTTTACACATAAGAATGTTGATTTGGATCGAGATTATTTAGGGCTTGGTGAAACGGGTTCACCGCATGCGTTAATGGAAACGCACTATCAAAATAATTTCGATAGTTTAGGTGGTCTGCAACAAAATCATGCAACATTCGATGATGATATAACGCGACATGTGCAAAACGCTATCGATAGTATATTAAACTTACAAAATTCGGATACAGACTCGTTACATTTCTCTTTAGACCCATCGATGAATTCGTTTTTGTCGGATAGTCCGCTGGCGACAACGCCACGGCCACCGTCCGTTGCGAAACGAAAAACAACGCTGCAGCAGCAGCTTCATACGAATAACAGGTGTATGGATGATATTAGTGATTTGTTGATTAGTGGGGCGGGTGGGAGTGGCAGTGGTCCAGGTGGTGGTTGTTTAGGTGGTGGCGGTGGTCATCATTTACTGCAACATCATCATCATGTTGCGACGGTGAATAGTCATCGAATGAATGAAATGATGATTGGTGATTCATCGTCGGCCACCGCTACACAGAGTACGGGTGTTACACCATCTATTGTCGGTGAATATGGTGGTGTACCCGCGAATCTAGGTAATAATAATAGTAGTAATAATAATAGTATCAATGCTAATATTGTTGATGATTCGTGTAAATCAATTATAACATCTTGACAACTTTCGATTGGTCATTTTATTACCACAACAGCATTATGAAACTGTACTACTAGGTATTTTATTTAATAATTTTATTGTGGAATTGAACATTTTAACCACGCGTCATTGTATAGTGTTCTAAGATGCGCGCATTTAATAAAACAAGAAAATTTATTTTTTTTTGATTGTTAAGAAAATGTGTAAATACCTAGATTAATATGTTTATGTAATTTTTATATTATTGATTAAGCAAAAAAAAAAAAGGAAAACGTAAATTTTCTAATTTTTATTTATTATGATGATGGAAAATATTATGTATAAATTATAATTAATTAAAAGAGCAAATCAATTTAATAAACGCGGAAGGAAATAGAAACATATAAATTAAATTAAATAATCTTATATAACGTAAATTATTACTATAATTAATTAACTATATAATATATATGATATATTAGAAAAGAGTAAATGTTTTTAATTAATTACAAAAAATAAAAAATAAATAAATAAAAATATAAAAGAAAATCTAATTTAATTTATTTTGTATTTTATTAAGAGTGACAAATTAATTAATTAATCGTGTAGACATTTTATTTTATAAACTAATCAAATAATTTTGTTTCGTCTCACAACATACACACACACACAAACACAAATACGTAAATTATCTAATTTATTTTTGTAATTTGCATACACAAATTTAGTTAGTTTATAAAAAAAAATAATAATTACAAACAATAATTAAAAATAATTAATAAAAAATCGAAAGAAGTGAGAGGAAAGCTAATTGGTTGTGTTAATTTTATTTTTAAATTTAATTTTAATACACTCGCAATAATTTTTATTTTTTGTTATTTTAAATTATTTGTTTTGTTATTAATTAATTAAATAAAGTAATAATTAAAAAAAACAATCTGTAGGAATGTGTTGTTTTAATAAATTTATAAAAATTTATTTTATGTATGTGTTGTCTCAAGGTGCGCGCCCCTCCCCCCGGTTAACATATTCGATCTATTTTGTAGTCTAACTTGAGATTTATTTAATTTTTTAATTATTTTTAATTTAATATTTAGTCGTGCCGTTCGTACACGACTCGAATGTTTTTTTTATTTTAATTAGTAGAAATTGTATAAAAAATAAACAAAATCAAGTATCTACTTTCCTTCCGTATATTTAAAGCAAAAATTATTAATATTATAATTATATATATATATATTATTTAATTTATTGTTTTATGAAATTTTATAATTTTTAAATCGCCGCGACTTAAATAATAAAAACGGTATACTGTGACATTTTTAACGTGCTCCATAATTTTATTTAAGTTTAATTATTTTTTTATGTATGCATGTAAGAATGCGTATTAAAGTAAAATATTTAAATTAATAAATAAATTTATTTAAAAAGTAAAAAGAAATTACATTTTAAGACTGATAAAAATGTGTAAATAAATAAATAATGATGCTGAAAATAAAATTAAAGTTTACTAAAAACAAAAAAATAAAACACAAAAATAATAAAATGTTAGTATAATAATTACACAAACTAATTAAATTAATAATTGTATAAAATGCAATGAAACAAAATAATTAATTTATGTAATAAAAATATAAATTAATAATTTTTAAAACAAAACAAAAATGAATAATATTGTTCCTGCTGATAATAAATTTCACTGATTTAATTTTATTTTTCTAACACCGTCCCAAATATAACTCTTCTAACTAATATTTAATATTTATTTATTTATTTGGTGCCCCCGCCATCACCACCACCGCCTCACATTGTGTTTTTAAGCAATTTAATACCGTGCGTGTGTAACCAATATAGCAATATATATTTTAAATATTTTTGGCCGACTGTAAATAATTTTAAAATCAAACAAACCAATTAATTAATTATCGGGAACTATTAAAAAATCGAAATTATTCAGCACCTAACCACACTTACACACACAGTCAGTGAAATAAAATATTTTAACAAAATTTTATTAATTTTACATTATAAAATTTGTAATTTTGAACAATTCAGTATTATAGATTTTATTTAAATAGAAATATCACTCTCGATCGCGCGGTCGCGAAATTAATAAACTAATCCACATATACAAAAGCAGACACATACACACACATACACGATAAACAATCAAAAACATATCATAAGAGAGTAAATAAATTAATTACAAATTTCTATAATTAACAAACAAAATCCTAATTCAAAATTACAAATACGATGATTTTTAATTTTATTTTCGTTTATTATTTTTACAAACAAATCTAAATAAATTATATAAAACAAAAAAAAAACTTATAAATATTATTGTATATTTGAATAATAAATAAAATTAATTATGTAATTTAAAAATTAAACTAAAAAAAAAATAAAAAAACAAAAAAAAACTAATAATAATTTAATTAAAAATAAAGTATATATAAATATAATTATATTATTATAAATATTACATTATTTTATTTTTATTTTTTTTTTCTTGGGTGATTGTAAAAAGTTTAAATAATAATTATTATATATAAATTTATATATATATATATATATATATATATATATATACATATATATTATGAATATATAATTGAAAAATGATTTATTAAGAATTTTAGTTATATGAACACACAACAACAACAACCACAAAACAAATAAAAAAATTTGAAAAAAATATTAACTAGAATTATATTATTATATTTAGATAAATGATTTTTTTAAATTTTAATTGTGTTTTATTTTATTTATGCAAATGATGGAGTGTTGTGTGCATCGGAGCACTACTTATTATTCATCCGCCTCTCATTTACAACACTAGCCAATATGAGATGATTCAACTTGACATTCTACGCAATGGTGATCCAATCAATGAATTTCAGGCGAATAAAAAATTCTTGTTTTTCTTCAAATTTAGCAAGGCTTACTACCCCTTGCCGTTCTTCCAGACGAAAAAAATTGTATTGATCAATTGTGAAAGGTTATGGAATTTTGTCCAGTTTCGCTGTAATCAATAATCAAACTTTGGAGCACTTTTCAGCCTCAAAACAATATCCGCTCTTTACATAATCAATTTGCTCATAATTCCTTCTTCAACATGATATTCTGCAATTGAGATCAAATCCGGTTTTCAAAGTGCGGTACTTCCAATAACCGCGCTTTCCAAGTATAAATTACCGGTTGTTTCTTGCTCAACATGTTATTCGCATAACCAATAATCATTTTGAGCCGGAAAATCAACAATAAAATGTTTTCATTTTTTTTGCGAAAATCCCTGATGGTTAGCCTTACTGTTTTTTACCGGATAAAATTTGTTGTCTCAGATTCTGTAAGTTTCGGTTATTTCCGATAAATGTGGGAATTTTGAGTAGAGCTGCGTTTAAATTACTGCAATATGTTGCCTCATTCGGATGCAATCAAATTTCGATTGCAAAGTGTGACCGGTTTTCAAAGTGCGGTACTTCCAATAACCGCGCTTTCCGAGTATAAATTACCGGTTGTTTCTTGCACAACATGTTATTCGCATAACCAATAATCATTTTGAGCCGGAAAATCAACAATAAAATGTTTTCATTTTTTTGCGAAAATCCCTGATGGTTAGCCTTACTGTTTTTTACCGGATAAAATTTGTTGTCTCAGATTCTGTAAGTTTCGGTTATTTCCGATAAATGTGGGAATTTTGAGTAGAGCTGCGTTTAAATTACTGCAATATGTTGCCTCATTCGGATGCAATCAAATTTCGATTGCAAAGTGTGACCGGTTTTCAAAGTGCGGTACTTCCAATAACCGCGCTTTCCGAGTATAAATTACCGGTTGTTTCTTGCTCAACATGTTATTCGCATAACCAATAATCATTTTGAGCCGGAAAATCAACAATAAAATGTTTTCATTTTTTTGCGAAAATCCCTGATGGTTAGCCTTACTGTTTTTTACCGGATAAAATTTGTTGTCTCAGATTCTGTAAGTTTCGGTTATTTCCGATAAATGTGGGAATTTTGAGTAGAGCTGCGTTTAAATTACTGCAATATGTTGCCTCATTCGGATGCAATCAAATTTCGATTGCAAAGTGTGACCGGTTTTCAAAGTGCGGTACTTCCAATAACCGCGCTTTCCGAGTATAAATTACCGGTTGTTTCTTGCTCAACATGTTATTCGCATAACCAATAATCATTTTGAGCCGGAAAATCAACAATAAAATGTTTTCATATTTTTGCGAAAATCCCTGATGGTTAGCCTTACTGTTTTTTACCGGATAAAATTTGTTGTCTCAGATTCTGTAAGTTTCGGTTATTTCCGATAAATGTGGGAATTTTGAGTAGAGCTGCGTTTAAATTACTGCAATATGTTGCCTCATTCGGATGCAATCAAATTTCGATTGCAAAGTGTGACCGGTTTTCAAAGTGCGGTACTTCCAATAACCGCGCTTTCCGAGTATAAATTACCGGTTGTTTCTTGCACAACATGTTATTCGCATAACCAATAATCATTTTGAGCCGGAAAATCAACAATAAAATGTTTTCATTTTTTTGCGAAAATCCCTGATGGTTAGCCTTACTGTTTTTTACCGGATAAAATTTGTTGTCTCAGATTCTGTAAGTTTCGGTTATTTCCGATAAATGTGGGAATTTTGAGTAGAGCTGCGTTTAAATTACTGCAATATGTTGCCTCATTCGGATGCAATCAAATTTCGATTGCAAAGTGTGACCGGTTTTCAAAGTGCGGTACTTCCAATAACCGCGCTTTCCGAGTATAAATTACCGGTTGTTTCTTGCACAACATGTTATTCGCATAACCAATAATCATTTTGAGCCGGAAAATCAACAATAAAATGTTTTCATTTTTTTGCGAAAATCCCTGATGGTTAGCCTTACTGTTTTTTACCGGATAAAATTTGTTGTCTCAGATTCTGTAAGTTTCGGTTATTTCCGATAAATGTGGGAATTTTGAGTAGAGCTGCGTTTAAATTACTGCAATATGTTGCCTCATTCGGATGCAATCAAATTTCGATTGCAAAGTGTGACCGGTTTTCAAAGTGCGGTACTTCCAATAACCGCGCTTTCCGAGTATAAATTACCGGTTGTTTCTTGCACAACATGTTATTCGCATAACCAATAATCATTTTGAGCCGGAAAATCAACAATAAAATGTTTTCATTTTTTTGCGAAAATCCCTGATGGTTAGCCTTACTGTTTTTTACCGGATAAAATTTGTTGTCTCAGATTCTGTAAGTTTCGGTTATTTCCGATAAATGTGGGAATTTTGAGTAGTGCTGCGTTTAAATTACTGCAATATGTTGCCTCATTCGGATGCAATAAAATATCGATTGCAAAGTGTGACCGGTTTTCAAAGTGCGGTACTTCCAATAACCGCGCTTTCCGAGTATAAATTACCGGTTGTTTCTTGCTCAACATGTTATTCGCATAACCAATAATCATTTTGAGCCGGAAAATCAACAATAAAATGTTTTCATTTTTTTGCGAAAATCCCTGATGGTTAGCCTTACTGTTTTTTACCGGATAAAATTTGTTGTCTCAGATTCTGTAAGTTTCGGTTATTTCCGATAAATGTGGGAATTTTGAGTAGAGCTGCGTTTAAATTACTGCAATATGTTGCCTCATTCGGATGCAATCAAATTTCGATTGCAAAGTGTGACCGGTTTTCAAAGTGCGGTACTTCCAATAACCGCACTTTCCGAGTATAAACTACCGGTTGTTTCTTGCTCAACATGTTATTCGCATAACCAATAATCATTTTGAGCCGGAAAATCAACAATAAAATGTTTTCATTTTTTTTGCGAAAATCCCTGATGGTTAGCCTTACTGTTTTTTACCGGATAAAATTTGTTGTCTCAGATTCTGTAAGTTTCGGTTATTTCCGATAAATGTGGGAATTTTGAGTAGAGCTGCGTTTAAATTACTGCAATATGTTGCCTCATTCGGATGCAATCAAATTTCGATTGCAAAGTGTGACCGGTTTTCAAAGTGCGGTACTTCCAATAACCGCGCTTTCCGAGTATAAATTACCGGTTGTTTCTTGCTCAACATGTTATTCGCATAACCAATAATCATTTTGAGCCGGAAAATCAACAATAAAATGTTTTCATTTTTTTGCGAAAATCCCTGATGGTTAGCCTTACTGTTTTTTACCGGATAAAATTTGTTGTCTCAGATTCTGTAAGTTTCGGTTATTTCCGATAAATGTGGGAATTTTGAGTAGAGCTGCGTTTAAATTACTGCAATATGTTGCCTCATTCGGATGCAATCAAATTTCGATTGCAAAGTGTGACCGGTTTTCAAAGTGCGGTACTTCCAATAACCGCGCTTTCCGAGTATAAATTACCGGTTGTTTCTTGCACAACATGTTATTCGCATAACCAATAATCATTTTGAGCCGGAAAATCAACAATAAAATGTTTTCATTTTTTTGCGAAAATCCCTGATGGTTAGCCTTACTGTTTTTTACCGGATAAAATTTGTTGTCTCAGATTCTGTAAGTTTCGGTTATTTCCGATAAATGTGGGAATTTTGAGTAGAGCTGCGTTTAAATTACTGCAATATGTTGCCTCATTCGGATGCAATCAAATTTCGATTGCAAAGTGTGACCGGTTTTCAAAGTGCGGTACTTCCAATAACCGCGCTTTCCGAGTATAAATTACCGGTTGTTTCTTGCACAACATGTTATTCGCATAACCAATAATCATTTTGAGCCGGAAAATCAACAATAAAATGTTTTCATTTTTTTGCGAAAATCCCTGATGGTTAGCCTTACTGTTTTTTACCGGATAAAATTTGTTGTCTCAGATTCTGTAAGTTTCGGTTATTTCCGATAAATGTGGGAATTTTGAGTAGAGCTGCGTTTAAATTACTGCAATATGTTGCCTCATTCGGATGCAATCAAATTTCGATTGCAAAGTGTGACCGGTTTTCAAAGTGCGGTACTTCCAATAACCGCGCTTTCCGAGTATAAATTACCGGTTGTTTCTTGCACAACATGTTATTCGCATAACCAATAATCATTTTGAGCCGGAAAATCAACAATAAAATGTTTTCATTTTTTTGCGAAAATCCCTGATGGTTAGTCTTACTGTTTTTTACCGGATAAAATTTGTTGTCTCAGATTCTGTAAGTTTCGGTTATTTCCGATAAATGTGGGAATTTTGAGTAGAGCTGAGTTTAAATTAATACAATATGTTGCCTCATTCGGATGCAACTCAAATTTCGATTGCAAAATGTGACCGGTTTTCAAAGTGCGGTACTTCCAATAACCGCGCTTTCCGAGTATAAATTACCGGTTGTTTCTTGCTCAACATGTTATTCGCATAACCAATAATCATTTTGAGCCGGAAAATCAACAATAAAATGTTTTCATTTTTTTGCGAAAATCCCTGATGGTTAGCCTTACTGTTTTTTACCGGATAAAATTTGTTGTCTCAGATTCTGTAAGTTTCGGTTATTTCCGATAAATGTGGGAATTTTGAGTAGAGCTGCGTTTAAATTACTGCAATATGTTGCCTCATTCGGATGCAATCAAATTTCGATTGCAAAGTGTGACCGGTTTTCAAAGTGCGGTACTTCCAATAACCGCGCTTTCCGAGTATAAATTACCGGTTGTTTCTTGCTCAACATGTTATTCGCATAACCAATAATCATTTTGAGCCGGAAAATCAACAATAAAATGTTTTCATATTTTTGCGAAAATCCCTGATGGTTAGCCTTACTGTTTTTTACCGGATAAAATTTGTTGTCTCAGATTCTGTAAGTTTCGGTTATTTCCGATAAATGTGGGAATTTTGAGTAGAGCTGCGTTTAAATTACTGCAATATGTTGCCTCATTCGGATGCAATCAAATTTCGATTGCAAAGTGTGACCGGTTTTCAAAGTGCGGTACTTCCAATAACCGCGCTTTCCGAGTATAAATTACCGGTTGTTTCTTGCACAACATGTTATTCGCATAACCAATAATCATTTTGAGCCGGAAAATCAACAATAAAATGTTTTCATTTTTTTGCGAAAATCCCTGATGGTTAGCCTTACTGTTTTTTACCGGATAAAATTTGTTGTCTCAGATTCTGTAAGTTTCGGTTATTTCCGATAAATGTGGGAATTTTGAGTAGAGCTGCGTTTAAATTACTGCAATATGTTGCCTCATTCGGATGCAATCAAATTTCGATTGCAAAGTGTGACCGGTTTTCAAAGTGCGGTACTTCCAATAACCGCGCTTTCCGAGTATAAATTACCGGTTGTTTCTTGCACAACATGTTATTCGCATAACCAATAATCATTTTGAGCCGGAAAATCAACAATAAAATGTTTTCATATTTTTGCGAAAATCCCTGATGGTTAGCCTTACTGTTTTTTACCGGATAAAATTTGTTGTCTCAGATTCTGTAAGTTTCGGTTATTTCCGATAAATGTGGGAATTTTGAGTAGAGCTGCGTTTAAATTACTGCAATATGTTGCCTCATTCGGATGCAATCAAATTTCGATTGCAAAGTGTGACCGGTTTTCAAAGTGCGGTACTTCCAATAACCGCGCTTTCCGAGTATAAATTACCGGTTGTTTCTTGCACAACATGTTATTCGCATAACCAATAATCATTTTGAGCCGGAAAATCAACAATAAAATGTTTTCATATTTTTGCGAAAATCCCTGATGGTTAGCCTTACTGTTTTTTACCGGATAAAATTTGTTGTCTCAGATTCTGTAAGTTTCGGTTATTTCCGATAAATGTGGGAATTTTGAGTAGAGCTGCGTTTAAATTACTGCAATATGTTGCCTCATTCGGATGCAATCAAATTTCGATTGCAAAGTGTGACCGGTTTTCAAAGTGCGGTACTTCCAATAACCGCGCTTTCCGAGTATAAATTACCGGTTGTTTCTTGCTCAACATGTTATTCGCATAACCAATAATCATTTTGAGCCGGAAAATCAACAATAAAATGTTTTCATTTTTTTGCGAAAATCCCTGATGGTTAGCCTTACTGTTTTTTACCGGATAAAATTTGTTGTCTCAGATTCTGTAAGTTTCGGTTATTTCCGATAAATGTGGGAATTTTGAGTAGAGCTGCGTTTAAATTACTGCAATATGTTGCCTCATTCGGATGCAATCAAATTTCGATTGCAAAGTGTGACCGGTTTTCAAAGTGCGGTACTTCCAATAACCGCACTTTCCGAGTATAAATTACCGGTTGTTTCTTGCTCAACATGTTATTCGCATAACCAATAATCATTTTGAGCCGGAAAATCAACAATAAAATGTTTTCATTTTTTTTGCGAAAATCCCTGATGGTTAGCCTTACTGTTTTTTACCGGATAAAATTTGTTGTCTCAGATTCTGTAAGTTTCGGTTATTTCCGATAAATGTGGGAATTTTGAGTAGTGCTGCGTTTAAATTACTGCAATATGTTGCCTCATTCGGATGCAATAAAATATCGATTGCAAAGTGTGACCGGTTTTCAAAGTGCGGTACTTCCAATAACCGCGCTTTCCGAGTATAAATTACCGGTTGTTTCTTGCTCAACATGTTATTCGCATAACCAATAATCATTTTGAGCCGGAAAATCAACAATAAAATGTTTTCATTTTTTTGCGAAAATCCCTGATGGTTAGCCTTACTGTTTTTTACCGGATAAAATTTGTTGTCTCAGATTCTGTAAGTTTCGGTTATTTCCGATAAATGTGGGAATTTTGAGTAGAGCTGCGTTTAAATTACTGCAATATGTTGCCTCATTCGGATGCAATCAAATTTCGATTGCAAAGTGTGACCGGTTTTCAAAGTGCGGTACTTCCAATAACCGCGCTTTCCGAGTATAAATTACCGGTTGTTTCTTGCACAACATGTTATTCGCATAACCAATAATCATTTTGAGCCGGAAAATCAACAATAAAATGTTTTCATTTTTTTGCGAAAATCCCTGATGGTTAGCCTTACTGTTTTTTACCGGATAAAATTTGTTGTCTCAGATTCTGTAAGTTTCGGTTATTTCCGATAAATGTGGGAATTTTGAGTAGAGCTGCGTTTAAATTACTGCAATATGTTGCCTCATTCGGATGCAATCAAATTTCGATTGCAAAGTGTGACCGGTTTTCAAAGTGCGGTACTTCCAATAACCGCGCTTTCCGAGTATAAATTACCGGTTGTTTCTTGCACAACATGTTATTCGCATAACCAATAATCATTTTGAGCCGGAAAATCAACAATAAAATGTTTTCATTTTTTTGCGAAAATCCCTGATGGTTAGCCTTACTGTTTTTTACCGGATAAAATTTGTTGTCTCAGATTCTGTAAGTTTCGGTTATTTCCGATAAATGTGGGAATTTTGAGTAGAGCTGCGTTTAAATTACTGCAATATGTTGCCTCATTCGGATGCAATCAAATTTCGATTGCAAAGTGTGACCGGTTTTCAAAGTGCGGTACTTCCAATAACCGCGCTTTCCGAGTATAAATTACCGGTTGTTTCTTGCACAACATGTTATTCGCATAACCAATAATCATTTTGAGCCGGAAAATCAACAATAAAATGTTTTCATTTTTTTGTGAAAATCCCTGATGGTTAGCCTTACTGTTTTTTACCGGATAAAATTTGTTGTCTCAGATTCTGTAAGTTTCGGTTATTTCCGATAAATGTGGGAATTTTGAGTAGTGCTGCGTTTAAATTACTGCAATATGTTGCCTCATTCGGATGCAATAAAATATCGATTGCAAAGTGTGACCGGTTTTCAAAGTGCGGTACTTCCAATAACCGCGCTTTCCGAGTATAAATTACCGGTTGTTTCTTGCTCAACATGTTATTCGCATAACCAATAATCATTTTGAGCCGGAAAATCAACAATAAAATGTTTTCATTTTTTTGCGAAAATCCCTGATGGTTAGCCTTACTGTTTTTTACCGGATAAAATTTGTTGTCTCAGATTCTGTAAGTTTCGGTTATTTCCGATAAATGTGGGAATTTTGAGTAGAGCTGCGTTTAAATTACTGCAATATGTTGCCTCATTCGGATGCAATCAAATTTCGATTGCAAAGTGTGACCGGTTTTCAAAGTGCGGTACTTCCAATAACCGCGCTTTCCGAGTATAAATTACCGGTTGTTTCTTGCTCAACATGTTATTCGCATAACCAATAATCATTTTGAGCCGGAAAATCAACAATAAAATGTTTTCATTTTTTTGCGAAAATCCCTGATGGTTAGCCTTACTGTTTTTTACCGGATAAAATTTGTTGTCTCAGATTCTGTAAGTTTCGGTTATTTCCGATAAATGTGGGAATTTTGAGTAGAGCTGCGTTTAAATTACTGCAATATGTTGCCTCATTCGGATGCAATCAAATTTCGATTGCAAAGTATGACCGGTTTTCAAAGTGCGGTACTTCCAATAACCGCGCTTTCCGAGTATAAATTACCGGTTGTTTTTTGCTCAACATGTTATTCGCATAACCAATAATCATTTTGAGCCGGAAAATCAACAATAAAATGTTTTCATTTTTTTGCGAAAATCCCTGATGGTTAGCCTTACTGTTTTTTACCGGATAAAATTTGTTGTCTCAGATTCTGTAAGTTTCGGTTATTTCCGATAAATGTGGGAATTTTGAGTAGAGCTGCGTTTAAATTACTGCAATATGTTGCCTCATTCGGATGCAATCAAATTTCGATTGCAAAGTGTGACCGGTTTTCAAAGTGCAGTACTTCCAATAACCGCGCTTTCCGAGTATAAATTACCGGTTGTTTCTTGCTCAACATGTTATTCGCATAACCAATAATCATTTTGAGCCGGAAAATCAACAATAAAATGTTTTCATATTTTTGCGAAAATCCCTGATGGTTAGCCTTACTGTTTTTTACCGGATAAAATTTGTTGTCTCAGATTCTGTAAGTTTCGGTTATTTCCGATAAATGTGGGAATTTTGAGTAGAGCTGCGTTTAAATTACTGCAATATGTTGCCTCATTCGGATGCAATCAAATTTCGATTGCAAAGTGTGACCGGTTTTCAAAGTGCGGTACTTCCAATAACCGCGCTTTCCGAGTATAAATTACCGGTTGTTTCTTGCTCAACATGTTATTCGCATAACCAATAATCATTTTGAGCCGGAAAATCAACAATAAAATGTTTTCATTTTTTTGCGAAAATCCCTGATGGTTAGCCTTACTGTTTTTTACCGGATAAAATTTGTTGTCTCAGATTCTGTAAGTTTCGGTTATTTCCGATAAATGTGGGAATTTTGAGTAGAGCTGCGTTTAAATTACTGCAATATGTTGCCTCATTCGGATGCAATCAAATTTCGATTGCAAAGTGTGACCGGTTTTCAAAGTGCGGTACTTCCAATAACCGCGCTTTTCGAGTATAAATTACCGGTTGTTTCTTGCACAACATGTTATTCGCATAACCAATAATCATTTTGAGCCGGAAAATCAACAATAAAATGTTTTCATTTTTTTGCGAAAATCCCTGATGGTTAGCCTTACTGTTTTTTACCGGATAAAATTTGTTGTCTCAGATTCTGTAAGTTTCGGTTATTTCCGATAAATGTGGGAATTTTGAGTAGTGCTGCGTTTAAATTACTGCAATATATTGCCTCATTCGGATGCAATAAAATATCGATTGCAAAGTGTGACCGGTTTTCAAAGTGCGGTACTTCCAATAACCGCGCTTTCCGAGTATAAATTACCGGTTGTTTCTTGCTCAACATGTTATTCGCATAACCAATAATCATTTTGAGCCGGAAAATCAACAATAAAATGTTTTCATTTTTTTGCGAAAATCCCTGATGGTTAGCCTTACTGTTTTTTACCGGATAAAATTTGTTGTCTCAGATTCTGTAAGTTTCGGTTATTTCCGATAAATGTGGGAATTTTGAGTAGAGCTGCGTTTAAATTACTGCAATATGTTGCCTCATTCGGATGCAATCAAATTTCGATTGCAAAGTGTGACCGGTTTTCAAAGTGCGGTACTTCCAATAACCGCGCTTTCCGAGTATAAATTACCGGTTGTTTCTTGCTCAACATGTTATTCGCATAACCAATAATCATTTTGAGCCGGAAAATCAACAATAAAATGTTTTCATTTTTTTGCGAAAATCCCTGATGGTTAGCCTTACTGTTTTTTACCGGATAAAATTTGTTGTCTCAGATTCTGTAAGTTTCGGTTATTTCCGATAAATGTGGGAATTTTGAGTAGAGCTGCGTTTAAATTACTGCAATATGTTGCCTCATTCGGATGCAATCAAATTTCGATTGCAAAGTGTGACCGGTTTTCAAAGTGCGGTACTTCCAATAACCGCGCTTTCCGAGTATAAATTACCGGTTGTTTCTTGCACAACATGTTATTCGCATAACCAATAATCATTTTGAGCCGGAAAATCAACAATAAAATGTTTTCATTTTTTTGCGAAAATCCCTGATGGTTAGCCTTACTGTTTTTTACCGGATAAAATTTGTTGTCTCAGATTCTGTAAGTTTCGGTTATTTCCGATAAATGTGGGAATTTTGAGTAGAGCTGCGTTTAAATTACTGCAATATGTTGCCTCATTCGGATGCAATCAAATTTCGATTGCAAAGTGTGACCGGTTTTCAAAGTGCGGTACTTCCAATAACCGCGCTTTCCGAGTATAAATTACCGGTTGTTTTTTGCTCAACATGTTATTCGCATAACCAATAATCATTTTGAGCCGGAAAATCAACAATAAAATGTTTTCATTTTTTTGCGAAAATCCCTGATGGTTAGCCTTACTGTTTTTTACCGGATAAAATTTGTTGTCTCAGATTCTGTAAGTTTCGGTTATTTCCGATAAATGTGGGAATTTTGAGTAGAGCTGCGTTTAAATTACTGCAATATGTTGCCTCATTCGGATGCAATCAAATTTCGATTGCAAAGTGTGACCGGTTTTCAAAGTGCGGTACTTCCAATAACCGCGCTTTCCGAGTATAAATTACCGGTTGTTTCTTGCTCAACATGTTATTCGCATAACCAATAATCATTTTGAGCCGGAAAATCAACAATAAAATGTTTTCATTTTTTTGCGAAAATCCCTGATGGTTAGCCTTACTGTTTTTTACCGGATAAAATTTGTTGTCTCAGATTCTGTAAGTTTCGGTTATTTCCGATAAATGTGGGAATTTTGAGTAGAGCTGCGTTTAAATTACTGCAATATGTTGCCTCATTCGGATGCAATCAAATTTCGATTGCAAAGTGTGACCGGTTTTCAAAGTGCGGTACTTCCAATAACCGCGCTTTCCGAGTATAAATTACCGGTTGTTTCTTGCTCAACATGTTATTCGCATAACCAATAATCATTTTGAGCCGGAAAATCAACAATAAAATGTTTTCATATTTTTGCGAAAATCCCTGATGGTTAGCCTTACTGTTTTTTACCGGATAAAATTTGTTGTCTCAGATTCTGTAAGTTTCGGTTATTTCCGATAAATGTGGGAATTTTGAGTAGAGCTGCGTTTAAATTACTGCAATATGTTGCCTCATTCGGATGCAATCAAATTTCGATTGCAAAGTGTGACCGGTTTTCAAAGTGCGGTACTTCCAATAACCGCGCTTTCCGAGTATAAATTACCGGTTGTTTCTTGCTCAACATGTTATTCGCATAACCAATAATCATTTTGAGCCGGAAAATCAACAATAAAATGTTTTCATTTTTTTGCGAAAATCCCTGATGGTTAGCCTTACTGTTTTTTACCGGATAAAATTTGTTGTCTCAGATTCTGTAAGTTTCGGTTATTTCCGATAAATGTGGGAATTTTGAGTAGAGCTGCGTTTAAATTACTGCAATATGTTGCCTCATTCGGATGCAATCAAATTTCGATTGCAAAGTGTGACCGGTTTTCAAAGTGCGGTACTTCCATTAACCGCGCTTTCCGAGTATAAATTACCGGTTGTTTCTTGCTCAACATGTTATTCGCATAACCAATAATCATTTTGAGCCGGAAAATCAACAATAAAATGTTTTCATTTTTTTGCGAAAATCCCTGATGGTTAGCCTTACTGTTTTTTACCGGATAAAATTTGTTGTCTCAGATTCTGTAAGTTTCGGTTATTTCCGATAAATGTGGGAATTTTGAGTAGAGCTGCGTTTAAATTACTGCAATATGTTGCCTCATTCGGATGCAATCAAATTTCGATTGCAAAGTGTGACCGGTTTTCAAAGTGCGGTACTTCCAATAACCGCGCTTTCCGAGTATAAATTACCGGTTGTTTTTTGCTCAACATGTTATTCGCATAACCAATAATCATTTTGAGCCGGAAAATCAACAATAAAATGTTTTCATTTTTTTGCGAAAATCCCTGATGGTTAGCCTTACTGTTTTTTACCGGATAAAATTTGTTGTCTCAGATTCTGTAAGTTTCGGTTATTTCCGATAAATGTGGGAATTTTGAGTAGAGCTGCGTTTAAATTACTGCAATATGTTGCCTCATTCGGATGCAATCAAATTTCGATTGCAAAGTGTGACCGGTTTTCAAAGTGCGGTACTTCCAATAACCGCGCTTTCCGAGTATAAATTACCGGTTGTTTCTTGCTCAACATGTTATTCGCATAACCAATAATCATTTTGAGCCGGAAAATCAACAATAAAATGTTTTCATTTTTTTGCGAAAATCCCTGATGGTTAGCCTTACTGTTTTTTACCGGATAAAATTTGTTGTCTCAGATTCTGTAAGTTTCGGTTATTTCCGATAAATGTGGGAATTTTGAGTAGAGCTGCGTTTAAATTACTGCAATATGTTGCCTCATTCGGATGCAATCAAATTTCGATTGCAAAGTGTGACCGGTTTTCAAAGTGCGGTACTTCCAATAACCGCGCTTTCCGAGTATAAATTACCGGTTGTTTCTTGCTCAACATGTTATTCGCATAACCAATAATCATTTTGAGCCGGAAAATCAACAATAAAATGTTTTCATATTTTTGCGAAAATCCCTGATGGTTAGCCTTACTGTTTTTTACCGGATAAAATTTGTTGTCTCAGATTCTGTAAGTTTCGGTTATTTCCGATAAATGTGGGAATTTTGAGTAGAGCTGCGTTTAAATTACTGCAATATGTTGCCTCATTCGGATGCAATCAAATTTCGATTGCAAAGTGTGACCGGTTTTCAAAGTGCGGTACTTCCAATAACCGCGCTTTCCGAGTATAAATTACCGGTTGTTTCTTGCTCAACATGTTATTCGCATAACCAATAATCATTTTGAGCCGGAAAATCAACAATAAAATGTTTTCATTTTTTTGCGAAAATCCCTGATGGTTAGCCTTACTGTTTTTTACCGGATAAAATTTGTTGTCTCAGATTCTGTAAGTTTCGGTTATTTCCGATAAATGTGGGAATTTTGAGTAGAGCTGCGTTTAAATTACTGCAATATGTTGCCTCATTCGGATGCAATCAAATTTCGATTGCAAAGTGTGACCGGTTTTCAAAGTGCGGTACTTCCATTAACCGCGCTTTCCGAGTATAAATTACCGGTTGTTTCTTGCTCAACATGTTATTCGCATAACCAATAATCATTTTGAGCCGGAAAATCAACAATAAAATGTTTTCATTTTTTTGCGAAAATCCCTGATGGTTAGCCTTACTGTTTTTTACCGGATAAAATTTGTTGTCTCAGATTCTGTAAGTTTCGGTTATTTCCGATAAATGTGGGAATTTTGAGTAGAGCTGAGTTTAAATTAATACAATATGTTGCCTCATTCGGATGCAACTCAAATTTCGATTGCAAAATGTGACCGGTTTTCAAAGTGCGGTACTTCCAATAACCGCGCTTTCCGAGTATAAATTACCGGTTGTTTCTTGCTCAACATGTTATTCGCATAACCAATAATCATTTTGAGCCGGAAAATCAACAATAAAATGTTTTCATTTTTTTGCGAAAATCCCTGATGGTTAGCCTTACTGTTTTTTACCGGATAAAATTTGTTGTCTCAGATTCTGTAAGTTTCGGTTATTTCCGATAAATGTGGGAATTTTGAGTAGAGCTGAGTTTAAATTAATACAATATGTTGCCTCATTCGGATGCAACTCAAATTTCGATTGCAAAATGTGACCGGTTTTCAAAGTGCGGTACTTCCAATAACCGCGCTTTCCGAGTATAAATTACCGGTTGTTTCTTGCTCAACATGTTATTCGCATAACCAATAATCATTTTGAGCCGGAAAATCAACAATAAAATGTTTTCATTTTTTTGCGAAAATCCCTGATGGTTAGCCTTACTGTTTTTTACCGGATAAAATTTGTTGTCTCAGATTCTGTAAGTTTCGGTTATTTCCGATAAATGTGGGAATTTTGAGTAGAGCTGAGTTTAAATTAATACAATATGTTGCCTCATTCGGATGCAACTCAAATTTCGATTGCAAAATGTGACCGGTTTTCAAAGTGCGGTACTTCCAATAACCGCGCTTTCCGAGTATAAATTACCGGTTGTTTCTTGCTCAACATGTTATTCGCATAACCAATAATCATTTTGAGCCGGAAAATCAACAATAAAATGTTTTCATTTTTTTGCGAAAATCCCTGATGGTTAGCCTTACTGTTTTTTACCGGATAAAATTTGTTGTCTCAGATTCTGTAAGTTTCGGTTATTTCCGATAAATGTGGGAATTTTGAGTAGAGCTGCGTTTAAATTACTGCAATATGTTGCCTCATTTGGATGCAATCAAATTTCGATTGCAAAGTGTGACCGGTTTTCAAAGTGCGGTACTTCCAATAACCGCGCTTTCCGAGTATAAATTACCGGTTGTTTCTTGCTCAACATGTTATTCGCATAACCAATAATCATTTTGAGCCGGAAAATCAACAATAAAATGTTTTCATTTTTTTGCGAAAATCCCTGATGGTTAGCCTTACTGTTTTTTACCGGATAAAATTTGTTGTCTCAGATTCTGTAAGTTTCGGTTATTTCCGATAAATGTGGGAATTTTGAGTAGAGCTGCGTTTAAATTACTGCAATATGTTGCCTCATTCGGATGCAATCAAATTTCGATTGCAAAGTGTGACCGGTTTTCAAAGTGCGGTACTTCCAATAACCGCGCTTTCCGAGTATAAATTACCGGTTGTTTCTTGCTCAACATGTTATTCGCATAACCAATAATCATTTTGAGCCGGAAAATCAACAATAAAATGTTTTCATATTTTTGCGAAAATCCCTGATGGTTAGCCTTACTGTTTTTTACCGGATAAAATTTGTTGTCTCAGATTCTGTAAGTTTCGGTTATTTCCGATAAATGTGGGAATTTTGAGTAGAGCTGCGTTTAAATTACTGCAATATGTTGCCTCATTCGGATGCAATCAAATTTCGATTGCAAAGTGTGACCGGTTTTCAAAGTGCGGTACTTCCAATAACCGCGCTTTCCGAGTATAAATTACCGGTTGTTTCTTGCTCAACATGTTATTCGCATAACCAATAATCATTTTGAGCCGGAAAATCAACAATAAAATGTTTTCATTTTTTTGCGAAAATCCCTGATGGTTAGCCTTACTGTTTTTTACCGGATAAAATTTGTTGTCTCAGATTCTGTAAGTTTCGGTTATTTCCGATAAATGTGGGAATTTTGAGTAGAGCTGCGTTTAAATTACTGCAATATGTTGCCTCATTCGGATGCAATCAAATTTCGATTGCAAAGTGTGACCGGTTTTCAAAGTGCGGTACTTCCATTAACCGCGCTTTCCGAGTATAAATTACCGGTTGTTTCTTGCTCAACATGTTATTCGCATAACCAATAATCATTTTGAGCCGGAAAATCAACAATAAAATGTTTTCATTTTTTTGCGAAAATCCCTGATGGTTAGCCTTACTGTTTTTTCCGATAAATGTGGGAATTTTGAGTAGAGCTGCGTTTAAATTACTGCAATATGTTGCCTCATTCGGATGCAATCAAATTTCGATTGCAAAGTGTGACCGGTTTTCAAAGTGCGGTACTTCCAATAACCGCGCTTTCCGAGTATAAATTACCGGTTGTTTCTTGCTCAACATGTTATTCGCATAACCAATAATCATTTTGAGCCGGAAAATCAACAATAAAATGTTTTCATTTTTTTGCGAAAATCCCTGATGGTTAGCCTTACTGTTTTTTACCGGATAAAATTTGTTGTCTCAGATTCTGTAAGTTTCGGTTATTTCCGATAAATGTGGGAATTTTGAGTAGAGCTGCGTTTAAATTACTGCAATATGTTGCCTCATTCGGATGCAATCAAATTTCGATTGCAAAGTGTGACCGGTTTTCAAAGTGCGGTACTTCCAATAACCGCGCTTTCCGAGTATAAATTACCGGTTGTTTCTTGCTCAACATGTTATTCGCATAACCAATAATCATTTTGAGCCGGAAAATCAACAATAAAATGTTTTCATTTTTTTGCGAAAATCCCTGATGGTTAGCCTTACTGTTTTTTACCGGATAAAATTTGTTGTCTCAGATTCTGTAAGTTTCGGTTATTTCCGATAAATGTGGGAATTTTGAGTAGAGCTGCGTTTAAATTACTGCAATATGTTGCCTCATTCGGATGCAATCAAATTTCGATTGCAAAGTGTGACCGGTTTTCAAAGTGCGGTACTTCCAATAACCGCACTTTCCGAGTATAAATTACCGGTTGTTTCTTGCTCAACATGTTATTCGCATAACCAATAATCATTTTGAGCCGGATAATCAACAATAAAATGTTTTCATTTTTTTTGCGAAAATCCCTGATGGTTAGCCTTACTGTTTTTTACCGGATAAAATTTGTTGTCTCAGATTCTGTAAGTTCGGTTATTTCCGATAAATGTGGGAATTTTGAGTAGAGCTGCGTTTAAATTACTGCAATATGTTGCCTCATTCGGATGCAATCAAATTTCGATTGCAAAGTGTGACCGGTTTTCAAAGTGCGGTACTTCCAATAACCGCGCTTTCCGAGTATAAATTACCGGTTGTTTCTTGCACAACATGTTATTCGCATAACCAATAATCATTTTGAGCCGGAAAATCAACAATAAAATGTTTTCATTTTTTTGCGAAAATCCCTGATGGTTAGCCTTACTGTTTTTTACCGGATAAAATTTGTTGTCTCAGATTCTGTAAGTTTCGGTTATTTCCGATAAATGTGGGAATTTTGAGTAGAGCTGCGTTTAAATTACTGCAATATGTTGCCTCATTCGGATGCAATCAAATTTCGATTGCAAAGTGTGACCGGTTTTCAAAGTGTGGTACTTCCAATAACCGCGCTTTCCGAGTATAAATTACCGGTTGTTTCTTGCTCAACATGTTATTCGCATAACCAATAATCATTTTGAGCCGGAAAATCAACAATAAAATGTTTTCATTTTTTGCGAAAATCCCTGATGGTTAGCCTTACTGTTTTTTACCGGATAAAATTTGTTGTCTCAGATTCTGTAAGTTTCGGTTATTTCCGATAAATGTGGGAATTTTGAGTAGAGCTGCGTTTAAATTACTGCAATATGTTGCCTCATTCGGATGCAATCAAATTTCGATTGCAAAGTGTGACCGGTTTTCAAAGTGCGGTACTTCCAATAACCGCGCTTTCCGAGTATAAATTACCGGTTGTTTCTTGCACAACATGTTATTCGCATAACCAATAATCATTTTGAGCCGGAAAATCAACAATAAAATGTTTTCATTTTTTTGCGAAAATCCCTGATGGTTAGCCTTACTGTTTTTTACCGGATAAAATTTGTTGTCTCAGATTCTGTAAGTTTCGGTTATTTCCGATAAATGTGGGAATTTTGAGTAGAGCTGCGTTTAAATTACTGCAATATGTTGCCTCATTCGGATGCAATCAAATTTCGATTGCAAAGTGTGACCGGTTTTCAAAGTGCGGTACTTCCAATAACCGCGCTTTCCGAGTATAAATTACCGGTTGTTTTTTGCTCAACATGTTATTCGCATAACCAATAATCATTTTGAGCCGGAAAATCAACAATAAAATGTTTTCATTTTTTTGCGAAAATCCCTGATGGTTAGCCTTACTGTTTTTTACCGGATAAAATTTGTTGTCTCAGATTCTGTAAGTTTCGGTTATTTCCGATAAATGTGGGAATTTTGAGTAGAGCTGAGTTTAAATTAATACAATATGTTGCCTCATTCGGATGCAACTCAAATTTCGATTGCAAAATGTGACCGGTTTTCAAAGTGCGGTACTTCCAATAACCGCGCTTTCCGAGTATAAATTACCGGTTGTTTCTTGCTCAACATGTTATTCGCATAACCAATAATCATTTTGAGCCGGAAAATCAACAATAAAATGTTTTCATTTTTTTGCGAAAATCCCTGATGGTTAGCCTTACTGTTTTTTACCGGATAAAATTTGTTGTCTCAGATTCTGTAAGTTTCGGTTATTTCCGATAAATGTGGGAATTTTGAGTAGAGCTGCGTTTAAATTACTGCAATATGTTGCCTCATTTGGATGCAATCAAATTTCGATTGCAAAGTGTGACCGGTTTTCAAAGTGCGGTACTTCCAATAACCGCGCTTTCCGAGTATAAATTACCGGTTGTTTCTTGCACAACATGTTATTCGCATAACCAATAATCATTTTGAGCCGGAAAATCAACAATAAAATGTTTTCATTTTTTTGCGAAAATCCCTGATGGTTAGCCTTACTGTTTTTTACCGGATAAAATTTGTTGTCTCAGATTCTGTAAGTTTCGGTTATTTCCGATAAATGTGGGAATTTTGAGTAGAGCTGCGTTTAAATTACTGCAATATGTTGCCTCATTCGGATGCAATCAAATTTCGATTGCAAAGTGTGACCGGTTTTCAAAGTGCGGTACTTCCAATAACCGCACTTTCCGAGTATAAATTACCGGTTGTTTTTTGCTCAACATGTTATTCGCATAACCAATAATCATTTTGAGCCGGAAAATCAACAATAAAATGTTTTCATTTTTTTTGCGAAAATCCCTGATGGTTAGCCTTACTGTTTTTACCGGATAAAATTTGTTGTCTCAGATTCTGTAAGTTTCGGTTATTTCCGATAAATGTGGGAATTTTGAGTAGAGCTGCGTTTAAATTACTGCAATATGTTGCCTCATTCGGATGCAATCAAATTTCGATTGCAAAGTGTGACCGGTTTTCAAAGTGCGGTACTTCCAATAACCGCGCTTTCCGAGTATAAATTACCGGTTGTTTCTTGCACAACATGTTATTCGCATAACCAATAATCATTTTGAGCCGGAAAATCAACAATAAAATGTTTTCATTTTTTTGCGAAAATCCCTGATGGTTAGCCTTACTGTTTTTTACCGGATAAAATTTGTTGTCTCAGATTCTGTAAGTTTCGGTTATTTCCGATAAATGTGGGAATTTTGAGTAGAGCTGCGTTTAAATTACTGCAATATGTTGCCTCATTCGGATGCAATCAAATTTCGATTGCAAAGTGTGACCGGTTTTCAAAGTGCGGTACTTCCAATAACCGCGCTTTCCGAGTATAAATTACCGGTTGTTTCTTGCTCAACATGTTATTCGCATAACCAATAATCATTTTGAGCCGGAAAATCAACAATAAAATGTTTTCATTTTTTTGCGAAAATCCCTGATGGTTAGCCTTACTGTTTTTTACCGGATAAAATTTGTTGTCTCAGATTCTGTAAGTTTCGGTTATTTCCGATAAATGTGGGAATTTTGAGTAGAGCTGCGTTTAAATTACTGCAATATGTTGCCTCATTCGGATGCAATCAAATTTCGATTGCAAAGTGTGACCGGTTTTCAAAGTGCGGTACTTCCAATAACCGCGCTTTCCGAGTATAAATTACCGGTTGTTTCTTGCACAACATGTTATTCGCATAACCAATAATCATTTTGAGCCGGAAAATCAACAATAAAATGTTTTCATTTTTTTGCGAAAATCCCTGATGGTTAGCCTTACTGTTTTTTACCGGATAAAATTTGTTGTCTCAGATTCTGTAAGTTTCGGTTATTTCCGATAAATGTGGGAATTTTGAGTAGAGCTGCGTTTAAATTACTGCAATATGTTGCCTCATTCGGATGCAATCAAGTTTCGATTGCAAAGTGTGACCGGTTTTCAAAGTGCGGTACTTCCAATAACCGCGCTTTCCGAGTATAAATTACCGGTTGTTTTTTGCTCAACATGTTATTCGCATAACCAATAATCATTTTGAGCCGGAAAATCAACAATAAAATGTTTTCATTTTTTTGCGAAAATCCCTGATGGTTAGCCTTACTGTTTTTTACCGGATAAAATTTGTTGTCTCAGATTCTGTAAGTTTCGGTTATTTCCGATAAATGTGGAAATTTTGAGTAGAGCTGCGTTTAAATTACTGCAATATGTTGCCTCATTCGGATGCAATCAAATTTCGATTGCAAAGTGTGACCGGTTTTCAAAGTGCGGTACTTCCAATAACCGCGCTTTCCGAGTATAAATTACCGGTTGTTTCTTGCTCAACATGTTATTCGCATAACCAATAATCATTTTGAGCCGGAAAATCAACAATAAAATGTTTTCATATTTTTGCGAAAATCCCTGATGGTTAGCCTTACTGTTTTTTACCGGATAAAATTTGTTGTCTCAGATTCTGTAAGTTTCGGTTATTTCCGATAAATGTGGGAATTTTGAGTAGAGCTGCGTTTAAATTACTGCAATATGTTGCCTCATTCGGATGCAATCAAATTTCGATTGCAAAGTGTGACCGGTTTTCAAAGTGCGGTACTTCCAATAACCGCGCTTTCCGAGTATAAATTACCGGTTGTTTCTTGCTCAACATGTTATTCGCATAACCAATAATCATTTTGAGCCGGAAAATCAACAATAAAATGTTTTCATTTTTTTGCGAAAATCCCTGATGGTTAGCCTTACTGTTTTTTACCGGATAAAATTTGTTGTCTCAGATTCTGTAAGTTTCGGTTATTTCCGATAAATGTGGGAATTTTGAGTAGAGCTGCGTTTAAATTACTGCAATATGTTGCCTCATTCGGATGCAATCAAATTTCGATTGCAAAGTGTGACCGGTTTTCAAAGTGCGGTACTTCCATTAACCGCGCTTTCCGAGTATAAATTACCGGTTGTTTCTTGCTCAACATGTTATTCGCATAACCAATAATCATTTTGAGCCGGAAAATCAACAATAAAATGTTTTCATTTTTTTGCGAAAATCCCTGATGGTTAGCCTTACTGTTTTTTACCGGATAAAATTTGTTGTCTCAGATTCTGTAAGTTTCGGTTATTTCCGATAAATGTGGGAATTTTGAGTAGAGCTGAGTTTAAATTAATACAATATGTTGCCTCATTCGGATGCAACTCAAATTTCGATTGCAAAATGTGACCGGTTTTCAAAGTGCGGTACTTCCAATAACCGCGCTTTCCGAGTATAAATTACCGGTTGTTTCTTGCTCAACATGTTATTCGCATAACCAATAATCATTTTGAGCCGGAAAATCAACAATAAAATGTTTTCATTTTTTTGCGAAAATCCCTGATGGTTAGCCTTACTGTTTTTTACCGGATAAAATTTGTTGTCTCAGATTCTGTAAGTTTCGGTTATTTCCGATAAATGTGGGAATTTTGAGTAGAGCTGCGTTTAAATTACTGCAATATGTTGCCTCATTCGGATGCAATCAAATTTCGATTGCAAAGTGTGACCGGTTTTCAAAGTGCGGTACTTCCAATAACCGCGCTTTCCGAGTATAAATTACCGGTTGTTTCTTGCTCAACATGTTATTCGCATAACCAATAATCATTTTGAGCCGGAAAATCAACAATAAAATGTTTTCATATTTTTGCGAAAATCCCTGATGGTGCCTTACTGTTTTTTACCGGATAAAATTTGTTGTCTCAGATTCTGTAAGTTTCGGTTATTTCCGATAAATGTGGGAATTTTGAGTAGAGCTGCGTTTAAATTACTGCAATATGTTGCCTCATTCGGATGCAATCAAATTTCGATTGCAAAGTGTGACCGGTTTTCAAAGTGCGGTACTTCCAATAACCGCGCTTTCCGAGTATAAATTACCGGTTGTTTCTTGCTCAACATGTTATTCGCATAACCAATAATCATTTTGAGCCGGAAAATCAACAATAAAATGTTTTCATATTTTTGCGAAAATCCCTGATGGTTAGCCTTACTGTTTTTTACCGGATAAAATTTGTTGTCTCAGATTCTGTAAGTTTCGGTTATTTCCGATAAATGTGGGAATTTTGAGTAGAGCTGCGTTTAAATTACTGCAATATGTTGCCTCATTCGGATGCAATCAAATTTCGATTGCAAAGTGTGACCGGTTTTCAAAGTGCGGTACTTCCATTAACCGCGCTTTCCGAGTATAAATTACCGGTTGTTTCTTGCTCAACATGTTATTCGCATAACCAATAATCATTTTGAGCCGGAAAATCAACAATAAAATGTTTTCATTTTTTTGCGAAAATCCCTGATGGTTAGCCTTACTGTTTTTTACCGGATAAAATTTGTTGTCTCAGATTCTGTAAGTTTCGGTTATTTCCGATAAATGTGGGAATTTTGAGTAGAGCTGCGTTTAAATTACTGCAATATGTTGCCTCATTCGGATGCAATCAAATTTCGATTGCAAAGTGTGACCGGTTTTCAAAGTGCGGTACTTCCAATAACCGCGCTTTCCGAGTATAAATTACCGGTTGTTTCTTGCACAACATGTTATTCGCATAACCAATAATCATTTTGAGCCGGAAAATCAACAATAAAATGTTTTCATTTTTTTGCGAAAATCCCTGATGGTTAGCCTTACTGTTTTTTACCGGATAAAATTTGTTGTCTCAGATTCTGTAAGTTTCGGTTATTTCCGATAAATGTGGGAATTTTGAGTAGAGCTGAGTTTAAATTAATACAATATGTTGCCTCATTCGGATGCAACTCAAATTTCGATTGCAAAATGTGACCGGTTTTCAAAGTGCGGTACTTCCAATAACCGCGCTTTCCGAGTATAAATTACCGGTTGTTTCTTGCTCAACATGTTATTCGCATAACCAATAATCATTTTGAGCCGGAAAATCAACAATAAAATGTTTTCATTTTTTTGCGAAAATCCCTGATGGTTAGCCTTACTGTTTTTTACCGGATAAAATTTGTTGTCTCAGATTCTGTAAGTTTCGGTTATTTCCGATAAATGTGGGAATTTTGAGTAGAGCTGCGTTTAAATTACTGCAATATGTTGCCTCATTTGGATGCAATCAAATTTCGATTGCAAAGTGTGACCGGTTTTCAAAGTGCGGTACTTCCAATAACCGCGCATTCCGAGTATAAATTACCGGTTGTTTCTTGCACAACATGTTATTCGCATAACCAATAATCATTTTGAGCCGGAAAATCAACAATAAAATGTTTTCATTTTTTTGCGAAAATCCCTGATGGTTAGCCTTACTGTTTTTTCCGATAAATGTGGGAATTTTGAGTAGAGCTGCGTTTAAATTACTGCAATATGTTGCCTCATTCGGATGCAATCAAATTTCGATTGCAAAGTGTGACCGGTTTTCAAAGTGCGGTACTTCCAATAACCGCGCTTTCCGAGTATAAATTACCGGTTGTTTCTTGCACAACATGTTATTCGCATAACCAATAATCATTTTGAGCCGGAAAATCAACAATAAAATGTTTTCATTTTTTTGCGAAAATCCCTGATGGTTAGCCTTACTGTTTTTTACCGGATAAAATTTGTTGTCTCAGATTCTGTAAGTTTCGGTTATTTCCGATAAATGTGGGAATTTTGAGTAGAGCTGCGTTTAAATTACTGCAATATGTTGCCTCATTCGGATGCAATCAAATTTCGATTGCAAAGTGTGACCGGTTTTCAAAGTGCGGTACTTCCAATAACCGCGCTTTCCGAGTATAAATTACCGGTTGTTTCTTGCACAACATGTTATTCGCATAACCAATAATCATTTTGAGCCGGAAAATCAACAATAAAATGTTTTCATTTTTTTGCGAAAATCCCTGATGGTTAGCCTTACTGTTTTTTACCGGATAAAATTTGTTGTCTCAGATTCTGTAAGTTTCGGTTATTTCCGATAAATGTGGGAATTTTGAGTAGAGCTGCGTTTAAATTACTGCAATATGTTGCCTCATTCGGATGCAATCAAATTTCGATTGCAAAGTGTGACCGGTTTTCAAAGTGCGGTACTTCCAATAACCGCGCTTTCCGAGTATAAATTACCGGTTGTTTCTTGCTCAACATGTTATTCGCATAACCAATAATCATTTTGAGCCGGAAAATCAACAATAAAATGTTTTCATTTTTTTGCGAAAATCCCTGATGGTTAGCCTTACTGTTTTTTACCGGATAAAATTTGTTGTCTCAGATTCTGTAAGTTTCGGTTATTTCCGATAAATGTGGGAATTTTGAGTAGAGCTGCGTTTAAATTACTGCAATATGTTGCCTCATTCGGATGCAATCAAATTTCGATTGCAAAGTGTGACCGGTTTTCAAAGTGCGGTACTTCCAATAACCGCGCTTTCCGAGTATAAATTACCGGTTGTTTCTTGCACAACATGTTATTCGCATAACCAATAATCATTTTGAGCCGGAAAATCAACAATAAAATGTTTTCATTTTTTTGCGAAAATCCCTGATGGTTAGCCTTACTGTTTTTTACCGGATAAAATTTGTTGTCTCAGATTCTGTAAATTTCGGTTATTTCCGATAAATGTGGGAATTTTGAGTAGAGCTGCGTTTAAATTACTGCAATATGTTGCCTCATTCGGATGCAATCAAATTTCGATTGCAAAGTGTGACCGGTTTTCAAAGTGCGGTACTTCCAATAACCGCGCTTTCCGAGTATAAATTACCGGTTGTTTCTTGCACAACATGTTATTCGCATAACCAATAATCATTTTGAGCCGGAAAATCAACAATAAAATGTTTTCATTTTTTTGCGAAAATCCCTGATGGTAAGCCTTACTGTTTTTTACCGGATAAAATTTGTTGTCTCAGATTCTGTAAGTTTCGGTTATTTCCGATAAATGTGGGAATTTTGAGTAGAGCTGCGTTTAAATTACTGCAATATGTTGCCTCATTCGGATGCAATCAAATTTCGATTGCAAAGTGTGACCGGTTTTCAAAGTGCGGTACTTCCAATAACCGCGCTTTCCGAGTATAAATTACCGGTTGTTTCTTGCTCAACATGTTATTCGCATAACCAATAATCATTTTGAGCCGGAAAATCAACAATAAAATGTTTTCATTTTTTTGCGAAAATCCCTGATGGTTAGCCTTACTGTTTTTTACCGGATAAAATTTGTTGTCTCAGATTCTGTAAGTTTCGGTTATTTCCGATAAATGTGGGAATTTTGAGTAGTGCTGCGTTTAAATTACTGCAATATGTTGCCTCATTCGGATGCAATAAAATATCGATTGCAAAGTGTGACCGGTTTTCAAAGTGCGGTACTTCCAATAACCGCGCTTTCCGAGTATAAATTACCGGTTGTTTCTTGCTCAACATGTTATTCGCATAACCAATAATCATTTTGAGCCGGAAAATCAACAATAAAATGTTTTCATTTTTTTGCGAAAATCCCTGATGGTTAGCCTTACTGTTTTTTACCGGATAAAATTTGTTGTCTCAGATTCTGTAAGTTTCGGTTATTTCCGATAAATGTGGGAATTTTGAGTAGAGCTGCGTTTAAATTACTGCAATATGTTGCCTCATTCGGATGCAATCAAATTTCGATTGCAAAGTGTGACCGGTTTTCAAAGTGCGGTACTTCCATTAACCGCGCTTTCCGAGTATAAATTACCGGTTGTTTCTTGCTCAACATGTTATTCGCATAACCAATAATCATTTTGAGCCGGAAAATCAACAATAAAATGTTTTCATTTTTTTGCGAAAATCCCTGATGGTTAGCCTTACTGTTTTTTACCGGATAAAATTTGTTGTCTCAGATTCTGTAAGTTTCGGTTATTTCCGATAAATGTGGGAATTTTGAGTAGAGCTGCGTTTAAATTACTGCAATATGTTGCCTCATTCGGATGCAATAAAATATCGATTGCAAAGTGTGACCGGTTTTCAAAGTGCGGTACTTCCAATAACCGCGCTTTCCGAGTATAAATTACCGGTTGTTTCTTGCTCAACATGTTATTCGCATAACCAATAATCATTTTGAGCCGGAAAATCAACAATAAAATGTTTTCATTTTTTTGCGAAAATCCCTGATGGTTAGCCTTACTGTTTTTTACCGGATAAAATTTGTTGTCTCAGATTCTGTAAGTTTCGGTTATTTCCGATAAATGTGGGAATTTTGAGTAGAGCTGCGTTTAAATTACTGCAATATGTTGCCTCATTCGGATGCAATCAAATTTCGATTGCAAAGTGTGACCGGTTTTCAAAGTGCGGTACTTCCATTAACCGCGCTTTCCGAGTATAAATTACCGGTTGTTTCTTGCTCAACATGTTATTCGCATAACCAATAATCATTTTGAGCCGGAAAATCAACAATAAAATGTTTTCATTTTTTTGCGAAAATCCCTGATGGTTAGCCTTACTGTTTTTTACCGGATAAAATTTGTTGTCTCAGATTCTGTAAGTTTCGGTTATTTCCGATAAATGTGGGAATTTTGAGTAGAGCTGAGTTTAAATTAATACAATATGTTGCCTCATTCGGATGCAACTCAAATTTCGATTGCAAAATGTGACCGGTTTTCAAAGTGCGGTACTTCCAATAACCGCGCTTTCAGAGTATAAATTACCGGTTGTTTCTTGCTCAACATGTTATTCGCATAACCAATAATCATTTTGAGCCGGAAAATCAACAATAAAATGTTTTCATTTTTTTGCGAAAATCCCTGATGGTTAGCCTTACTGTTTTTTACCGGATAAAATTTGTTGTCTCAGATTCTGTAAGTTTCGGTTATTTCCGATAAATGTGGGAATTTTGAGTAGAGCTGCGTTTAAATTACTGCAATATGTTGCCTCATTCGGATGCAATCAAATTTCGATTGCAAAGTGTGACCGGTTTTCAAAGTGCGGTACTTCCAATAACCGCGCTTTCCGAGTATAAATTACCGGTTGTTTCTTGCTCAACATGTTATTCGCATAACCAATAATCATTTTGAGCCGGAAAATCAACAATAAAATGTTTTCATATTTTTGCGAAAATCCCTGATGGTTAGCCTTACTGTTTTTTACCGGATAAAATTTGTTGTCTCAGATTCTGTAAGTTTCGGTTATTTCCGATAAATGTGGGAATTTTGAGTAGAGCTGCGTTTAAATTACTGCAATATGTTGCCTCATTCGGATGCAATCAAATTTCGATTGCAAAGTGTGACCGGTTTTCAAAGTGCGGTACTTCCAATAACCGCGCTTTCCGAGTATAAATTACCGGTTGTTTCTTGCTCAACATGTTATTCGCATAACCAATAATCATTTTGAGCCGGAAAATCAACAATAAAATGTTTTCATATTTTTGCGAAAATCCCTGATGGTTAGCCTTACTGTTTTTTACCGGATAAAATTTGTTGTCTCAGATTCTGTAAGTTTCGGTTATTTCCGATAAATGTGGGAATTTTGAGTAGAGCTGCGTTTAAATTACTGCAATATGTTGCCTCATTCGGATGCAATCAAATTTCGATTGCAAAGTGTGACCGGTTTTCAAAGTGCGGTACTTCCATTAACCGCGCTTTCCGAGTATAAATTACCGGTTGTTTCTTGCTCAACATGTTATTCGCATAACCAATAATCATTTTGAGCCGGAAAATCAACAATAAAATGTTTTCATTTTTTTGCGAAAATCCCTGATGGTTAGCCTTACTGTTTTTTACCGGATAAAATTTGTTGTCTCAGATTCTGTAAGTTTCGGTTATTTCCGATAAATGTGGGAATTTTGAGTAGAGCTGCGTTTAAATTACTGCAATATGTTGCCTCATTCGGATGCAATCAAATTTCGATTGCAAAGTGTGACCGGTTTTCAAAGTGCGGTACTTCCAATAACCGCGCTTTCCGAGTATAAATTACCGGTTGTTTCTTGCACAACATGTTATTCGCATAACCAATAATCATTTTGAGCCGGAAAATCAACAATAAAATGTTTTCATTTTTTTGCGAAAATCCCTGATGGTTAGCCTTACTGTTTTTTACCGGATAAAATTTGTTGTCTCAGATTCTGTAAGTTTCGGTTATTTCCGATAAATGTGGGAATTTTGAGTAGAGCTGAGTTTAAATTAATACAATATGTTGCCTCATTCGGATGCAACTCAAATTTCGATTGCAAAATGTGACCGGTTTTCAAAGTGCGGTACTTCCAATAACCGCGCTTTCCGAGTATAAATTACCGGTTGTTTCTTGCTCAACATGTTATTCGCATAACCAATAATCATTTTGAGCCGGAAAATCAACAATAAAATGTTTTCATTTTTTTGCGAAAATCCCTGATGGTTAGCCTTACTGTTTTTTACCGGATAAAATTTGTTGTCTCAGATTCTGTAAGTTTCGGTTATTTCCGATAAATGTGGGAATTTTGAGTAGAGCTGCGTTTAAATTACTGCAATATGTTGCCTCATTCGGATGCAATCAAATTTCGATTGCAAAGTGTGACCGGTTTTCAAAGTGCGGTACTTCCAATAACCGTGCTTTCCGAGTATAAATTACCGGTTGTTTCTTGCACAACATGTTATTCGCATAACCAATAATCATTTTGAGCCGGAAAATCAACAATAAAATGTTTTCATTTTTTTGCGAAAATCCCTGATGGTTAGCCTTACTGTTTTTTACCGGATAAAATTTGTTGTCTCAGATTCTGTAAGTTTCGGTTATTTCCGATAAATGTGGGAATTTTGAGTAGAGCTGAGTTTAAATTAATACAATATGTTGCCTCATTCGGATGCAACTCAAATTTCGATTGCAAAATGTGACCGGTTTTCAAAGTGCGGTACTTCCAATAACCGCGCTTTCCGAGTATAAATTACCGGTTGTTTCTTGCTCAACATGTTATTCGCATAACCAATAATCATTTTGAGCCGGAAAATCAACAATAAAATGTTTTCATTTTTTTGCGAAAATCCCTGATGGTTAGCCTTACTGTTTTTTCCGATAAATGTGGGAATTTTGAGTAGAGCTGCGTTTAAATTACTGCAATATGTTGCCTCATTCGGATGCAATCAAATTTCGATTGCAAAGTGTGACCGGTTTTCAAAGTGCGGTACTTCCAATAACCGCGCTTTCCGAGTATAAATTACCGGTTGTTTCTTGCACAACATGTTATTCGCATAACCAATAATCATTTTGAGCCGGAAAATCAACAATAAAATGTTTTCATTTTTTTGCGAAAATCCCTGATGGTTAGCCTTACTGTTTTTTACCGGATAAAATTTGTTGTCTCAGATTCTGTAAGTTTCGGTTATTTCCGATAAATGTGGGAATTTTGAGTAGAGCTGCGTTTAAATTACTGCAATATGTTGCCTCATTCGGATGCAATCAAATTTCGATTGCAAAGTGTGACCGGTTTTCAAAGTGCGGTACTTCCAATAACCGCGCTTTCCGAGTATAAATTACCGGTTGTTTCTTGCACAACATGTTATTCGCATAACCAATAATCATTTTGAGCCGGAAAATCAACAATAAAATGTTTTCATTTTTTTGCGAAAATCCCTGATGGTTAGCCTTACTGTTTTTTACCGGATAAAATTTGTTGTCTCAGATTCTGTAAGTTTCGGTTATTTCCGATAAATGTGGGAATTTTGAGTAGAGCTGAGTTTAAATTAATACAATATGTTGCCTCATTCGGATGCAACTCAAATTTCGATTGCAAAATGTGACCGGTTTTCAAAGTGCGGTACTTCCAATAACCGCGCTTTCCGAGTATAAATTACCGGTTGTTTCTTGCTCAACATGTTATTCGCATAACCAATAATCATTTTGAGCCGGAAAATCAACAATAAAATGTTTTCATTTTTTTGCGAAAATCCCTGATGGTTAGCCTTACTGTTTTTTACCGGATAAAATTTGTTGTCTCAGATTCTGTAAGTTTCGGTTATTTCCGATAAATGTGGGAATTTTGAGTAGAGCTGCGTTTAAATTACTGCAATATGTTGCCTCATTCGGATGCAATCAAATTTCGATTGCAAAGTGTGACCGGTTTTCAAAGTGCGGTACTTCCAATAACCGCGCTTTCCGAGTATAAATTACCGGTTGTTTCTTGCACAACATGTTATTCGCATAACCAATAATCATTTTGAGCCGGAAAATCAACAATAAAATGTTTTCATTTTTTTGCGAAAATCCCTGATGGTTAGCCTTACTGTTTTTTACCGGATAAAATTTGTTGTCTCAGATTCTGTAAGTTTCGGTTATTTCCGATAAATGTGGGAATTTTGAGTAGAGCTGAGTTTAAATTAATACAATATGTTGCCTCATTCGGATGCAACTCAAATTTCGATTGCAAAATGTGACCGGTTTTCAAAGTGCGGTACTTCCAATAACCGCGCTTTCCGAGTATAAATTACCGGTTGTTTCTTGCTCAACATGTTATTCGCATAACCAATAATCATTTTGAGCCGGAAAATCAACAATAAAATGTTTTCATTTTTTTGCGAAAATCCCTGATGGTTAGCCTTACTGTTTTTTCCGATAAATGTGGGAATTTTGAGTAGAGCTGCGTTTAAATTACTGCAATATGTTGCCTCATTCGGATGCAATCAAATTTCGATTGCAAAGTGTGACCGGTTTTCAAAGTGCGGTACTTCCAATAACCGCGCTTTCCGAGTATAAATTACCGGTTGTTTCTTGCACAACATGTTATTCGCATAACCAATAATCATTTTGAGCCGGAAAATCAACAATAAAATGTTTTCATTTTTTTGCGAAAATCCCTGATGGTTAGCCTTACTGTTTTTTACCGGATAAAATTTGTTGTCTCAGATTCTGTAAGTTTCGGTTATTTCCGATAAATGTGGGAATTTTGAGTAGAGCTGCGTTTAAATTACTGCAATATGTTGCCTCATTCGGATGCAATCAAATTTCGATTGCAAAGTGTGACCGGTTTTCAAAGTGCGGTACTTCCAATAACCGCGCTTTCCGAGTATAAATTACCGGTTGTTTCTTGCACAACATGTTATTCGCATAACCAATAATCATTTTGAGCCGGAAAATCAACAATAAAATGTTTTCATTTTTTTGCGAAAATCCCTGATGGTTAGCCTTACTGTTTTTTACCGGATAAAATTTGTTGTCTCAGATTCTGTAAGTTTCGGTTATTTCCGATAAATGTGGGAATTTTGAGTAGAGCTGAGTTTAAATTAATACAATATGTTGCCTCATTCGGATGCAACTCAAATTTCGATTGCAAAATGTGACCGGTTTTCAAAGTGCGGTACTTCCAATAACCGCGCTTTCCGAGTATAAATTACCGGTTGTTTCTTGCTCAACATGTTATTCGCATAACCAATAATCATTTTGAGCCGGAAAATCAACAATAAAATGTTTTCATTTTTTTGCGAAAATCCCTGATGGTTAGCCTTACTGTTTTTTACCGGATAAAATTTGTTGTCTCAGATTCTGTAAGTTTCGGTTATTTCCGATAAATGTGGGAATTTTGAGTAGAGCTGCGTTTAAATTACTGCAATATGTTGCCTCATGCGGATGCAATCAAATTTCGATTGCAAAGTGTGACCGGTTTTCAAAGTGCGGTACTTCCAATAACCGCGCTTTCCGAGTATAAATTACCGGTTGTTTCTTGCACAACATGTTATTCGCATAACCAATAATCATTTTGAGCCGGAAAATCAACAATAAAATGTTTTCATTTTTTTGCGAAAATCCCTGATGGTTAGCCTTACTGTTTTTTACCGGATAAAATTTGTTGTCTCAGATTCTGTAAGTTTCGGTTATTTCCGATAAATGTGGGAATTTTGAGTAGAGCTGAGTTTAAATTAATACAATATGTTGCCTCATTCGGATGCAACTCAAATTTCGATTGCAAAATGTGACCGGTTTTCAAAGTGCGGTACTTCCAATAACCGCGCTTTCCGAGTATAAATTACCGGTTGTTTCTTGCTCAACATGTTATTCGCATAACCAATAATCATTTTGAGCCGGAAAATCAACAATAAAATGTTTTCATTTTTTTGCGAAAATCCCTGATGGTTAGCCTTACTGTTTTTTCCGATAAATGTGGGAATTTTGAGTAGAGCTGCGTTTAAATTACTGCAATATGTTGCCTCATTCGGATGCAATCAAATTTCGATTGCAAAGTGTGACCGGTTTTCAAAGTGCGGTACTTCCAATAACCGCGCTTTCCGAGTATAAATTACCGGTTGTTTCTTGCACAACATGTTATTCGCATAACCAATAATCATTTTGAGCCGGAAAATCAACAATAAAATGTTTTCATTTTTTTGCGAAAATCCCTGATGGTTAGCCTTACTGTTTTTTACCGGATAAAATTTGTTGTCTCAGATTCTGTAAGTTTCGGTTATTTCCGATAAATGTGGGAATTTTGAGTAGAGCTGCGTTTAAATTACTGCAATATGTTGCCTCATTCGGATGCAATCAAATTTCGATTGCAAAGTGTGACCGGTTTTCAAAGTGCGGTACTTCCAATAACCGCGCTTTCCGAGTATAAATTACCGGTTGTTTCTTGCACAACATGTTATTCGCATAACCAATAATCATTTTGAGCCGGAAAATCAACAATAAAATGTTTTCATTTTTTTGCGAAAATCCCTGATGGTTAGCCTTACTGTTTTTTACCGGATAAAATTTGTTGTCTCAGATTCTGTAAGTTTCGGTTATTTCCGATAAATGTGGGAATTTTGAGTAGAGCTGCGTTTAAATTACTGCAATATGTTGCCTCATTCGGATGCAATCAAATTTCGATTGCAAAGTGTGACCGGTTTTCAAAGTGCGGTACTTCCAATAACCGCGCTTTCCGAGTATAAATTACCGGTTGTTTCTTGCTCAACATGTTATTCGCATAACCAATAATCATTTTGAGCCGGAAAATCAACAATAAAATGTTTTCATTTTTTTGCGAAAATCCCTGATGGTTAGCCTTACTGTTTTTTACCGGATAAAATTTGTTGTCTCAGATTCTGTAAGTTTCGGTTATTTCCGATAAATGTGGGAATTTTGAGTAGAGCTGCGTTTAAATTACTGCAATATGTTGCCTCATTCGGATGCAATCAAATTTCGATTGCAAAGTGTGACCGGTTTTCAAAGTGCGGTACTTCCAATAACCGCGCTTTCCGAGTATAAATTACCGGTTGTTTCTTGCACAACATGTTCCGGAAAATCAACAATAAAATGTTTTCATTTTTTTGCGAAAATCCCTGATGGTTAGCCTTACTGTTTTTTACCGGATAAAATTTGTTGTCTCAGATTCTGTAAGTTTCGGTTATTTCCGATAAATGTGGGAATTTTGAGTAGAGCTGCGTTTAAATTACTGCAATATGTTGCCTCATTCGGATGTAATCAAATTTCGATTGCAAAGTGTGACCGGTTTTCAAAGTGCGGTACTTCCAATAACCGCGCTTTCCGAGTATAAATTACCGGTTGTTTCTTGCACAACATGTTATTCGCATAACCAATAATCATTTTGAGCCGGAAAATCAACAATAAAATGTTTTCATTTTTTTGCGAAAATCCCTGATGGTTAGCCTTACTGTTTTTTACCGGATAAAATTTGTTGTCTCAGATTCTGTAAATTTCGGTTATTTCCGATAAATGTGGGAATTTTGAGTAGAGCTGCGTTTAAATTACTGCAATATGTTGCCTCATTCGGATGCAATCAAATTTCGATTGCAAAGTGTGACCGGTTTTCAAAGTGCGGTACTTCCAATAACCGCGCTTTCCGAGTATAAATTACCGGTTGTTTCTTGCACAACATGTTATTCGCATAACCAATAATCATTTTGAGCCGGAAAATCAACAATAAAATGTTTTCATTTTTTTGCGAAAATCCCTGATGGTAAGCCTTACTGTTTTTTACCGGATAAAATTTGTTGTCTCAGATTCTGTAAGTTTCGGTTATTTCCGATAAATGTGGGAATTTTGAGTAGAGCTGCGTTTAAATTACTGCAATATGTTGCCTCATTCGGATGCAATCAAATTTCGATTGCAAAGTGTGACCGGTTTTCAAAGTGCGGTACTTCCAATAACCGCGCTTTCCGAGTATAAATTACCGGTTGTTTCTTGCTCAACATGTTATTCGCATAACCAATAATCATTTTGAGCCGGAAAATCAACAATAAAATGTTTTCATTTTTTTGCGAAAATCCCTGATGGTTAGCCTTACTGTTTTTTACCGGATAAAATTTGTTGTCTCAGATTCTGTAAGTTTCGGTTATTTCCGATAAATGTGGGAATTTTGAGTAGTGCTGCGTTTAAATTACTGCAATATGTTGCCTCATTCGGATGCAATAAAATATCGATTGCAAAGTGTGACCGGTTTTCAAAGTGCGGTACTTCCAATAACCGCGCTTTCCGAGTATAAATTACCGGTTGTTTCTTGCTCAACATGTTATTCGCATAACCAATAATCATTTTGAGCCGGAAAATCAACAATAAAATCTTTTCATTTTTTTGCGAAAATCCCTGATGGTTAGCCTTACTGTTTTTTACCGGATAAAATTTGTTGTCTCAGATTCTGTAAGTTTCGGTTATTTCCGATAAATGTGGGAATTTTGAGTAGAGCTGCGTTTAAATTACTGCAATATGTTGCCTCATTCGGATGCAATCAAATTTCGATTGCAAAGTGTGACCGGTTTTCAAAGTGCGGTACTTCCAATAACCGCGCTTTCCGAGTATAAATTACCGGTTGTTTCTTGCTCAACATGTTATTCGCATAACCAATAATCATTTTGAGCCGGAAAATCAACAATAAAATGTTTTCATTTTTTTGCGAAAATCCCTGATGGTTAGCCTTACTGTTTTTTACCGGATAAAATTTGTTGTCTCAGATTCTGTAAGTTTCGGTTATTTCCGATAAATGTGGGAATTTTGAGTAGAGCTGCGTTTAAATTACTGCAATATGTTGCCTCATTCGGATGCAATCAAATTTCGATTGCAAAGTGTGACCGGTTTTCAAAGTGCGGTACTTCCATTAACCGCGCTTTCCGAGTATAAATTACCGGTTGTTTCTTGCACAACATGTTATTCGCATAACCAATAATCATTTTGAGCCGGAAAATCAACAATAAAATGTTTTCATTTTTTTGCGAAAATCCCTGATGGTTAGCCTTACTGTTTTTTACCGGATAAAATTTGTTGTCTCAGATTCTGTAAGTTTCGGTTATTTCCGATAAATGTGGGAATTTTGAGTAGAGCTGCGTTTAAATTACTGCAATATGTTGCCTCATTCGGATGCAATCAAATTTCGATTGCAAAGTGTGACCGGTTTTTAAAGTGCGGTACTTCCAATAACCGCGCTTCCCGAGTATAAATTACCGGTTGTTTCTTGCTCAACATGTTATTCGCATAACCAATAATCATTTTGAGCCGGAAAATCAACAATAAAATGTTTTCATTTTTTTGCGAAAATCCCTGATGGTTAGCCTTACTGTTTTTTACCGGATAAAATTTGTTGTCTCAGATTCTGTAAGTTTCGGTTATTTCCGATAAATGTGGGAATTTTGAGTAGAGCTGCGTTTAAATTACTGCAATATGTTGCCTCATTCGGATGCAATCAAATTTCGATTGCAAAGTGTGACCGGTTTTCAAAGTGCGGTACTTCCAATAACCGCGCTTTCCGAGTATAAATTACCGGTTGTTTCTTGCACAACATGTTATTCGCATAACCAATAATCATTTTGAGCCGGAAAATCAACAATAAAATGTTTTCATTTTTTTGCGAAAATCCCTGATGGTTAGCCTTACTGTTTTTTACCGGATAAAATTTGTTGTCTCAGATTCTGTAAGTTTCGGTTATTTCCGATAAATGTGGGAATTTTGAGTAGAGCTGCGTTTAAATTACTGCAATATGTTGCCTCATTCGGATGCAATCAAATTTCGATTGCAAAGTGTGACCGGTTTTCAAAGTGCGGTACTTCCAATAACCGCGCTTTCCGAGTATAAATTACCGGTTGTTTCTTGCACAACATGTTCCGGAAAATCAACAATAAAATGTTTTCATTTTTTTGCGAAAATCCCTGATGGTTAGCCTTACTGTTTTTTACCGGATAAAATTTGTTGTCTCAGATTCTGTAAGTTTCGGTTATTTCCGATAAATGTGGGAATTTTGAGTAGAGCTGCGTTTAAATTACTGCAATATGTTGCCTCATTCGGATGCAATCAAATTTCGATTGCAAAGTGTGACCGGTTTTCAAAGTGCGGTACTTCCAATAACCGCGCTTTCCGAGTATAAATTACCGGTTGTTTCTTGCTCAACATGTTATTCGCATAACCAATAATCATTTTGAGCCGGAAAATCAACAATAAAATGTTTTCATTTTTTTGCGAAAATCCCTGATGGTTAGCCTTACTGTTTTTTACCGGATAAAATTTGTTGTCTCAGATTCTGTAAGTTTCGGTTATTTCCGATAAATGTGGGAATTTTGAGTAGAGCTGCGTTTAAATTACTGCAATATGTTGCCTCATTCGGATGCAATCAAATTTCGATTGCAAAGTGTGACCGGTTTTCAAAGTGCGGTACTTCCAATAACCGCGCTTTCCGAGTATAAATTACCGGTTGTTTCTTGCTCAACATGTTATTCGCATAACCAATAATCATTTTGAGCCGGAAAATCAACAATAAAATGTTTTCATATTTTTGCGAAAATCCCTGATGGTTAGCCTTACTGTTTTTTACCGGATAAAATTTGTTGTCTCAGATTCTGTAAGTTTCGGTTATTTCCGATAAATGTGGGAATTTTGAGTAGAGCTGCGTTTAAATTACTGCAATATGTTGCCTCATTCGGATGCAATCAAATTTCGATTGCAAAGTGTGACCGGTTTTCAAAGTGCAGTACTTCCAATAACCGCGCTTTCCGAGTATAAATTACCGGTTGTTTCTTGCTCAACATGTTATTCGCATAACCAATAATCATTTTGAGCCGGAAAATCAACAATAAAATGTTTTCATTTTTTTGCGAAAATCCCTGATGGTTAGCCTTACTGTTTTTTACCGGATAAAATTTGTTGTCTCAGATTCTGTAAGTTTCGGTTATTTCCGATAAATGTGGGAATTTTGAGTAGAGCTGCGTTTAAATTACTGCAATATGTTGCCTCATTCGGATGCAATCAAATTTCGATTGCAAAGTGTGACCGGTTTTCAAAGTGCGGTACTTCCAATAACCGCGCTTTCCGAGTATAAATTACCGGTTGTTTCTTGCACAACATGTTATTCGCATAACCAATAATCATTTTGAGCCGGAAAATCAACAATAAAATGTTTTCATTTTTTTGCGAAACTCCCTGATGGTTAGCCTTACTGTTTTTTACCGGATAAAATTTGTTGTCTCAGATTCTGTAAGTTTCGGTTATTTCCGATAAATGTGGGAATTTTGAGTAGAGCTGCGTTTAAATTACTGCAATATGTTGCCTCATTCGGATGCAATCAAATTTCGATTGCAAAGTGTGACCGGTTTTCAAAGTGCGGTACTTCCATTAACCGCGCTTTCCGAGTATAAATTACCGGTTGTTTCTTGCTCAACATGTTATTCGCATAACCAATAATCATTTTGAGCCGGAAAATCAACAATAAAATGTTTTCATTTTTTTGCGAAACTCCCTGATGGTTAGCCTTACTGTTTTTTACCGGATAAAATTTGTTGTCTCAGATTCTGTAAGTTTCGGTTATTTCCGATAAATGTGGGAATTTTGAGTAGAGCTGCGTTTAAATTACTGCAATATGTTGCCTCATTCGGATGCAATCAAATTTCGATTGCAAAGTGTGACCGGTTTTCAAAGTGCGGTACTTCCATTAACCGCGCTTTCCGAGTATAAATTACCGGTTGTTTCTTGCTCAACATGTTATTCGCATAACCAATAATCATTTTGAGCCGGAAAATCAACAATAAAATGTTTTCATTTTTTTGCGAAAATCCCTGATGGTTAGCCTTACTGTTTTTTACCGGATAAAATTTGTTGTCTCAGATTCTGTAAGTTTCGGTTATTTCCGATAAATGTGGGAATTTTGAGTAGAGCTGCGTTTAAATTACTGCAATATGTTGCCTCATTCGGATGCAATCAAATTTCGATTGCAAAGTGTGACCGGTTTTCAAAGTGCGGTACTTCCAATAACCGCGCTTTCCGAGTATAAATTACCGGTTGTTTCTTGCTCAACATGTTATTCGCATAACCAATAATCATTTTGAGCCGGAAAATCAACAATAAAATGTTTTCATTTTTTTGCGAAACTCCCTGATGGTTAGCCTTACTGTTTTTTACCGGATAAAATTTGTTGTCTCAGATTCTGTAAGTTTCGGTTATTTCCGATAAATGTGGGAATTTTGAGTAGAGCTGCGTTTAAATTACTGCAATATGTTGCCTCATTCGGATGCAATCAAATTTCGATTGCAAAGTGTGACCGGTTTTCAAAGTGCGGTACTTCCAATAACCGCGCTTTCCGAGTATAAATTACCGGTTGTTTCTTGCTCAACATGTTATTCGCATAACCAATAATCATTTTGAGCCGGAAAATCAACAATAAAATGTTTTCATTTTTTTGCGAAACTCCCTGATGGTTAGCCTTACTGTTTTTTACCGGATAAAATTTGTTGTCTCAGATTCTGTAAGTTTCGGTTATTTCCGATAAATGTGGGAATTTTGAGTAGAGCTGCGTTTAAATTACTGCAATATGTTGCCTCATTCGGATGCAATCAAATTTCGATTGCAAAGTGTGACCGGTTTTCAAAGTGCGGTACTTCCATTAACCGCGCTTTCCGAGTATAAATTACCGGTTGTTTCTTGCTCAACATGTTATTCGCATAACCAATAATCATTTTGAGCCGGAAAATCAACAATAAAATGTTTTCATTTTTTTGCGAAAATCCCTGATGGTTAGCCTTACTGTTTTTTACCGGATAAAATTTGTTGTCTCAGATTCTGTAAGTTTCGGTTATTTCCGATAAATGTGGGAATTTTGAGTAGAGCTGCGTTTAAATTACTACAATATGTTGCCTCATTCGGATGCAACTCAAATTTCGATTGCAAAATGTGACCGGTTTTCAAAGTGCGGTACTTCCAATAACCGCGCTTTCCGAGTATAAATTACCGGTTGTTTCTTGCTCAACATGTTATTCGCATAACCAATAATCATTTTGAGCCGGAAAATCAACAATAAAATGTTTTCATTTTTTTGCGAAAATCCCTGATGGTTAGCCTTACTGTTTTTTACCGGATAAAATTTGTTGTCTCAGATTCTGTAAGTTTCGGTTATTTCCGATAAATGTGGGAATTTTGAGTAGTGCTGCGTTTAAATTACTGCAATATGTTGCCTCATTCGGATGCAATAAAATATCGATTGCAAAGTGTGACCGGTTTTCAAAGTGCGGTACTTCCAATAACCGCGCTTTCCGAGTATAAATTACCGGTTGTTTCTTGCACAACATGTTATTCGCATAACCAATAATCATTTTGAGCCGGAAAATCAACAATAAAATGTTTTCATTTTTTTGCGAAAATCCCTGATGGTTAGCCTTACTGTTTTTTACCGGATAAAATTTGTTGTCTCAGATTCTGTAAGTTTCGGTTATTTCCGATAAATGTGGGAATTTTGAGTAGAGCTGCGTTTAAATTACTGCAATATGTTGCCTCATTCGGATGCAATCAAATTTCGATTGCAAAGTGTGACCGGTTTTCAAAGTGCGGTACTTCCAATAACCGCGCTTTCCGAGTATAAATTACCGGTTGTTTCTTGCACAACATGTTATTCGCATAACCAATAATCATTTTGAGCCGGAAAATCAACAATAAAATGTTTTCATTTTTTTGCGAAAATCCCTGATGGTTAGCCTTACTGTTTTTTACCGGATAAAATTTGTTGTCTCAGATTCTGTAAGTTTCGGTTATTTCCGATAAATGTGGGAATTTTGAGTAGAGCTGCGTTTAAATTACTGCAATATGTTGCCTCATTCGGATGCAATCAAATTTCGATTGCAAAGTGTGACCGGTTTTCAAAGTGCGGTACTTCCAATAACCGCGCTTTCCGAGTATAAATTACCGGTTGTTTCTTGCACAACATGTTCCGGAAAATCAACAATAAAATGTTTTCATTTTTTTGCGAAAATCCCTGATGGTTAGCCTTACTGTTTTTTACCGGATAAAATTTGTTGTCTCAGATTCTGTAAGTTTCGGTTATTTCCGATAAATGTGGGAATTTTGAGTAGAGCTGCGTTTAAATTACTGCAATATGTTGCCTCATTCGGATGCAATCAAATTTCGATTGCAAAGTGTGACCGGTTTTCAAAGTGCGGTACTTCCAATAACCGCGCTTTCCGAGTATAAATTACCGGTTGTTTCTTGCTCAACATGTTATTCGCATAACCAATAATCATTTTGAGCCGGAAAATCAACAATAAAATGTTTTCATTTTTTTGCGAAAATCCCTGATGGTTAGCCTTACTGTTTTTTACCGGATAAAATTTGTTGTCTCAGATTCTGTAAGTTTCGGTTATTTCCGATAAATGTGGGAATTTTGAGTAGAGCTGCGTTTAAATTACTGCAATATGTTGCCTCATTCGGATGCAATCAAATTTCGATTGCAAAGTGTGACCGGTTTTCAAAGTGCGGTACTTCCAATAACCGCGCTTTCCGAGTAAAAATTACCGGTTGTTTCTTGCTCAACATGTTATTCGCATTACCAATAACCATTTTGAGCCGGAAAATCAACAATAAAATGTTTTCATATTTTTGCGAAAATCCCTGATGGTTAGCCTTACTGTTTTTTACCGGATAAAATTTGTTGTCTCAGATTCTGTAAGTTTCGGTTATTTCCGATAAATGTGGGAGTTTTGAGTAGAGCTGCGTTTAAATTACTGCAATATGTCGCCTCATTCGGATGCAATCAAATTTCGATTGCAAAATGTGACCGGTTTTCAAAGTGCGGTGCTTCCAATAACCGAGCTTTCCCAGTGTAAATTACCGGTTGTTTCTTGCTCAACATGTTATTCGCATAACCAATAATCATTTTGAGCCGGAAAATCAACAATAAAATGTTTTCATTTTTTTGCGAAAATCCCTGATGGTTAGCCTTACTGTTTTTTACCGGATAAAATTTGTTGTCTCAGATTCTGTAAGTTTCGGTTATTTCCGATAAATGTGGCAATTTTGAGTAGAGCTGCGTTTAAATTATTGCAATATGTCGTCTCATTCGGATGCAATCAAATTTCGATTGCAAAATGTGACCGGTTTTCAAAGTGCGGTGCTTCCAATAACCGCGCTTTCCCAGTGTAAATTACCGGTTGTTTCTTGCTCAACATGTTAATCGCATTACCAATAACCATTTTGAGCCGGAAAATCAACAATAAAATGTTTTCATTTTTTTGCGAAAATCCCTAATGGTTAGCCTTACTGTTTTTTACCGGATAAAATTTGTTGTCTCAGATTCTGTAAGTTTCGGTTATTTCCGATAAATGTGGGAATTTTGAGTAGAGCTGCGTTTAAATTACTGCAATATGTCGTCTCATTCGGATGCAATCAAATTTCGATTGCAAGATGTGACCGGTTTTCAAAGTGCGGTACTTAAAATAACCGCGCTTTCCGAGTATAAATTACCGGTTGTTCCTTGCTCAACATGTTATTCGCATTACCTATAATCATTTTGAGCCGGAAAATCAACAATAAAATGTTTTCATATTGATGCGAAAATCCCTGATGGTTAGCCTTACTGTTTTTTACCGGATAAAATTTGTTGTCTCAGATTCTGTAAGTTTCGGTTATTTCCGATAAATGTGGGAATTTTGAGTAGAGCTGCGTTTAAATTACTGCAATATGTTGCCTCACTCGGATGCAATCAAATTTCGATTGCAAGATGTGACCGGTTTTCAAAGTGCGGTACTTAAAATAACCGCGCTTTCTGAGTATAAATTACCGGTTGTTTCTTGCACAACATATTATTCGCATAACCAATAATCATTTTGAGCCGGAAAATCAACAATAAAATGTTTTCATATTGATGCGAAAATCCCTGATGGTTAGCCTTACTGTTTTTTACCGGATAAAATTTGTTGTCTCAGATTCTGTAAGTTTCGGTTATTTCCGATAAATGTGGGAATTTTGAGTAGAGCTGCGTTTAAATTACTGCAATATGTTGCCTCACTCGGATGCAATCAAATTTCGATTGCAAGATGTGACCGGTTTTCAAAGTGCGGTACTTAAAATAACCGCGCTTTCTGAGTATAAATTACCGGTTGTTTCTTGCACAACATATTATTCGCATAACCAATAATCATTTTGAGCCGGAAAATCAACAATAAAATGTTTTCATTTTTTTGCGAAAATCCCTGATGGTTAGCCTTACTGTTTTTTACCGGATAAAATTTGATGTCTCAGATTCTGTAAGTTTCGGTTATTTCCGATAAATGTGGGAATTTTGAGTAAAGCTGCGTTTAAATTATTGCAATATGTTGCCTCATTCGGATGCAATCAAATTTCGATTGCAAAGTGTGACCGGTTTTCAAAGTGCGGTACTTCCAATAACCGCGCTTTTCGAGTATAAATTACCGGTTGTTTCTTGCTCAACATGTTATTCGCATAACCAATAATCATTTTGAGCCGGAAAATCAACAATAAAATGTTTTCATTTTTTTGCGAAAATCCCTGATGGTTAGCCTTACTGTTTTTTTACCTGTAACGACTTTTTAGATATGCAAAGATACTGCGCCATCAAGAACGCACTACTTAAAGTTTGTATAAAATGATCCACCCTTGACTTGCACAATCTATTTTGAGCAAAAGCGTGTGGAAAATAGATTTTATTTCAAATATGTCCCATATTCGTTATGCTTATAACTTACAAGCCGTTATAGCAGCATGAGTCTGAAAATTTTAAAGTAATTTTGATGCCCTCGTTCTACGGGCTCAATTCTCAACTCGGGCTTTGAAGTCGTTATTGTCGGTCGTATATTTTGAGGCTCTGAATGTAATCGAATTCTTTACAAATTTAGCCCCTGTTCACGTAAATATTTATGCCGCTCAGATTAAACTTCAATCCTTAATAATAATTATAGCATTTTGCACAAATTATTTATAATTTTTTGTGTTAATATTCTGTACTTCTGATGGCTGGGAAATTGAGCAGGGTCGCTGTCGCTTCTTCGGTGTTCTTGTTTTGCACAGGATTTTACCGGCTTCACCAAACTTACCGGTTTCTCTTGTTTATTCGGTGACATACTGCCCCTGTTCACTGGATTTTCTTCATTCGGAATAAAATTTAATTTGTTGTTGGAGCCATTAAGGTTCTCCACCAATTTTTAAGTTCGTTTTAACCTCGGCACCATGGTGGTGAGCCAAATCGGTATATATTCATCGTCGTATTTAACGATCAGCCATTTCTCATTCTACAACCCAAAAATTTTGGGCTTACACCGTCCGTCGGGAGTTCCACTGCCGCCTCCATGATGTGATCATAAACTCATACCTAGCATTTAATTCGTTTCTAGAGAGACCTCGGAAAAATTTGGGCTATGATTTCCAAAATGATAGCCTTCTACGTGTCATTGAAGCGAGGCTGCTGTGGGTGTTTGGTTTCACCGGTTACCTCAATACCTGAACCTGATATTTTACAATTGTTCGTTCATCGGCCATTTCCGAGGGAGCAAAAGCAGGCAACATCTGGTTTAGGTGAAGTTTTAGAATAGTCTGATTGGCTTCTATCAAATTTATTTGGACAGTCTTGTCAGATTGTTTTAAAAATGCCCACCTTCTATGTGGTAAGCGGAGCCACCAGTTGTAGCCTTCTTTTCTTCTTATCCTTCGATTCAAAACTTGTCACATCTGAGATGCAAATTTTAGCAGATATGGAGATGTTTGCGGATTAGTACGTTGGCGCCTTGTGCTGGGGCATAATCAACGATGATTGTACTGAACAGTCCATAGTAACGTGGTCGTTCTCAGGTATACTTGGAATGTGGAATTGATGCATTTGAGCAGCGCTCGTGGTTTTTATTGTCAGTACTATCCATACAGTAAATGATTCCCCTTTCAGGGAAAGAATAAGACTACTTGAAACCAGAGGGCGCCAGATATACGTCATTCCGGAGTATGGTGGTCCTTACTTTGAAGAATAATTTTAATACCACTTTAATACGCATTTTACCATTGTATAAGCGAAGGCGACATAAGCCTGACATTGTTCTTGCAGGTTTTAGAGCGAGCAAATCAAATTGTTACCAAGTGCGGTAATTCACGTTTGTGTTATGAGTAATTTTTTTTCTATGTAGAAGTACGTCAGCGTCCGGTCGATTCTCGACGCCCATTTCCCCCTTAAGTACTAGTTTTGTGTTAATTTGATGTTTAATGTTATTTTTATAACATGCTGTCGTAATTTACTAAGGGCTCTGTCTGATTTTACAATAAAACGATATCGATTAATTGTTTTACTTTAAATTTATTCTAATTTTTAATTAATAAAAATGGAATTAAGATTGCACAAATATATAGTTAGTCGTCATATGTTGATGTCAATTTTTTTTATTAATTTAGTCCTTAAGCGGAAATAAATACTGAATGGTATTCCGGACCGATGCGTTTCGATTAAAGGTTCGTGCACATATTTTGTAATCAGGTGGTGATGATTAGACATAATCGCGCAATACTAATCCCATTCGAACTAATAAATTAATTTTAATTAATTCAGATTTTAATTTACATTGTTTGTTTTGTAGTTGTAGCTATTTAGAAAAAAATTATTACTAGTAATTATAAAAATTATCTGCCACGATACGTAATCCAAGCAGATTGAAGGGGACTTCCTAAAATTAATATATTAATAAATTTATATATTACATAAATAATTAAAAATAATTATTTTTTAGTTAAATTTTTATATAAAGAGTTTTAAAAAAAGTATTTTTTTGTGTATGTTGGGGGAGAGAGATTGGCAATGGCGCAAAAGAGTTGCGAGGACAAACGGTGACATTATTTGAGACGCCACGTTTTAGAATTTCATAGTTTTGAAAATATTTTCCTTCATCATCTTTGGTATCGAAATATCGAAAATAAATATCTGGTTAATTTTTTTTTATATCATATCAGTCCTCAATACATTAATTAAGTTTTGTCGTCGCGCGCACCCGGAGTATAAAAAATAATTTACAAAAAATTTACTGTGTTATTGCTCTAAATCGCATTCCCTAATTTTTCCATATCGGTAATGGATGTGCTTCGGTATTAAAAATGTATCGTTCTAAATCGATTTCTTTCAAATCGTCACTAAATAATAAATAAAAATATTTTAAAGTTTCTCCAAGGAAAAAACTTTCCATCATATCACGTGGTCGTGTATTTAGTACACTCTTAACATTACTAATTGATGTATAGCCATTCTTGACTTTTGTATATTTCTCAAAGGCTTCGAATATGTTCCAGCCCATATCTTGATAAGTACGATTTCCGGTTAGCGCATAGAAATAGTATAGACTTTCGATGAATTCGGGCCGCAGCAGATTATGCGCATCGTTCGTTTTCACATACAGATCCGTTTCACTTTCGTCCTGCATATTAAAATATGTTATTTCGGGAGCGAGCTGCGTTGGTTGTTTCATGTATGTTTGATAACATGTTTCGAGTAGATCTTTAGCAAGCGTAAAATGCTTTTCGGGCATACCGTTTTTGTAGCCGAGAAGTAGTGTACCGGGCAGGTAACAGGTTAAATGATCCATTTTTGGTTTAAAGTCTTTGCCGTTTATTAATTCACCGATATAGACGTGATGCTCGTTGGGAGTTTTTCTCATCAGTTCCGACAGCACACCGTCAATAGCATTTTGGTAATCTTGGATTAAATAGTCGTTCGGTTTTTTACCCGTCTGCAACCATTGCTTCAGCAGATATTCATAGTAGGAATCACCTCGGGCACCCAGCGATATTGTCGCAAAACTACGAAATGTTCCTGAATTGGCATTTATAAAAATTGGCACAAGTCCATGATTTTTCTCGAGATTGTGTACTTTGTCGTTTATCGTTTCGACGACGGTTGCAAAATTTGGGTCACCAATGCTGCGAGCTAAATCTCGGAATTCCAATTGAATCGTGGTTACTTCACTAGTTGAACTGTCCGGTGACCATTTTGGTGAGTGAGCTTTTAATGTTGCAATATTGACGTCCGAGTATGGAATTCCAGATGGTGAATCGAAACATGGCAGGAGTCGTGTGCCCAAGTCTTTCTATAAAATAAAAAAAATTGCGTTAGTATTGAGAAGAATAGAAATAATTGTTAGAATGGTAAAAATTCTGCTTTTCGGACATTTTGGACGATAAATATTATTGTATGGCTCTGCAAATACCAGCAAAATACAATTTCTACTAAAATTGCATTCCAAGTTAAATAACCGCAAATGGGTCAAATTGAGGAGAAAGCGGCCCGAACCGATGATTTTTAAGACTGGTAAGTCATCTAATTTAACAAAGGCTAAATTGTCGTAGTGGTAGATACGAAATAGCCTCACCAGTGTACGTAAATATTTGGCTCCCGCTATGGTAATGAAGATAGACAATTCTAAGGCATATATGCCGAGAACTAAGAGTCCCATCATAAATCGTGGCGACGCCCGGAGCTTAAAATCCTGAACAGGTTGGCTTACTCGCAAACTAGTTAACGAGTGGAGGAAGGCTGTGACAATGGGCAGAAAAACTGTTGACAGTGGCCATACGGAGCGAGTTAGAACTGAACTTCATTCTCCTGAAAATACTGGGAAAATATCTAGAATCTCTTACATTCTGCAGAATTGCTTTACATAGAGCGCGTAAAGCAGACCGTGTGGTCTGACCAGAGATCAGTTGACCTCTATAAAAATGAAGTACTCGAAGTCGATCAAAAAATGTACGGGAAGAGATCGCTATTGAACAACACGGACTATTGTTCGATCGAAATGTTGTTCTTATCAAAAAATGATGGAAAACACAAAATCATATGTAGTATCAGAATGAAGGGCATAAAGATGTAAACTGGGAAGTTTGTGAAAATTAAATCTTGTATTCTTAGAAAAATTAAGTATTTGTCAAATCTGTTTTGTGCTGGTGGAGCTAATTATAGATGCAAAGAGATACAAAATTGATGTTCTCGTATGTTTGATGTGATGTGAACACGCATCCCATAATCTGAGAAAGTACGAATATCAGCGATGGATAAGTCATTGTTTGAGTACTTATTGAACGCCAACCACTTAGTTTGCAACATTGGAACAAGAATTGAAGATTAACGAAGGAACAATTTTTCTGCCTCCTATACTTAACACTATAATTTGGAAAATCCCCCTGCTATTAATGCCTTTAGGAATCATAGCAGGATAAACTGGGATACTTAAAGGAAAACACAAAACTCTTATTATTAGACACCCTAAGGCCCAAACGGCAATCACTAGTACATGGAACCTCTCTAGAGATAAGCAAAATCCAAAACAGTGGCTTGTGGAACTGGAAACCAATCAAACACGATGTGTATATAAGCCATTAACAAACCAAAAAGCTTTGGGTGGACCAAGTCTTAGAATGTATAAAATAAAAATGAGTAAGGCATAAATAAAATCTTGGAACTCAAGTTTCATAAAATGGCTGGTTTTCAATTATATTTCCGTACAACATCTGCGAATTTTGGTGTAAGAACTATGACAAGATGACCAATAGAAGCAATCCACTATGTTTATAGGACATCAGGACTCAGGTTTAACAAGAGTTCGCTTGTTGCGCTTATTAATTTCGACAAAATTGGAAAGCTTAAAAAATGTGGAGGAGTACGTGGCAACCATAATCAACGCAGCTCAAAATTCTGCGGTATAATTCTTTGAGCAGGTTTACCAGAGGAATATACGCCTATGATTATAAGAATTGAGAATTAGAGAAGTGTGTGAAAACAACTTTGATAAAAAAAAAACAGAATCAATTTGATGGTCCATGTTGCTTCAATTGTCGCAAATACTGCAAAAATAGGCTAACCAAAAATAAAAGTGTTAAGATATTTAATATCACTTGCAGCAAAATACAATTTAGACATTGAACTTAAAGAAATTTACATGCTTCAACCCGAGAAATTCAACAAACGCCTTAAAGTATGTCGGTTTAAGAAGTCACTTTATGGATTCAAGCAGTCTAGTCGTGTTTGGATTCAACAACTAAATAAAGTAATTATTAAAGAAACTTGGACTATTACAATCTCAAATTGATCCTTGCAAATACAGGGTGTCCGCCGGGAAGGTATACTACTTTGTTTTGCCGCCATTTAGGCGAATATTAGTATTGACAGTTCATACTTGACAGTCGTGAAGTAGACACGTGGCAAATTCTTCCACAAGACCATTTACGCCGCCGTACATATGCCAATAGGATGTTACAGCTCGCCCATGACAACCTCGATTTTCATGAAAAAATCATAATGAGTGACGAGGCACATTTTCATTTAAATGGATATGTGAATAAACAGAATAGTCGGTTCTGGGCAATGAAAAACCCTCACATTATTTATCAGTCACCTTTACATCCATTAAAAGTGACAGTCTCTTGTGCAATTTGGTCAGGAGGAATCATTGGACCTTACTTCTTTGAAAATGAAAACGGCGTAACGGTAACTGTGAATGGGGAGCGATATCGTGGTATGATTGAAAACATTTTAACGGCACAACTGCATACTTTGGGCTTGATTAACATGTGGTATCAACAAGACGGTGCCACATCGCATACAGACAGGATTACAATGGAATTACTGCGAGAACTCTTTCCACAACAAGTTATTTAAAAAATGGTGATGTTGATTGGCCTCCACGGTCGCCTGATTTGACTGCTCCGAACTTCTTTTTGTGGGGCTATCTAAAAAGCAAGGCTTATGCAAACAAACCAGAAACGCTTGAGCAACTCAAACAAATTATTCGTGATGCAATTAATGAAATACCGCGTGAAATGTGTGAGAATGTAATGAAAAATGTGCTCAAAAGGGCTCGCATTTGTGAGGCTAACAGAGGCGGACATTTATCTGATATTGTATTCCATACATAATTGCCAACATTAAATAAAACATTTATCAATATAAGATCCATTCTCTTTCATTTAATCAAAAATCATAAACAAACAAAGTAGTATACCTTCCCGGCGGACACCCTGTACTACAAAATAGAAGGGAACAAGATGCTGATTTTGTCAATATATGTCGACGATTACCTATTAAGGAAAATATGGGTTTCTTAGGTGCAATATAAAAATTAAATATTGCAGCGATTCAATATCAATGAATGCAATCGTTGTGCAACGCCCATAGATGCAAATGTGAAACTCTCCAGATTAATGTATCCTAAAATAAGTTTTTCGACTAGACATTAACTGTGCAATCTGTATTCCAAGGCAATACCTTACTCTTTCAATATCTTTCATTTTAAAATTTCCTATTAATTTAGTTTTGACCGATGACTTGTGTTGTTTGTAAGTTGAAAAATATTCTGCAAAATTAAAGTTCTCAAAATTAACGACTCTAAGTTCTCATAGATACAAATAGAGCGATATGTTGTGTAATTCTAAAAAAACAACCAACTGTCGCGTTATCCACAATGGAAGCATAATACATGGCGGCGGCATCTGCAATTCAGGAAGCTCTCTGGCTTAAATCACTCGACAAGGAGCTTTTGACGAGTCCAAATCTCGTATCTGTATTGCGACAACAAAAGTGCAATTGATCTAGTGTTAATAAACGTTTTCATGCCAGAGCAAAACCTATAGATATCAGACACCATTTTGTACGTACAAATGAGGAGTCTGGAAGGATACAAATGAAGCATATCTCAACAAATAAATGAAGGCAGACGTACCGGAAATTTAAATAGCCAAAGTAAAATATTAGTTTTTAGTGAAATGTTGAAATAGTAAAAACTAATATGTAATTACTTGTATTAAAGTACACTGCGGTTCACTTGATTAGACTCACTAACAATTTTACTTTTACATGTAAATTTTACTGTAATTTCTCGGAGAAAAATATTTTAAATACGGCAGAAAGGGCAAAAATCGATGTACGACAGTACACTATATGGAAGTAACTACCAAGGAAGATCGGCAGCAGTTCTGACGCCGCAAGATAGAAGAAAAATTCATAGGCTAGCGTCCAATTCCGTCCTTCCTACCAACAAAATTAGAACGACAGCTGGACTTAATGTCAGCAAATCAACAGTTCAAATTTTAAAAACACCACTAAACCCTGTACGCAAGCAACAAACATTGGAATTCGCCAAGCAGCACATCACTTGGGATGTGCATCCGCAAACAATGAATAATAATTGGAAAAAAGTTGTTTTCTCGGATGAAAAAAAATTTAACATAGATGGACCACATGACTATATGTAATTCTTATTTGCATGACATTCGCAAAGAAGAACAATTTTTAACTCATCATCATGCCAGAAAAGGAGGAGTAATCGGGCGCTTTTAAATTGAATTTTGATACCAAAAATAAAATTACTGCAAATTCATGTAAGGATATGCTACAACCAATTTTTCCAGAAATTCAGGAGCTATTTGGGTAAATTAGGGTAATTTTAAAGGATGGGGTAGTACACATGACTTTCTTAATAAAAAAAATATTAAAATAAAAATATAAATGACTGTGTTTTCTTTATATTTCAAGTTGCGTAATCCACTGAACCGAAAAATAACATTTTGAACTTTCTCAGAATAATTATCGATTATGGATTTATTGAGCAGGGATTTCTCTCTCTCTTCTCAATAAAAATATTTTCTTGGTTCCGCCGTAAAATTTACATTTAAAAGTAAAATTGCAAGTGTGTTTAATCAAGTGAACCGCAGTGTACGTACATATAATATATTTTTAGATTCTAGTTCCTTGTTGATTGGATTCTCTCAATAACTGGAACACGTTTTATTTTTTCGTTTCTTATTTCATCAGTTAACCTCTCCCGGCCATTTAATTAAATCGAAGGCTTCATGGACAGGTTAAAGTAAGAGGTTCTTGAACCTTCTTAAGGAGTAGGTTTCACTCGCAGATATTGAGGAAGCCTCTAATAACGCAGGTTAATCACTTATATTCCAGTAAGCAGGATTGTTAACGATTAACATGGATATCAGAGGTACATCGTACAAGCAAGTTTCCTTCTCTGGAACATGCGGTGATCAGTGGCGACTGTTCGAATTGATAAGATGAAATAATACTGATGTAAGGATATATCTAAGCACGAGTTAGTGTTCGTTACAAAGAAATATACAATTCTGACAGTTGTGCTTCATCCCACTCTATACGGTATTATTTTTACGAGGCGAATAGGCTTTTAAACATCCATTTCTGTAACCACATGGACGTCTCGGAACTGCAGGCAAAGCGAACTCGCTTGATACTCTCTAGTACCTTCAACAGGAATAGGTAAATGTTGAGGACTATCACAGCGCTTAAACTAACTAGTGCTTCGGAAAAACGGAAGCATTGATGAATCAAATGTGAATGAATGTTACTGTCGTTCATCAAGAAAGATGGGTTTAGGTGGCGATAATACGGCCATTTCCCTGCAAAGACTCGAGTTAGAAACGATCGAACGGATACTCTTAAGATACAGCCTTCACGACACAACAATTAAATAGCTCTGAATGGGTTCAATAGAGATAGAAATGAATTTAGATTATATGGTACCACAATAGACCGTGACTGACTTAAGTTAGGAGGCATCTATTATATTCAAGCCACACCGAACTCTTATCCCAAATTAGGATGCATCGAAGTTTTCTTCTGAATCGCAGATGAAAATAAGGCTGCTGCCCCAAAAATATCAGCCGAGAAGTAAAGTAAAATTAAAACAGCTCAACAAATCAGATCTGCACACACAAGATTTACAAACGCAAGAAAAAAATTTTTCGAGGAAAACTAGACGATATGTGATACTTGTAAAAAAATCTGTGCCGTAGGAAAAAGCAAGGAAGGCTTGCGAATTGAAAATTTTAGATAGTAATTTTACAGGGTGGTAATATTCTATGCCAGTATTTCTGAAACATCCATTTCAATGTTTAAACGTGAAGATTGCACTTTACTAAGTGGTGGATCCATATTTGCAAGGTATCTTGGCGATGGTGTCTTAGAAGGAGTTAATTCCCCGTCAATTCCTTATTGCGATTCCAAAACGAACTCCATTATAATGATAAAAAGGCATAGCTTAAGGAGTGTAACTCAAACTAGTGCCCAATGTAAGCCGACGCAAAAGTTTTGACGAAATGCGGTTACAAACCAAAAATCTTATTATTTTAAATATGTAATAAGGTTTTCCTAAGATGATCCATCATCGGCCGCTTAAAATATTTCGCAAGCAAACGCCAACCCGCACGTGAAATCCATGAAGTCTGGATTCGACTCAAATATTTATCAGAGATATAGTGTAAACCAGAAAACCAATTATCATGTTTCGAAGAGAACTTTATATCAGGCCTAGGACCTAATGATGAGAAAGACAGTTTATGTCAATTAATCCATCAAGCATCTGCAAGCTGAGGATTGTAGAACTAAATGTGCAAAATGCAAAAGTTGTTGGACACGCAATATTCGCAGGCAGCAATATTCGGAACATCATAACATTGACCAAATCGAGGAAAATCATTTTGGATCAAACAATTGTGGTACCCTTAAAGCGAGTTAACCCTAAGATCTATCCTAACATAAAAGTCTTATAAGTTACAAATTAAAACTTACCGCTTTATTTAAAAACATTTTATCGCCGCTCAAATGATATGCCGTCAATAATCCTCCCAGCACGCGTATCGTCACTTCAAATAGATTCACGTCTCGATTAACATCAAATTTCAGATACTCATCGACCCAATTCCGTGCCTCATCAAACTCATCTTGAAGATCCATAATGTAAATGGTATCGAGCGCATCGACAATCGTGAGTCCCAAACCAAACCAATCGTTATAGCCCATTGATATTGGTTTTAAGTTGTCATGACCCCATGCATACTCTTTGTAACCCTTCCACGCATGTTTAAATGCCGTAACAACTGCACGCTGTCGATCATTCGTTGGTCCCTTAAATTCAATTGGTGTGTCATTATTATGATGACTTCGATCGAATGATTTGTCATCCGCCATATTCTCAAGTTTATCTAGCACACCGTCGATATTTCCCTCCTCCAATTTGTACTCGACATTTTGGTCGTTCGATTCAATCTGATTATTATTTTGTTCTAAAACATTTTCATCACTTTTTATTTTGTTGTTTGGTACGACTACCCTATTTCTAAGATTATTGAAATTATTACTGTTTTGATTATGTTTATTACTATTTATTGCTTCAGATTTATCTGTGTTGTGATGTACTACCATATGGGCTACCGGTTTTGGTTGAAGTTTCTGTAATTCATTATTTGCGTCTAAAATTGAATTTTCACCATTCAACAGTAAAATTGTTGTTAGGAATGATGCTATAACTATGGTTATGATAAAATTGCGCTGAAAACGTGAGAGTTGATTCCAATACTGTAACGATATAAGAAAATAATTTGTATTAGTCATAATTGTTCATATGAAAGAATTACCAACAGCAAGCAGCACACGCATGTAATTTAAAGTGAAAAAATCACTTAAAGTCACTCAAGCTGTACCTACATATTTGGAGAAGCGCCAATATTTTCGAGCAGTGATCTATATATAAAATGTGCACTATCTCGATTATTAGACAATCGGGCCCGATGGTTGCCATACACATAAATAACAAGATTAAACATAACAAAATATTTTTTGGTGGAGCAGCTAAATTCGACAAATCTAAAAACTCACATTATTAACAGAATTTGGTCCATTTGAAATGTTCGATCAAAGGAAATTAGTACTAAACAAACAAATTGTTTATGTTTGCCTCTCGTTCAAGATCGCAATCAGCATCCAACACGAAATGAGGTCATGATTTATTTCACAATCAAACAAGCATGGTACATTGTGCAGTAAAATGAGAAGATCACAATCAAAATTTATATAAAATGCTAGAACCAACAGTTGCAAATATGAGTTTTGTAAAATTAGATATAAGCAGTTGTTATATGAAAAACCCATTCAAACATTTAGGTTATACTTTTAAAAATTCAATATTTCCCATAAAGAAAATAGCTCACCGAGTCGCCTTTATATGAATAATGGAAGCATCGACGATCATTACTGACATGCTTCCATTGGATGTTTAGGTATCCAGTACTGCAAATTTTCCTGCGGACAAAATGTATAAACGCGGAACCTTTCAATTTATATATTTATGCTATACAGAATTGTTGCTTAGGAAGCCGAAAATTAAATTTCAGAAAATCTCTAGATACATTCGAAATAATAGTTTTTTCCCCCAGGTAAGTTGCTGATTTAAGGAAGCAATTAACGGCAATCAATACCCTAAGTAACCCCTAAAACCCGTATTCAAGTTGTCTTGTGTCGTACGATCGCTAGGTTTCTAAAACCGGAGCAATCCAAACTAAAAAAAACCCTTCCATATTATTTTCTCTTGTTATATGTGAACAGGCTGTAGGAATAGTCTCGGCGATATAATCGCTGAATCGAATTGCATGTCATCTTAATCACACTACTAAAACTTTTGAACGATTGACGAACATAGTTGTGATTTTAACGGGCAAATACAAAATATACTTTTCACTGCGTGGCATTCGTCGTAGCAAAAATATATATACACCGCGTCGCTTAATTACGAGGTATTGCTCGTTCTGCTGATTAGAACTATTTCGCCACCTACATTCTCGAATCTCGATGCTTTTTGATAAATATCGAAAATTCAAACCAGTAAGCCAAATTAAGAAGAAAAACTGAAAATCATGACAGTCGGGTTTTAACTCACAAGAGACACCGTCATGACACCGAAAATTTCTCCCTCCTGGAACGAAAAACACGCGCCATGGTTTTATTTTTGTCCCACTTTTATCGCTTGCTTGAATAAAAAGCAAGTAATTCCAAATTAGTTAACAAAGATTTACTGAAAAATATCTGGTTAAAGCGTTTGTTTGCCAGAGGATTTATGAACGATACAGGCGCTGGACATAAAAAAACATAGCATAAATCGTATCGAACGCCGACCAAATCTGGATTTACTCTCAATCTAGAGCAACCCAAGCTAATTGCTACAGTCAACCAGCCATCTACAAGCAAGACAACTGTTTCAGTCCTTGTTTCAATGCAACAACTTGACAACAGGCAACAATTGGCAGATATACAACGAACGCTAGCCAATATTAACATTGGTTCATGTAGAAGCTCACCACACAACAGACCGAAGTTCAATTACCGATGAAGATCATGGTAGAGATTGTCATCACGATATGAACTTTGCTACTATCACCATTGCCTCGGCCCACGCGCCCGTAACTGTAACAAGCCATGCAGTTTCCGACCGGTAGCGCATAGAGAAGCTTCCAAAAATTTCATATCTTCGGAAAACCACAAAATCCTGCTGTCTCTACGATAAACAGTATGGGATTGGTCATTGTCTCGCTATCTTGTTTTAAACGATTCGGGGGCTGAATTATCAGTGATACCCGCTAACCCGCTACCCCCCAATACGAATGCAAAAGACACCGTTTGCGTTCGTACTGGACTAAACGGATCCCCAAACTCCTCAGCTGTTCGTTCACACATCCCTTCATCGTTCCGGTAGTATACAGGTATAATATAGGGTACAGGCCTATTATATAAGCTGACTTTCAGTCCAAATAGGGTCTTGTGGTCGATTTGAAGAATAGAAGACTTTCTGATTCAATTACCACCCCAAAAGATTTCAGCGTCCATAACGAATATGACACTCTTCCGAAAATATATTCTGCGTTCACTGGTGTTCGTAATTAGAACCTCCCGGTAGGCTACCTTGTGTTAAACCGTGACAACTCGACGCAACAAAACTTAAAGCTAGAACAACTGAATTAAAGTTTATGGCATACATCGGAATCTGCCACCCCTCATCATCGTTAACTCCACACCATTACATATGATGCAAACTAAAGACAAGGACAGGCGGTCTTGTGGATACTATTGACAGTTAACACTGTCACTTCCTATCCCCATATACACATTATCGGAAACAAAACTGCGATCACCAGCCCTTTGGAGCGAGTTGAGTTTACCCGAATGCTATATAGTCTTCGCAATTCAGCCCGGACATCCCAGTGATTCTTTAACGAAGTGTGAAAAGGGTTGGGGTTCGTCTACTCTTATCAATGAGTATATCGACGATATACTCATTGTGAGTTGCTTTGAAATGGAACACAGTGAACATCTCGAGTCAGTATTTAAACGTCTCTCCGCATTAGGAATTAACATTGAATGTTCGAAATGATTTTCGACGCGAAATCATTTGACATTTTAAGCCACAAAATTTCGACAATGATAACCTTCAGTCGAAAGACAGAGGGTTGATATCATTTCAAACTTTCGAGAGATAAAATCAATCAGCCAAATAAAACAGTTCGTCGGTATGGTAAACTAATTACCACCGTTTGAAACCATGTTCAGTCGAAAGACAAAAACAGAAGAAGCTTCTCTTGGCCCGGAGATACCACTGAAACTTTCGAAAAGGTCAATGATTCTCCACTGCCGCAACTACCCTTGCCACCCCAATGACACGCGATTCAACATAACTACTAAAGCTTCCAATGTAGCAGTTAGGGCTATCTTACAACAACGCAACAAAGGATGTTAGCAACCATTAGCGTCCTTTTTAAAGAATCTCTTCCCTGCGGAAATTAAATATTCTACTTTCGATAGAGAACTTCTTGCTAAATATTTAGTAATCAAACACTCCCGCCATTTCGTCGAAGGACGAAATTTCTCTATATTTATCGACCATAAACCTCTCACAACAGGTATTGCGTCAAAATCAGAACGTTGTTGCCGGCAATTGCGACATCTCTATTATACTGCCCACTTCACTACCAACATTCATGATATTAAAGGTAAACACAATGTGATAGGCGACTGTTTGTTTCGTTCTGGTCCAACGTTATTCACGGAACTCAAAAACTGATAGACGCCCCAGATAAGGAGCATTTTTCGGTGACAATCGGTGACAACGCGAAAACTTATTGCTTCAAAATACTTCTGGCCCAGAATGAATACGGATACTAGTAATTGGGCGAAATCTTATATCCATGCCAAAATTCCAAAGTTCACCGCCACACGAAACTAGAACTTGGTAAATTCGAGCTACCAAACGACAGTCAAGCGATTTACCAATCACCACGAGAAATGACCACAGGGACCGTAAATAAGATCTTACACAATGCATATATCTGCAGATACGGTGTGCTTTCATTATCACTCAAAATCTTTCATTTGATGTTTTTGCTCTTATAGAAACCTACTTAAACAATGATTTTAATAATAACGAATTGTTTACATTGGATTTTAACGTTTTCCGGACGGACGGTTTATACAATCCCGTTGCAGGCTTAACCGGAAAAGTTCTCATTGCAGTGCATGATGGACTTTGTAAGTTCAGCACTTTCCATTCCCAATAACGATAACATTGAGCTGATAAGTACCAGAATCACGCTACATTCGGCCCACTGGTCAAGTAGGCAAATATCACCTTCTAATTGAGCTGTTGATTTTGTGTCAGGATAACCCTCTCGTCGTTGGCGACTTTAATTTGCCTTACCTCAGGTGGTCGCTCACATCATAAAGGAAACTTTAGTCACAGATAATATATTGCATTCAGGATTATTTCAGATAAGCAACATTCAAAATAACTTAGGAAAGGAGCTTCATCTTGTATTTTCCTCGGACGCTGTTAACAGTGTCATCACAAAAGCTAATCTAGTCTTATCCACCATAGAATAATATCATCCTCCCATCTTAACCTCGTTTTGTTATGAACAAGAGAGTGCTAATGACACTTCAGACTCACCACTACGACTTAATTTTCGTAAAGCTGATTTTGAGAAACTCAATGACTGTTAGCCACATTGGTTTCGGCGTCATTCTAAAATATAACAATGACATTGAAACGCACACTGGTTACTTTTACTCAGCAATTTTTAAAAAGCGGTAAGAACTAACAAGATTGCACAACCTTAGAAATAATCGACAACAATTTCTAAAAACTCAGTTGGAGCCTATAACAATTTTAAGAATCTCAAGAACTGTATGATAATTACAATACAATCCTGCATTATCTTAGATCCTAAGCGCTTCTCAAAAGATCCAAAAGCTATTACCAACCAGTTCGCTGAATTCTTTAGTTCGGCTATTTCGAGCTACGATTCGAATCTCGACGTTGATTATTTCCAGTATATGAATAACAACGTTCAAACTTCTTTGGATTCCGTCCAGATTGATTACGACACTGTGGTTGGGAAAATTACAAACTTAAAAGATGGTTTTTCATGCGGCTCTGATGGTTTGCCGTCCATCATCTTAAAAAAATGCAGTAGTAGTCTGGCTAAGCCACTTACGGACCTTTTCAAAAATTACTTTCGTTAGGAATTTTTCCAACCATCTGCATCTGGAGAGACCCTTTTATTGTTCCTATTCAAAGAAAGATGCAAATCTGATATTAGTTATTATAGGCCAATTCCAAAGTTGTCCTGCATTCCTAAATTATTCGAAACCATCGTTTATGAGTCACTGTATTTTCATTGTAAACGTTATCGATTTCTGTTTTTCAACATGGTTTCGTCAAAGGTCTTTCCACGATCACATCGATGAGTTTACATCAAGTACATTGAATGCCATGGAAGCAGTGAATGAAGTAGATGCATTCACCATAGATATAAGGCATTCGACAGGGTTTCTCACAAAATTATTTATTATATTTACGCTAAGAGCCGTAGGGTTTCCATCGCAACTTCGCCTGCGTGTGGACTCATACCTAAGAGACAGCAAGTATCAGGAGATCTCCAGATCATCAATATCATCTGCTTTCACAGCCACATTTGGAATTCGCCAGGGTTGCCATTTGAGTCTATAAGGGAACGTTATATTCCACACACAAATAATGGAGAAGGCAGCAAACCTTAACAACGTGGCTACTTTCTCCGGTTGATAATGAAGCTCGCGAGTATGTATAGCTGACATCTCCAACGGCATGTTAATATACCAAACGTGCTTTAGCGCCAGCTGTATTAAAGCGAGCTCCGGCAGAGCCCTCTTTGTTTTCCTGTATGGGGCCATTATGCAAGGTTCCAACGAGTCGCCTAAACGCGCAATCCTGCCTTAATGACTTTACCATTTTCGCTCATGTCCCAAATTATGGAATCATGAAAATAATCCCTGAAACGCAGATGTTATGTTGTTGTCGTTGTCACATTTCTAAAGAAATAACATATACAGGGTGTCCACCCGAAAGGTTTATTACTTTTTTGCCTATACAATTTTTTTTTTATAAAAGAAAATAAATTTAATGTTTACAGATCGTTTCCGCTTCTATTATTCACGCTGTATCATGTTAATTTCTTCTTTAATGTTCCTTTTAAGTTGTTCAAAATTATCTGGTTTATTTGCAGGAAGTAGTTAAATCGAGTGAGCCTGGAGGTTTCAAGGGATGTAATCGTGATTGATGAATATTCTCTACTGTCCAGAACCGGCTGTTTTGTTTGTTTACATCTCCACTTAAGTGAAAATAGGCTTCGTTACTCATAATCAATTTTTCAAAAAAATCCGGATTTTTATTGTCAAGCAACAGCGTTTTATTTGCTTACGTACGGTGCCACAAATCATCTCTTGGTGCCAGCTCTTGTGAATTGAATTTTATATGGGAATAAATTCAAGTGTTTATGCAAAATATTGGTTAGTGTTGATCTTCGAAATCAGTGTCAATAATAATATTCGCCTAAATGATGGCAACAAATTGTAAACCTTTCGGATGGACACCCCATTTTACGGATATTAATAGATAGAATGCTTACGATTTTTTCTGGCCGTGTCATATTGATGTGAGTACCATTGACACAACCTATCTCGCCTGAGAACCCCGTTTTGTTTAAAAAATACTCCTTTGACCTAGCTCTTTCCTCATTCGACAGTTTGAATGTAATTTGTTTGCTGCAAAAGGTGGATTATAATATGCTTAAAGCCTCCGTCAGTACAATAAATGCGAAGGATTGTATACCATTCCGATCCTTGCAGGTATTTCTCCTAAAACCAGTAATGTGGCGGCAAGTTTTAGTGTCGCTGACATAGCATCGATGTTTTTTCTGGCAGTAAAGTTGGGTTCAATTTCTTTCAAAATGTCGGTAAATACCATAAATCTTTTGACTCCCTAAAAATTATGATGAAAGCATTTAATTTAATTAAGCATCTAATGTTGAAAATAAATAGTAAGGCAAGCCGCGAATGATTTTTATTTTATATTACCTTTTATTTGGTATGTCAAGTACATTTGAACTGTCTCGTAAGCATTTTCTTTGCATCTATGCCGGTGTTATTTCATCGTCAGAATCGTCTTCACTACTATGCATAAAAATGGTACACTCGCTTCTATTAAACGAGCACACAAATTATTATTAATTTATCTTACAAAATACGATTTTTAAAAAAAATAGGAAAACGCGTGGAGAGAAACTCACAAAACAAAATATGATTTCACTTTGATAGCCTACCCAAAGTGGCGACTAGATAGAATTAATTTTCGACGATATAGAATAATTCATAATCGCTTTTCCGACGTTATCGAATTGGTCGATATTGTCGAAAATAAAGAGCGATATCGAAACACCCATAGGGGGTACAGTCACATCTCCTTTGAGTACACCCTATTCTGGACCGTATTTAATGACCTGCAAATATCGCAAATTCTTTGATGTGGAGATCGACGGAAATCAACAACAATTGGCATCGATACAGGCTTAAGCCAGCATTCGGAATACTTGTGGTATACCCAGTCGTGTTCGCAAAACCGTTAAGTTCAATTTAGGTCTAATTAAGAAGAAAAACTGAAAATTATGGCATTCGGGTTTTAAACCTCAAGAGAGCTAGTTAAAGTGCGAAAATTGTTCACGTAATTAAAGTGAGTGTTATTCCTGTTCTCCCCGCACTAAAGTTATTCAATCGTATTTAAAGCGAAACAAAAATAATAAAATATTTACCATAAGGCGTGTTCATTCCATACTCTGAAAGAGCATTTTGAATGAGCATTTTAACAGCCACGGATGATCTAAGTATCTAACTCATTTTTGGGCAACTACCGGGCTGGGCACGATCGGTTCACCATTATCGACTGGAAAAGACAAGGGGCGGTGGGGATGCCGAATACAAAAATTAGGAAACGATCAAAATTATTATGGATTACAATAATTAAAATTGGGATTGGGCATAGCTATTCAATAATTTCCCTACGAAGACAGGGACATGCGAGAAGGCTGAGTCTGGAATGTAATTAGTTCTGTAGAAGCTGCAAAGTTATGAAGGAGAAGATGATTTTAGTTGAATTTTGCTGCTGCTTACCGGCTATCCGGCATTGGCACACAGAAGATATTGAAAACACAACCTGCACAAATTAAATTTGGCGTTGAAGTTTCCTTAATCATATCGGCGTTAGGTATACCTGCTAAGTGGAAATAATAAAATAATTGTGTGCCGCACGTGATTACTGATTACTGTTTATATAAATGTACATTCCACCTAATCTGGCATAAAGCCATAAATCTAAATGTTTTGACTAATATTGATCTTATGAATATTTTATAAGTAATTTACGATAGAAATATTACACTTTTGTTGTAAAAATCTACATATTCGTTATGTACGTACATATCACATTTTAACATAATAGAATGTCTGAACTCGTTGGCAATTCCAACAAGTCGTTAACACATTGTTGTGAATGACCTTTTAAACTGTGTAATGTGTATGGTATATACGTCAACATGTATATTATTGTCAAAAATAGACGAGTATATTTTCATGCCATGGTAATCATTTCAGGTGCCTAAGTTTAGATTATGCCCAATTGTGTAAATATGCCACATACGAGAGTTAGCTAACACTTTTATTTAAGTTTACGTAGCATACTTCAACAAAAAATATTATTTGCGATCGTGAAATTTTATTGGGAATTGGATTTTTTTTATAATCGAGTCACATACTTTAGAACTCATATACCCCATCCATACTGTAGAGGAACGTGCTAAACAACTCATTTAATACATGCATGAGGAATATTTATGTTGAAAACCACATAAATGGCGACGATTTTCCGACCAATAAAATGTATGTCTAAAAAATTTATTGATTTATGAAACAGGAATTTATGGGAAAATTATTATTATTACCGCTATTCACGTATAATGTTCAATTGTTATTAATATTTATTGACTTTACACCTCCTCTACATTTTCCAAACATTGTAACATGCAATCTTGCGGTATGGGGCTCCGTTATTTAAAGTCAAAATGGAAACACGAAAATTAAACGCTTATAAAATTACCAACAGCTAAAAAATGAAAAAGCTTCATAGATCTGCAGATAATCCATTTATAAATCGGTTGAAATTGGTGACACGTACAAAGGTTACTAACAGGATGCTAAACTCGTAAGGCTGCATAAAATTTGTATATATACGTCTTATACGTATATACATCATATATCAAATGACAAGATGCTCATACTAAGGAATCACTCATGTAAAACTAATTAAGTTTGACACAGAATTTACCATTGGAAAATTGGATGTCGCGTTAAACAAAAAAGAAACGTTAATCTCAAAGATTACAAAAATAAACGACGTAACCGTAAATCCTCTCATCTCTCGTTTACAAAATGCTTTTTAAGATTTAACAACAATTCTACCGTGATCTTGATCATGAAGGTGATTATCAGACTGTGCCAACAATAAGATCACGATCATTATCAGATTGCAATATTGTTGTTGGAGAACTAATTCTTTAAAAACGGTTTCACGATCTACATCGTGATCTTACAAAAATTGATAAGATCTACATCTGATATTAAAATATTCTATTTGATGATCGTGAAACACGGTTGTGCATTAAAAATAAATTAGATCGATCGTCGATCAAAATCATATACATAAACAACATTGTAGGAAGGAAACGACCATTACTAGACTCTAAATAAATATACCAATAAGACTCTACGATTATTGCTAGTGGTTCGTCGGAGGTTAAATTACCAAAATTAACAAATTTAAATGTGATATCACAGAATGGTATGACATGTTTAAATCAATAATAGACAACGCAGATAGAGGTTTCAATAGTTAAAACGCGGGCTTAAGGCATTAGGAGCAACTCGCAATTACTGGGTTATTTACAAATACTCAATTGACATGGATTAAGCGAATATTCCGGGATTTCAGGCATTTTTACATTGCCAAATCAATACTTTGGAATCCGTAACTTCTCCCCGGCAAAAACAACTTCGACTTTACCATTAAACAGTGAGACGAATTATCCAATATTCGTTGTTTAAAATTATCCGACGATTTTGAGAACATCACTACGTACTGGTCACTGACGTGGAAAATGTATCGTCATACAACAAGCATGTTACGATAACTTATGGGCTAAGTTTGGCGCCATTTTTAGCAATTATAACGAAGTAATGAATTACAACGACACTATACAACTGTAGCAAAGGCTTGCTACAAGAAGTGGAAATGCGTAGACTCACTGATGTACCATCCGAAAATCGGGATACGCAAGTATTGGGTTTGTATTGCCACACCACCAATTCCGCATGAAACGAACAGTACTGTCCAATACAAATCGGTTATTCCACGCTATGCTCGTCAGCTTGGAGACAAAATATTTTTACAACAACCAGAATTGTCTGAGCTACGTGGGATAATCCACGTCCCGCAAATTTTCTCACCAGTCGGTTAAAATAAATAGATTGCGAACCGTCACTGAAAGTCAGTTGGTCATCGCAAGCGGTGCTCTACATTCGTCGGGAATACAACAGCAGATATTATCACCACAATTCCACGAGCTCAATTACCAAGATTAATTTGCAGAAAATCCCACAGATGGAGCATCGCGCTGACTGATATTAAAGGTAATATCCGGCGGTTTTATGCAAGTCTGGAGGTTGATGTGTCCCATTTTCAGATCGATCACGACAACCAAATTCCCTAAATGAACATCACCAACTAAAACGGTGGCAAAAGGTATAACGTTTATCTTAGTATTTCTGGCTGCGATGGCGTTTGGAGTACTTGATTTCATTAAATGCTCTATGAAAATGGAATCAGCAATCACAAACTGAGCCGTCAACGATATAGTGAATTTTAAAGCTGGTAATTTACTAGTTTGCAAATGGATCGTAGGAATATGACCTACGAGTGTCTGCGACCGATATTATCCATTTTTTTTAAATTCCATTTTATCAAAATCTGCAATTGTACATATCCCTCTTTTTAAAATTCCCTTATCAATCATTTAAATGAATCATTTGACCGATGAATTTATGATTAAGATCGTGAATTAGCCGTGCTGAATGGAACGTAATCATGTCAACCTACAATTTTATGAATAAGGAGGGAAGCGACCACGTACAAGAAGTTTTCGCTGTTATATTCTCAGTTTCTATAAAGAATTGTAGATTATTATAATCTGACGATTATTTTTCTGAACATGCGGAGTAAAATGACAGGCACTCAATGGCAAGCCACATACACGATTCCTAAGGTTATTTTCCTATTTTCTATTTTTATTACTGCTGCTGGCTACTTTATACTAAAGTATTGTAGGACCTCAAACATATTTTGTATTGTATTGGCTTGCACGGCCTAGTTTGTTGTATTCCCAAGGAGGTATAGAAGCATCAAATATCTGTATAAATTATAGTTTAACGTAAGTTACAATTTTTTCAACTAAGCAAAAATTATTGATTTTGGTAAAACATTATGGAAAAACGATATTTCGCAAAGAGGAGGAATACTTGAAACACAAACACACTATTTGCATTAACGTTTCACCGAGCGTTTCAACATAAAGTTAAGATGAAGAGATAACAAATTTAACTTTCTAAACGTAAGATAATTTTGCGCGGAGACAAAAAATAATTTGTTTGGTTTTATGTAATATTTTGAAATTGTGCAGTTTCCTTTTTAGGAAATCTTTAAATCCTTGTTATGTATGGTTGGAGAGTTTAAAATAGAAAAATTAAATATTCACAAAAACTTTTCTCGGCTTACCGAGATGAGTTTAGTACTTTCACAGGAAGAAGCTCGTCATTCCTCAAACTGCAAACGGTACTGTACCCAATAATTTACCCGATTTTATTGTTATTAAAAACATTTAACCATTAAAGCACAATATAATGTTTTTATCGTGAAAAAATAACATTCACTTCGGAAATACACACCAACTACACAACAAAATTCCAATCTATATACTGGTCTAAATTTCGATCCAAATTTGAACTGCAAATGCTTCGCCCAAAATTCATGTTCGAATCTCAATCTATCGGACAAGGCAATCTGATCATAATTCACTAAAAAAAATTCGCAAGTTCTATTCAAAATAATTAAATTCCACTTTGTGAATACCAAAAATCACGTTAGAAATGGTCCAGTTACTCATTTCACCTAATCACCCAATTCCGCCCTACAAGCCAAATTCAATAAATAAGTGGTCATTAGCATGTCCAACTTCCAGAGTTTTGCTCAAAATTAATGTTGAAATCTCAGTTCCTTCCAACAAAGCGAATTTGGCCGGCCCAACTTAGAATCATCCACAAGCCTCCTTGCTGAAGTGTGTATCCCAGCGCCGACCTCGGCTCAAGACTGTACACCACGTTTACACTCATATCTTTCAATAATAATCATATTAAATGATTTCCCGAGCGAATGCAAGGCGTTTAAAGTTTCCTTATTTGCCTCCAAATTCGGTGCTGTGCCAAACCATCACTAGAAGATAACTGTACATTTTGTAGGGGTATTTGTGAACGCTTCATCTGATTAAAGACCATCTCGAGCTCAGCAGTCGATGTGTTATGCATTGTTATGCAATGATATCTTTCACAATTTCGGATTTTACGGTTTTTTTGTATGAATTTTAACAATGCGTGAAAAATTCAACAATCTTTTTTCAAAGTTTCAACAAATTACAAAATAATTCAGAAAATTTCAGATTTTTTTTATAATTCGGTAGTTGTCAGCAATATCGATTCGTGGTGGAATTTTCGAAAAATTTGTCTAATTTCAGTTTAATATAAAACTCTATACGAGTATGTCCGACAAATGCGATTTAGCTTCTCGTTAAAGAGAAAACCAATTTCCTTCGATATAATTCAGCAAATTCTGAAATCTGTCGTGCGGTATTCTTGCATCCGATGTTTATGCGCCAAATATTGAGGGTAAAAAACTAATATAATTCAAATGGCGCGATTGTCTTGGAGTGCACTCAGCTTTAGATTGAATGACTCTAGTCAGTATCATGAGCGACATTATTGGCGATATACATTTTTGAAGGTCTGACATTCAACAAACAATTTAAATTGATTAATCAAGGAATAATTCTCGATTAAATGTTAAGTATTTTAGTTCGCTATGCACTGTGCAGGCTGACGTCCGAGTTTGATGCATCAGTCGTTACGCTGAATTTTTTTGCATTGCTCAGCGGGTGAGCTAACATCGTTCTTCTTTCAGTTTCGTGAATAGGTTTCGGAATTCTTCGGACCAATACAAATTCTTGAGCTTGGGTGACTTGGGCTTCTTCAACAGAGCGACCAAGCCTGAGTGAATCGTTGCGAGCTTCAGCAGGTTTCAGAATAAATTAATAATAATAATTTACCATGCCGCTAAAATATACAAATCGGCGCAATTCAACAAGCAGTTCACGGATGATATAATATGGAAGCTTGTGTGAACCAGCATGACACATCTATCTTGAGTAATGTTGTTCGATAACGATAAAAACTGAAAATTTAAAAAATACCGAAAATGTTCTTCCCTCCGAGAAGCTCGGCTTAAGCTATACTTAAGATGTGTAGAATTAGACCATCTTAAATAGGCTGCTATACATATACATCGTCGATTGAGATGAGATTACCAAGAGTTTGGTAGGAAGCTTGGTTTTGAACTACCGAAATTTGAATTTTTAAAATTTAGTTTATACGATGAGCAAACACCAAAAATTTGAGTAGTTCAGTTTGTCAATTCCTACCATTCGTGATTCTGAAAATTAAAGTAACGTTTAGTTAGCTCACACATTATCAAAAAAGTGTAATAAACCAGATAACAATTGGTACTGTCATGAACCCGAATAAATGGGACAAAAAACAGATTAAATTCGACCAAGGCAAACATACATTTTAGAATTTAACAGTTCAGCCAAAAACCATTAGGCAGCTGGAAATCAAAACAATAAATTGAAATTAGCAAAAGTCATAGTTATTAACCATATCACGCCACACCTCACTAGTATTTATTTTTAGACCAACCAAACTGCAATACACCTCGGTAATTGAGTATAAATTATGAACAATTGAATTTTAAGAACATGCATTGTTCGCGTGGTGTCGTACGACGAAGATCAAGATCCAGGTTAATTACATGCTACTCGTAGAAACGATGACAATTTTGTTTAAAATTTGAGGGCATAAATTTGCGTTAGCTAAATATAAGAATGCATATTCATATTTCATACAATCAATAATATAATGAAAATTTTGAAACTATCGGGAAAAGCAATTAAGGAATTTAATCGTCACTTACTTTGCATCAGAAAGTAATTAAACCACGTGATCGAACGGAGTACATTTTGCTTTGTGTGATCCACACGAAAATGACCACAGTTGGTATTAGTTGTAAACATCAACATTAATGACGATATGTGGTATTCGATCAAATTTGATTTCTCAATCTCAAAACCTACGTAAGAAAGGTGATCAAAAAACCGTTGATTAGTTTGATGATGATCTTTGATCTTGAAAAAATTATAATTTGTTGTATACAAACGTCAAATGGTGATATAACTATATGTTAATGATCAAATTCAAACTCGCGTTTTAAACCAGTTCAATTAGTACGTACAGGAAAGTTAGCTGTCTAAATTAGAATTCAATTTTTAGATATGAGGAAATTTTTCTGTAGCGCTACTTAGCCCACGATAAGAGGCGTATATGTTCTAAAAGTTCTATACAATTAATGATTTCAGTCATAAATTGTTTTAAGCCAATAATTTATATATTTTCGCCATGCAAGCTTTTATATTATTAAGCATTGTAGTGTACGTGAAAAATTCACTTGACATCTGTATATTATAAAACAAAATCCTTGCCGAATTGGCTTGGCTTAAATCTGTTCGATGTAGTAAGTATAAGTATTACGTCACTCACTACGTCTCGAGGCTGACACTGTAGATGGCCTACAAAGAACCAACCTTAAAACAATATGCGTCTAAATTTTATAGCAAACCGACCATTAGTTTATAAGTGTTAGGCCCGTTGCACTCTTAAGCTATGTTTTTTTAGCGAAGTGAGCTATGTTTTGAGATCACAGCTTTCCATTTTACTTTACAAAGCGGAAATAATTGAAACCGGACTTGTGGAGCCTTGTTCAAACCACTCGTGCACACTGATTTATGTAAATGCTGCATTAGAACCTGTAGAATAGAAACATAGCTAACATCGTTTATTTTCTGAGCGATGTGAGCTAATTATTTATCTCCAAGGCGAAACTAAAACATTTAAATATATTACTGCACAGACCGGGTTGGTCCTAATTTATCTACAATGTTTTGCTTATTTGAGTTTTGGAGACCAAAAATACTGATCTAGCAAAGCAATTTAGCGAGTGTGTGTTATATAGGGACTCGGCACCATCGAAATCACCCGTCAAACGTTGGTTTGCTGAGTTTAAACGTGGCCATACAATCATTGATTGATTGGAATGTATAGGAAAGCCTAAACTTGTGTTCCGGATAACGCTAATCCCGTCTATACATCTTTAGACGAAACATAAGGAGAAAAGGACAGGTTTATTAGTAGCATCGAAATCGACCCTGTTACAGACACCTCACTGATCAATTAGTTAGTAAAATTGTTATAAAAAAATATAATAATCATAATTTATAAATCTAATTGTAAAAAGCACAGCTTAATCAGGATTCCGAAATGGTAAAAATATTAACTGCAGGATAATTTCTGCGATTTAATTTAATTAGTAAGTCACAGATATCTGTCATTTCAAAATCAATATTATGCTGTTTTTGAAAACGGAAATTTAAATTAATTACGAATTATTTTTAAATATAAAATTAATCTGCATGCTAAATCCGCAGTTGCATCCAACTAAAAATTAAATTAATAGTCTCGAAACCCTACATTAAAGGAAATAAGTAGTTTAAAATTTAATTAGATTTTAAATTTAAGCCTAAAACACGTCTACGAAATAATGAGATCATTCATCACCTATCTAATGATACCACAAGTGGGTATTATGTCTGTTCAAAGCCAGGACAATAACAACAATAGAACACAATCCAAAACGCTCGTTTCAGATGGCGCCGATTGCGGAACTTGTAGCAGATATGAAAGGGTACGTTTTAAGGGAATTATCATCATCCACACATCAGCGCTTACCCTGAACGGTCTTCTATCGATTACTTCTTTATTCGGAACAAGAAAATAAATACCACACAAGAGGTAGCCGCTCAAGTGGTTGCACTAATTGATGCGGGACAAAACCAAAGTGAAGTGGCTCAACAACTAAATTTGAGTCAATTCTCCGTTCGTCGAGTGTTGCAGAAATAACAAGAAACTAGTACAGGCGGCGACAAGGATCTGGCCGACCTCTTATTACAACACCGCGTGATGACCGCTTTCTTGCGACGACTTCGTTGCGAAATCGTCGTTTGGATACGGTTACAGTTAGTAGACGACTTCGAGAAGGTGATCTGACTGCCCACAGACCAGCAAACGGGCCGAAATTGATCCCAGCCCACCGACGAGCCCGCTTTCAGTTCGCTCGAGAGTATTTGTATTGGACAGAAGAATAATGGAGAACAGTCCTGTTCTCTGACGAGTGCAGGATGGGTTTACATAGCAACGACGGGTGAGGAAGAGTGTATAGAAGATCATAAGAGCGATTTGCACAATGTTGCATTGAAGAACGTGTCTCGTGTGGCGGTGGATCGTGCATGTTCAGGGGAGGCATGTCACTGGAGGCGAAGACAGATCTTATGTTTAAATCCGGAGCAAATACAGGCCGTCGATCAAGAGGATTGACTTCTTAACGGTACATGGCTGAAGTACTCGAGAACTACGTCGTACGTTTTGCCTTGGTCCAAACTTCCTGTTCATGCAGGATAATGCGAGACCGCATACGGCTGGTATAGTGTACCAGTATACTCAAGAGATGGATGTGCTTGTTATGGAGTGGCTAGCTCGAAGCCCGGATTTCAATCTCATTGAACATTTATGGGACGAGCTAAAAAGAGTTCGAGCCAGAAATATTGCTCCAACGAGTCTCCAGGAGCTACAACAGGCGTTGGTGAAATCGATGAAACATCGAATGGAAGCTGTCATTCGGACTAGAAGAGGGAATACTTCTTATTTATAAAAATCATTTTGTTGGCACAAAATAAGTACAAAAACGTACCAATGGATAGGGTTTGAAATAGACTTTGAATCTGCATTCAAGAAAATTAAACAAGCATGGATTTTTTGATATTTTAGAACTTTTGTTGAAAATTGATCAATGTGCGAACTTTTTGCACCCAAGTGTATTTTTAAAATAATTATTCCTTAACTAAAGTAGTTTGATTACAATTACAATGTGCAGTTGTTAAATCATCCAACTGATCAATAATTGTCTCTAGATTAAGGAAATAAGCAATGATAAAATATTACTTAGATTTAAACCGGGAAATCATTTCCATTGCAATAAAAATTATTTAAAATTAAAAACGAAATTTAAGAAAATACTATAATTTTCACGTTACCACACTCGCTCAGAAAAAATGAAAAGACAAAATCTTTTGCATGAACAAAAGCATGAAAGCTATGTTTAAAGTGAGTACCATCCTTGGTCAAACTTAGGTAAACCATTACACTCCGGATTGAAAACATAAGTCGACAGCAACTGGTCAAAGCCGTCCGAAGCGACCGAAAACGCAAATGTCGGCCGGCGAGGTATTGCCCTCCGTATTTTGGGATGTGCAATGTATTTTATTGGTCGACTATCTTGAGAAAGGAAAGACTATCAACATTCAACAGTGAATATTACATGACGTTGATTCGTTTGAAGGAAGAATTGCGAAAATGCAATTTACGGCCCCAATTGCAAAAAAAATGCTCTTCTCGTTGGCTTCGCTGGCACGAATTGCACGAATTAAAGTTCGAATTGCATTCCCATCTACAGTATTCTGCGAACAGGCTCCCAGCGACTTCAGGAAAAAAATTTGCATGCATTTCTGAAGTCATATCCAAAACAAATGCCTATTTTGAGACTAAAGAGCAACCGTTCTACAAAGTAGACATGGAAATGTATCGCTTAAAGGAAAATGTGTTCGAACTGATTTTCGTAGCTTCGGGATTTATTCAGTGACGTGATATATTATTAGCCAGCAAAAATCGTTACTTGTCGTCGCTGTAAAAATTTGGATCTTTGGTAAAGTAAATATCCCTCGAAATTTCCGGCCGACTTGACAAAATAGTTTTTCTAAATTCCAATCTGTCTCTTAGACTCCTGATATTTCTCGATAAACGATAACTATTATGAACGAAGTTCTAATTTGGGAACAGAATGAGCAATGCTTCGTTTGATTTTGCTACGAAAAGTGCACAGAGACTGAAATATTGCTTAACTAATTATTTAAGCCGCTAGGCAGAATAGGATGTACTCTGAGAACCTCTACTTTTGCCTACACACACGAATACGCTGAACAGTTCTCGAGGTTTTTGGGAATGTACGTTTCTTGTTCAGTTGGAAGTCTTGTGTCCGTATAGGAACTAAGACTCTCATGGCTGTGCGAAGCTTCTTCACGAAATGCGAAGAATCTGTGTTTGGGTTCGTTCAATTTTGAAGGTTGATATATAATTCACCGGAATGTTTAAAGTCATAAACGAGTTCATGGTGTACTATTCTGAAATTCTTTGGGATCTATTGCCGTTCGATAGGACTTGGGCTGTACTCAGTTCTCCGATTAAGATAGGTTTTGTTGGAGAGTCATCAGTTCGCTAAGCAACGTCGACCCGAATTGTATTCTTTGTTTTCTTATCGTTAAGAGTCGGATACTGCATTTAAAGCTATATTCATTGAATAAGATCCTGATCAATGGGTAAATCGCTGTGAGACGAGATGCATGCTTTAATCAAATTCAGCAATTCAACGGCGCGTTGTTATTATTCGAGTGGAATTCATGTCTAAAGAGAAAACTTAGAGCTTTGTAGACTATGTTTACCTTATAGTGAACATCGATAGTGAGCTGGACAATATAATCGAAATGTCGTTCTGCCTCTAACGCAAAAGCAGTTGTGAGGGAATGGTGGCTTTTCAAGAAATGGCGATAGTGTTAAATTTCTAGATACACGACAAGAAGTTCTCTCTCGAATAGAGATTAATTTCCATAGTGAAGAGCTTCTTGATTCATTGTAAGTTGTAGGTTGTCCGTTCCATAAGAGGAGTAGTTTTCGAAAGGGGAGTTATAAATATTTATAGTTGCCCGGATGCTGATGCGTCTAAGCATAGTTCTTTCTAATTACTTGTGAAAGGTCAATTAATTAGTTTGTGACGTTCCTCCGCCAATTAAAATTGTTGTGGTTATATTGAAGGTTAATTGTTATTGAGTAATTTTGTCGAGTGTGTAAACGTCGATGCTTCCAGTTTTTCCTTTGATTTCATACCTCTGACAATTACCAAAATGATAGCAGCAGGAAAACGTGATATGGTTTTGAATATCGCCCAGAAAAAAATCTGTATATGAAGTTAGTATAGTCGCTTGACAGGGGAGTGGTGAGAGTTACACGACATATGAAGCACACGATTTTTAAATTTTGGTTTTGTAATTGGCAGAAGACAAGCAACACCTTCTCAGTATAAAATTTGAGCCAAAGCTAAATTTGGGGAGTCAATAACTTTAGACATAAAATAATTCTCATTCTTCCCGGTTAATTCTGAAGTGAATTATGGGGGTATCATCACGGGTAAAAAGCCCCATTCTTCTGACAATAGATGCGGTAAACAAAGGCTTTCCAGCAAGCGGTGGATAGTGGTTAAAGCTTTGGCGAATAAGGGGGAGTTGTTGGGCTAGAATCACACAAGAGGGAACATATAAATTTTCTCATCTGATTAGGACTGATGATGTTTCTAAATAAAACTGTGATTCTCTGGTGGAATGTATAATGAAAACTACTAAGGTCTACCGAGACCGAGTGGATTTAAAAAGTAATGCGGATGCTAGAATACCTAGCACACAAATTAGCTTCGGAAAAGGGAATGAGTGAGATATTATGACGAAAGAGGCTAGAAAACATATTGTGATGTTTTTAAATATTTAGAATTAATGATATCCTATTTCAGGTATAAGACTGTTAGAAATTCAAACAAACCAAATATTACTCTTTGGCAATTTCTAAAGTTTCGCAAAATTTATTGCGGAAAGGGTTTGGGCGCTTCGCTTTGCGTTCTCAATCCTACCTCCGATATTGCTTCAATGAATTCAAACGTGGACGAACAAACGATTGAGGTTGAACAGATCGTTGACATTCCCACTAGCTCATTAGAACGTGTTGAACATTTTTGATCTCTAGATTTACCATTCGCCGGCTATGAAAAATGGGTTTCAAAAAGTTATTTGCGTATGTGTATGTGGTGCAGTCTCTGGTGCCGTACAAATTTAGCGGAAATGAATTTACATAAAATATGGGTTTCGCCAAATTTCGAAATCTCTACAGCCCAGAAGAATTGGCTCATCGGGATGAAACATCATTCTTACGTTTCTTTCATAAATTCAAAGGTGGTTTTGACTGCTTTTTTGAAAGAATGCCGATTTTTGATTACACAAGACAGTTTTTACCAAAATTCTGCTAAGTTTTATTTTTCACTTTAGAAATCTATTATAATGTCAACAAACATACTCCCGTCGAGTCTATACAGAGAGTGCAATTTGTTAGAGTTTTTCGAGTCGCAATAGTTTTCTATTGTACTATGTTTTTAATTAATAGACCACACCTTTCAAGTATCTGAACTGTAACTGGGGTAGGTTAAGTTTGCGAGGTCTGTGGTCCTTCTATCAAGGATTGGGCATTGGCTAACAACTCAACCTAGAAAGAACGATTGGTACGAAACTTCAACAAAAACCTCGGATAATTAACTCGAATTTACAACAACCTCGGACTCGAAATAAGGACGATTTAAAATTTCGAATAGCCGAGATTCGGCACAGCATTATCGATCACAGTTGCCACGGATTTCCTCTCTATCAAAACAACAATTTTGATAAGCACGAGTTTGGAGTTTATTTTCTGATCAGCAATCGTTTACACAAATTCGTAACAGATTTTAGATCCATGAACAACCGGATCTGTCTATTCAGATTGGCCTCGCGTCATTTCAATATTCCATTTGTGAACGTACATGCCCCAACGGAGATAAAATCAGAACATGATAAAGTCTACGACCACCTCGAAAGTCTTTAAAAAAATCCCCAACACGATGTAAAGATTGTTTTAAGTCACGTTAACGCGAAAATCGGTAATACAAACAGTATTCATCGTGGTACCATCGACCCAGATTATCTGGGCCTGCACCTTGCTGCCCTTGCATCGAACAACAACGGGATGCGCGCCACCGAGCTAGTTCTCCTATCTGGTTGAACACATACGGCCCACGTACGCGAAGCCACAAAGACAAGTGGAAATCAAACGATGGAGTTACGGCCAATCAAATCGACCACATCCAAGGTGTTCAAAAGACATTTTAGTAGCATCAAGGATATTAAGACCCAATGCGGCGCCAATAGGTAATTGCGGTAGTTGCGACATATGCTATCCACCACGTATAATAATAGATTCCCACGAATCTCACGTTGGAATACCGAATCATCAAATACTCAAGTTACCCGGACCAACATCGAAGCTAGCATATCAGAAAACCTGGGCAGCCAACCCCATTCTGTGGAATAACAGTGGAACATAATAAAATTAGCGATAACAACTTCTTCAACGGCAAATCTAAGACAAAACACATCAAAACCTAGAAACACGTGGCGGAATGAGACGTTGTCTTGCATTAATTCAAGAAAAGGTTCGGGCACGAAAACGAAACCTCTCTCAATTAACAAGGCAATCACACAACGACTACAAGGTCGGGAGCAAACAATCCAACCGACTGTGTTGAAAGCTAATAATGGCACAAAGAGCAAGTGCTTAAAAACTGTCAGTTTAAGAGACAGATACTGTTCTATAAAAGAAATCGCTGCCGGCTTCCATTGATGTAGAAGCGATATTCGCAACGAATCTGGAGTTACAAATGAAACAAACACCGTCCTCGCAGTGTGACGAAATTATTTCTCGTCATTCTTAAATAGGCAGACGTTACCCTCTAGCGAACTGCCAACATTATTGTATCACCCTGATATCAATGTAGAAATGACACCTTCACCCGCACCATCTTAGGGTGAAGTGCGAAGAATCACACCCAAATTGAAATATATGAAAGAAATGCTCAAAAAGGGTAGCGACTACCTCTTCTACCGCATGTTTGAGCAGGTTTGAATTGGTTCGTAGAAAGAATCCAGACCAGAGGAAAATAGCACTAATTTGTGCACTAAGTACAGAAAAAGGAAGACCGGCTGGATTTTAATAAACATGGCGAAATACCTTTGGTCAACACTGGCTACAAGGTTTCGGCCACCGTAGTTGCTGACAAGTTATCTATTTACAACATAGCACAACGCACAAAAGTTCTGCTCCCATTCGACACAACAGCCCCAGAAATTGGCCTCCATATCAACGAAGCGAAAAACAAATACATGGGTATCGCGAGAAGGTCAACACGTGGATAATTTTTAATAGGCGATACATAATACGAAAAGGAGAATGAGTTTAAATACCTGCGATCAATAGTAAATGTGCAAAAACTCAGTCTCTGCAGATATAACATCGCAGATCGCAGCAGGTTACCGAGCATTACACGCTAACACAACAAGTCTCGCAATACAACGCGCAAAACAAAATTGTTGTTTTTGCACAGAATGCGTCTAAATCTCGTGATCAGAGAAATGATCTAAACAACTCTCATGCAATTGGAACAATTAGGTCGTACCGTAAAACAGGTCCTGCACCAATGAAGACGGGATCACACGGGAGTTCCCACGTACCACAAGGAACTTCAAACGCTTGGTTATTTAATAATAATAATAATAATATTTATTAAATGTGTTTAAGCTAATGCTTTTGTACACATAAATATTTACAAAATTATATTACTAACTTATAACATGTACATTAATTATTTACATTTTGATTTTGCATAATTAATTGTAATAAAGATTTTCTAAATATACTAAGAGAACTGATGTTTTTAGTTCTATTGGTAAACTATTCCATTTGATAATTGCATTTATTAGTACAGAATTATTATAAACATTTCTTTTATTAATAGGCAAATTAATGTTTCTCAACATAACTATGACATTCAACAGAGGAGTTTGACTAAATCAGGCAACCAGAACATCAACAAATGATTCCAAAATAAAGTACTAGATAATACGACCTCTGAGGATCAAGGTAAAATATTTAAATCTACATGGTTGAACAAATTTAGAAATACCAAATCATTCCCAGCATCTGGAAATGTGTAACGTTTTTCGCAATACAGGAACTAGCCGTAGAACCAAATTGGCAAAGTTTATTGATAAACCAGTCCGAAACTACAAAAAAAGCAAGCAAACAAAAAACTTCCACGTTGCTAATGGTTAAGATCTATGCCACTTAAAATTACCCGTGGCAAAAACCTCGTTACTCTTATCTATTGTGTTTCATGTAAGTGTGGTAATTTGATTATACTGTACTTAGTGTAGCTGGTTGTATGCGCGCTATCAAGAATTTTTTTTATATTAAGCTGCTTCATAGTTTTGCAATGTGTGTAGCGAATAAGAAGAAATAGAAAAAAGTGATTTTTGCAAACAACATTGGAAACATAGCAGAAGATTACCAGAGTATCTAAAACGCACATATAATGATGATGTTTGACACAAAAATCTAAATTTAATTTCCCTCTCCGCAGCTAAGTCATAATTAGTTGTCGCGACACATCACTAATTTGCCCCAATCGGCTTATACTTGATTAGCATGCTTCATTGGCGATTATTATTCTGTTGTTGTGTACCTTTTCTATGAACAGTGAGGTGAGCGTAATGCACTAATTAATTATTGGGGTTTCGCGGATTTAATGTTTGTCATTCTAAACTCGAATTAAGTTCGATTAGAATGTACTTTCTAAGTTTTTATGTAAATTTTATATCGTATTAAATCGATTTGCTTTTGGTACAGAGCAAATTCACTTACCCGTCTCAAACTTTTTCTCGATGGTACAGTATCCGGTATTATGGGCAGTATCAGCGAGATATGCTCCTTATTAATATCAAACATTTTATTTTAGATAATTATTTGTTTAATAAATTTACACAACACACTATTTTATAATATTTTCCAATAATAAATAATAATAATATTTTAAATTAAATATTAGAATTCACATTTTAGGTGTTTGGTTTACATTCTTTCCCAATTTTAGGGGGGCAAATCGACTTTTCCAAATGATTAAATTACATCGACACGAAATCAATTTATATTAAAAAAATATTATCAATTAATAATAAATATGATATTTTCTTCTGGTGGGGTGTTGTTTATATATTGAAAACGGGAAAAAAGGATTTTCTTTTTTATTATTATTCAGCACTACACACACACTACACTAAAAATGAACCATCATTTTCTTGCATGTACACAAATTTATTTATTTAGTACGAAATTATATAATTGTTATCACAAATAATGGAGATTTCATTATTTTCAGATTAAATAAAATAAAAATAAAAATTAACAAATATAAATTTTTCCAGCAAAAATAAAAATTGACAAGCGAATACGGCGGCACTACAGCTACACGTCAAATAAATAATGAATTTTAAACAAAATTTCTCTTGATGTTTTTTTAATGGTTTTATTAGAGTGAGACAAACTGATGCGATTTTGAGACGGCGGGATATTTTGAGCAACGACATTTGACAGGTTTGAACAAACATCAATATGTATGTAGCGTCAATATATTGATGTTTGAGACTATTTTTGTAAATTAAATTTTAAAATTACATGCAAACGTTACAAGTTCGTTTGTAGATATTTTAAGGTTATACGACGTCATAATTTAAAACGAACTTTGGTCGAACGAAAGGCAGTTTCTGTACATTCTCATCTTATTTCCATGTTGTAGATGATTTATTAAAACAAATTTGGTTAGAACGATTATCACCGCATTACAGGATTGTATTAACAAGTAACGATCCTAGACGATAAAGCTAAGATGGCGGATACACTGTTGATTGATATGATTTAAACAAACTCTTACGTCATATCAAAAACAATTGAAGTTACACACACACCACGAATAACTACTCAAAATTATCAATGGAGAAATCTTCGTAATGAATTGGAAATACCAGTGCACCTAGAGTACACCGACCGGATTCCTAAATGCGCCGAGGTTGAAGGACAGTGAGCCGAGGTAATTAGAGTGGTTCGATGGGGTTCCGGAATAAGAAGCTTATAGGAAGAAATATTTGCGAACCACGGTTTGTTGGAATAAGGTGGGATATAAAATAAACTTTGGACTAATTTTTGGCTAATTGCTGGTAAACACAATCGAAAAATGCGGTAGAGGTTAGGTCCACAGGTAGTGGAGTATTGATTTTGGCAACCGGAATAATATCAAGTGAGGGGAGAGCATTTCGGGTTCTTTTATTGCTAAACTCAATACCAAAGTCAACAGTCAGTCTTTCCGTTGCAGCTCTTAACGATATACGCCACTTATGGCTAGCATGGTCCGTGTTTACTGTGAATGGGATTCCCTCTAAGTATAACCGAAACCTCTTTATTGACTCTATCGCCGTCAGATGCTCTTGCTCTGTAACGGATAATTCCGTTTAGCCACGATAAACTTTTTTGACATACAGGCCCATTGTCTATTTTGCCTTCCTCGTCACGCGAGAACAATACCGCCGCCCCCATACTCGTTGAGCTAGGGTCGCATTGTATATAAAATCGGGCTTGAAAATTGGGATTAACTAAACCTGGTGCTGACGCAGGTGCTTGTTTCAGTTCCCCAAAATCTGATTCTGCTTCATTAGACCAAACAAACTTTTTATTCTTCTTTAATATGGAAGCGGGAAGAGCCGACAACGTGGAGTACCCATTAATAAAAAGGCAATACCACCCCGTGACGCCAAGGAACCATCTTATCGGCCGAACGTTTTTCGGTGTGGGGAATTTGATAATAACCTCAATCCTGTCGAAGTTAGGTCTCAATCATCGCTCACCAACTACATAATCAAGGTATTCGATCTCTTTCAAAAGAAACATGCTTTTCTGAAAATTTATCATTAGACCAGCTTTTGTCAGCCTTTCGGCAACATCCTCGACCAACGATAAATATTCATCAAATACTCAGTCGCTACTAAGGAGCCATCACCCAGTTATGCAAATGGTGAGGAATCACGCTGGTCATTAGCCTGCACATGGGTTGAGGTGCATTACGAAAACCGAAAGCCATAACATAAAATTGATAGAATATAGATTGCCCCGGAATGATAAACGCTGTCTTTTCTTTAGAGGATGGACTCAAGGTATCTGCCAGAAGGCATTCTTTAAATCCATACTCAAAATATACCGAGTACGATCCAACCGGCTCAGCAATCTATCCATCACGGATAAAGGACTTTATTTTTTTCGTTACGCTGTTGAGCCTTCTAGCGTCAAGCCAAAGACGAACGCCACTACTCTGTTTCTTTCACAATCGCCATTGGGGATAAAGACTGATTATTCGATTGATCTTTTGATACATCTTTTGCTATATCGCAGGGGATACCAACGTGGATCGTGTGATTTAAGAGATGTGTCCGTCCAAGTCCTAGACGTTCAAAGCTATAGGCAACAACAGCTGGTGCCGTGTTTTATAGGTGGAGGGAGGAAGTTGGTTTGTAGAATGCCGAACTTTTTTCAAAAATCAGAACCAAAATACTAATTGTTGTTATATTCATTCTGGATTTGGCAAAGCCATGAATTTTCACAGAAAATTCGTTTGCAGTTTGAACTACGGCCGGTATTGGATGAAGAGGTCAATTTTCTTATTTTATGAAATCGAGAAAATTTTTCCCTAAGGCAGAGATATTGACCTCGCTATCGAGCGAACCTTGAACTTCATACCGTTAATTTTTACACTATCTTATGGTGGGCTGTCATCGAGGAAATCGATCTAGTTACAGAATTTTCTTTGGCCAATATTTCGATACAGAAGTTTTCAATTTTGAAATAGTTTAGTGATCTACAAATCCGATATTTACAAGCAGTTTTATCGGATTATGTTTTTGGAGGCTGTGAGAATGTGGGTACTCGCATATTTGGAGCGGGGGTCGTTAGAGAATGTGTAATGGAGATCGATTCGACTCTCGAGTATTCGTCTCCAGTATCGGGTTTAACGAAGCCGATTTATGTTTACAAAGATTACAATGTGGCTTTAGTACATCCAGCATACCACTACCTCAGCAAAATATTTGTGATCGTACATCGTCGCAGTCGGTATAAAATAACCAATCTTCTGGCAGTTTCAACAAAAGGAGACTGGAGGTGGTTTAGCCAAATTAGGTGGTATTTGACTGATAGCTTATAACGAATCAGTTTGTTTTGATTGTATAGGTGGTTGTAAACAGAACATAGAAGCTGGTTCATTGAATGTGATGGGATTGGACGTAGGTGTATAAACACAAGTCCCATCAGTATTATACTTTCGAATTTCATGAATCCGTGGAGAATGAATAATTCGAATTAATTGTTCGGGAATTAATCCCACAGATTTTCAAATATCTTCGGTAGCGATGCATACAAGATGAACCTGTAATCCCGCTAGCATTTTATTCTTCAAGATTTCCGGAATTTGAAATTCCAAAATATCGTAATAAAATTCAGTAAACGATTCCACTGACTTTTGTTTCAAGTAAATGCAAGTTGTCAACATCCGTTCGTCTGCCTTGGAAACGGTGTGTAAATGCACTTTTAAATTGAGTACAATTACAAGCCAATAATGCTCTCTTGAGGTACCTTAAAACAGAGACGGCAAAGAGTTGCATTAAGGATATATTATTTATGGGTATAATATGGATATATTATTTATTTTGGCTAAATATTCAGCTCTGTACATACATTTCTCTACAGCTAATCCGGTGTCAGACCCATCGAAAGAAATTCCCCATTTGTGAACTGGAGTGCAACGTAAACTCGTTGAGGAGGTTTTCGTAATGATGTAAGAAATAATTATATGACCCCAAGTTATCGATTGGAATTGCACAAATTGGTTCTTTGGTTTGATTGGTCGACAATATATTCCCAATATTGAGTTCATGTTTGCGAATAACGTAAATGTATGGAAAAGGGCATAAAAGATAAGCTACAGGGAATGTTGGGCATGGTAAATTATTTAGATATGGAGGCAATATAGGAGGTTGAACTAATTACCCGAGTAGCGCTTGTTGAACTTCTTTATTTGAGCTCAATATTTCAGTATCCTTAATATGACTTTCATCTACCGTATCGGGATGTATAGGATACATCCGAACCCCGGCGGGTTCGGAATAAAAAATCGAAAATAAACAAAAAAAATTGACCTAAGCGTTGAAACCCCATTTCGTTATAGAAATTATTATTCCTTTAGGAGTACTATCGCGATCATTGGTTTGCCTGGCATTTGCTCATGGAACGGGTTTGGGATTTGATAGTGCATGGGAGGAATCTTGTTAGACCGCGAAAAAGAAAGGCGATAGGCAGAAAAGAAAAATAGAAAATATATACTAATTTCAACTAAAGAAATTTCATATCGAGGTCGCAGCTAGAGATTTCATTCTAACGAGTGTCCAGTTCTATGTGATGGAAGGATGGTCAGATTCTATCCAAAATTGACATCTTAAAGCCGTTCGGTTAACACGTAATACTATACGGCGATCCATAAATTCTAATGAATTCTAAATGAAGTTTCCGAATTACATTTAAGCAAATTGAAATTTGCTTTGCTTTTTGTTTGTATTTCTTGTTTGATTGGAACTTTATGAAACTTGCTGAGATAGATTAGGTCTACCTCTGACTTTATTATCAAGGAAACCGATGTCAAGATCCTGCAACCCCATTTAATACTAATTACTAACCGGACGGCTTAAAGAAATATGGAGAAGCATACACTGCATGCAGGCACCGGTGAGTAGCATTCATTAGAACTTTGTGAAATATTCTGAATTAGTAGATTGTACAGGTCCAATGACTTCATTATCAAGAAAAAAAGTTCTAAGCACCATTATGGTTGGTAGAATTCGTTAAATCTTTATAAAACTTGTTGAGTAGATAAATTAGATCTGTATCTACTGACTCAATTATCAAACAATACGGCTTAAACCATAATGGAGTGGTGCCATTAGGATAAGTTGCTAAGATAGTAGATTAAACATGTATCTGGCTCTAGTATCAAGTCAAAATATACCAAAATCCTTTAACCCCGTTTATTATTAGATGCTATTTGAATTGAATGGCTTGACAAAAGCCGACGTCAGTGATCATTTGAGGTGCAGAATTGATCAGAACTTTACGAAACTTGCTGATTATATAGATTACATCTAAATCTGATTTTATTATCAAGGAATCCATTGCAATTAAAATGGTCCCGATTTGTTAATTAACATCTTGTTGATTATCTGATATTATTATGTATCCGCTTTCGAATGACCTTTCGAATTTACCTACTTCATTATAACCAACTCACGTTTTCATTAGAAAAAGTTGAATGCGAATTAGATCGTTTTCAAAACTTGACATTATTTCACCGATTGAGTACTCAGAGTGGGCAACACTATTGTCGCAACAACAGCGGTCGCATATACTATGCACCAACTATTCAACCAGGCTGAATTGATACATCAAGACCAACGCACATCCACTCCCAATTCCTGATAAAATATTTACACAATTCACCAGTAGTAAAGTGTTTATGAAACTCGATTTGTCATATGTTTATCTAAACGGATGAGCTGAACGATTTGTCGACACATTAACCAATGAGACCAATTAGGAAATGGTTACCAAATTACTCCATGCATATCGAAAACACCAAACCGAGACGCACAACCAAGTCACCATCAGAACTAAACATCGAATTCGACTTATTGAAACCTAATACAAAATACGGCATGGATTGTGTTATTCAACTAGAGAATCAGTGCAACCGACACCACGGAGCCCATCATCGTAGTTTTTCTCCAGGCGACAATGCATACGGAAAACTGTCTTATTCATACGCTACAATACCGAGTCGGATCAATTACAGTTGGATTTGATTATGGCACCGAACCGATATCACCGGAGAATTCTTCATACGATTTCGCGGAATTTCAGGGTTCCCTACGAGGCCAATCACAACCATCAGCACCAGTGATGATTGACTCACAACATTAGAACAATTCTGTTGAAGCTCGACCACAACAACAACGCCGTCCACCTTCTCATTTAGCAGACTACCTCTGCGAATAAGAACGTAGATGTTAAATAAAATCGTAATCGAAAACTTCTAAATCATCTTAGTGTTGCCACTGCTGTGAATCAACATCGATTTAACACAAAAGCCCAACAATTAACTGATTTTTAAATTATGTTTAAAGAGAAAAGTCGGAAAATACATTCCGTTGCAACTTTAACACACTAAAAAAACTTCATAAGTTACTAAAGCGCTCTTCTTATAGACAAATAAGTATGATATTGATAAGGCGCAATTCAATAGCTGCCCATGTTTGTGGTGTTAGACTGCAGTTAATGACGAAAATGTTGCACGTGTGGGGAGAAAATTTATCAACAAATTAACTGTTTCATTACTTGATGAATGAAACACAAATTTATAATAATACAAATAATTTAAATTCTGATTTTGTGGTTTGGATAAGTTTGCTACCTGCCAATTGTTTGTTAGGGGAATTGAAAAGACTTTTACAAGACAACGTTAAACTAAAACATTTAACTCTTCATATTTTCATTTCACTCTATCATCTGCATTCATTTATAGGTGTGGGAGCTCTCACGGGGCATCGGACTTGTTAAGAAAGTAAGACCCAGCCAAGGCATTGATAATATCTTTATTATTGCTTTTGATGTAAAAATTAGGGATATATTTAAAAATAAACTGAAATTAGGCTCTGTGCAGCACCAGAACGAGCAAAACATCTAAATAGGTACTAAGCGTCATTTTTTTCCAAATGACAGAAGCGTTTTAGAATAGTAGGAACGATATATGGGAGTCATAAAAATTTAATTGTCAAAATACTAGTTAGAGAGGCTTTAGTAATTTATCTTCATTTGTTCAAATTATTTTGTTTGGAATGACTTTTAATTTGTTTCTAAAACTCAAAACAAATTTTACGGAATTATTCCAACTCGAACACAAACTTAACTATAAAACTGAGTCAGTAGCAACTCACAAAATTTAACTTTAAGCTTAAAGAGCAAGGCCTTTCCGATAAAAGCTATTTTCTCTCAGATTAATACAGGAAATGCTCTTAAAACTATGGAATGAAACAGGAATCTTGTAAAAATTTCCAAATTAAATGAGGATGTTGTTTGAGTGTACTACCAACTATGATGATTCCGTTTTGTAAAAAGGTTGCACTATAGCGATGTTAGCATAGTGACAAGTTAATATGCTACTAAGTCTTGTCAAGTGGACGGTCAGTTCCGCTTAAGTTAAATTAAAGATAGAATTGATTTCATCTATAAGCAATATTTTATTAACAACTTTGCGAATGTTAAAGTAACGATTAATAAGTGTAAGTAGAGTATCGAAAAATATAGATTGCTTAAATTTTAGACGGGCCACCCACCACCGGATTAAAACAAAAAAACATTTACTTAACACAAACAAGTGTTTGAAAAAAATAAAATTCAAGGTCTGACACAAGGTAAGTGTACAAATCAACAACACAGCGAAAGTAACGGTATCATGTCCAAGTCAATACTTACCTTGAGCCTTCGAAATAATTAATTAATTAATAACGTATATTCGCAACTCCAAAATGCACGTGACAGCGAATTTCTAGGAACTCCTACAACTCAGAAAAATTATCAACAGAAATTTTGAGCCAATCATCAATATTCGTCTAAACTGTATAGGAGCTATTTATTATTTTGGTGCTGCTCGTTACGAAAAAATAAGCAACTAAAACATATGTATTTGACATTGACAGTTCGCTTCATGTGTGTTTACCATCGAATTTTGCACAAATGATTTCCTGAGTTTGTTTCCGATAAATTTTCTATAAAAATGTTATTATATCGTTCGTTTGTGTGCAAAAATCTAACATTACACCGTTCTAATACCAAATTAACACAATGTTATGTGAGTAGTTTCAAAAGGTCGCCCGTAATTAGTGCGAGTAATGATGTTGCGAGTGCCATCAAGGAAACTCTTCTTAAATCTGAAACTATAAATAATAGTGAATGGAAGTCGATTCGAAATGAAGTGTTAAACTCAAATCGAAGTATTACCAACGTAAATATTGATGCAACCATGATGGGGTTTTGTATATCGGTAAATAAATTATCTTGTGGCCAATCATATATGCGTTTTCTGGCGAGTGAAAATATTAAACCAAATTTCGGGACGATTGGTAAATTACTAAAATTGTATTACAGTGAGTCGATCACAACGCCGCTTTCTCAGGATAATAAAGAAGAAATTATCAACCTGTGCAATTTACTGACCAGTAAACATGACATTTTAGATGCTAACACACTGGAGAATGTTATTCATGGCTTAGTTGTAACCGATGCCTGGGAACAGTCTATAAAATTACTAGACGATATCAAACTAACCAATACTCCGAGCTCTAATGTATATGCAATCGTAATAAGCCGTGCTTTTGTTGAAGGCCAGTACACAATCGGTTTGAACTTGCTACATGAAATGATTGAGAATGGAAAAGAGCCTGGTAGCATCATATTCGAATCATGGATTAAATATTGTCGAACATTTAAGCCAGACGAGGGAATGCAACAAATTGAAAGAATGTTAAATTTTATAGGCGAATATAATATAACAATACGATCGAGCACAATCGAAGCGATTAAATCGTATTTCGAATCGAATGGAGCAATTTGTGTATATTCTCGAATTAATCCGAAAGGATCGTGTTCGGCATGTAAATCGTTCATAAACTCTATTCATATCACAGAAGAGGAGTTTAGCACACTCAAAAACGAATTTTTGGATAAGGTACTAATTCGCAAAAATGTGTTCCTTAAATCGACGCCACAAGAGATCGACACATTTGAAGCATTTCTCGACCGTTCTTCGCCGTTTGATGTTGTAATAGATGGATTAAATGTGGCCTTCTCGACCGGAACCAATAAATCGCCTAAAACGTATGCCAACATTTTGGCCTCAATTGTGGAACATTTTGTATTAAAGGATCGAAGTATTTTGGTACTTGGTCGCATGCATATGAATGGCTGGCCAAAAAAAGAAATGAATTTTATTCGACACAATTCGAAATTATTTCTCACCGAGAATTTGTCACAAGACGATCCATTTCTGCTGTATGCAGCGATTAGAAGTGGACCCAAAACTGATATAGTTTCGCGGGACTTAATGAGAGGGCATTCGTTTTTGTTGGGGAAACCGTTACAGAAGTTATTTTGGAAGTGGCAACAGGGCCACCAGTATATTTTTGTGGGGATTACAGAGGCGGGCAAACTTTTAATTAAGGTATGGTTTTTAAAGTACCATTGCAGTGTGTTTAATATTATTGTTATTGTTTTACAGGAACCCAAGAAGTATTGTACGTATGCCCATAAAATTAAAAATACCTGGCATATTCCGTTTAGTGAAGAAGCAAGCGGTGGTAAATCAGTACCACTCGAAACGCCTAACAACTGGATGTGTGTTAGATTGAAATAATGCGATGAGCTTAAGTAATTAGCAGTGATTGTAGAAGATAATATAACCATTTTTAACAACGTACTCGTTATTTTTTTGTTCCCGCAGAAATTCAGCTCTTGTAGCCAAATCCATTCTTGGAACGGAAAACACAAAAATTCATCTAACTTAGAGCCTTCTCGGCTTCGATAATCATAAGTCCACTTACATCGCATATTTTAGGACAAACAAATCTAACCAGCGATCTAAAGTGTTTAGGTTTCATGTATTTCATCGCCTGGGCCACTTTCCTTTCCGTGCTTTGTTCATATTTTCCGCTAAAGTTCATAGTCGGACTGTCTAAATTTGGGATGGAATAAAACTTTCGAATAAAAATTATTTAATTACTTTTCAAAACTACCTTTTAAAACTTTTTGGATTCCTACATGCTGATTACTAGAATGTCTGTTAACCTGCTTTATATTTATTTCAAAATCTTATACATAAACTAATAAATAACATCTTAATAATTGATCAATTTATAAATCTGACTGTACACCACAATCGAATACTTCACGAATCAGATCAGCACATTTATTCGGAAATAATCTGAAAATAGATTACTCGTCAGTTGTGTTATCTCGATTTGTTATAAAAATTAGTTTACCTGGTGTAAAGAATACCATATAAGTATGGTTTTGGTATACTGACTTCTTCCATACCACGCCGTTGAGCTTGTATAATCCTAGTAGCCACTTCGTCTGGTTTAATCAATTCCATTAGACTTGGGAATCTCACATATGGCCTTTTGCATAATCCTGTATCGACCATATATGGATAGACATTTGTGATTTTAATCTAAATATAAAGCGCATATATGGTTTAGAAATTTGATAAAGGATACTTTTTTCGGGAGACTAACATTTGAATTTCTATCTGCTGCTTTTAATTCTTTTGCAAGGGCATCCATCATACCGCGTATCGCAAATTTCGTACCACAATATGGAACTAGATTTATCATTCCAGCTAAACCACATAATGATGAGATTGCTACAATATGTCCTTTGTTGTTTTCGATCATTTTGGGTAGAAACGCTTGGAGTAACCAGCAATGGGCGAACACATTTATCTCAAAAACCCGCCGAATTTCCGCCTCAGTATGCTCGAGAAGTGAATGCGTTGGCATAATACCAGCGTTATTTATCAAGATATCAACGTCCCCAATTTGAGTTTTGATTTGTTGGAATAACGCGAAGACAGCTTCACGGTTTGAAACATCACATCTTCGAAAAATAATTGTTTTTATTATTATCAGGATGTATTGTGATAAATTTACTTACATAAATCCATGTACTTTCCTACCATTGCCTTGAATCTCTTTAACAGTCTCATTGTTTAATTGCTCATTTATGTCGATACAAATTACAATCGATCCTAATTTGGAATATTGTAATGCTAACTGCTTACCAATGCCGTGTCCGGTTCCTGTAATCTGTGAATAGTAATAAATCTTTAAAAAATCGATGGTTCCAATCAGGCGTCCAATCACTAGTACAAACCAAAACTATTTTATCTGCAATATTCATTTCTTGAGATGGTAATATTAGGTTTACTATCGATTCAATTGTGAAATACAACCATTTTATGATCATCGTAAGTATTTCGATAAAAATTGTGAGAGCTTGAATTGCTTTGCCATGTTTTTTCGATGTGCACGATCTGGAATGAGATAAACAAATTTTAAAATTATTTTGATATATTTTCGAGCAGGAAGAACAAAATTTTCTTGGGCGTAACAGAACACACATTATTCTAACGCTTCTAGCGCTTTTTTATATGTCACTTGAGTCCAAAAGTTACAGTTTAGTTCAATCGACATTCGTCTACACATGTTAAGTATCCGCAAAAGAAAATTTGTTTTGAACAAAAGAACTTACAAATAAAATAAAATGTTGGGGGCTTAAACCTTACGAGGGCTACTGAGCTTCGATTCAAAAATTAACAACTCTGAAATACGGAAATACTGCGGAATTTCAGCTATTCTATGAGTTGGTTGTTATTTGCAAATTTCTCTCATATCTTTTTTGTAATACAGTTTCTTGAGAAATGGTTAGGTTTCGAGAACATTTGCCTCTTTTTAGAACCATAATGGGAACTAATATTGGAATATAATTTTCATATTGCAACAAACGCCATTTGTCAGGCTTAGCTCTATTAAATTGCCAATTTTCCAGAGCCAAATTATGAACTCATTTTCATAATACCAATCTGATCTATTTCAATGGGCGGAGGAGCATTGGAACCACATTTTCATTTGATAACCCGAGAATTATTTTAATCTATTGAGATGTGGTTTAGTTCTGTTAAAGCTGACCATTTTTCAATATTAGCATACTCATCGATTTTAAACAGATCCGTTGAGAAATTGCTGAGTTTCATTTAAAATTCCAATTGTACATAACGCACATTCATACTAATTTGCTATTTTACAAAACAAAATTCTCAATCCATTTTGTAATTTCAATTTCTTCCAAATTGATTGAACTGCTTAGTTATTTGGAAAATGATCTAATTGTGGCTAACAACTAACTTTGAAAAAGTAAAAAAATAGTCTAATTCCTTGTCTCAGTTTGAAATATTACAAAACCTCCAAAAACAATTTTACAATTTGAATTTCGGATTGATCGGTTAATAAATAGTCTATAATTTCGTCCAGTTGACCTTATCCCAGAAATATTTTTACAACTAATTTTAGAGTTTCACTTTCATCCACAATATCCAATTTTTTGTTGATCAGTCATTAAATGGCCTAGTTCCGTTCAATTGGTTATATACCTGAGCTTCCTCCAAAAAGATGGATTAGATTCATCCTAGTGAACCATATCTCAGAACTTCCTCCAAAAATAATTTTAGAACCGCATTTTCATCCGTCATGCCAAGTTTGAATGCAACAAATTAATGACAACCGTAACATCATAATCTTGAGTGATAAAAAATATTATTATGGATAACATAGTCACGATTTGGGGGAGTACAAAGGTTTTCGAGAATAAGTTATTGACTGACCCTTTTAGTACGTAATGCCGTTTTGATAGTAAAGGGACAGCAACTTTAATTTTTTGGAACGGTGATATAATTAGAGTTAATGTTGTTCCGCTTATCTACAAACTGCAGAAAAAATGTTGAGGTAGGCCAAGAAGCTGAGGACAATAACAAATTAAACAAACACACAGGAACTGGAATTTTAAATGAGGCTACGAAATATCGAGATACATTTCTGCATTTAATCAGGTTACTGTTAACATCGGATAACGGCACTGGGCTATATTAATTAAGCAACTGTGGGCAGTAAATATGAGCTCTTCATGAAGGAAAATGTTCTATCAATATGCAGTATGTTTATTTGTGGTTAAAACATGGATTAATTCGTTGCAGGTGTCTCTGACTTTTAAGCTCCTCTTCAAGATAGGTAAGTTTCAGCTTCTCCTGCTGGTTTATTTTGTAGGTGTTTTTCAATGACATACTATGCTAGAGAGACTAGAAATTGCTTCCGAGCCTGGTATGAAATGTTGATTGATGGTTAGGTTATTTGATTTCCAATAATTAATATTTTCTGATAGTCGGTGATTGATGTACGAGTATTTATAGCGTGAGATGTTGTTCTTCAGCGTAGTGAGAACTCACACCAAATTGTTGACAGTTTCATTGACGGTAGCATCGAAACCGTCAATAAATGAAATAAATTTGTCGAAGCTTATCATGTCCATATTTATTGGGTGCACATACCTTTTTGTTGTTTATTTGGTTATCCTCAATTTTAACAAAAAAGGTTGGAAAAATCTTCTGCATTTTTACAAAGCGTACTAAGCTTAGATTCCTAATTTAGGATACGATCAACGTAAGAGTGAACTCTGGTCTTAAATTCTTCGCCAAATGGCGTAACATAGAGTAATATTATGCAAGACTTTATAATATACAACTCATGACGCAGCACGAAGCAAAATGAAGAAAATGGTTCCCCATCATGGGACATAATGCAACACGATGTAACATCATGCCACATCACTCAACACGATTCAATATCTTGCGAAATCATTGTACGATCTTACAACCAGTCATCTAATTAATGGAGAAATCGCATAAAACGACGATGCATTATGAAACATGCTAATACAACATGTTGCAATAGCATGGTGCAACATTGTGCAACATTAGAAAACATCCTATAACAACGTAATTTTCTACAAATTAATAGCAAATTACGTAATATTATGCAACACTTGTTTCAGAACTCCCTCCAAACATAATTTTAGAACCAAATTTTTATCCGTCGTGTAAATTGGTGGGTGCTACAAGGGAATAACAACCAACGCAACATAGTGAAACTTGGCATAGCATTACGCAAAGCGATATAATAAAAAGCCAGCTGTCTAATTACAGATGATTATGAACTTGCTAATACAACATGTACAACATCAGGCAGCAATCTGCTACAACGAAATTTTGAAATTTCGATTTCATCTGGTTTATCCATAATCATAATCACTTCATCTTTCTCTTCTTTAACATGCTCTATTTTTATAACGTCATCCACCATTGAAACCAAATGTTGCCTATGTCCTCCTCTTCAAGTGCCGGGAACAAAAAATCGTTTATCATGGCTCGGTAGCGCTCACCATTGACAGTAACGGCGGCTCCTTGCTCATTTTCAAAGAAAAATGGGCCAATGATGCCACCGGACCAAAATCCGCACCGGCTTCTCTACGATCACGTGCGGGTTCTCCGTGCCCCAAATGCGACAATTCTGATTGTTTACATAGCCGCCAAGATGGAAATGCGCCTCATCCGAAAAGATGATTTTTTTACCAAAATTGGCATCTTCTTCACGTCGATCGCAAACCCACTCAGCGAACCGAAAACGCAATGGGTGGTCTCTTTGCTTCAATTCCTGAACCAATTGAATTTTATACAGTATCATACCAAGGTCTTTATGCAGAATTCGTCGCAATATTGTGCGTGAAATGTTCAATTCTTGAGCACGATGACGAGTTGACGTTCCCGGCGACTCACGCACATTCTCGGCTGCAGCATCAACATTTTCGGGTGTACGCTTGGTTGGCTGCTTGGTTCGTGTTAGTTTATTAATTAGCAAGCCTGTTTCTTTAACTTTATTCACAAAATAACGCACATATGGAGCTCCCGGCGCTAAGTTTCTTCCGAAAACCGCACGAAATTTTCGCACACATTCTGCAACATTACCATGATTTACGAAGTAATGTTTCAATATTTCCCAGCGTTGTTCAAGCGAATACACAACCATTTTCGTTCAGCGAAAGGATAAGACTAACTTTCTGTCAAATCAGAAGTGACATAAACCTTACCATACTCAAAATAACCGCTAGTTCAAAAAAAAAGTTAGATGGCCCATCCTGTAGACCTCGTGAGTAACACTGTGCTGCTCCAGGACTATAACCATAGTATGGTGGCCCTGGATAATGTTCCAGATGTTGTGGACCACTTGGTCCAGCCGCAACTATTTGAGAACCGCTTAATTCACTCGAAGGTACTTAGTAAGTTCCGGGTATATATCGCCGGTATGATCCTGCCGCTGAGTATACTTTTGCTGGATAAAATGGTTGATATGGTGGCGAATAACACGTATCATGTGAATGTTGACTGTACGGCGAATAATAACTTGGCGGATATTGCGGTCAATGTATTTGATGTATTGGGCTTGAATAGGGACCTGGTGCTTGTGGCCCATATCGAAATGTTTGTGGCCTTGGCGTTAAATCACCACCGATTATTAAAACATCACTATCCGAACTTTCAGCAGCCGATGTTGGTTGTGGTGGCTGTTGTAAAATTAAATTATCATTTTCAAGTGGTGATGATAAAGCTTTGCCAAAATTTTCTTGCCAGAACATTTTGTAATATAGAGCCAGACATCTAATTAACGCACAACAAATAACGCAACATAATCCAACATGGTGTATGTAACATTATGCCTGCAGCAGTTCTGTAACATTATGCCTGCAGCATTCTCCTGCAGCAGTTTTGGCTTGCAAGCTGGAACGATTTATTTCAAAATTACAGACAGACAGTTTTGGTTTTGCGGATACGGATCAAATGTGGATGAAAAAATTTAACTCAATTAAAGTATAAATTTGCGTCATGAGCGAACTGATCGAGTAAGAATTTTACTTACGACCTTGTCAGCCTATAGCGAAAATGTTAAAGCAACTCCAACTGAATTTGTAATTGGAGAGAGAATTAAGAGTACCTGGTTTACTTTTCAATACTTGTTTTGACACAATTCCATAATCCGAAAGTAAAACATTTCGACGAAATTACACAAATTGCGGTATGGCTTCTAGTATAAAGTTTATTACTATAGATTTTCGAGAAATAGTCACCTTTTGCTTCAGTTGTAAAATATCTCGCTAGACACTTTAAAAGTTTAAAACGATAGCAGAACCATATTTCCTGTTGGATGAAGATGATGTCTCTGTGTTGTTCTCTGCCTAATAAACCAATGATGTAACTATGTGACATTAACATTGTACCAATTAAATTTCAAGGTCAAAACGCTTCCAAACAAATCTCAACACACAACGTGTTTTTGGAAACAAAAGAGACCAGTCATATTGATCTGTATAATTCTCCAATTTCGATAACGTTTTGTTATATGATCAGGGCAGGATCTTCCATGTGTTGTAAAATAAGTTTTGCTTTTAGTTTTATTTACTGTGGCCTATTTTTAGAATAATTAAACAGAATGCAATTAATACATTTTTTATGTAATTTTGTTGGAAGTCGTAAAAAAATATTGTGTGCGTTGCGAGCGCAATAATTATTGTTGTTCCGCGTGGTTGTTGGCAACAACAGTTTCGCTCGAGGAACAAAATACTACTTTGCGCTCTAGATACACAAATAACTATTTCACTTTAGAGTTTAGGAATAAAAATAGACGAGATTGACCTTAAACTTATTTAATTGTGATCACGGTAGCCTGAATTCTCTATAACAAATTCTTTAATCTCAAATGCTGCATTATCTGGTAAAGTACAACGTAAAACAAATTTGTTTCCTTTCGTGTAGCTGAGATGATACTTCGCATAATAAAGATTACAGTTTCTTAATTTACATAAAAAAATATTTGGTTTTCTTTTCATGTAAACATTTCTTTTGTTGTTATGTTTATATCACAAAATATTATTGTTCTATTTGGTTTAAAGATAATTTCTATTCGAAATAATAATTTCCAAGTAAATTAAGTTTTAGTGCTTACATTAAACAATTATAGGTTAAAGGTCTTTTCCAATATTGACGATTTGGAATAAATATAAACGAAATTTAGTTACAAACACCTTTTTTGCTAGAAGACTTTAATACAATTTTTCATACGATACGGCTTTAGTAACCAGGTTGGGTAAGAAGGAACAAAATTGGCCAGGGGTGGCAATTAGAAGAAAAAAGTCCCGTCACACTTTTCAGTTCTTTAAATACTTTTACGTGATCGATTTTTAAGCAGAATTAGGTTTAATAAGCTTCACAATCGCCGCCGCCTCCTGGTTCTCATTCTTGCAAACAAGAATGGGTGAAATGAGACACTTAGGTGTGGGGTGGGTCACCCTAAATGATGGCGGATGTGTCGGACCAAGGTGTTATGCGAACCGTGCCGATGATCAGCCAGGCTAGGAACGCATCTAAAAATAATTGCCCAGTCGTGAACGGATCCTTCTGAATACCTGGCGACCTCCAATTGTATATAGTCTTACCCGTGTACACGTATCGCTGCTTGGGAACCAAATGAAGGAGAAAGTTATTGCTCTGTCGGTTCGGAGATAGAGGACTAGGTATTCGGCCTTCGGTGTCTTGGATAGACAGGCTACAGTCCCGGAGGAGCACTGGGCTGAAGAACAGAGGAAATTTAGTAACTGGGCTAAGAGCTGTATTGCCGACGTGGGCAATTCACGCAAAGAGAATCTTGGCCTAAAATGCAGAGACCCAACGAAGAGGAGCATGGAGGTTTGGATGCCGAGAGAAAACGGGCCAAGCTTTATGCTTTATGCTTTATTGATTTCGCATAGGCTTTTTAGCGAAATCGTGAGTGACAGGATAAAGACGATCGAGGAGTTAGGCGAGGTATGGCCAAGAGCCAAGCTCAGGCCAGTTCCTAAAAAGGAAATACAAAGCTGACTTAGGGTAATGGTGTGGGTTTCCACAGAACCGACAAACCTGGAAGAACCCCTGAGCATTATCCAGGTTTTCAATCCGGAACTTCCGACAGGGGACTAGAAGATTGTAAAGAAGAAAGAGCCTAAGGGTAGCTTTAGATTATACTCGTACATCATGATAATGAATAAGGAATCTCTGGGCCCCCTGCCATAAACTAATAAGGTAATCAATTTTGGCTTCGGCTCAGTAACACTGAAGGTGTTGAAGAAGGACGAGGTCAGGGTTGAACCAAGCACCGTGCAACCCGATAAGAAGGAGAAAGAAACCAAGTGAGGGGTTAACTAGGGAATTGAGGGGAGGGGGGAAGTGGACCTTCTTTAAGTTTAGAGACTGCGGAAGGGGTGAGACGGAAGAGACCGTCGACTCCGTCGGGTACAACTAACCGACATAGCACTTCTATCGTAAGTAGGTACGCGAATACTGTTAACAATGATCAGGTTTGAGCAGATAAATTTACACCACACCAAGGCTACTTCGGCGGCGCTATTTGTCAGACTTGCTAAGTTAGAGGAGGAGATAGTTCTGATCCAGGAACATTGGATCAAAAATAACAAGATCTGTGTGGTCTGCGAGCGAATGGTTATACCCCATTATACGCTTGTGGGACGGATAAGAACAGATCATGTATATTGGTGAAGAATAATATAAATGTTTTCTACTTAGAGGTCTCAATAGGGACGAATGGTACGAGATTCTGGCTTACAGCCGCATTAATGGACCGGGAGAAGCCAGTTCCGCCAGATATACTGGGGGCACTTGTTTGTGATGCAGAAAGGAGGAAGGTCGGAGTTACCTTAGAGTGTGACACGAATGCGCACCATACCATCTGGGTTAGCTCGGACATCAATGACATGGGTGAGTCACTTTTTGAATTTCTTCTAAAAACTAATCTCATTATTAGTAATTTAGGTTAGGGACCCACCTTTATTATTAGAAATGGGAGGTTCTGGATGTTACTCTGGTCTCCGATTTCATCTCACCTATGATCAGGGAATGGAGGGTGGTGAAGGAGCATTCCTTCTCTGACCATCGGTATCTAACGTTTAAGCTTAATGGACAGTATGACAGGTATATAGATATATATTGGAGGGTAGTATTACACCCAGAGTTCCAGGACTCCCCAACACGAGTAATGACCTGGATTCAATAGTAGATACTCTTATTAGGGCTTGCAATACCTCTATGAGAGATGTCTGCTCATTAACAAAGCTGAGAAGAAAGCAGAAACCTGTATAGTGGACCTCGGCACTTGCCGAAAATTCTGCGGGTCTGCTTTCAATAGAGCGAAAAATCGAGAGAAAACCAATACTGGGACTTCTATAAGGAATGCCTCAGAGAATATAAAAGAGAGACAAGGAAGGCGCAAAAGAATACGTGGAGGCTCTTTTGTGATAGAATGGAAGGGGTCTCGGCGGACACCTCGCGCTTAAGAAAGATTCTCTGTACCAGTCCAGCTGTTCCAGACTATCTGATTAAACCAGATGGCGAATGGATGGTTTCTAGTGAAGACTGATGGAAACTCACTTCCCGGGAAGTGAGGATGCGCCGCTTATGGGAGTGGATGCCTGCGGGTCTACGGATGACTCTGGGGCCCAACTGTTATATACAGAGGATATTCTGAATACACGAAAGATAAAATGGGTTATTAAAAGTTTTAAGCACTTTAAGTCAGGTGGTCCGGCTGTGATTGTACCAGCAGAAATTCAGAAGAACTCGGAGGTCTTGCTTTCCTGGCTGGAGGTTATCTTGGAAATGGAGGGGGCTAGGGTGATCTTCATCCCGAAAGCAGATAGACTGTCATCCTTTCTGCCGAAAATCATGGAAAGGCTGCTGGATATCTATATTTGTTCGAGAATTGTACCCAGAAACTGGGCACAGTCTCAAGTCCGTGGACACGACACTACATGCCTTGGTTCGGGAAATTGAGAAGTCACTGGATTTTCAGGAATTCTCGCTGATGGCGTTTCGCAGTATCGAGGGCGCTTTCAACAACGTAATGGTGGAGGCAATTAGGGATGGATTGCTGCCACTCGAGATTGAACACCCAGTAACCAGGCTAATTAATCACTTCCTGGGAAGCAGAAAGATTATTAGGGGATGGGGGAAGTTTCCGTCAGAGACGGGTTTTTCGGGGAACACCTCAGCGAGATGTCCTCTCTCTCCTTCTTTGGAATGTAGTAACCAACGGACTGCTATTGGAACTGGAGGAGCAAGGAATAGGTGTGGTTGTTTATGCCAATGCCGTAGTGATAGTTATCTCGGGAAAGCACTTTGGTACAATTAGGGATGTGATGCAGAATGTGCTATGAATCACTGCGAGTTGGGTCAGCAGATGTGGTTTGGTGATCAACCCATCTAAAACAGAGCTGGTTCACTAAGAGATATAAAATTCCGGAAGTGGTTCCACCAAACCGAAATTGTACTATGCTGGCCTTTACTGATAAGGCGAGATTTCTAGGGCTTCTTCTGGGCAGTAAGCTCAGTTGAAAACCAAATACCTTAGAAAGAGTGAAGGAAGCCACAGTGGCACTCTACTCTTGCAAAAATGTCACCGGAAAGAAATGGGGTGTGAAACCGGAGCTGGTGCACTTGATTTACACGGCAGTGTAAGGGCAGCCTGTTTGCTCATTAGTGAAACGCTGAAAACGAAACCCACTAGTGCCTTAGAGGTTACGCTGTACCCTCACCCGTTGTATATTATTGGTAAACAAATGGCGGTCAATACATCCGCCGGCTATCAGCGGTTTCGGGGTGGAAGTGTCTGTAAAAAGGGCACTCAATTTTAGTCAATTCCGTGAGGCATAATGTGGTGTATTTGGATTATATAACACCCCTGTTGTGCTTTTACAAGCTTTTTGTGAAGGTGATTCTCCCCTCTAAGCAGGATTGGAAGAGTGGTCTCTTCGTGGAGACCGGAACAGTTAAATTCTTTACCAACGGCTCCAAGCTCGATGGTAGAGTGGGAGCTGGTGTACCAGGCTGAAGTTATAGCGATTGCAGAGGTTATGAACTGGTTGAGGCATAATGTAATATTGTTGACTGATATCACTATTTATGTGGACAATGTGACTGCCATTCTTTCACTAGATTCAGTTTCAGTGGCGTTGGATTGTCACACATCTCTTAACGAGATGAGCGAACTATTCAATATCCAGTTGGTCTGGGTTCCGGGTCATTCTGATGTTGAAGGAAATTGCAGGGCAGACGAATTAGCAAGGTGCGTACGACTCTCCAACTGGAACCAGGGAGAGAATGTGTAGGAAGGCCTATGTCTGTGCTGAAAGCAGCAAGCCAAAGGAAAGCAGTTGCCTTGGCAAATGCTAGCTAGGTGGCTCGGCAGTCCGACTGGCAGGCTAGCGAAAGAAGTATGACTTTAGCAGAACTTGAATCGATCCAAGATCTTAATCATTCTAAGGAAGCTGGATTTAGGTAGAATTGTAAAGGTACTTATCGGACACTGCCTCTTCGGAGATCATGTGAGAAGGCTGGGTCTGGATGCAAATGACTTCTGCAGAAGCTGCAAGGACGAGGAGGAGCAGGAAACTCTTGTTCCTATACATTTCGTACTACTCGAAGTGATATGTCTAGTAAAATGTAGCTCAGCCTTTTCAGCACCACATCGGGTTTGATAAAAATGATGATTGGAATCGTTTGGTTATCATTTGGTCAGGATTGTCACTAGCAAATTGGGGGAAAAAAATTCCGGGTAGCACCCCATTGCACCTTAGATAATCGTTAGGTCAGGAATGGTCAACACATTTTGTAGTTTAATATTATCACAAATCCAACGATCGGAATCGTTTGGACAACTGTCATTGAGGATTGGACTAGTTCGTTTGGGCATCCCTAAGAATCGATTTATTGCGATAATTCGTTAAAACTCATCTTTCGACACGTTTCAAAGTGTTCGGGCCTAGAAAGTTGACCAATGCATATAATTTTATAAATGCAACGATGGGAATCGTTTTGTTAACTGTCACTGAGGATTGATCGTTAGTTGTTTTCGTTTGGTTATAAATCTAAATTTCGCAATAAATCCTTACGTTAAGGATAAAGTTCGTAGCATTGGTAAACTTTCCATTTCCGAACAATTCGAATCTGATGGTAAGATGAGTTCTCAACGAATTTTCGCAATAAATCGTTACGTTGGGATGGCCAAACGAAAACCACTAGTGACCAATCCTCAATGATAGTTAACAAAACGATTCCGATCGTTGCATTTATACAATTTTAGGTATTGGTCAACTTTCTAGACCCCACATTCCGAATCTGTTGGACATATGAGGTTATAACGAATTTTCGTGAGAAACCGTTACGAAAGGTTGCCCAAAGGAAAACAACTGGTAACCAATCCTTAATGACAGTTGACTTAACGATTCCAATTGGTGGATGTATAAAATTAATAGTATTGGTAAACATTTAAGACTCTAACATTCCGAATCTGATTGAAATATGAGTTTTTATCGAATTTTCGCCAGAAATCGTTACGTAGGGATGACCAAACTAAAACAACTAGTGACCAATCCTCAATGACAGTTCACCAACCGTCGTATTCACCAACCATTGTATTTGTCTGTATTTGTCAACTTTCCAGATCGCAACGATCCTCAATGACAGATGACTAAACGAGTCCGATCGTTGGGATGGTGATAATTATGGGGATTACCCAAAGAAAAAGTTCCGCATATTATTCTTAATAACGTTTTGTATTTAATTGTTGTCGAGTTATGAACACCCAAAAATATTTTGTTTTGTATGATTTAATCTTTGCAATTTGTTCTGGGTCCGAAGCACTCTCAAGTCTTTCGTGGTTCGCTTTTTACGTCCTACCTTACGCATTGTCTCCACATTGCATAGTTCCATGCCAGCCTGTAGTACTGGCATGGAAGATGAGTCGACCCATGAGTTGTGTACTCCGACGCGGGGTGATAGTTGCGTTCATTTCCATCACCGATCGTAATCAGATGATGCAAAATATCTTTTGCATCCTGCCCCTATCGGGATTTGAACCCGGTACCTCCCGATCCAAACGCCAAAGCTTTAACCACTGCCGAAAAAATTTAATTGATTTTAATTTTATATTTTCTACTTTAGATACAATTGTTTGATAATTTTTGTCAATTTAACCAATTTATCGTGTATTGAATTTGAATACACATTTTTTTGACACGGCTATATGCCAAATAACAAAAATCTGAGAGATTGGTTCACATAGTAATTATAAACGTCTGAGAGGGAACACATTGAGATATAAAAATTAGTAAACCATGTTGAAATCGTTTAAAAGGGGACTCCCTATGTGAGCTAATATCTGAGATTTTTGCTATTTGGCATAGTTACGAAAGATAAAAAGCTCGATGTCAAATTTTTCATGATTACAATACTTTATTTTATCGTGTAAAAGGACACCCAACTCCGGACATCACTAACACAATCGCAAATCTTGATAATTCCAAGTTCTTTACTACAAGAGCATTTAATAAAATCAGAGAAAACTTTTTTTAAACTTGAAAGAGCCAACCTACGGGCAAACCTGAATAAGACGGAATTCATGAAAGCGAAACCAAATTTCTAGGGTATACGATGACGCATCAAGGCGACTGCCTTGAAAGAAGGTGACTGCATTTTAAAATCTATAAAACCCAGAGAGTTTGAAGGAGTTAAAATCATTTCTTGGATTGCGAATGTAACTAAACCGTTGACAAACTTTAAAAGAGACGAACATGGTCAAATTCGATATGGATTAAAAGTCAATTCAAGGGTTTCAGCATATTAAAGAGCTGCTGGCATCGTCAGAAATACCGATATTGTCTGATTTCAATAATCATTTAACCTGACTATCGACGCCTCAGAATGGCAATTGGTGCCGTACTGTCACACGAGGATAAGGCCTATAATGTATATTTCCAGGTCAAAAAAAATTGGCGATAATTTGGGCTCTGGACCACTTTAGAACCTATAGTTATATACTACATCTATACATGAATTGGTTTACAAACATGGTTGCGCTAACTGGAAGAAAACGCTTTAACCACCGATGATTATATGGTTCTGATAAAATACAGCGAAGTAACCATCAATACATTCAGGAATCAACTAATATTTAAAAGCGGCAAGGAAGTTTACGCTTACGAGGAACGACATCAATCCTAACACAGATAACATGTTAGCTGGCCGGAATTATAAAAGAAATTGTAAGTAGACTATGTGGAAAATTAAAACCAACGACGATCAATGGAATAAAAATTCAAACGCTACAGGAGTCCGTTAAGTAAAATGTCTCTAATTACAAAATCCCGCTAATCCATAGAATAGTTCTATGGATGGCAGAGGTGGAACTTTTGTTTGACATTTGGGAAACTCGACATTATTTTTCTAAGTGCTATTTAAAGAAAACTTGGAATAGGTATCAGTTCTAGAGCATCTAAAAATAAAAATAGACGAAGCATGCGCTTTACCGCACAGAAAAGTATAAAACAATTTAACCTGCCTGTGTGGAACGATTAATCTGTAAGACGTTTGATGAGGTAATCATGAGAACATCGTTTCAATTGAGTATTAGCAGATGTTCAATAATAACAATAGAATACAAATAGATTTAAACTTGTTTCAGTATAAAATTTAAATAATTTAAATTGCAACACAAGCTTAACTCAGAAGACCACTTTAAAATAATGCATAAAATGCAACGAAACATTTCTAAAAACATTAATCTCACGCAATCACCATAAAACAATGTTAATTAGCATAACAATTGAGGCTATTTCTAATTCGACTGTTCAAGCTGCAATGAACTTCTTTTTGCTTAGGCGTAGATCATATGTAAACAATTATTTTAAAAGATTAGTAACGGGATGAAAATGTAATATTAAATCTATTTGTATAAAATGCAAATGTATGTTTGCAATTTTTTGCTATTTAATTCTAAACCGCTCAACCGCTCAAAACCAAATATTGGAGAGTTATTGTATTGTAAGCGACTATATTTGCTTCGATTTAGCTAAGCCTCAAACTTAAACTTTAATTTTTTATTTACACATTTGTTTGCATAAAAATGTGCGTGGTTTCTGCGCAGTTAAAGTTAAAATTTACATTTTGTCAATAAAATTAGAAATTATAATTTTGATTACTTATTAAATAAATAAACTAAAATCGAGTTTAAGTTCAGATTGTATAAATAAAAAAAGTAAAACGCATTTATTTACCCTGATGTCAGGTCAGCCATAAAACGCACTCATTGTTGAAATGTTAACGGAGTTTTTGTGGCCCGAATTGGATGTAATTGATGCGGAGGACATGTTTTTCCAACAAGACGGTGCCACCTACCACACAGCACGTCTAACAATGGTGTTACTGTAGAGTTTCCAGACCGTGTCATTTCTCGATTTGGCGATCAACATTGGTCACCAAGATCGTGCAATCTAACACCGATGGAATTTTTTCCTTTCGTCTATGTGAAGGAAAAGGTGTATGCGAATAAGCCTGAAACAGTTGTACATCTTAAAGAGGAAATACGGCGCGTTATTCAAAAAAAGATTCTCTTTAGATCTTTTAAACAAAATAATAACCCTGTGCCAGAGGTTTCGTGGTGGCCATTTGCCTGATGTTGTATTTCCCGTTTAATCGGAACTATTTTTCTTTATGTTGAAATAAAAATGTTTGCTTTAAGATTTATAATTTATCTCATAATTGTTTTAATTTTAAGAAACTTTTTTAATTTTCCAAGGTTCGTTTGAAGTTTCACAAATAGTACCAGTGCCGTTCATCAATTTATGTGCAAGTGACTTGACGACAAGCGAAAGCAAGAAACATGGGCTCTTTATGAAGTCAATTGAAATGGTTCAGTCTGCAGAGCAAAACAGTGATATATCTGGAACAATTGTATGCCTTGGAGGATTTTATCTACTTGGCACAATTGGATATATCATGAAAGGAAGCGGACTAGAAGAATTATGGGAAACAGTTTATGGCAATGCAACAGTCAAGCACAAGCTTACTGGACATGATGTTCGCGTGCTTTGCGAGCACATATACTGACGGTATCAGCATTAAATTATTTGATTATGGACAATTCAGAAGGTTTGAAATCTGTAATGAAATCTGCTGAAGTCATGGAAAAGTGTCAGAAACTGATAGAAAACAGCATGCCACCGAGAACTGCTTTAAAAGTAACATCAACAGACTAAGAACAACAAACAGAACATGCAAACTTTGGCTCCAATATTTTTTGAGCAAGTTATGATTGTGCCGCAGTATATCCGAGCTGAGAGGACTAGCAACTGGCAAAAGCATATGGAATCTGTTCGAATAATGTTGCCATATTTCCATTCTGCTGGTCATAACTTATATGGAAAATCTGCTCATTTATATTTACAGGAAATGAAGGAGTTGCTAGCCAGGCTGACCGATGAAGAGTACAAAAAATTTCCGGAGAAATACTTTTCGATAAGAAGAAAAAGTGTGCAATGGAGCGGTATTTGGACGGACATGTGCATAGAACAAACACTTATGCGATCAATGAAGATGATAGAATGAAAAAATGGATTGTTAAAATGGATTGTTTCTACGCCCTCTTTCGGAATCGGGCTGATGATCTTATCAGTTTGTCAACTGGACTTGTTGCTGATTCCAACATCATCGCTGCATAATACATTGGGTAAGAGTTTTGGGGACGTCGTTTATGCAAGAAAACACAAAGTTATTCCAATTGCAGCTTAGGTTCAGGGAATAAAAATAAATAACGAAATTTTCGTTATAAACTAGCTGCAGTTATTTCATCGAACTGTTTGTGACGTCAAAAGTCCGAAAGAGTTGCTGTCTTATTTTAAATATGAATTGACTTCCGTTCCACCTTTCCTTTTCAATGACGGCCTCCTACGAAAAGGAACAAAATCGAGCATCAAAACCAAAAGAGCTGATGTTGTAGATGGGGGCCATCTCCTTCACTCGGTAGTATGACCAAAGCCAGCGAAATATGGCACGATTCTACAATTTTATGGTGATTATGAAGAGAAGAACAAAAGAGAAGAGCCATTGCTAAAATTTCAGCAAACATAGAAGTAGAGAGCAATATGCCGTGCACAATTTCTCAAAGCAAATTTTTCGCAGACACCCATAATAAATCGAAATTCATCGGCAAACTGAAGCAACACGTACATTGTTTGAACATATCAAGAAATCAGGCGGAAGATGACGCAGATACCTCTATCGCTATATAATATATCTGTGAGCTTTGCAAATCGTGGGGATCAGGTGGTGGTTGCTGCAGAGAACTTGGACATCTGCATGCTGCTTGTGCTGTTATGTTCACCAGCACGTCAAACAATTTGGCTTCTTTGTTCCAAATCGAAGACTGTGTATGATATAGCAGCAGAGAGGACAGAGCTGTCTTAATTTTTTTATTTAATTACCAATGGCTTTATTCTTGAATATTTCTACATAAGAAACTAACAAGAAGCGTTGAAATCTTGATTTTACAAGTTCAATAGTCCGAGTGTATCTGCTCTTCTCAGTCGCTTAATTCGCGGCTGTTTTACTATATCCCAGGCCAATTCGTTGGGATGTCCCTGATATTTTGAGTAGTATTTCGAACTGCATTCCTTGATTGTGTCTTTAACGGTTTTAATACCAAGGTCGTCGTGTATGTTAGTATTTCGGATATACCATGGAACATTAGCGATACATCGGAGTATTTTCACTTGAGTTCGTTGCAGGAGTTTTCGTTGCAGGAGTTCTGGTAGGAGTTACCAAATAAAAATGTTATTTTTATTTGGTTGTGCTTTGCTTCAATATGTTCTTTCCACATTAGCCGTCTATCCAGGTGTAAGCCTAGGTTTGGTTTGTTGAGGAATATATACACGGTTTAATTGTACTGGTGAGCAGGAGCGTTTATTCAGCGTGAATGTGACATGATTTGATTTTTCAATCCCAATTTTGCTCAGATGACTTTCCACTTGTCTTGAGGCTGTTTGCGGGTTTTCGTGTGATACCAGGATGGCTGTATCATCAAGGGACTTTTGCGCTTATATCATTTAGGGAAGTTGTTGCACCATTTTATTGGACCATGTATTGCCTTTAGAGAAGATAGTTTGCCAGAACTGAGTAAATATTCTTCGGCAAGAGGGCTTTAAGTTTATATATTAGTCCATCGTGCCAAACTTTGTCAAATGCTTGTGCTATATCCATGAAGACAGCAGAACAGTATTGCTTTACCTCAAAGGTCTGTCTGATTGCATTTATAATCCTATGCACTTGCTCTATGATACCATGTTGGTTTCGGAACCTAAATTGATGGTCTGGAATGATTTGCCTTACTTCTAATACTGGTTTCAGTTTTGTTATTAAAATTTTTTCAAACAGCTTTGAGATTGTGGGATGCTTATTGGACGATAAAACGAGATTTGAGTTTCGTTTTTCCCAGGCTTATGTATCATTGTGATCAAAGATATCTTCCACATTTGCGGAATATGACTAGTTCATATGATTGCATTATAAATGTAGGTTATTAGTTTTATGCATTGGTCTGGTAATTCCCTTATCATTTTTCCAGTAATAAGGCCATATCCTGGCGCTTTTTCCGGGCTAATCCAAGTTTTGGTTGTGTTCTTAACTTGCTTCCATACAAACTTTATAGGTTTAAAGGATGAATCATCATCCATCTGGTGAGGCAGCACGATATTATTAGTTCCTTCGTGTGGTGAAAACGCCGTCTTTTGATGTGCAGCGAAAGCATTGGCTTTTTCTTCATCGCTTCTCGCCCAATTTCCAGTTGGGAGTCTAATCGGTGGATTCGATTTTGTATTCCTTTTTTGGTTTTTTGTCGCCTTCCACAAAGAATAATCAGTCTTCTCTGGACACATTGGTTTTCTTCTTCTTGCAGTGCAAATTTCAGGGTTTTGATAGCTCGATTTAATTTGCATTTCAACAATGGTGATTTTCCGCTTTTCCTGGATTAGTGACTGGAAATTATGTGATAATTTATTAATTTTTTCAGAGTTGTTGATGAATGGTGAAGCCTTTTCAGCTGCTATTTCCAGTGCGTTAGCTTTTCTGCAGCCACATCAATATCTGCTGGTGTTTTTAGCGGAATATCAAGATGGCAATTTTGTTCGACTAGTCTCCTATATTGATTCTAATCAGTTCATTTGTTTGTCAGATGTTTCGCTGTTTCTGATTTTAAGACAACGGTACTGATTGTTACTATTATCGGTGAATGATCAAACGACAGATCATATCAATCGGTAGCCTTAACATACTTACACACAAATCGCAATGGCCTCGGTTACGCAGAAATCAATTAGATCAGGTACTTTATTTTTATCCGTGGGCCAGTAAGTAGGATGACCGGGAGATAAAAATCCAGGGACTATTCCTCTATAGCTTCATAAAGTTGTTTGCCTTTAGGCGTTATTAGTCTTGAACCCCATTGAGTTTGTTTGGTGTTGTAATCACCCGTTTTTTATAGCGCGCTTTGGAGGGCAGTACACTGCTGATATCACACAATTTCCAGACCATTCCGGCAGACCGATGCTCGTTGATGGATATGATCTTTCTCATATTTCATAAGTTCATAATGTTTTAGTCTTCTCTTAATCATTACAGCAGTGCCACCGTGAGCTTTGCCATCCGGATGCTTAGTGTCATAAATAGTGTACCCATTAATTTTGAAGTAGTTCTTGTCGGTGAAGCGTGTTTAAGATATTAGCATTATGTCAATATTGTGCTCAATGAGAAATACTTGAACCTCCACTCTCTGATACGCTAGGCTGTTTTCATTCCATATTGCTATTTTGAGGAGAGTTATTTTTGATTTTTAACAACTATCTGCATCAGCGTGTTCATATTTTACATCGTTAGATCCATAGTTCTCTCCATCATCGCCATGAAGCTTTGCATCATACCAGATCGCTTGTTTAAAGCTGATGAGATGTTACCTTCCTCATTTGCCTCCACTTTTGGAACGGCACCCTTAAGTACACTTGCGTACGAAACCCAGTGATGCACACTACTGTTTACCTTTATGTTCTGTTGGCTATCTAGGATTAATTCTCCTTTTCAATTCAATATAAACTGGGCAACCTCTATAATTTGCTGTGTGGTTTCCATCGCAGTTACTGCATTTTCTGACAGAGGCTCGAGTTTTATTTTTATCGCATTTCGTTAACACCCCTGCGCTAGTCGTATCGTTTGTCGTTTCAAGTGACTCTTTTAATATGAAATCAAAGTCGGCTGCCGTGCCGACGAAATATCGAATATGCCTATTATGGTTGTCACTTCAAAGGCCAATTGGCGTCGTTTATGCCTTTTCTAGTCACTTCAGAATTTCTCTCGACTCAAAATGACAGTTTTCATTGGTTTATTTTGCCTCAAGTCACGCATTGGCATTGCAACTGGCTAATTTTTCATACAAACATTATATTTCGTTAGTCACTTGAAACGACAAACGACTCGACTAGCGTAATCGGGGTGTTAATTATGGAGATCACCACAAATTACACAAACATCGCTCAAAGTGCAATAAGCTTTAGTGTGGCCGTATTCTTGGCACTTAACACACTGTACCGGTCCAGTTAATTTTCTGGGTTCTTCGACAGTAATTCTTCTATGTAGAAGATATTTTAGGTCATATATTTCATTCTTCCCTTTGGTTTTTTTTATTATCTGGTTCTAATTCCAGACGGAATATTGGCTGTGGCACCTTTTCCCGATTTATAATATTAGTTATAGATTTAAAACGGAATTTTTTTCAGCGAGAGCCGCTTGTATCTCGTTTGGGTCAACGAAGCTCTCAATACCTTTTAACATCACAACCAACCCTTTTTGGCTCTTTAGTTTATAAGTATGGTAGTGTTTTCCCACGTCATCAAAATGATTTATGAAGGCCTTGTATGCCTCAATATTTGACGGCTGAATTTTGTTTTTTTTTGTATTTCCTCGTTTAACCCCGGAAATATAAAAGTTATCCTCCGTTAAAGTGTCGATGGTTCTTGCTAAATCTCTATTTGATTCTTCCCTCAATAGTTGGCGGTTTCTCAGTTCTTGATGTGTTATTTTTTGGTCCAGCATCTTCAGCAGTTTCATCGGCGTTTGTTAAACTAGAAAACTGGTTGCCATGAGCCAATTCAGCCGTGGCTAGCTTAGAGAATTTATTCACGCTCGCGTGTGCACTAAACACTGACCTCCATCACTGTTTATTCTATTATCATTTTTTGTCGATGCGCTTTGCGAGTTTATATTATCGTCATTTGACGACGTTGCACTTTTGTCTTTTTCAATTAATTCACTTGGCTCATTAACGTTTAGTTTTAATTCCCATTGGATCAAATTTGCTTGCACCGCAATTTTTTGCACGTTCACATTTTGATTTTTTTTTTGGAGTATGTTGCACGTGGTATATTGTGCGTGGCGTTTGTTAATCCGCTTGAAGACATTGCACTCTGCAGATTTGGCATGGTTACTTTAGGTGGTGAATGGGACACAGGCATCATTGTATCACATTTTGCCACATCCGTAATAAATACGATATTAATTGACACAGATTAATTAAAATTAATTATTCACAGATTGAATGCGATACAACAGGTAATTGTACAGGAAAGGAAAACTAAAAGCATTCAAGCTTCTGCAGGCCAATGCAGAACTAAGGACCGACGTGCAAGTGTTCTTGCAAACGAGTGCCACGAAGGAGAATATTACAGCCAGCGGAGCGCGTTTAATATGAGGATTATATAACATCACCAAACAGACTCCACTAGAAGAAGCAAGATATCTTGCTTACAACAGAATAATTGATAATCTGCAGTTACCAACAAAAGCATCTGCAGATCAGCATTCATTTCGGGTATACCATCAAGTTCAAGCATGCGGGCTGGGAAATGCTTTGCTACCAACAGATTGGGGATGGAAATCTGTCAAAAGTAGTTTGACCCGCCACCGGCTCCAGAACATTTGCTCAAGTTAATATCTTGAAACTGTCGTATATAACATGCAACAACACTACACACTACAAGCGAAGAAGATCTCAATGATATTAAACGAAATACTCAACTACAATTTTAACTTTTAAATGCCCTTATAATTAATATTTAAGTGGAAATAAAAAAAATCTGACGTATTATACTAAGAATAAATAATAGTTTGAAGTAATAAAATATTGTAATTGATTTTTTAATTTTTTATCGTGGAGTTTGTGAAAGTAGGTTTCTTAATAAAATTTTGGTATATTGCACAAGCCTGCAAATTACCTCAAACGACGACAAATTTAATCTCGCATAATGTTATGGAGTACTGTTTTTAAATAAGTCCTGCCAACTGTCCTGTTTTTACAGCTAAACTTCAACAATTTACTTGCATTTAACATTTAGCTGACATTTGACTTGATCAGAAGTTGTTTTCATTTTTCTGAACACCTAAAATTGGTTATTCCAATCCTGATTGCAGGGCACTATAAATATTGTAGGTGGTTTTAGGGAAATGATGTATTTCTAAAATTGAATATATCTCAAAATTTATGTATGCAGTATCCAAAATTTTGTGTACTCGATATCAGTTTGATTTTTGAGACATTGCAAACACGATGACACCGCTAGTACAAATTACCATAATTGGAGTGTACGATTTTTTAATTATGATTCACTCGACAGCGTGTATATTCTAAACCCTATATATGTTCTGCATTTCGATTAGAATGAAATAATTGCGACGTACAACAACATTAGCCGGCTTAATAGTTTATATCAAACTATTACTTTTCTATAAATAACGTCTTTATTACATTATCATAATTGCATAAAACTTTTGATTTTTCACTAGCATAATTATTTTATTGCACACATACAATATAAATTGTACTGGTAATGAATGGGAAAATGGCAATTGAAAATTGCGCGAACAACATTCACTGTAATCGTATCCGAATTATGGCCATGCACAATTAAATTACCATAAATTCTTCACGGCGTGTTTTAATTATCTTATAATTGATATAGTAAGACTTTACCGTATCGAATTAAAATTAGATTTGTATCAAACTTACTTATCGAGTTCCATTGAATCCATTATTATCGAATAAAAATATTAACCAAGAAAATTACACAAATTTAGCTACACGGAAACACTTAGTCACCCCGAATCAAAACAATTATACACAAGCGCGTTATAAATTTTTTTGATATTAAAACTTCGGCTACAAATTTCCAACTGACACTGCCTAGTTACAATCATAAACTAAATATAACGCGCGCGGTTTAGTAGATCCATACGAGTGAGTATTTGTTCAAAGATAGAAACAGAAATTAAAAGAAAATTTGTTTTGATTTAAGACCGGGCAACAGTTACTAGTCGGTGTTTGTTGTACACACATTATGTCCGCCTTTGTATCGTATTTTGTGAGAACATAAATACTAAGAATATTAGCTGGTAGTAAACTGGTTCTGTATAAGGAAGTTGATTTTACTATTTATTCTTACTGTTACGAATTTATAACTTTATAATTTGCTCGCGTTTAATTATTTGCCTATTGCAGCTCGATACTAGTTAATACTACTATTATCGAATTGTATAGGTTCAATTAGTCTTTCCGTTGATTTTCCTAATCTTGATGGCAAACAGCCCGAACAGAATCAATTATGTGGCTTGGAAGCAAACCGATGTGTTTTCCACTTTGAAGGATTTTGCGCAAATCAAAAACTCGAGTCATTTGCAAAGTGTTGTTGATTTATTCATTATTTCTGTTCCTAATTATTTGAAACAACATAAGTTCTTTTAATTAAGTAAAAGAATAATGATTTTAGCAAGCTTTTAAGTATTCTTAAATACCGGTGTGAAATTTCAAAAGATTATTAATCAGTGCGTGACCCACACACGTAACAAACGGGTTGAGCGGTAGAATAACAACCTTCTCTCCTAAAAGTAACTAAGTTATGAACCCTAACGGCTTGCGATTCACTAATACTAATAATATAATTGCACTTTACTAATATTGCAGCTAGTTCAGTTGCTAGTGCTTCTGCTGCCTTAACGGCATGTCTTCTTCCAAAGCAGCGGTTGACCTGATTCTCTTTAAAGATGAATGTCTTACCGTCTGATGCGGTTTACACTGCTATTTAATTGTACCACAATCTGATTGGAATTGCTCATCAGTCATGGCATGATCCTGAACCTCTTCCTCGAGTTCCGCATCTACGAAATCCTGTGGATATTCGATAATGTTGAATGCATGAGCTTGAGTGAAGGCAATCTCAAGCTGCGGAACTATAGCTCGAAAGGTCTTCATGTATTTATTCTTCTCATTCAGTTTTGCTTCACTAGCCAAGGGTCAAACAACTTCGGTAATCCCATTAGACACAAATTTTCTTGAAGTTAGAGGCTGGACGATTTTTTAGTCGCTTCACATAGCGCTCAAAGATGTTAGAACAAACTCCCATTGCTTAATTTCCTTGCCTTCCTCTAAAGTCTGGGAAACGATGCGGCTTTGATGGCATCGCTGGCGAGCGAATCTAAAACGGCACACTTGAGAGTTGTTCTCCGCTTCACCAATGCGTATCATTCCGAATCAGACTATTCGTCCGAAAAGCTGCATAAAATCACATGGCCAATCAAATAATTTCTCTCCATCGAAGATGGAGCATTCTTAATCCAAACCACCATGTGGATATGAGGGCTGCCTCTGTTCTGGAACCAAATTTGCCACTAAAAATTCTTAATTTTACCGTGATGAATCTCTTTATTCTTCTTCAATAGTATCATGAGAGCACTGACTCTCCTCGAAAAGTTTCGACTGACTACTACTGGACAGAACTCAATCAGCATTTATGCTGGTGTTCCTGGAATTCTATTCAGATCGGCCATCGGTAATGAGCAGGGCCTTGCGTATGTTATGCCAGTAGATGCGGTTGCAGCTAAACATAATGAACCACGTTGGTGGTCCAAAGTAGCAAATTTGAATAACCTGCTCACTTAACGAAATTGATGATGATCCACACAATGTAATCAGTGGTTAGTGTCCTCAACCATTTAGCCCACCCTCCTCAAGGATCCTCGATTGGAAGTATTCCAACGACGTGATGTTGACTGGACACTACTCATGTAATGCATTCATTCCATAGGGCAGCAGATTCCACCAAGCGTAAAACTCCGCTTTCTTTTCATAATTCGAGTTCACGATTTTGTCCTTTTGTCTAGTGCCTAACCTCATCTCGCTCTTATCAAACTCGTTCTCAACATCAGACACCTCACAGTCGATGGGCGACAGGGCCGATGTCTGGACAGGATCATATTACGACATATCGTCAGGCGCTAGAGCTTGTTTGGAGTGGAACTGTATTAAATAGTCGTCTAATGGCATAGCATCTCCTTTTATATGTACATCAACGTAATAAATCACGAAAAGAGTGTTTCGTGAATATACATTGCGCCTAGCTTATAATAATATAACGCATAATGTCCGAAGACTTTGATGAACAGACAATAATTCCTCCATTGTGCTCCTCAAAGTTAATAATTAGATTTACTTAATTGTATCCAACAAGGTCTTTCCACAGACTCAATCGGTGATGGTGTTCATTCCTGATCCAATGAACCACGAACTATACGCGAGGCCTCACTGATAGTCATATAAGCACTGGATTGGAATCATCGCTTGCACGACGTAACATAAATAAGAATAAAATTGAAATCACCCCACCCTTAAATATCCTTAATGAACTGAATGGGGCCCTTATTGCATCTGGAACAACTCCCGGCTCGAGATTTTTCTAGTATGCCTTAGAAGGAGTCTCAAGCTTCGTACATTGTTCTTCAAATGTGTATTGCAGCGTTGGCGCACATCAAAGGCGCTCTTATTTTTCAGCTCAGTGAGCAAATAGGGCTGTGGATTCTGCAAAACGAGGAACTATGTTATGCTCCAAGTAGATGTTTGATTTCGTGATTCATTCGAATCCGATATTCGTTGTTGGCCACCTCAACTCTTCCATAAATGGTATAATATTCTACAAATGCTTAGAGACGATTGTGAAAGATATTTTGATCGGAACAACCCTGACTTCGCATAGAAGGCTTGATGTCCGGTTGCTAAGCGGGCTTTTTTATCTGTCTGGATATCATTTGTTGGTGTTATAACAGACCCGAGATCTGTTAGGTCTCCGGTCAAGAAGCAGGATATCATCTGTATATCCCAGAATTTGGCCTGACTAAATAAATCGATTCAAAATATAAGGCCTTGCCAGCTGTTATTTCAAAGAAGTCTGATACAGTTCCATTATGATCCAGACGTTATTAATTAACATAGAGAAACGAGTTTCTCTGCAATTCTTATATAGACAGATGAGCGAAGATTTTTGCAGTTGATGCTGTTATATGCCTGTTGAAAGTCTATAAAGAGCTGGTGAATGGTTATGTTGTACACTTTTTTTTTACAGAATCATCCTAAAAGTGAAACACTGGCCAATGGTAAAGCTGCATCTATCTCCTCTTTTGTGCGACATGGAAAAGGAACCTCCTCGCCCGGAACTTCGTCGTTCTGATTTAGTAGACTTTGGAAGTAGGATTACCATACTAAGAGAACACCAACCGCGTTTCTTCTCAATTGTTCATTCATGTTTTTGCAGTCTCTTAAGTTTTCATTTTCCGATGTTTGATTTTTTCTAACTTTTCTAAAAGTAAAGCGGGAGTGCGGAGACGAGTTGTATGGATATAAACGATATATTTGGCCAAGGGCTCAATTTCGCAAACTTGCCACGGACCGTTTTTTTCTAACTTTTATAAAAGTAAGGCAGTAGTGTGACGATCTAAAAACCACATAGCCTTAAACCGACAAGTTTATACTTTTAACGTGCGAAATTTAAATTTAATTTTGGTTCAAATACGAGTTGTATGGATATAAACGATATATTTGGCCCAGGGCCCAATTTCGCAAAGTTGCCACTGAACGATATTTTTTAACTGTTCTAAAAGTAAGGCAGGAGTGTGACTATCTCAAAACAACATAGCCTTAATCCGACAAATTTTAAAAGTAGAAATTTGTGCGAAATTTAAATTTAATTTTTGTTCAAATCCGAGTTGTATGGGTTTATCTGGCCCAGGGCCCAATTTCGCAAAGTTGCCACGGGCCGATTTTTTCTAACTTTTCTAAAAGTAAGGCAGGAGTGTGACGATCCCAAAACCACATAGCCTTAAACCGACAAGTTTTTACGTTTAACGTGCGAAATTTAAACTTAATTTTTGTTCAAATACGAGTTGTATGAATATAAACGATACATCTGGCCCAGGGCCCAATTTCGCAAAGTTCACGGACCGATTTTTTCTATCTTTTCTAAAAGTAAGGCAGGAGTGTGACGATCCCAAAACCAGATAGCCTTAATCCGATAAGTTTATACTTTAAACGTGCCGTAATTTTATTGATAATTTTTTTTCTTTTTTATTTCTGGGATATAATCGTGGGATAATTATTTGAGCGCTAACCATACGTACCCAAATAACAGTCCGCCCTAGAGTTTCCGCAATAATGCCAATACTACTATCGAACAGTAGACATTCGAGCCGATTAAAATTAGTATTCCCCGTACATATAAACTTTGGTTGACTTCCACTAACAAAATTTGTTATATTTTTTTAAACTATTGTCAAAGGCTTTATTCTTGAAACTTTCTTTATACGAAACTAACAAGAAGTGTGAAATTCTTAAAACTATAATTTTTTTTATCTTAAGCCTTAACCTATGTTAATACTTAATATCAATGCGCTTTATTTAATGCGTGTAATTATTCGATTATATGTCTTAGTTTATTAAATGTAGAGGATCTGCTCTGCGAAGCCTTTTGTATTTCGGTTGCCTTAGTAGTTCTCTACCTAATTCGTTAGGGTATGATCCCAGTTTCAGTTTAACAGTTTTGATTCCTTTCCGAACATACCATGGGGCATTAGTAATGCTACAAAGTATCTTTGCTTGCGTTCTTTGTACAACATCTATATTTGATGCACTAGTTGAGCCCCATAGTTGGATAACATATGTCCATATGGGGATTAAAATCACTTTGTATATAGTAGAACTTTGCAGTCTAGAGAGAGTTTGGATTATCTTCCGATCGGCCAGTACTTTTTAGAAAATTTTATTTTTAACTGATTGCGTTTTGTTTCAATGTGCTTTTCCCATGCCAATCTTCTATCGAGATGAAATTCGAGATATTTGACGTTTGTTTGTTGAGGAATTGTGATATTGTTTAATTTTACATTCATTCGTCCTTATCCGCCAAGTTTTTAACCAATCTTCTATTTTGTGCAGATGTTCTTGTAATTCTCTCGATGCAGTTTAAGGATTTTTGTGTGAAAACAATATAGCTGTGTCATCAGCAAAAGTTGAAGTGATTATTTTTTCAGTTATTGGCAAGTCAGGTGTGAATAACAAGTATAGCACAGGTCGGAATACACCACCTTGCAGTACCCCTGCTTTTATCTCGTTTAAATCAGTAGTGACTGTATTTTGTTTCAACTGGAAATTTCTTTGGGCTAAGTAGTTTTCAAGAATTGCATGTAATTGTCTTGGCAGAAGAGTTTTAGTTTTGTAATTTAATCCTGCCGAGCAATATTTTTTTTCTTCTAAGGCAAGTTTAATTGTATTTACAATTCTGTGCATCTGTTCTATTGTGCCGTGCTGTTCTCTAAACCCAAATTGGTGATCTAGTAGGTAGTTCGACCTTCAGATAATATAGATATTAGTTCTTGTAGTCTTTTCAAAAAGATGAGACTTGGGTTTCATCTTTACCTGGCTAAGGAATCATGATATTTTGAGATATTCTCCATTTTTGGAGAAAGTATCCACATCTCATAATCGCGTTAAAAACATTTGTTATATATTTTCTGCATCTATCTGGTAATTCTTTGATACAGTTATTAGATCATGGCGAGGCAGTTTCTTAGGATTTATACTGTTTTTGAAAACCGTTTTGATGCATTTCCATTTCGGGTTCGACTGGTGTCTCGTATACTGTGGTAGTACGTCATTATTTTGTTCGTTTGAAGTGAACACTTTTTGTAGATAGTTAGAGAACGCGATAACCGTTTCTAAGTCAATTCTGGTACAGTAACCATCTGGTTTCCTTATCGGTGGGTTCGATAGCTCTGGCCTTTAAACTGGTTCGCTGATAAAAATGAACATTAGTCGTTCTAATGTTTCTCTCTGTGCAACTCGAGAAATGGCTCTTAACTTCATTCATGGTTTCTGGAAATTTGGTGATTGCTGTTGTTTCCTTGTTGATGGCTTTACTTTGCCATCTTCAATTTCATATCCAAGGTTTTGAAAGTACTATGCTTACCCCAATCCATTAATCTAGCTGTTTCGTAACAATCTCAGTTTCCAATGGTGACATTCTTCTTGGCCATTGATGATTCTTGATTGCTCGATCATACTTTAGAATGATTTTCATTCTTATATCTGAATCTTGTTTCCTAATTTTGTTTCCGCTAATCCATCTTCGTAATCGGCAACGATTGAATAATCATCTATTTATAGTCGATCCAAATTAAGCATCTTGCTAATTTATCAACAGATTTCGATCAACTTCTCAATTGGAAAATAATCATTGCCGCTGAACTTGAACATCGAATCTTCCACGTCTATAAAATTAAACTGATTCTTCATTCTGCATTGGCAATATTCGTATTACCTTTTATCAATACATTCTTCTTTTTCGAAAGCTCTATTAAGCTCTAGCTCAAGTAGTTCCGCATTTTGTTAATCAAGTTTCTGATTGGATTTGGATGGTGAACTTTGCTTCTTTCCGTCATCACCTTCATCGGAAGATTCCAAAAATGTGCAGCGTCCACTTTTCATTTTATAAAAGCTCTCGATCATTGCCTGGCAAAATCTCGCTGGTACGCATTATTTGAATGTTGGCAGTAACGGTAACCAAGGTAGCACTTTCTACAGTTAATCATACAATGTCTCTTATTACACACAGACTTCATTTCAGTTTGCTTCGATCAAAACCATCTTTAAGTATGGCCAGTAACAATAATAATTTTTTGCTAATGACGTCACTTTTTGTAGACTAATTCTCTTTGACTTTTTTTTTTAATACAACAACAAAAATAACTCACTGATTTGATTCGGCGAAAATTGAACAAATTAAAACAGAAGAGACAAGTAAAGTTCACTTCTAAAGCAAATTAAGAGAGACAGAATTTGTTTTAAACCCTCTGCATAGCGTTACGTCATCATTTTAGCTAGTAGACCCTTAGCAAAGATGGCTTTGCTTCGATGAGCAGTAAGCTGCTAAACAGAACGGAACGACCTTGCAGCCGAAATACAGGGTGTCCGCCGGGAAGGTATACTACTTTGTTTGTTTATGATTTTTGATTAAATGAAAGAGAATGGATCTTATATTGATAAATGTTTTATTTAATTTCGGCAATTATGTATGGAATACAATATCCGCAGATAAATGTCCGCCTCTGTTAGCCTCACAAATGCGAGCCCTTTTGAGAACATTTTTCATTACATTCTCACACATTTCACGCTTTATTTCAATAATTTCATCACGAATATTTTGTTTGAGTTGCTCAAGCGTTTCCGGTTTGTTTGCATAAGCCTTGCTTTTTAGATAGCCCCACAAAAAGAAGTTCGGAGCAGTCAAATCAGGCGACCGTGGAGGCCAATCAACATCACCATTTTTTGAAATAACTTGTTGTGGAAAGAGTTCTCGCAGTAATTCCATTGTAATCCTGGCTGTATGCGATGTGGCACCGTCTTGTTGATACCAAATGTTAATCAAGCTCAAAGTATGCAGTTGTGGCGTTAAAAAGTTTTCAATCATATCACGATATCGCTCCCCATTCACAGTTACCGTTACGCCGTTTTCATTTTCAAAGAAGTAAGGTCCAATGATTCCTCCTGCCCAAATTGCACACCAGACTGTCACTTTTAATGGATGTAAAGGTGACTGATGAATAATGTGAGGGTTTTCCATTGCCCAGAACCGACTATTCTGTTTATTCACATATCCATTTAAATGAAAATGTGCCTCGTCACTCATTATGATTTTTTCATGAAAATCGGGGTTGTCATGGGCGAGCTGTAACATCCTATTGGCATATGTACGGCAGCGTAAATGGTCTTGTGGAAGAATTTGCGACGTGTCTACTTCACGACTGTCAAGTATGAACTGTCAATACTAATATTCGCCTAAATGGCGGCAAAACAAAGTAGTATACCTTCCCGGCGAACACCCTTTATATCTCGCTCAGCAGATTTTATACGCAATTTCAACCTGTTGATTGATTTAAAAGGGAGTCGTTTGGCAAATATTAGATGTATGAATTTTTACAGATTTTTTTTCGAGCTTAAAATTATATTTAAAATAGAAATATTTCCACGGTATTTTGTGGTTTTTACAGGATCGACAAGTCTACATTACATAACATCTCAGAATAGCAGAGTTTATGATGGCAACGGACAAGCAGCACATTCGGCACATTTGGCACCGCGCCCTCGACCTCCTCGAAAGTTCAAAAATGCAAATTTGCAAGCTCTACTGAATGAAGGCTCAACGCAAACATAAAAAAAACTAACAGATCAACTAGGAGTCATCCAAACACCAATTTCCAAGCGTTTCCATGAAATGGGAGAAATCGAAAAACTTGGAAGATGGGTCCCACATTTGTTGACCGAATACAACCTAGATCATCGAATGAACACGTGATTTTCACTGCGTTTGCCCGGCAACAAAAAAGGCCTTCTTGGGAAAATTATGACGGGTGATGAAAAGTATATTTTTTACGAGAATCCCGCCGTAAAATGTCGTGTATAGATCCCGAGCAACCCGTATATCGATGCCGAAACAGAACATACATTTAAAGAAGGGTCGCCTGCGTATCTGGTGGGACATGAAAGGTGTGTTTTATTACAAACTCCTGTAAACAGGTCATGATGATGACTGCAGCATGCTATACAGATACAGCCGTCAATTGAACAAACTGAGCGAAGAACTTGATCAGACTTATTATGCAGCAGTATGACAACGCGCGCGACCTCACGGTGTTCGCGTGACTCAGAATACCTTCTTGAATTTGGATGGGAAGTTTCCTCGCACGCGGCATATTCACCAGACTTGTCCCCATCCAAGTAGGGACCATTTGTTCCGTTGAATGCAGCATGCCTTAGTCGATAAACAGTTCAAAACGCTGAAAGCTGTGCGTAAATTCGTCGATGGCGCGTCGAAACCTGCAAGTTTCTTTCGCCATGGCATTCGTATGTTACCTGAGAGATGGCGCCAAATCATAAAAAACGATGGAAAATATTTCCAATATTGAATTCGTTGTTGCCTATTTTTGAATATAAAATAAATGTGCTGAAAAATCTGTAAAAATTAAGTCACACACCTAATAATATGACTAAATTATCGACAACTTGTGACTCCCATTGTTTCCAGATAGCGGAAATTAAAACCTTCAATAAGCAGTCACGTTGTGCTGCACTATTAAATGAATTTGCAGATACCAAAAAAATGTTTTCCCCATCCACAATCGAAAATTCAAACATCGTTCGCTCGACTTCGAAGATTAAATTCAGAAATGTTAGAGACGAGTTCGAGTATCTAATTTGACTGGGTATTTGCCACCCGTCGACTATTAACTGGGTAAGTCCCTTACACGTGGTAACGAAATCCGATGGATCATCACTCAAACAATGCCTGCTATAGATCTAATACCTTATATTCACGATTGCACGAGTATTCTTATATTGAAAAAACATTATTAAGCAAAATAGATTTACAATAAGCAATCAGGCACCCGTTCCAATTCATCCGAACGACATTCCAAAAAAGGCATCACCACTCCATTTGGTTTGGAACACTAGAGATACTTCCGATTAGTGTTCGAGCAAATCCGGAAATGTAAACTAACTATCAATGTGGCTAAGTGTGAAAGTGGAAAATGGTATTTTGCCTCTTCCCAGTAAGCAACAAATTTTTCTAAACCTGTTTTGGCAAGCCACTAAAAACCTTCTTGGCGATGAAATATTATTATTGGAAATTTATATACCGTACGCCATCTATATGCCCAAATCGCATTTCATTCGAAGCCTTCGAAAAATGCAAAAAAAATCTACCTGCATCCACATTACTTGCTTTTAAGGGAGAGAACGCAGAACACGCATTACATGTAGATGTATCGAACTGTTAAGTTCAATGGAAATTTCGAACTGCTAAGTTATTTTTCGAAAAGGTAGACCGATACCCAACAAAAATACAGTATGCGTATGATCGAGTACTTTTGGCAATGTATTTAAGTGTTAAACATTTTCCATACATGTTGGAAGCCGCATTATACGATCATAAACTACTTGTTTTCGCATATCAACAGAAATTAGATAAAGTTACGCCTAGACAAATCCGGTATTTGGACTGTGAGCCAATTTACAACTGATATTCAGCAGACATTTTATTATAACAAATTCAACAAATCGCGATATTTGACATTTGATGATGAATTCTCGGAAAACCGTCAAGGTAATTGAACTTCTCTGATTTAAAAAAAAGACGATCTGGTGCGATACATCGGTGTCGAAAATTCGATCGTGAATTTAACATGGAAATTCTGTCAACAAGTACATCCAAGCATAACGGCTACTATTAGACATGTAACCAAATGATATGTGAGGCCAAACGTACAAAAAGATGTTACAAATTTCGTGCGACATACGAACATTCCGAAAAAGAAATACAAACCACCAGATCGACGATTTAGCCACATCAACATGGAACTCATTGTACCATTACCATTGCAACATGAGTATCGGTATTGTTTAACCGTAATCGACGGAACCGAACCAGAAATCGAACAAGAATCAGTCGCACGTGACTTTTGGGCTATTACAAAGTTGACATAGAACGCTCAAGTCATCAATAATAGCATTGGGACATGATGCATGAGTTGACAAGTTGCCAATGATAATGTTGGGTTTACGAGTATCGTTTAAGGAGGACCTATATCGCCATACAAAAATCAAGTGAGAGCGATCAAAGCGAAACATTAGTTAATTTACGTAAATCAATGGCAAAGCTAAATACGAGCAATACACCATTTCACACCAAACCTACCTCTTATACCAGTAAGGAGCTACAAACCTGTAGCCACCAGTTCGTTCGTACAGACACAATTAGATCATTCGTATCGCCACCAGATGAAGGACCCGTCCTGGTACTTAAAAGAACGCCGAAAGTTTATCCAATCAACATGAACAACCGCATCGTCAATGTGTCTGTTCACCTGTAACGCTACAAGTTTACCGTCTTACGACCGTATACCCTAACGCTAAAGAAATTTGTCCCCATTTCATGCACTAACCCCATGTGCGGCTTTGATTCCCGCAGCTCAGTCTTGTAGGGGATGTGGTCGTGGGTTTTTGGGGTTAGACGAAATGCGGGACCTAGATTACCGCACAATAACAAAAGAGAAAGAGAAAGATGGCCTAATATTTACCATCTAAAGGTTGAAAAAAAATGAAAAGTGGGGTCCTCGGACCCAAAACTGGCGGGTCCTACATATTTCAAGCGGATGTTTTACCCATGGTTGTTAATTCTGGTTTCTTAGGGTAACATAATTACCCTAAGAAATACGCACCAAAAAAAAATATTAATAGAGAAGCTTAACGATTAGTGGTTTAATGGCGTGGAGGAGGTCCTCAGCAGAAAGAGGGTGTCCCGCCTATGGGCAGGGTTACTTTCGATGCCCTCGCTCCTAGCAAGACTCAGCTTTGCTAGAAGCAACTAAGGAACCTCGCCACGATTAGAATGGTTAGTATCTCTACTGCACTAAAATCATACTTACCAAAAAAAAAAAGAAAATTTAGTCTGCAAAGCACTAGACTAAAAAAACTCGCACTTTTAATTTACCTCCCGGATCAGTCTTTCAATGTATGTATTTCACTAACGTTTATTTTTATTTTTAAATTAATGAACAAAAATTTTCTTTGGTGTCAAACATAAATCAAACTTGCAACACTCCCACAAAACGAATTTTTCGGATATTTCACATTTATTGGCACTTGATTTGATTACATTCCCCGATTACATCAATTTATTTATGTAACTTAATGAACACTGTATAGTATCACGAGATAATAAACACATCCAATTTTCTTAATTAAATTTATTTCAGATTAATTTATACTTTTTTTTAAAATTATTATTGTATTTCACTAAATTTTACACATGTTAACAAACGCATTTTATTTTAGATATCAGGAAATTACCCAAAAAGAAACTGAACTTTCTACCTCTTCTAAACACAGCTGCACGGCTGACTGTCTAGCACGCAACTCCTCCCTTCTTTCTTTCCGTTGTACATTTTATACCAAAAATTGAAAACAAATTATTGTACATTCATCAAAATGTACGAACGCAAAAACGTACAACAACGTGACATTGATTTTCGCTTACTCAATGCACGCGCAAAAATTTATTTACATCAACAAAAAATCAATCGATCGAAAGGTGCAATTGTAGGTATTTTCAATAGCAGAGTTTTTTTTCATGCCATTTACCTCAAGACATATCGATGCAAAAATAAATTGATAATGTTGCATTATATATTATTATGGTTTACGTTTATTCACCTACTGCATGGATATATACAGTAATCTGAGTAACATAAGCAACCAATAACAATGCGAAATACGGCATGGTAATTTCTTTTGGTAGAATTTGAGGTATCACCTCGAAGGTTATGCCGTATGTTAAAATTTGATGTTTGGGTTGATAACGGAACTGAATAAAATTCCGTTACAGCGTGGGGAAAACCCAAACCCTGAGATGAAAAGGGATCTCATGCCCTAATGAAAGGAGGACAGGAGTAGAAATTCAGTTTCCTTACATCCCACGTGGGGAATTCCCACACCCTGAGCTAGTCTCAGTGCCGGGCTGTCTAAATTAAACACCTAACCTATATCTAAATATCTAAATTATAACTATGGGCTACTAATTATTACTACCAATAAGCATTAAATGTCTAACCCTACGTTCTATCCTTGTTATCAGATCAGGTTTCCCTGCGCCCCCTCAGCCTGGTTTCCGCCTTCCCGTGGTGTTGGCCGTTGCCTTATTGGTCCCCGTTGTCTCCACGGTCTATTCCAGAGTTTGCATCCCAAGAGTAACAGAATTAAGGTTAGTACCAAAGCTGCCCCAGTGCCCGTATAGTTCCCGATGTGATGCCAATTGACTTGGGACCACGGTTCCTCTCTTTTTAGTTCTTGGATGGTTTGCTGTAGTTCGGACACCTCGACCTCTAACGCATTGGCGGGGAATGTTAATGTACGCCTCTCTGTTTTCTGCGTGAGGTTGAATCTTGGAACAACATCAGCACGGATTACTGTTTTGTAAGTAGTCGTGGCCTTAATGACCACCGAGGCCCCCCTCAAACTACAGCCAGGGTCTAGTGATAGAATTCCGCTCCCGTTCATAGCCACTGCCTGAGATTGTTGCTGGCATTCCAGATCAAAGACTACTTCGCGGGGTAGTACCATGATCCACCGGTTATCCTTTAATGGGTGAATGTAAATCGAAGGTAGTGCTGTTCGTATGGGGCATCGGCTCGGTTGCTCATTGGCATGTGAGAGCAACGCCATTTCACAATGCTCATCTTGACTTTCAATCTTGTACGTTGGTCCTCCTGCTTTGCAAATTACCGTTCCTTCTTCCCAGCGTCTACACTCGTCCAACCTTTTTGCAGAGATTGGTTGGTACCACACTCTAGAGCGGCTAACCAAAACATACTGGTATTGTGGCTCGAGGTAAGCATACCCCCTTTGGTATCTTGTTGGAACCGGGATGGGGTGAAATATCTGGTACTCTTCCCCCTGGATAAGAGGTACCTGAACTTCGAAAATAATCTGATCCTCGATGATTGCTGCCTTGGTCTCCAGTAACCGATATACATTGATCCAGTGTGCTCTTGAACTAGGAACTTGCAGGTTCGTGGGGATCTGCTTACTTATTTCCCATAGTTGTTTTGCAAACTGCGAAGGAGGTAACAATCGCACACTTGCTCTCCCATGATGTACATCCGAGAGTATATCTATCAGGTCTCCTTGGACATCCTTATACATCCAAATGGCCGCAGATAGCTGGAATAACACGTCCATATACTCTTCATGCACCATCACAGACTCGATTTCCTCCTGGATTACCCGATAATGCTTTTCCATTTCCTCATGCTCCTTACGGATAATGTTTCCGGTCAAATCTAATACATGCATTTGCTGTTGGAGCATGGTTTGTGTTTTTAGTACACCGGTGTTCAGGTGTTTGATTTGCTCCTGATACCTCTGAGCATCTCGTTGGCCCAACACTCCGATTATGTCCCCTGCTAAATCTCCGAGGAAATCCAAAGGAGCCCTCTTTTCCCGTCCGTGTTGTGCTTGGAGAAGCCTATTACTGTCCTCGATTTGGTCCATCAAGTAAGCTATCGGACTTAACAACGCCTCGCAATGTCTAACGTACCTGGTCGCATTGGCGTTTTCTGCACATGTCGCTCGGAGATGTTCTTGCGTTAGTCTCATGTGCTCCCACTCCCTCCAGTAGCTTGATAAGTTATAGTACCCCACTATGGTCCAAATGTTGGTGGATAGTTTGGCCCTACCTTCCTCCGCAAAGTATATACCTGGCTCAGTCTGAAACTCTTGGAACTGCAAACCCTGATTGCTCAGACTCGCTGCTGCCACCAGTATCGTCGTTAGCATCAAACACCAGTTGAAGAAACCCATTTCTAGAAATGAGACAACAAGCATAAGACCGTTGTGCCGATGAATGGCGCTAACCCAATCCCACTTTGCTGAACCATGTGCATGGAATGTGATTGGGTCAACCTCATCCTTTCCTTAACCTTACTGACTTAAGTACTATTTGGCTTAACCTATGCTGACATGCTTTCTCGCGCGCGGCATGCCAGCCTTCAACTCACTACTACACTGACTATGTGACTACCGTGCCCACCGGTTCATATTCAGTCTAATGGTGAGGTAGTAACGAATTTGGATTTACCCCGACAATCGGCTCTCTGAGGCTGGAGGTACGTTTCTGCGGCCTCCTCCTTGAACTTTGCCTGAAGCATCCCCCTAAGCTCGTCTGATATGGCTTGCTTAGCTGCATCACCCATACCTCTCACCTCGAACTCCACAAGAAGCTCGTCTTGATCTAGGTAATCTAGATTCATTATATTATTGTTGTTGATTAAAAAAAAAAAAAAAATAATAATAAAAAAAATTTTCTTAACCTCAAATAAAAAAAACTAACTAAAAAAAACGTATTCAAAAACAAAACAACCATGGGTAATATCCCCCTTCAATAAATAGATTCCGCCAACTTGGATAAAAACAAGGATAAAGGCATTGAAATTGAAATTTTGATGAAATTATTCCCTTGTTCCCAATGATGCAGCGGTAGTCTTAACCTGACATACAAGGTGATCCTCGCTGCTATGGTGAACTTGGAAACAGATGACATTTATGATACCCAATAGACCATGGCAAGTTTGTTGTCCCCTTTTCTGCAGCTGGCAGTCTTACCCTGAACTCAGCAGAGGAGCTCACCTACATGGGTGACAAAAACGTTACCATGTAAGTCAACTGATGTTGATGAGACCTTTGCAGGCCTCTAACAACAGCTGCTATTGCTGTCTATTGGGGATGATAACACGCCGGTTATCACCAAGGATTTCAACAGTGTGTGGTATAATAGTGTTTAGCTTATGTCCGAAACCTCATCAATATCCGTTCACTGATAGAAAACCGGATTGGACAGCTAAACACATTATACCCTGAACGCGCCTACAACTAGCAATGGGAGGACTGGCAACCCCATCCCGGAGGATGATAAATTTTAAATGAAACGACAAAGTGGAATTTGCGCAATAACCTAACTATACACTGCTTGTTGGAAATCCATATTTTGAATAATAAAATTTGCCACAACTCGTAATAATTTCTTATAACCATTGTGGAATCAAACCGTAGGAAAATTTAGTGACAGTCGTGCAACTTACTTTAGGATGCGGAAAAGTAGTTTTAGTATCTGAGAAATGTGCAGCTCTTAATACCCCCGGTCTTATCACTCGGCAAGGAAAGAGATGATGCACATTGTTTCAAGGAAAAACCCTTTTCACCCTTACTAACATCCGTTGCACCACTGGTTGTTGTACACGGTACAGAAAACCGTACAACTGGATTATTGTTTGAGTTCGGTTATCAACGCATGCTCCAGCCTTCCCACCACATTAGATGAATTCTTAAACTCCTATAACTACCACGAATGTTGGTTTATCCCCCGGAGTGCGGGTTGGGACATGCCACGGATAAACCATCCATTCGGGGATCTAGCATAGAAGCTCAACTATCATCAATCTCTGTCGGTACGCGTATGACCCACCACGTATTAGGTCAGGCTTGCCGCTGCCATACTCGTATCGATAGAAATTTACATCTAACAATGATAAAAACCAAGCACACTGTTTTTTAAACCGATTTCAATTTTACTTAGAAGTATTTAACAATTTTTGAACATTACCCAAAAAGTAATGTCGAATATTAATTTAGACGAGAGTGTGAGGGGATCCTCAATTGAATTTCTTAGACTTATTGTGGTATTTGTTACCAGAATTTTTGGGCCGAATTATGGCCCCGTTTGGGCGCCACTGTAACGCTACAAGTTTACCGTCTTACGACCGTATACCCTAACGCTAAAGAAATTTGTCCCCATTTCATGCACTAACCCCATGTGCGGCTTTGATTCCCGCAGCTCAGTCTTGTAGGGGATGTGGTCGTGGGTTTTTGGGGTTAGACGAAATGCGGGACCTAGATTACCGCACAATAACAAAAGAGAAAGAGAAAGATGGCCTAATATTTACCATCTAAAGGTTGAAAAAAAATGAAAAGTGGGGTCCTCGGACCCAAAACTGGCGGGTCCTACATATTTCAAGCGGATGTTTTACCCATGGTTGTTAATTCTGGTTTCTTAGGGTAACATAATTACCCTAAGAAATACGCACCAAAAAAAAATATTAATAGAGAAGCTTAACGATTAGTGGTTTAATGGCGTGGAGGAGGTCCTCAGCAGAAAGAGGGTGTCCCGCCTATGGGCAGGGTTACTTTCGATGCCCTCGCTCCTAGCAAGACTCAGCTTTGCTAGAAGCAACTAAGGAACCTCGCCACGATTAGAATGGTTAGTATCTCTACTGCACTAAAATCATACTTACCAAAAAAAAAAAGAAAATTTAGTCTGCAAAGCACTAGACTAAAAAAACTCGCACTTTTAATTTACCTCCCGGATCAGTCTTTCAATGTATGTATTTCACTAACGTTTATTTTTATTTTTAAATTAATGAACAAAAATTTTCTTTGGTGTCAAACATAAATCAAACTTGCAACACTCCCACAAAACGAATTTTTCGGATATTTCACATTTATTGGCACTTGATTTGATTACATTCCCCGATTACATCAATTTATTTATGTAACTTAATGAACACTGTATAGTATCACGAGATAATAAACACATCCAATTTTCTTAATTAAATTTATTTCAGATTAATTTATACTTTTTTTTAAAATTATTATTGTATTTCACTAAATTTTACACATGTTAACAAATGCATTTTATTTTAGATATCAGGAAATTACCCAAAAAGAAACTGAACTTTCTACCTCTTCTAAACACAGCTGCACGGCTGACTGTCTAGCACGCAACTCCTCCCTTCTTTCTTTCCGTTGTACATTTTATACCAAAAATTGAAAACAAATTATTGTACATTCATCAAAATGTACGAACGCAAAAACGTACAACAACGTGACATTGATTTTCGCTTACTCAATGCACGCGCAAAAATTTATTTACATCAACAAAAAATCAATCGATCGAAAGGTGCAATTGTAGGTATTTTCAATAGCAGAGTTTTTTTTCATGCCATTTACCTCAAGACATATCGATGCAAAAATAAATTGATAATGTTGCATTATATATTATTATGGTTTACGTTTATTCACCTACTGCATGGATATATACAGTAATCTGAGTAACATAAGCAACCAATAACAATGCGAAATACGGCATGGTAATTTCTTTTGGTAGAATTTGAGGTATCACCTCGAAGGTTATGCCGTATGTTAAAATTTGATGTTTGGGTTGATAACGGAACTGAATAAAATTCCGTTACACACCGACAACGGCCTTTAGTTGTCACAAGCGGAAGCGGAAAGTTCAACTAGCCCTCTTTTGCTATCGATAAAAAGTGGAGTACTGTGGTGCCCTCATCATACAATAAATAAAGAATTTAATTTTGTGGCACTACAAATAGTCAAGGTTTATTAACGTAGAGGTTCTTTTCATTGTATTCATTTTTATTTATGTTATACCATTTTACTATTTTTAGGGCACATTCGATTTAGTTTAAAGGTAGAGAATAAAGAGATTAGATTCGATAAATGTATAGATTTTTGTTAGACGTTAAACAAGTAAATTAAAATATAATTGTTGTTTTGTTTAGCGACATTCAGTGTTCGCTATTAGAAACAAAATTAAACGGTTCTAAACTTTGCTTACAATTTCTTCTTAGTAGTTTGTATCGCATCTGTCTGAAACAACTTAACTAATATTTTTCCGGGTTATTTACCATTTTAGTGCTATCTATTTTCTAATAATTGAACTATTGATATACTATTTTGAGAAAATTCGTTATTTTAGCGGCCATATGCGTTCATAAATAATATTAAAATGAATCTCTGACTTAAATCGTGCCTTCATCAGAAACAATACAAAATGACTGGTATAATATTAAATCAGAGAAATTAGTCAAAGTTGAATGCTGTGTCATTTGCAATTAAAATATTAATATTAATTAAGTAAACAACCTTCAAATGTATATTTGATATAAAATTTGGAGCTGTGTTCTTGTTCTAATAAATTAAAATTTTATAAATTTACTGACTAGGGATTTATTGAAAATTTAGGAGAAGAGAATGGAGTAAGTGTAATAGATTCAAGAAGTTAAATTTTTATATTGAAGTTATGTTTAATTTCTATGCCTAGAAGTAATTTCTTCATATTCATATTTGGAAAATTGTATCATATCTATCCTACCTTTCCCCTATTTTAAAAATAGCAACCGCAATAAATCATGCTTACTTGAAATTCAGGCAGCGATGTTGTGCAGGAGGAAGATTAAATAAATCAACGGATGTGACAAAAAATTATTTTCCCAAAAACCCGAATGATTTGCATTCTTGTAAATTATGCAATTGAACTTAGACATTTTGTTTGATTGTGGCTTACTTAAAGATTTACAAAATTACTAATAAACGTATGCACTAATTACTAAAATAAACTTTCTTAATTGAATTCGACGTTCAACTGCATCGGGAGTTCATTTTCGAAGGTCGAACTATAATTAGATAATACAAATATTGATTGATAGATCAATTGCAACAGCCGGTCGAGTCGGAACACGTTTTCGTTCTTATCACGTAAGGTAATCTATATATTTAAATTAATTTACATCATTTTCTTATCTCAAATACCTCACAGCAGTAAAAAGTAGTTTTGTTGTAATTTTTACTATTTGTGATGACAAATAAAAATATATATAGCCTTGAGCACGAGTCACGAGAGCAATGTATCAATAAACTAGGCGAACGAAATATTTCATTACGCATAATTCTAAAATTAATAAATGTAAATAAACGTACAACGATGAAGTTATAAGGTTCTTGCCTCAGGCGGCTTTTGTTGAACACCAATTAAACAACTACCTTATCAAAATAATTTACTTACTAACGTTGATAGAATTTTGAACGCCTGAATCCGGAATCTACAAATCTGGGAATATATAGTGATTGTTATATTCCAGGTCGATGTATTTTTTTTAATAACAAAGAATGAAATATATATAATATTAGTCAAGTGGTCGCCTCTGGCCGTGGCGTAAAATCAGGGAATCGTGTGGGGCGATACAAATGGTGCACCAAAATGTTACTCAACGAGGGTGTGGTGGTATATCAATTGAGGGTTTTCAGTGCCCCAATAGCGGCTATTCTGTTTCGTAACAAAGACAGCCAAGTCAAAATGTGTCTGCATACAGATCTTCTTCGAGAATTTTTAACAAACATGATTGAGATATTCCCAATTCCTGTGCACAGCGTCGATAAGAGGTGTACGTTGGCGTAATTGTCGGGCAGTCTTTACTTTATCTCCCAGTGTATGAAAATTTTGAATATTATTCATTACACAAAACTCATGGCGTTTGATGTTCCATAATAAATTGTTATCGACTATTCCCTACGGCTGTCAAACGCGAACTGACAAATGGCATCCAAAACAAAATCGGGGCCAAACAAATTCGACCTGGAACCTCATAATTTCTTTCGTTCAATTGTTCTTCAAGCGTGTTTTTTTAGGATGAACATTGTTTTTGAATCCGATCGATTCCATTTTTTTTTTATATTCGAACTAGCAACGCATTCAATCAACACAGTCACTGTAAATTTAAAAAAAAATTGGGTTAAGCTTCTGGGAGACATTTAAGCTAAAAAGTGGTTTATTCTTCTGATGATTTCCAAAATATTCGGTATCTGAACGGTTGTTAATTGAACCTTAAACTGTTTACTTGCCACTGGTGTGGAGTGATTAAAATTTTAATCTTGCCTTATTGTGTTGATAGAAATTAATCTTGTGTTAGATTAATCTTTTGAATAAGTTTTAATACAACGACTTTTGGACATAATGAAATATCGAGCCATCTTTCATAAATGGTTTTGGCATCATTTGTCACTGCCGTCATTAGATCTTTTATACATTCTTGTTTGGTTAACTCGTAATGTGTGAATCCGCATTTCTATTTCCGACATTGTAATATGTCATATTACTGTTTTAGCGATTATTATTAATAAACCCTATTATTTGACTACAAACGTTTCTGGCAACATCAATTATTCCAATGTCTGAGAAACAAGAAAATAATACATAAAATCATTGGATAAAATAATTGACGTCAATCCTTACGGGTTAACCTCTGACATAGGCTATTTAATTTTTTAATGCTATCTACGAGTATCTTACATAAAGTAGTCAGAAGACATGAATGTGAAGTTAGCCCGAAAAAATGCGTCCTTGCTACAATTTTAATATTTTTCGCCACGAATTTCGTGCTAAATTGTTATCAACGAAAATAACCACATTGCCTTTTTCAATCGGTTTTACAGGCATGAACCATCTCGCTCACTTCGTCAGAGTGGGAAAATGTTCGGTTAACCATCTCCCTTCCAAAATAAATTCGCTAAATGTTGAGACTTCCGTCAGTTCTTTCTGAGTATCAGGTCCTGATCATTGAAGTCACAATGGTTTGGTGTCAGGGCTTCATAATCGGTGCTCTCAATGAAAACGAACGTTAGCGAACTAGAATTAACAATGTTTTCAATCTAATAGAGAAGATTCGAAGCAATTCGTCATCTCGGTTGCGCTGACGCATAATGTGATACAAAGTATTATTGATTGAGCGCACCAGATGGTCCCGGCAGCCATCCATATGTGGTGACACGGGCAAATTAAACAGCCATTTGGAACTCGGGGTTGCAAATCCTGCATGAAGTCGACTCTGATCGATCCACCATGTATGACTCACGAGAGACGGCGTTTTGCTTCTTACATCTTTGACAGGAAGATCGTACTATTTTCAATAAATACCGTACGCCTGAAATTACGTATTGCGGACAGTGTTCTTTAACGACGATTTCGTGGTGGTCGTATTTTCGATGGTAGGATATTACTAACAGATAAGTCATTCTTTATAACCTTTCGCAGCAATATTAGTCGCTTTTGATCCCTACCTGCATCTTCCGAAGCATTAATCCTCCCTTCCATTCTTAAAATGCCAATCTTGTCTAAATATGGTGAACTCTTATAAATAAGGCTGCTTTCCTAAACGTTCACTTGTTCTTCTATTGGAACCAATTGGTTGCGGAACAGGATTTCTACCTCCTTTTGATAGGCGTTGAACTGGGCTCAGCGAAAGAGTTCAGTGTTTGTTGTAGGGCCACCATGGTTCAGCGAGTCGAAGAAATTCAGGCTCGTTCAATCATCGACATGATGATTTCAAATAGTTTCTTCCATTTTGTGCCATCATCCGCTACATTATTTTTGGTGGGAAGTTCACCGACATTGTTTCACCGACACGATGTGCCACGAACTGATGATATTTAGGATGGGCGGATTGTAGCCAACAGAAGACCGTTCTTGAACCGAACAAGAGTATACGCTCTTGAATGTGGATGAAATGGGAATCACCAATGACGTTAACTAGTCGGGTCCCGAGTATCGCTGTGACTTTAGTTTTAGCTGCAACCAGGGCGCAGTGGATGTAAAGTCGTGTTCACTTGCATCGTAAAACATGTGCAATTGTATTGTTTCTGTGTCTCCTAAAATTCCTTACCATCGAGCACTCCATATCTGTGCTATTTGTGGTAACAGCTAAATCCAAGTTTTTCACTTGTCGAATTGCTCGTTTTCAACCTGTCATTCTAAGACCCAGAGAATCGATGATTAACTAAATGTGTCGGTCTCACTGTTCGACCACATTCCTAGTACTTTTTGCCTTATATTACCGGACTGATGTTCAGGTCTTTCTTTGCCTGTGACGTTGTACCGACAGTATCCAATGCTGATAATATTTCCGGAGTATTAGACCTTCAATCTCTTATTTCAAGCCCTGTATGTTTGTGTATTTCTGAGATCCGTTTTGCTAGTTCGATGCCTTCCTATGGGGTGTCGACGCTGTCCAACCAGTCGTCCACATAGTGGTTGTTCCTTATTGCGTCAGAAGGTCGTGGATACTTTTCGTCAACATTTAGTGCGTTCAATAACCTGCATCAAATAAACGTCAGGCTCTTTACCATTCCCAGCCTCTCCATAGGAACCATTATGATTGTTGATCGGCTTCGCGAATGCGTATTTGGTGAAACTTTTCCATATCTATCTAAATCGTTGAATCACTTTTGGCAACGATGTAAGTTTATCTGGGCCCTTCATGAGAACTGAATTCAAGGATATTCCGTTGCCTTTGCAGGTTGCGTTCCATACAATACGAACTTTATTCGGTTCATTCGGATTATTCACTGCAAATATGGGTAGATGAGAGGGCTCGATCAATTCACGTGGTAACAACTTACGCACATAGCCCTTGGCGAGATAACGACGAATTTTCTCCTTTAGGATTTTGGCCAAATCATGGTCTATCCATTCAAGTTTCCAAAATGATGTTAGGCTTCTTCACGCCGAAGCTTTCTAACGAGGAAAACTCTTCAATAGCTAATCACTGTTGCAATCACACATATGGAAACTATAATGGTAATGCGGCGACGAAACCGTGCACAGCCCACCCTCTTCTTGTTTTTGGTGGCAGCCGGTTGCTTCGAAGTTCTCTCCCTCACCTGTAATGGTACCCCTAGCTGCCAATTATCAATCGCAATATAATGCGAGGGACTGCTTGATTGTATTCCTGGATCGGAACTCCCTGTAGATGATGGTACTTATCGGACATTTCTTGCGCTGCCACGGATTGCACGGGTAGATTTAGACTATTGGCGGTTCTGACGTTATTGATGCGGTATTTTTAACTCCCTTGATAGTTTCCCGATATTTGCAGCGAAACTATCTCAGAATACTTTTCTTCTCGAACAGTGTCTGCTGTCCATTTCTGGCACAAGCTCTCAGGTGTTCCTTTTAATTCGAGCTCTTTCACCAATTCTATATCTAAGAGCGTTAAAGATGAGCCTTCATCAAGGAAAACAAACGAAACTGGTTGTGACGTCCGATACACTTTCGGCACAGCCAGTTTTATTTTACTGTGTTACAACGTTCACTCTGATTCATCTTATTGAAACTCTCACAGCTTTTTAACAAATGATTGGATTTTATACACAGGTGGCACTTGCGATCATCGTTAATGGTTTGATTTTTTTAGTATTTACCGCGTGCGTATGTAGATAGCCTCTATCGCTAGATTGCTGCTAGACTGCCTGGCGTTAATACTGACTGGAACGGGAGAATGTATGATAACTGCACTTGCTGCGATAACGTGACGCCAGGCACAGACTGTTGATATATACGACCCAGTTTAATTATATGTGATATGGTAACCGATCTGTTAACAACTGTAACAGAGATGGATTGTTCATAAGTGCCAGTAGCCCGGCAGCTTTGATCGTGGCGCATATAGATTTTGCACCCTAATTAAACCTCCACCGCATAAGCGACGGTTGTAGTAATGTTACAATGAGAATACAGCTCACCCTGTCGTCTCCACACTATTATTGCCTTCCATCGATCGAGTTCACTAAGAATCGACTCTCGTCTGTGAACAAACTATGGCCCCACAGGTTCAAAGTAGAAAATCGGTATTCTTGAGGAAAACTCAACCTTACTCTAAAGTTGTCTGTCAGGCTACTGTTTTAATGGTTTTATACAGTTTCTTGTAGCATTCAATACTCTCATTAATGCCACGAACAGAATTAAGACAACGCTCTTCCGACAAGTGACTTCCGTTTCTCGTTCAGTGGGATCGATGTCGTATCTGTATCATCATTTAGTTCTACCAACTCTTCATTTATCAATCCTTGTTGGTCTGTTTCTACAAGTTCGATCACATCAACTTCTTGTACTTCTTGGAAACCAAGGTGGTCAGCAAGTGATACAATATTTTGACGAATAGCATGCAGTGAATTATGATCAGATTCGTCATATTTAACGCATTCTGGCCAAATTATTTTCCAAACGTGATTCAACGTGCTTGATTGACTTCACCTCATTCCACGATTTTTCGATGTTGTCTAGGGCATGTTTAATATTGTATTTCGCCTAAAATTTTTTGATAGATAGTTGCCCATCAGTGCCACTTATCAGCTGCTGAAATATCCTACGTAAGTACAAGGATTTAAAAGTAGAAATAAGAGCTTGATCAATAGGCTGAAGAATTGCTGTTGTGTTTTTAGCTACAAAATAAACTTGTAGTTGATTGTCCTGGAGGATTATCCAATACCAAAAGTAGTTTATTTGAAAGATGTAAATATTTCTCCATACCCGAACAGAAATTATTTTTGAACCAATCCTCGAACATGGACATTGTCATCCAAGCTATCTTGTTGACTTTCAAATTACTGGCAATTATCACATCCCTTAAGAGCCCTTGAATTTTGCGATAAATATATTAGAAGTGGTTTCAATTTGTAGTCACCTAAGGCGTTGTCTCTAAGTAGTAAGATTAAACGCTCCTTATGCGGCTTTTGAATCTTTGGAGATTAAAGTTCTTTCTGGCATTCTTTTCCAATATAAACTAATCTCGTCAACTAATACGATCAAATATGTATGAAAATGTCGTATTTTTCTAGTCACAATGTTTAGACTAGATGTACATAATCTGATAACACCAGAGCCCATATTTTGGTCCAACAATAATGACAGGAGAGAAGAGTTACCGGAACGCAATAGTGTTGGATAAATGTGTTTGTATTAGTAAACACGTGTTATTTGTTCGGACATCGCGCCACGCCATTTCACATTCAAAAAATTAAATTAAATTAAAAAATAAACGCTAAAAACCATTTGCTTTAACGATAACCCCGAAACACTGAAATGATCAAATTTAAACTGAAAAGTCTAATTCCCCATCTCAATGCCATGGGAAAATGTCTCAAAACAGGAGTGCAAGCACCAAAAAATTGAACCGATTTCCGGTTCGATAAATTTTGATGCTTATGATTACAAAAAAACACACATACTTGTATCATGACATCATACATACTCAAAATTGTGTATTATACGTCGTATACGTATACACAAATTTGTGGTTTCGTCTCTCAATTTCTGCACGAAGTAAGGGGTCAGAATTCACTGGTGACATACTCCATAACAAGCAGAATTGGGAATAGAAAACCCTTAACTCAACACGAACGTATCATTGTATTAGTGTTACACTGTTAATCTAATTTCTAATAAGAATTATGGGTGGACATTTTTCGAAAATACATCCTTTGGTTTGGAGGATTGTTATAATTTGCCATCAAGTCAATAAAATAGTTTCAAGTGATAAAAGCTAATAGGCCTATATACCATATATATAACGTCCTCCAGATTTCTCAATTTTTAAATAATTTGATGTCTGTTGTTTGACGTCTTAGAAGAATCTCTATAATCCTCATAATCTTAGTCGACATATAAACTACTCAAACATGTGAAACCGGTATACCATATAAATTAAATAAAAAAATTTAAATTGGGGAGACCGCTGGGACATGGCATATGAAGAGTTTATTACTTAGTACATGGAGCTATTGTAATCTCCTGACGACGTCTTAGAAGAATCCCTGTGGTCCTCATAATCTTAGTCGATATATAAACTACTCAAACAGGTGAAATTTTTATGCCACACAAATTTAATAAAAACGGCATGGCATACAAATTAAAAATAATAAATATTAATAAATAATTTGGAAAACCACATGTCACATCTTAGAACAATCCTTTTACCTTTTTGTTAATAGTCAAAATTTAAGATAGTTAAACAGCTGTAATCTAAAGATAAAGGAAGTTACCAGAAATTACTCATAGTAATAAATTTAGTCTTACGTGGATTTTTTACTATTTTTTTTAAATTCTAATTTGAAAATGATCGGAAGCGAGTAATTGTTTAGTAAGGGATAGCACTTCTCATCTCTTTCTGATTTTATACATCTGTCTCATTGAAAAATACGTTTTTACTGTGTACACTAATACACAAAAGAAGTTTTATAATCCAATTGGAATCATATACGAATACTTGTTAATTTTTTTGTTAGAAACTTCACTGCCGTTAACTCAACCCTTTATTTACAAGTTAAAGTTTTGTAATACATTTTATGAATGGTTTTTGGAAATCACACCTTTTAATCATGAAATCACTTAAACTAGTTGTTACGGTGAGTAGCTCTTGATAAATCACAATACTATGAGTGGTTTAATAAATTCAAAAGTGGTGGTTTTGACGTGAGAAACGAAGAATGTGGAAGTCCACCAAAAACGTTTAGAGCCAGTGAATTGCAAGCATTTTTGGATGAGGATGACGCTCAAACGCAAAAACAACTCGCGAATCAATTGAATGTGTCATGGGAAGCCGTCTCCATACGTGTAAAAGCCATCGGAAAGATCCAAAATCTGGGAAAATGGGTTCCGCGTAAACTGAATGAAAGGCAACAAGAAAATAGAAAGCCCACTTGTGAAATGTTGCTCGCCAGATATACAAAAGAAAGTAATTTCTCCATTGAATTGTGACTGGCAATCAAAAGTGGATATATTTTGAGAATCCAAAGCACTAAAATGTCTTGGGTTGATCCAGGGCAACCATCGATATCGACTGCAAGGCCAAATCACTTCGGACGGAATACAATGTACTGTATTTGATGGGACCAGAAGAGTGTGATTTATTTTGAGCTACTAAAACCTGGTGAAACCGTAAATACTGAAGCTACCAACAATAAATGATCAATTTGTATCGAACTTTGCGTGAAAAGCGACCAGAAAATGATAAAAAGCAAACACAAAGTGATTTTGTTTCATGACATTGCACCATCACCATGCAAATACTTTCATATGCGGCTTACTCGCCAGACTTTGCTCCGTCCGATTATCACTTATTTGATCTGAGAGGCACGGGCTTCGATAACTGATTTGCCTCAAAAGAACAAGTGTTTTTGGCTGTCAGAATGATGGGAACAATATATAACTATAATAATGGGCAATACTTTGAATAAAATACTCTTAATCATTATCATACGATGAACGTGTACTTTTTACTAAAAAATTCCGGGTTCATATTTATACACCTGGTACTTGTGTTCTCCTAATTTTGCCGCTGTGTGTAGATAGATACATAGAACTAAATTTTAAATTTAAATGGCAACCTGGCCTTTAAATTTATGTGGACGGCTATTGACACAAGGATTACCAGGATCAAATAGCACCAACCGCATGGGCCAAGCCCTGCATCCTGACAGGGGGTCTAGTTGTATTCATTTACATCATCGATCGTAATCAGATGATGAAAGCTATTAAACCCAGCCTTTATCAGGATTCGAACCCGGTATCCCTCGACCAAACGCCGAAGTTTCAGTCATGTTGATCAAGCTGGAACCGAGTTCACATATACAGGACGAGTTCTTTATTGTTTAATAAATTACTAAACTGGCCTTCGATTTACCAAATCCGCCTCTGTATACAATACACAATAAATGCAATTTAAATAGTAAATAATGCATGCATCTTATATAAGAGTAAATAAATATTATTTCATCTTAAACTTATGTTGATTTTGCGGAATTTTATAGTTCTTGTGATAAACGCTAACGGAGCGGAAACGAGATTATTAATAAAAATAACATAAATATATTCACGAATACGTTTACATGGCGGATTTGTTTGGGTCATTGTCAAAAAATTAGCATTTGAAGCTTAATTAGCATGATGTCTGTATAAATATTCACATAAGTGGGAGGTGTGATGTTTGAAACAAAATAAGTTAAATTTTATGTTTTAAATGCTTCATTGATCGTTTATCTTGTAAATATTAAACATACGTTATTCCTGATATTTACATAAATCCCAAAATTTGCGATTGGCAAATATTAGACCGGATAACTGTATGAAGATGTTATTATTTTTGATTGGTAATGGCGTATGCCTTTAAGATCATCTAGACCATTACATGAATACATGAATCAGAATCACAAAATAATTGAAGCACGACCTTCCTGGGTTATGTCTTACAAAAGTGAATGGCATTTGATTTAATGTAACAACTCAACGCGATAATTTCAACATTGAAAATACGAGTTTATGAGGCCCATCATTTCCTGTGCATACGTGCAGGTAAATATGTGAGTCGAAATAATGATTACAGCTTGCAATTTGATGTTATTTATATCAAAAACTAACTCAAACACCTTGATAAACTAAATATAACGCAAGGAAAGACGTCACCATATGGAAACCAAAACTATTTATGGATGCACTAATTTTATGGAGCTGTTGGCATTGGTAATGCATCAAATATCATTCTATCGTATCCAACATTTAAATATTTGACGATTTGTTGATCGTTTCTGAATTTAATTCAAATTATTTTGGTGGGACAATGACCCTGATTATGATTTTATCTGCAATATTATTTTACTGATTTCAATTTGTTTATGTATTTCGGCCAAGGGTGCCGCTGTATGCTGCAGATAAATAGGTAATTTATGTTATTAGCCGTTCTCTTTGGAAGGATTATTACGACAATTTTAAACGTTTGTAAGTAGCCTGAAAAATTTATATTTGCATCAATTTAATTTAAACATATTTTTTGCCAAAATAATCTGATCATGTCTATCTTCCTATAAAGAAGCTTCAAAAACGCAGAAGAATTATTTATTTTAAGTATGACGACAGATTTGAAGAAGTTATTTAGATTTATCGAAAAAAAAATCTTAAGCTTGGAGGCTTGCGAATATGAGTAAAATATAAAAAGATATTTGAGACTAATCACATCACGTATGTTGAAGGGGACACTCTTTAATCCGATTATTATAAAATGAATGCTTGTCCACAAGTTGGAGCAACTTCGAAGCGTGCATGTCCGTCGATTATTGACCATAACGTTTGAAAATCTGAAGCCTTTTTATGTAAAGCAAATATTCAAATATCACATTATTGAATATTTTGTAACAGATTAGTGTTTGGAGGAAAGCTTTCAAATTTCGCAAAATTGGGAAGGCCGAAAGGATACGGCCATCAAAATATTAGATTGGGATTATGGAGGTCTAATTAGTTAAGAAATGTCGTTAAGAATGCAGCAAGATGATACGAATTTTTTTAGGGTCTCAATACTTATCCCGATAACATCTTTTGTGGCGAAAGTAAAAATCATTTAATTTTGTAGAAATTGGCTTGCATTCAGTAATGGATAAAGAGAAGGTTATAGCCAATGCAAATGTAGATTTTTGTTTTTTTTTCACTATAATGAAAATGGTACAAAATTTCTTTGTTAGAAAAAGGTACTAGTATATTCCAATTTACTAATCTCAACTTTTGTCTCTGGTCCTCCCGCCAGTTTTAGCTTTGTTCCATATACTACTGAAGTTAGCAGAATAATTCAGCAGAAAAAAAATGCACTATCATCGTCCTTTATATACATTGGTAGAAAAAGTCAGTAGAATTTTTTTGTTGTTTTTAACCATTTTCTGTAGAAAATCCGTAATGTTAAAAAGGTCAGCTTGGAAACTTTCTAATGAACCCACTCAGTAGTTTTTGAGTTATGAGGTTTTAGTTTTAACTGCTGCTAAGAATTAAATGTAAAGCGTTCAGAAAATATTTTTTGTGTCAAATTAATTTAAGCAAATCAAGTTTAAGATAATGGAATCACGGGCAAATCAATTAAAAGCAGGTCGCATGTAAAATATGAATTGGAAGTTAGACAAATTCGAAAACTCCTGGAACCAAAGTTAATAATTTGTCGTGTTAGTGAGCAATGAATTTGAGTTATGTTATGGCATGAGCAGGCAGCTCGTTTGACAAAAATCAAGCCATATTTTATGCGGCATCATAGTCAAATTTGTCGAATTTGTCTTGCTTCAACCAATCCGCATAAACTTTCACGTGTGCCCATCTTTTAATTTATTTGAGACTAATTGGATCTAGTAGCTCATGTGGTTTCTTCCTTCGCAGCCGTCTTACTGGGTTTGAATCATCCGACATACGACGTATCTCAGTATTTTGGTTACGTTGCAAGTGTTTTCTCGCGTGATTGCTTATTTCTTCACTGACGAAATCCATCTTCAGATCTCTATGGAGATTGTCATTTATTATGTGTACCACGGTGCATTAACTAGTCCACGTAGGGCATTGCTTTGGAATGACTGGATGAGATTGATATTGGTTTTCTTTGTACAGCCCCAGAGCTGAGTACCGTAAGTCCACACAGGTTTTAGGATTTGCCTGTATAGTAGCAATTTATTATGTATGTAGAGTTAGCCCAGAATTTTTTCCTAAGAGCCAATCCGTCTTTCTGTATTTGATGCTCTTCTTTTTTCTTTTTCACATGCTCTTTCCATTTTAGTGTCGCGTCTAGAGTTATGCCTAGATAGTTTGCCGTGTTTGCTTAGGGAATTTGCTGAGAGTTCAGTTCTACTGATATCCAGTTGACCTTTTTGTTGGTAAAGTTTACGTGAACAGATTTTGTTTCATTAAGTTTTATTCGCCATCTCTTCGTCCAGTTATAGACAATATAAGTATAGTATAAAACGTATATAGTTGGTTCCAGAACGCTACCTTTGGGTACTCCTGCTGATATTTTCCTTTTTTCGAGTATTCGCCATCTAATTTAACACGAAAGTGCTTTGGTAAGTCTCTTTGTAATTTATAGGTAGGTTTTCTCTGAAGCCAAATTGATGTGGAGGAATATGATTTCTTTCATCTATTATTGGTTTGAGTCTCTTAAGGAGTAGTTTCTAGAATTTTTTTGAAATTATTGGGAGTAAGGAAATCAGCCTATAAAATATTTTGTGATTAAGTGGTTTAGATGGTTTAGGTATCATAATTACTTCTTCGATTTTCCATTGATTTGGAGCGTGTTTAAGTCTGAACACTGCGTTAATTATTTGGAGTAGTTTACATAGTCCTTTTTCAGGAAGAACTTTTACTATTTGTCCTGTAATCAAGTCATATCCTGGAGATATCTTTGCATTTAAGTTAAGATTGATTTTGTCTAGGTAGAGGCTGGAATGTGTTCTCGAGGTGAATTGCAAACAACGAATTTTTTTGCTTTAGACTTATAGCCCATTTTTAACTGCTGTTATTGTAGTTTAGGTCATTTTAAACTCGTTGTTGCTTCCCAAAGGGAGTACTCGGTATCATTTTCAAGTTTCATCAAGTTCATCAAATCAGTCAAGTCATAGTTTGAGCTTTCACATTCTTGCTGCAATGGATGATTTTATGGAATAATTTGAGGCAATTTGGAACAATTTACAACGATTTGGAACAATTTTATGCGAATTTGAGACGCTTTAGGAACGATTTTGTGTAAATTCTACACGATTTGAGATGATGTGGATCGATTTAAATGCAATTTGTGATCATCGATTTAAATGCAATTTGTCATTTTATACGTATTTGAAGCAAATGGAGTCGAGGGATTTCGGATTAGGATTTAGAGTTTATTTTATTTGAACGAAAGAAACATTATGCACGCTTAGGTATTAAACAATCATTATAACCACCGTATAAAAGCAATACAAATGCATGCAGAAGTCTGACTCTTAAAGACCAAAACGACGGTTTTCTAACATTGCAACATTAATCCTCTCCTGATAATGTTTTAAATAGCAGCTAACCCGATTATACGAGTATATCAATTTTTTACTCGTTGAGAAAACCGTTTACTCCTTCAACGTGTTATGGTTTTCTACGTGATGTCGGAGATGCAAAGCGCCTTTTAAAGATAAAACGTGATATAGACCTCGCGGAAGATTCCTCCTGATAGTACCAATTGAATTCGAATGTATTTATACTTTCGTTCCGTTATAGATTGTAAAGGTCCTTGGTCTTGAGAAACGTTTAACCGAATACAGTAGAATTCTAAAGTTTAAATTTATAGGTAATAAATAATCTAATCTAATCATTATGTAAAATAGGAACATCGTTTTGATTTATTACGCCGATTTATTAGCCGCCTGTATGTAAATACAGTCGTCATTCGATCCAGCAAAAAATCGTTTTGCGCTTTGGTAGACAATTTTTTTGTCAACTTAGAAACAACACAGTTTACATTTTGTCTATTCGCGATTTCTTCTGTTAAGATGTATATGATCAAAATGATGAGGAGGTTTCGCATAACACAGTTACAAGTTTTAAATAGATTCTTGCGTTAAGGTTATTCAATTTCGTATCAACCACAAAGTAATTCGGTGAGGCGCGAGTTTTTCTATTTGATACTATTAAATTTTACATTTAATTTATTTTTGAGCTCACCGGTTTTGGATCTATGTGTGTCAAATGTAAAAGCTTAAGGTTAATCTTTCTAAACGAATTATTTATACACAAATTATATCAAATTGATAATTAAGAAATGTTTTTGTGTTTATATTTAAAAGTTGTACAGAATTATATAATGAAAGCGAAATCGATCCGTCTATCAATACTGCCTAGTTTTTTACGGTAATCGGGTCAAAGTACGGCACAGTTTGTAACGACGATATTATTTCAAATATCTATGATACATCGAACAAAGCTTGAATATACAATTTGTCAAATCTAAACAGCAAATTGATTAGTTCATTCATTGAGATTAATAACTTCTGTTCATATGAGATGCAATCAGAAAGAACCAGGTGTTTTCTAATGTGACAATTTAAAACTTTTAAAAACTGTTAAAAGTCTTTTTGCTGTTTTTAAACCACAAACTATATCACACAACATCATTCACGTTCAATGACATCAACAGTACTCGATAAATAAAAGAACACGAAAGTAATTACAAGATTTTTTTTTTAATTTTTAAACCACAAGAATTAACAAATAAAGACATATGACTTTGCAATTTACTGATTTTAAGACTGGTGACAAATTTGAAAAAATCACGATTAATTAAAAGTGCACTTGTAAAATTTAATGATTGTTTGGTTATATTTTAAAAAACATGTATCTCATCCCTGATTTTTAACTAACTCGAATTTTCTTAAAATGGAGCTTGCTACCTGAAGGGACAAGGAATGATAAGTGTAAATATTCTAATACGAGTGGCACTTTGTCAAATATGGTCCCGATGTACCTCTACGTCATTTAAGAGTACGTGAATTAAAGTCATTTGCGCCATTTGCTAACAGCCATAATCAGACTGTTGGGCATTTGTTTGTACCTAGCTTACAATGAGTATAACTTTTGGCAGAATATTTGAATTTGTTGTTATTTTTCCTTATATCTTTACCGTTTATGGTACAAGCAAGTCTGGCAACAAATAATGCTGGGTTTTCTATAGAAATTGCTTACAGAGAAAAGAATACAGTGTTTAAAACGGATACTCACCATCTGTAGACTTTTCACCTGTAACGAAATATTATTTTATTTCAAAATATTCTATTCATAAAGTTCATGACGACACTGGAAAATTGATATAAGCTCTCGTTATAAATAAAGTTTGATATGTTTGTGCATCTATAAATATTGAATTATATGTAAATTATTTAAGAAGTAAATAAAAATAAGAAAGTATTGTACATTTGTCAATTAACATATTAGTACAGTTGGCGACATTCGTTTGTATACCTTAAGAACAATACTTTTCTGTGTATATCGCAGACAAACTATTTGTTTCAACTGTACGTGTATGTATTGCATTGTCAACATTTAGGCGTATATTAGAAAGTAATAAATCATAAACAAATAAATTTTATCTAAAAGCTCAAAAACAACAATGGTCATTAGCTTCACAACGACATTTACATATACGCGAAAACCGTTTCGGAAAATGACTTTAAAGCTACAGAACAAAACTTACGTTTATAGAGCCAAGTTACATTTTATGAATACCTCTTTAGTACTTATCGGAAATTTTACTAGACGATAACTTTAATCTATACCTAGCGTAGGATTAATATTTTGGCCAAGTGCACCTTGTATGATTTTAGCAAGAACTAATGTTTTCTTGCTTCCTAGTTGGGCACCAAGTTTAATATTAATTGAAGCCCGAAGAGTTTTTTAACAATTCGAATTTCTTGAAATTTTTATTGACGCAAATTGTTTAAATTAAGCACCGGGCCAGATAAATTTAGTTAATTTCGACAACATTTTTCAAAATATTTGTTTGAAATTGGTCTTTATGAATTATGATGCAAGTGAAGTTAGACCTAACTAAAGGAGAACTATAATTAGTAGAATAGCATAAATTTCAAACGCCTGTGGACGCTTTTGAAGTTAGATTTAAATTAATCCTAAACTAACAATGTAACAAAAGATGAGAATATATTGGTCAAAATGAAATAACAAAGACATTTAGAGGAATTTTAAAACCATTTAAATCAATTTTTTAGTGTTGAACTATTTTGGGAAGAGTTCATTAGTGCCATACACTTCACTAACATTAAACGAAAGGAATTTAATTATCCTTAAATTTAACATATTTAACACCTGCGTCTGTTTGATTTTCGGAGAGGTCTAGGTTAGAAATATCAATCTTTCAAACTATTTAATAAGCTAGTGGTACTCACGTAGTCCAATAAATAATTTACTAGCCTGTGCTATCCTCAGAATTTGAGATTTTCTAAGAAATTGATGCATTCTTGTCTAATATTGAATATTTGAATACAAATCTATCGCGTAAATAATAAGCAGGCTCCGTTTTAAAATTTTCGGCTCGTTCCAGGATTGTTTTAATTGATTTAGAATACTTTGACCGTTCTTATTTAAACCGCACATATTTTTCTCTGGTATCTTGTTTTTTTTTCGATGAGATCGATTACAGTTAACACCCAATGTTAATTAATCGTTAATCGTTATCTTTTACCACGACAAATAGTTTGAATAAATTTCGATGACAAAATATGTGTATTAATTGGATTCTCAAATATTCTTATAATGTTAATGCTATGAGCACTCAAATATATGGCATCTGAAGTCAAATGATCAAAATCCAAATCTCAATCAGTGTTGGAGCAAAACTTGATCTGACAATGTAGATGATGTTAAGACTCGAACTCGTGATCTTTGGGTTAGTAACACTTTGTGGTATATGCCTTAACCACCCGACCAACGAGTAATATGGGTGTTTAGATTAGAATTCGTAACAGTATATATTTGACCACGAGAATCGCATTAACTTTTTAAATGGTTTGACGGGTTGATATAGTTCTAATTGAGTTCTTTCAGAAAATAATACAAAACAAGGTGATAACATATTAAATTCGAAATTCTTGCGCAGGAAACACAAGCACACGAAACAATGATGGGAACACTGCTGACAAATTTGACGTTTCAGGTAAGACAATTTAAATATAAAATTTAATGTTAAAATGTATTTCTCTATTCCATAATCTATCTACACAATCAATGTAAAAATGCTTCATATGGGTAGTCGAGCTATGAAGTCCCAAAATTATTTGACCACAAATGGTGTAATTTCAAGCGCACTAGATAATGCCGGAGACAACTATTTGCACTAACGATGAGTCCGTTCAAAATTGTAAGTACTAGCGGCCTGTTTCTGTCTCCCAACCCTACTTATTTCGCCACTACAGAGTGGATAGCTCTGCTTACCACCAGCAGCAGAACTGTGGCAAGAGCGAGATTCTGATTTTGGGGCGGATGAACTACTTAAAGGCCAGAAAAAATAATTCATACAGCAAAGTGTGTAAATTCTTTTCCAAATTCTCTAATCTCAGGGAATTACCAGAATAGTGCTACTGGTGGAGAAAAATTTAAGCTCGTTGCTTATATTTTTGTATGAACAATTTGTTTTACGCAAAGTGGGCCATGCTAAAATTTCGTATAAATAAATATTGGAGAAGAAGCTTTTAATTATTGTGGTAGATCTTACATTCCCTACTTTACTAGTTTTTAATTGACTAACGCCAAAGTTGAGCTTGAGTTGTCTACCGGGAAATAAAATAATTCGTTAAACGTTTAAATTTATTTTGTTTAGATCAAAACAGAAAATTGAAGTAAAATTAATTTAAATAATTCCCTAATGTTATTAAAAATTCCGTAATAAATTGAGTTGTTAGGTAATTTCCTCATTTTGGGCTCCATTCCTTCCAACTATTAAGGTGGGTTCTGCTAGCTTTAGAAAAAGTTAGCTTAACTTATATCAAAACACGATTTAAAAACAACTGAAAAATTAAAAGTTAATTTTAGGCTAATAAAATGCCCTATTAAAATTTGTTTAACTGTGCTCGTTCTAGAAGAAGCATTAGGATTTATCACTTTAAAGCTAGCAGAACCCAAAACAAAAATCAAACCAAAACAGATATAACAACGCATAACAAAATCCATTGGCATACCAATAATTTTAGGGTCATTATGGCTTATTTAAATGCCTCGCTAAAAAATTTTAGGCTCCACTTGTTCTTGAAAAAGCTTAAGACCATTTAATTTAAAGCTAGCTAGCAGAACGAAAATCGAAAATCGAACCAAAACCAAAATTATAACGCAAATCTAGATCTATTGATATACAAATAATTTAAGGCTCATTATGGCCTAATCAAATTCTCCATTTAAATATTTTTGACTCAACTCGTTTTTGGCCGATTATTTGTATGTCAGTAGATTTAGTTTCGCATTATAATATTGGTTTTGGTTCGTTTTTCGATTTTCGTTCTGCTAGCTCTAAATTACAAGACCTACGACTTATTCAAGAAAAAGTGGAGTGCAAATTTTTTTAGCGGGGCATTTAAATAAGCCATGATGAACCTAATATTATTGGTATGTCCAAGAATTTTGTTATGCGTTCTTATTTTGGCTTTGGTTCGATTTTTGATTTGCGCTCTGCTAGCTTTTAAGTGATAAAGCCTAATACCTTTTCTAGGCCGAGTTGAATAAAACATATTTCAATAGGACATTTAATGACCTAAAATTAACTTTTAATTTTTTTAAATCGTTTTTTAGCATATGGGTTCTGCTAACTTTTGCTAATACTAGCAGACTCCATCTTTTTAATTGGAAGATACAGAGCCCAACATTTTTAATAGAGCATTGAATTAGCCTATTACTAGTCTATAATTATCCATACTATCTTGTAATGTTCTGCTCTAGGGGTTTTGCTAGCTTTAGAGATGTCATACATAAAGAACTTTCGGTTTAATTTAAATGTCAAATGTTAAAGACAAGCTACGAATATTTATTATCAAGATTTTTCGATTGAAAAATAATAAAATAGTTCCTGTATAAATAAAAATCAATTGCCATGTATGAAAGGGCATTACTTGAGAACGGCTCGACTGATTTGGCTGAATTTTTTTTGTAGTCTAAGTAATTGCCAGGGAAAGATTTGTACGAAAAAAAATTCTAGGAAAATTCACCGAAAAAGTTGGAAATTTGGATAGAATTTTTGTATGAAAAAATGGCAAAGAAGGCGTCGACGGTCAGTTTGATAGTTCTGCGGTCACATGTTTTCATAACAATAACAAATTCCGCATTGAATATTGATATTTAGTGAAAAAGAATTCAATTGAAAGCGCTAGTTAAGTGTGTTATCTCTGGTGATCATATCTTTGCAGATGCATTCAAAATTTGTCCTTCAAAATTCGTTGTAGTTTGGTGGTGCCATAGTTTGTGGTTTATTTCGTTGGGAAAAATACCACCAGTGAGGTGTCGAAATATTAGTCGGCGTACGTGAAACACAAGCCAACTATACATGATCGTCGCGTCAATGAGGCGGATGAAGAGCATAGACAGCGTTTGGAGGCAAATCAAATAAGAATTTCTCAAGCTTGGTTCATTATGACTCCGGAACAATGGCTACAGACAAGTTTGACTCGCTCAGCTGGAGCTAACGCACAAACAAATTTGGAACGTCGACAAAACTGACAGATAAACGAGACAATTCGAAATGAAGGTTTGGCGTTCAGAAACAATCCAACAGTCGATTACCCCGCGGATGTATTGGTCAACTTCGAAACAATGAGCACTGTTTGCCAACATTGCTAATGCTTTGAGGTTTCAACACGGTCCGCCAGGATTATGTTGTGCGAGCGCAAAGGTCAAATTAACACAATTGACACCGCCGCCAGAGCCACTGGCATCATTGCTTTCTGACCAAGAACTTCAATCGAAGCATTTTGCAGAATATACAAAAGTATAACAGTTCCTTCCAAATGACATCATTTGGGGCGAATATTTGAGGTGTTTCATGATACTCATTGATCCGGATCAGTTCTTATTATATATGGAAATCTAATTCAAATTTTGTTTAATATCATAAAACGCTTTTGTGTTGTTTCATGAAATATGAACTGAACCGGATCAGATCAAGCATCAAGAAATCTATTTTCGAAGCACGAGGTTTTAGTGTATCGAATCAAAACTTGTGATGTAAAACAAAATTTGGACCCAACCTTCAAGGTAAATTCTATTTCGATTATATCACAATTACTTACACAAACACATCACAAAAACCCACATCAACGATTCACAACGTTTCACCTCCACGTCCACTTGAATAATGTGGACCTCCAAGGCTCACACATTAAGAATTTGTCTTCAATTTTACAGATTCAAGGACAAATTCACCATCGGGCAGGAGCATTTTTGCCGCCAGTGACTATACTGATTCATTATTCAAGTTTATTTTCTGACAATCAAGCGCGACATTATTTCACAACTGCAACAACGCTTACAGGAACACAATCAATTGAAGTAATTGTTCAAGACTGCACTAGAAATGATGCCTTCGGATGATCACAAAGTGTGTGCAGTGATCAGTGGGACAAAAGACCAGCAGGTGAACATGAGCGACGTTTCAATGCACTGACGTTGAATGAAGTTGCCATTGTGGTTGTTGGCGAGAATTTGGAGTCTCGTGACGTTGTGGTTCGACATCGTGATGGTGATAACCTTCACCGTATCTGCGAAATCCATCGTTCGTATGATGCGTTACAATACCCGCTGATATTTTGCCAAGGAGAGCATGGATATCATTTTTGATCAAGATGATTAATCCATTAGCCAAGAAACAAATAAAAATGGCAGCTCGATGAATTTTATGTCTATCGTTTGAACGATGTTCCAATCATATATTGAAATGCCGCAGAAATGTAAACAATGTCGGTCGACTTATCATTTTGACAGCGATGTTGGAAGCCCGAGCCACATGCGCGAATGCGTGCATTATGCGATGACTTACGTGTGCCAATACGGTCAACTAGAGTTATTCATCACTTTCAATTGCAACTCAAAATGGATCGAAATCACGCAGCTGTTACTACCCGGTCAATCATCCAGCGATCGCCACGACATTACAGTACGAGTATTCAAGCAGAAACTCAAGATACTCGTGGACTTTATTATGGAGTATCGTATCTTCGGAGAGACAGATAAGACCGGATCAAATTGACGCCATCATTTGCGCAGTAATTCCTGATCTCGAAACAGATCCAGAGTTGTATGAAGTAGTGACGACGAATATGGTTCATTGACCGTGTGGTGATCGAAACTGGGATCACCGTGCATGATCGAAAACAAATGCTCCAAATGTTTTCCGCGTGCTTTGTTGGCTGACAAAATCACGCAGGCAAATACGATTTCCGCCTGTAACGTCGTCGCTCTGCAGAGGACAACGGCAGAAAAATATCGTTGAAACTCAAAAATAAGGACGTGGTAGTCAACAACAGCTGGATTGTTCATTATTCGCCGCTGTTCCAAAACATTCAAAGTACATTGCAATATTGAGTACTACAATTCTGTCAAGTCCATCAAATACGTTTGCAAGTACGTCTCGAAAGGAACCGTGATCCATTTAGTTGTATGCATTTGGAGAATGGACAACGAGTTTATTTCACGGCAGCAAACGCAGTGCAAAGAGCTGACGACCACTCGCGTCAATGCTAACAAGCTTCTTCGCGGCATGCGCAAGTGATCCATTTGCAAGAACACTGCTTCACTCGGGAATGCTGAGATATTTCATATGGAATGCATCGTCAAAAAAAATTTCAACGTCGGAAACACGGACAGCCTGTTCCTAGATACGTGAATATATTCAACTGATGTTTTTACCTGCGTTTGGTATTGGTTAATGTTTGTGGACCGACTTCATTTGAATTTCTACGAACTGTTAATGGTCAAGTGTGGATGATGACATTCATTGGGATCATACACTCACTGATGCTGTTATTTTGTCTACTGCCATCTTCATTTCAACGATCGGTTTGTGCCTGATGATGTCCGGCAAGATGTTGCACGAATTAGGGGTACCACAATCGAGGTATTCAATCGAGAGTTTGAACGAGAACGATAATACGAGCGAGATGCTTTGAGTCAATGTTCAACTTTTGAATCAGCAGCAGAAAACCACATACGACATATTGATGATAGCAGTGAACGATGGCTGTGGAGAGATTCCTCGATGCCGAACTGGCCAGGCTTTCCTAATTTCATTGATTTTAACTTCGCTTCGCGCACAAATAATGCTGGCCTTGGCATCATCTGGTATCGCGGCCACATTGTTAGAAGGAGGATGAACAGCACATTCTGCACTCACACTGTCACTGAATTTGCAAACGATAGATAAACAGATGTGCAACATTTCCAAAAAATCAGCAATGGCGAAAATACTACAGAATTTCTAAATAATCATTTTGAATGAGATGATTGTACGATGGCAAACGAGCATTGAATATGCGAGTCACGTTACAAAATGACGAATAGGCGGACGTGTTTTCCAAGCAGTTATTAGACATTCAATGGAATGGAAAAATTCAGGTGGACGTTTCAACTGGCCTCATTTCATTTCCACTTAGTTTTAATCAATTCACAACCTCTAAAGAAGAATTGATCATGAAAGTGTTCCCGATTATTGGGGCAAATTACAAAAACCATGTTTGGTTGAGCGAACGAACCATTTTGGCAGCGAAAAATAAGGACGTAGATGATTTGGATATAAAAATTCAAGGTCAAATCGCTGGCCAATTGCATTTATTTAAGTCGATCTATTCCATTACCGATCCACATGAAGTCGTCAATTATCCAATTTAATTCCTGAGTTCATTGGATTTGCCAGGATGCTCCCGCACAATTTGCAGCTTAATGTCGGTTCGGTGAAAATCATGTTACCCAACCCAAGCCAACCAAAACTATGGAATGGAACATGACTCGGTGTTAAAAAGCTGATGGACAACGTGATTGAAGCAACGATAATCATAGGAAAATACAAAGGCGAGGATGTTCTGATTCATTACCACTGATACCAACCGACTTGCCGTTTTAATTTAAGCGTGTTCAATTTCCAGTTCGCCTTGCATTCTCAATGACGATTAATAAATCGCAAGGCGAATCGTTGGAAATGTGTGGAATAAACCTTGAATTGTCGTGTTTTGTCGGTAAACCATCAGCGCTATTTATTTTCTCTCCGGAGAGAAAGGCAAATAATATCGTTCATCACCAAGCCTTATGATGAACGCATTATTAATTGACTGCCGACATCGTGAGATTTGACAACTCTCGATTCCTTTCCGAAGGGTTATTTATAGCCACTGGATTATGGTGATAAACCAGCAACAATAGACGCTTTGCGGATTAATTACAGTTTTTTATTAATTTTTCCCGGGTCATTCTCTGTTTAGGAAAGGGATTATATGAAATTAGTGATATGTTCGAATCTGAGGGGTGCGTCCCCAGAATCAAGGAGCATATTCTCCTGCGTTTCTGTACCATTCATTCGATTGCGTTGAAACGTTAGTGAAGGGTTGCGTGCATGCCTGCGAAGGTTCTTGAGTTGGTAAAATTAGAGCTGGGACCACGATAATTTTTTTTCTAAAATTTAAATTTTTATGCTTCCAGTGATGTTTCTGATACTGAATTGATTCCTGTCATATACGATTGCAACTACAGCGACGTCAAGAAACTGCCTGCAAATCCGTAGTTCAAATGAATTATAATTGCTCCCGTGTAACGGCGGGTAATTACACCATCTAGTAGGTACACTATAGTGTGTTAAATAAAATATAAATTATAAGCACGCGCACTTTTCGACACCCAACCGCTGTCTATGTATATTATAGAAAGGTCAACAATCCTGGAAAGTGGAAATTATAAATTTTATTTTAATTGCTAATCAAGTTATTAAATTAACATTTTGATTACCCCACTGGATATAGTTTTTTTGTTCGATATGACGTTTACTATTTTACTATTCAATTGTATCGATTTCATAGTCTTTGCGTATACGTTGGTATAATTGTAGTTGGATGCACGTGCGCCTGAGTATAGGGATCACTAATTGCTTTAATTGTAAACGATTTTTTTTTAAATGTCCGATATACCTTGAAACGACAAACAGATTATTCGTTATATCTACATAACATTTGGTTATCAACCGAACAATCGGACTATAAAATTTTAATAAACACGCTTTATTTATACGAACTTGAGCTAGTGATTAGCGCTTTCATTTATGTGCTTTCCAAGTTCATGTTTCGAAATTCGGCGAGAAATTTGTTATTGTGTTTAGTAAATATACATGGGATAAATAATTAGCATACGTATCTTTTCGTGTTCGTCACAGAGTGATTTGCCAAAATAAAAATTTAAAACGTTCAAAGCCACTTTAAAATGTATTTCTTGACATATAAATGTGGACAAACAAATAGTTAATAAACAAATGATATTTAAAATAATGAAATGATTGACGTTATGAATGGATTAGGAGGAAAAAAATTCTGTGACGGTGATAATTTAGAAATGTACCATATGCGGCTATATAACATACGCTCTAAACTATAAATGTTCATAAACAAATTATTTTTATATGTTCTGCCGTTGTTCTACACACTAGAGGTAACAAATGTGACGTCAGTATAATAAACTGGTCAATATCTACATGTTGCAGAAGACTTTCTACACGCTTAAAACTATCGTAAAGCACACATAATACTCGTATCTAAAGTTTACAGACGTCATATGCATAATTTTTTATCTTTATAGCAATTTTTTGGGAACAGAATCCCATAAAAAATCATTTCTTTGATACATAGCAACATGCGAATTGTCAAAGAAATAGTTTTGTCATCCGGTATTAAACAGTGTTACAAAAATACAAACCAAGTCGATAATCACGATGCAGAAGTGTTACAAGTTAACGGAACCCTAGAGACATTATACGTCATAATCTGTTAATTCAATTTTTTTATTTCAAATTGATAGGTAAGCTTCCTATCAAAATAAATGGCTTAGGGGCTAACGTAGAACTAAATTTTTTATGAATACACGAGGGATGTCTTGGAATACCCTACTTAGGGTATAGATGTCAGTGGTCGGTCAAAACAATGGATTAAAAGGGAATAATCGTATCCAAAAAGGCGAATACAGTCCCATGTTTTGTTACGGTCATGACATTTTTTGGGGGGTTTGTATTGTTAATTTTCATTGATTAACTTCAAAAGGTGAATACAATTAAGTATAATGTGAGCTTATTGCAGCGTTTGAGCCATGAAATCAAGAAAAGATGTTAGCTAGTTAAATTTAGAATTGCTTCTTCATGCACCCTATTTGCCAGATGCATCCCCCTCGGATTATTCTCTCTTTCTAAACTGAGAAACAAATAAGATGTGGCGTTTGCAGTTGATGGCTGTTTTAAGATTTCAACGGTTCTCTGTATCCATTATTTTTACATTTATTTCGGGTCTTTATTTAACAATAGCTACAATCATTCGCTTCGGCGCAAATATGCGCCGTTTTTTCGATAACTCGTTGCCATTTAGAAGGCAATTTCATTATGCCGCTTTACTAAAGCGCCTTGTCCCTATAAGCAAAAAACCGTAATAACCCGTTTTCACAAACCTCTCTTAAAGCCATTTTTACACCACCGAGAGCGTTTGCCATGGACAAAAAAAGATGGTAATTGCTTGGTGCTCTGGTCCATACTGTATGGTAGATGCATAATAACTTCCGAACCAAGCTCCCGGAGTTTCTGGCGGGTCATCATGCAAGTGTGAGGCCTGGTGTTGTCCTGGTGGAACACGACGCCCTTTCTATTGCCAAATTTTGGCCGCTTCTGGCCGATTGCTGCCTTCAGTCAGTCCAATTGCTGGCAGTAGAACCGATTTAAGCATTTGGCCATTCAGCAGCAGTTCATAGTAAATGATTTCCTTCCAATCCCTCCAAACATACAGCAAAACCTTCCTGGCTGTTAATCCTGGTTTGACCACCATTTGGGCCGCTTCGCCGGCCTTCGACCATGATATTTTCCCCTTGTAATTGCGTGTGGGACCCATGTTTCGTCGCCAGTCACCATCCTCTTCAGGAATGGCCCGATTTTGTTCCCTTTGACTAGTGATTCGCAGATGGAAACACTACACATAAACATCGAGGTTCCTTTTGCAAACAGCCTAATGCAAATGGTTTAAACCCGCTCCTGGGCGATGCTACGATGCTACAGCTCGCATGCCGGTCTACTTCGATAATTTTCAGAATTTTAACGATATTTTCGACTATAGGCTTGCATGGTGCATCTCTGATATCGAAATTACCGGAACGGAATCGATGAAACCAAAATTTTGGGTGATTGGCTGTGACAGTATTGAAACCATAGTCAGCATCCATAATTCCAGCCACCTAACTTGCATTTTTGCCTTTATCGAAGCAAAATATAACGAAATTTCTCTTTGTTTACCTCCATCCTTCACACGCTATAACTCACAACTGACTCGATCAATCAAAATAACGACTAAAGAATTTTTTTTAGGACTGGAATCCTCCTTTCCAACGAATATAAGTATAGCTCACTGCCACAAATACATCATGAGATATATACCACTAAAATCATCTAGCGAAAAAATAATGGATTTCTTTGTCAGGCTTGGTATACTTCTAGGACCACCCTCATAAAATTGTGAGCGATTTACCTCCCAGTCACTTCCAACATGGTAACAATACCGTTATGATTTGATTGTGTGAAAGAGATCTATCTCGACTTTTTCTTGGTTGTTTTTAATAAAATTTGAACGATGGAAATATTTATTCAGGTTTATTGTTGCATTTCGTCCGAATTCTTCAAAGTAACCATTATATACAACAAGCTGTCCAGCTAATACGAACTTATTTTAGAAGTCACTTATTTCAAGTGGATGCGTAACATTTGAAATTAAGCAATGTAGCGATGAAGGTATAAAATTGATGATTCTCTTGCTGCGCTGAATGACTTGGAAAAAGTAGCAATCATAAAGCAGTTGATCGAGACACTATAGAATTACTCTAATAATGTGAGACGGCCAACATTCCTAAATTAGTTAGAGCATTAATTAGAGCAGCCGGGAACGGTGAAACAGAAAATCATAGACGAGGATTCACCCGACATCGACAGTAATCATAACAATATCACGATAATACATACGCTAGGAGCGGAAAGAGCGCATCTTAATCAAATGTGAATATGTGACCACTTCAGTGGTAGCTATTTTCACGGAGAATGCGATTAGCACGAGTCACCAGAAATCTAGTTAACAACAATACAAAACGATAATAGCTTAATCATAATCTCGCGAACAAATATACATACTTTCTAGGAAAATTAGCTAAGCTTTCTGATACCACTGCTTTCATCGTTATCGATATGTCCGATGCTTTTCAGCAGTTGAAAACATTTGCAAGTAAAAGATATGTTAAACAACTCTTCGGCAATAGAGGCGGTAGTAAAGTAGTATATTGATGTTGCAAGACCACTACTTAGTCTTTTCTCTTTTCGTCTTAGTGATACGTAGCTTCCTGTTAGAGTAAATATCTTATGACAGGAAGTTGCTTGCAGTTTTTCTACTAATTTACGCTTATTAGTATCCGCAAGAGACATCACCGCATGTGAATTACCTCATTTGGATTATGCTCAAATCTCTAAAGAAACAAACCATAAAAACAGCTCTCCAACAGCAGTTTTATTTGAAAACACGACATTAAAAGCGACGCAAATTCCACCACTTCAAAGCCGAAAACCGAAATTCAAAATATAAAACTTCCAATATTCGCCCTTTCCATAAGCAATCTACCATTAGTTTGTTGTTCAACGCATCATTCTCATTACCTATAATCATTACGGATGTGAAGTTTTTAACAAAACAACAAAATTAATAAAAACAAACAGTCGGTAGAAGCAATGTTAACAATGGAAACCTGACAACAGACGGATTTCTTTTAATATTAACTATTTTCTTTAAATAATCAAAACTTAATTTTGATTGAAATAAAATAAATAAATTTACAATTTAAAAATATTTACATAAGTAAGACAAAACATTTTATGAATATCGAATGATGGCATTAGAGGTGCTCGTTCAAATAAAATTGGCCTCATCAAAAAACTACGAGGTTTTCAATAAGTTAAACCCGGGACCCACCAGACAATCCCTTACACGATTTTTCTCTAATTTAAGATCCATCACAACCGGTTGCCATCCATACTAGAAAACCTCCTGCAAGCAATTATCATTTAAATCATTTGAGCTAAGAAAATAATTAAAAATGAACCTGGGCTTACCAGACAAGCCTTATACGATTTTTCTCGAAATCAGTATCCATCGCAATCGGTTCTTGGTACAAAAAAACCTCCTACAAACAATTTTCTTTTTGCCCTTACACGATTTTTTTCTGAAATAAGGATTCATCGCAATCGGTTCTTGGTATTGAAAAACCGTCTTCATGCAATTTTCATTAAAATCGTTTGAGCTAAGAAAACAAATTTAAAATTAATCCGGGGTCGTACTCGAAAACCGCGCCTTTAAGCAATTTTCATTTAAATCGTTTGGGCGAAGAAAAAAAATTAAGAATGAACCCGCCCACCAGGCAAGGTCTTACATGATTTTTCACCAAATCTGGATCCATCGCAATCGATTCCTGGTACTAGAAAACATCTTTCAAGCAATTTTCATTTAAATTATTTCAGCTAAGAAAAAAAAAGTGAGTGTGCTTTAGACCACACGACTGAAGTAAAAGTTCTTTAGCTCCATCTATTGATAAATTAATATTTTTGAATAGATTTTTATTTTATTTATTTTTATTCATTATTTTCATTATCAGATACATCAGTAATTACTGTGGTTGATTGTAAGACCGAGACAATAGGCTTATGGTATGAGAAATAAGATACATATGTTTGCGAATGAAAATTAGAAAGATATCTAGAGAAAACTGCATCGATTTTAGTTCTAATTTATCTTATAGAAAGTTTACCAAGAGTTATCCATCGCGAAATTAACATTGAAATCCCCTGCTAAAATTAGTGGCAATGTATGATAGTTTTCTCCCAATTCTTCAGAGCCTACTCGACCGTAAATCATAAGTCTTTTATATAAAAACTTTATAATATTATTAACTGTGTTATTGGGCGAAATGTAAGCAACTACCATTATGATGTTTGTTCCATCGTCCAAAACACAGTGAGCAGCACATATATCACCAATTGATGATTGACCAATATCGATTTCACGAATATGTCGTAATAAAATGTCCATTTTCGAAGTTACTATATTCGAGACATCATTTGATTTCTGATAAATTGCCACTCCTGCTGATCTAACATTGTTACGCTTAAATTTCGCAATACAATCAAAATTCGGGATGTCAACATTGTCATCGTCATTTGACCAGGTTTTTGATCGAAACAAAATATTGCTTGAATCAATTACGGGATCGCTCTAGCCCGACACGTGTTTTCTGAGGCTTTGGCAATTGAAAAAACTCATGGAAATTTTTTTTCCGTCATTCATGAAATCAAGAATCGTTCTTCCTATTGTTGACAATGTATTCAACGATAATCGGCGAAATTCATCTTGTAAAGATATGATTGATGTATCATTTTTTCGACCATGATAAAATCTATTATCATTGTCTTTTGGCACTATGTACAGTCCTTTAATACTGGTAACTCGTGATAGAGCAACATAGTAATGGTAGAGAATGAGTCCTTTGATATTAATAAACAACTTCATTGAATGTTCCACCTTGGGGTTTTTGAATTGTCATGGCACATCCTGATACTAAAGGAAAATGATTTCGTTTTGCGTTTATTGTTATGATATTATTCATGGCAATGGTAGATCGTTCGCCTCGCTCGATTACATTTTTCGTAACGCATTCGTCAGCTTACTCCCCAAGTCAAGCATGCCTAAAGCAGTTTTACTTCAAAAAATAAAAATAAACCCGGGGCCCACCGAACAAGCCCTTACACGATTTTTCCCTATATAAGGATCCATCACAATCGCTTCTTGGTATTAAAAAGCCACCTAACATCTCAGCCTCCGAGTACCTCTTATTCCATCATTTGATACTAGCCACTACTCGTAGAATCTCGGTGACCTGGCCAATAATTAATACAGTGTAACCCAAAAATTGCCAAAATAGTCTATGCTATCCGATTTTCCAACGCATTAACAAAAGGAAAATCTCGTAATTTTTGATGAGACCAATTTTATGTCAAAGAGCACGTCTAATGCCATCATTCGATATACGTTTATGCAACTGAATATTTAATAGTGCATATTTCAATTTATTAACATTATTAAATTACATAAAATGTTTTGTCTTACTTATGTAAATATTTCTAAATTGTAAATTTTTTTTTTTATTTCAATCAAAATTAAGTTTTGATTATTTAAAGAAAATAGTTAATATTAAAAGAGATCCGTCTGTTGTCAGGTTTCCATTGTTAACATTCCTTTTACCGACTGTTTTTTGTTAATTTAACAAATTTGATTTTTGTTAATTTTGTTGTTTTGTTAAGAACTTCACATCCGTTAATCATTTTGAACAGGAATTTCAACAATGAAATGTTTTTTTTTTTTGCGAAAATCCCTTGATGGTGCCTTACTAATTTTAAATGGATAAAATTTATTGCTACAAATTCTGTATGTTTCGGTAATTTTGAGTTAATGATCTAATTTTCAATAGAGCAGTGTTTAAGTTGTTGCTATATGTCGTCTCATTCGCCTTCATTCCACGTTCGATTACCAAATATGAAATTTCCAAAGTATACTTCAAATTTTTCAACCATTCAGTCGAAAATGAAATAGAGCCACATGGCATTTACTCAGATCACATCCATAAAGAACTTGGCTTATCTTGGCCACACAATTTTCGAAATTTTCTAACCGGTTATATATTTCATTATTTTAACAAAACATTTAACACAAATGTTACTTTATCAATCATTTTGACATTCAGAATTAAGACGAGTTTGCTATTCACGCGTAACCCCGAAACCAAATTTTATGATACATTTTTAAATCTATTATCGATACGCCAACAACATACCTAATACGTAAATTTATACTTAAAAACTGAAAATTCAATGTCACCAAAAATATTTTTGCTAAATTACGATTTTAAGAAGAAATTTATTTTTCAAAATAGAGAAAAATAATTGCATTGATATCACACCTACTTAAATATCCGTTGAAACAACCTTCAGGTGAATCAAAATAATTTTAAAATAGTTCGTTCAACCAGACAATTTTTTATTTAGAGACTATCAAGTACGTACACTTTTCGTTACGTAGGTAGGTGACATGGATCTTTTGCACGATCTTGCGCATCAGACTAATTTCAATTTGTGGACTAAACCGAAAACGAATCTTCTGGTAAATATAAGTCAAATAACAATGATGATTATTTCTCAAATTTTTAAAATATTTTGTCATATAGCATGTGATGTTATTGGACCCACCTAGATTATTATATTGCAGTAATGTGTTACTGCGCGTTTTTTTTGTTCGAATTGAGGAATGTGATCAGGTGTTGGTTGCTTGCGATTTCAATCTTCCTAAAATTTCTTGGGGGTAAATGACGACTTTGTGATGATGACTTGGTTTTTTATTCGTTAGATTTTATTGAAGTTGAATCTTGTCCGGATTATTTAGCTGGACACTCTAGTATGTACCGCACACCACTTTTAATTAAATTTCTTTCGTTAAACAACTTTCTCGAAAATGTCAATTGGATCAGTTTTATAGAATAGTTAGGAGTGGTTTCGAACTATTTGTTCCGTTGAAACGAGCGCGCTCAACTTTTGCCAAGCCTTGGTTTAATCGTTGGTTCAAAAATATTACAAACCGTAATTTTAGAGCTTTCAAGATATTCAAGCGTTCCCAAATTATGCAGAGAGTTTAAATTTCTTAATGATTTAAATTTCGCTTAACCCAACCCGATTTTGTCATTCTTAAATAATAAAAGAAAATCACAGGATTTCCCAAGGATTATGACACTTAATAATGTTTCGTTTTCGGGTTCGACTGATGTATGTAACGCAGTCGCAAATTTTTTCCAAAACTTTTTTGATTTGTCTGATTTTTCTGAGGTAATTCTAATACAGTTATTGCCAGCTTAGTGCCAGCTCTTTCTGGGCCCCTCTATTGTATTCTCTCGAGCGAAGTGTTTCCTGATATTTGAAAAACATCGTTTATTATTTCCATATTTAAATCGGGTAGAATAGAAGTGCTCAAAAAATCAGATTAAATTCGCATCAATAAGGTTTTATCACGGGTAAATCGATAATTACTATAATTTGATGGTCTTTCCCAACGATTTATTTGACACTGTTGGAAATCGTGGTCAGGTCGATGTTATATACATAGACTTTTCGAAAGCTTTTGAAAGATTGGATTATAAAATTCTTATTCAGAAGTTTATCGAGTTTGGATCCGGCTTCATCCCAATTAATTGGATTGCGTCTTACCTTACTTCTCAAAAGCAATGTGTTAATATTCCCCAAGTTTGCTCCTTTCCATTTAACATACCTTCCGCAGTTCCTCAAGGTAGTACCTGGGACTATTACTTTTTACAGTATTTATTAACGATGTCATTCAATGTTTCGAGTTTTACAAGTGTCTTATTTATGCCGATGACCTAAAAATGTATGTTAATATCATTTCTGTGATGAATGTTGAGTGTGGGCACATAGTTGTAAATTTATTTCGTTTTGTAGATGATGATTTTTTTGCGTGGAGGCTCCGTATTTTGTATTAGGTGCTCAAATCAGCAGAAAATGTGATTTTCGTGATCTTGTAGTTATTTTTCAGGTAACCTCACATTTAATAAACACATCGATCAGACAATATAATAAATAAAGGGTACTCTCATTGGGTTTTATTAAGCATAATGGAAGAGAATTTCGCGATCCTTTCACTTTAAAAACCTTGTATGTGACTTACGTTAGGTCAGTACTTAAACTCTGATAGGATCGAAAGTATCCAAAAGCAATTCCTGATTTCTACTTTACGACGTTTGCCAAATATGAGTCAGGATCTGTTCAGGGTTGTTTAAACAAGGAATGACAATGCTATTTTTGATATTTTTTGATATTTTTTCTGGTGGCTATCATATTTGTAAATAATTGATAATATTTGTAAGTTCAAAGAACAAACATTTATTGTATGTTGTACGAATTTTTTACAATTTTAAGAAATAATTTGTATGTTGACTAAATTACTGACTAAATTAATGTAATCTTAGTTCGTACCAGCTATTAATAGATGGCGTAAAACACAATACAGTAAAATTGTTTTCTAACTCGTAAATTTAATTTGAGGTTTATCATTTGTCGAGGTATTTATTATCGATCAAATTAGGATTAAAAATTGGGCACAGTGCATCGAAATCGATATAAGAAATAATTTATAAAAAAATTTTCACTATAAGAAAGCTCAGTGGTCTCAGTCATTTAGCGACCATTCTTTCAGATGTCTCTCAAAATAGATATTTGTGTTCAGTATTGGTTAGCAAAACACCATAGAAAGTTACACAGAGTTTAAAAATTGTTAAAATTTATTACAAAAATAATGAATCTATTCGGGCTAAGTTTCGCGCATTACGTGCATTTTATGGTCAGCATAATCGACCTACAGAGCTTACTGTAATGTAAGCGTAATGTAATTAAAAAATTGGAAACAAATGATAGTGCTTGTGATGTTAAGAATCCAACCCGTCGAAAAAGTAAACGTTCTATTGAAAATATCGATGCTGTGAACCAAAGCGTGAATGAAAATCGAAAACAATCAATTAGAAGTCGTTCTCAAGAACTTGGATTTTTTGGCGCTGAGTTTTATCAGTTAACCCAAGAACTTAAACCAAATAACCATTTTGCGTAGAAATTTTGAAATGGTTTCGTAAATAAGCACAATTGTCGCATGTGGTGTGAAAAGATACACGTACTGTTCTTGAAACACGTTTACATCCACAAAAATTAGCAGTTTCGTGTAGTTTATGGGCTGGATGGTGTAATTTCTAAAAATTCCGGCCACCAAGATTATGTGATAACTCCACTGGACCTTTTTTGGGCGTTATGTTTAATCATTGGTTTACTCCAACAAACCACAAGCACTCAATGATCTTAAAACCAAAATATTCATGTTATGTTGATTCTTAATTCTAATTATTTTTCTATAATATTGGATTGTACACCAGACGTAAGCCACACTGAACAACTTACTATTGCAATTCGCTTTGGTTTACTAGTTACAAAAAAGTAGAAATTCGGGAGCATTTTCTTGTGTTCAGCCCTATAATAAATACGACTTGCGAAGGCTTATGTCAATTTATTATTGAAAAACTCTCAGGCCTAAATTTAAATATTTTGCACATGTGTGGCCAGGAGTATGATAATGGAGCGAACATGCGAGGAAAGCATAATGGTTTGCAAAATAAAATTTTAATTTAAAATCCAAGAGATTTTTTGGACCATGTCCTGCACATAGTTTGAATATGTTTGTTAATGACTCCGCTACTATATCACACAAGACAGCAAATTTTTTTACTAGAAATATACATATTTCTTTAATTCAACCAAATGATGGTCTGTTATAAAAAATGCATGTCAAATTTAAATTTAAAACGTTTAAGTGAAATTTCAAATAATAAGGAAGAAGTAGACTTCAAAACTCGTTATATGGCACACTGTTTATCATTAAAAATATGCAGAAATATTTACTACAAATTGATGTAGTTAGCAAATTATTGCAGCCATTCATATATTCACATGTCTTTCTTCCTTAAAGAACTTAACTAATTCTTGGACAAAACGTAGAAGCGATATAACGAGCTTGAAGAAATTCTTGGAGTTGCAAATAACCCAGCTAATGAATTGAACGTGGAACCTGCTGTTCCTGTTATTGGTGAGAAAAGAACAAGTCGAAAACTCCGAAATTTAAATTATAGATAGCATAGATGAATCAATTTTGGACCCAAAACCGCATTTTAAATTTCGAAGCACTTCGGTGATATAAAATAAGTGAATTTGAAATAAATGGTTGGTTGATTGTTTGACGGAATTAAAATTGTGCAGGTACTGAAAATATTCTTAATTATATATTTGAGAACAATACAGCCTACGGTCCGTACGGTGCTTAGTTTCACGCATTTTATTAACATTATCAGCCTTCGTTTAGTCCGGAAATGGAAATTTAGCTTTAACATCAATAGAACACCAGAATTCGCCCTAAAAAAGCAAGAAGAGCCAGTTTTATTTAAATTAAATCGATGTTATGAAAATCAGAAATAATAAAACTTAATTGCTTGACTTTTATTTCCCAGTAAGGCAGCCGTGTACTTAGGCGCGGACCTGGAAATAAGTACAGTGGCAATAGTGTTCCAACGGTGTCGGTCATTTTAAAATAAAGATGTCGTGAACCAGTGTCTAAAATAAATAAAAAATTATATTGTTATCTTTTACCATTTTACGTTTATTTCAAATTAAAAACATACTGCTCTTTTTTGGAGAAAGCTGATCACTTAACGATTCCCAAAATGAACTTCTCTTCTGTTCACTGAGATGATTTACCAAGTAGTTGTCGATATTGTCTACGAATAGTCGACGTTGTTGACGAGTTATCGACGTCACATACATCGCAAATCGCGACATACTTGTCAAAATAATGTGATTGCTTGTGCTAGTGGATGTGCCGCGTATCCATGCTCCGTGGATATTTTGACTTATAGTGCCGAATATGTTTATAACATATATACAGCAACCAGAAAACTCAAAAATATTAGGAAATAAATATTACACGAGGTGATTACTTGTATAATCACATTATTATGTGACGTTTGCGGTTGCGGTTAAATGCAATATTTTTACAAATACTTGATGTAAACATATTTTTTCTTTTGTGTCCTTGGAATGTATTTTTTATAATTTTAAATTATTCCTATATATAAACATTTACGTAAGCAGCCGCAGTACAAAACCCGCACATACTGCTTTATATTAAATTACACCCGCAAATATGTAATTTCGCATTTTTCTAAAATTATTTTTTGCTTTTCAATTCGCAACAGGTTTTAATATCTAGCCGCCGCACCATGAACTTGTCGTTACATTTTTTTACATCAAACTATATTTAGTCGCAACAGCTTAATGACACAATTTTATAATATATGTACATATTACGAAAAATTACGCATTGTGCAACAAAAACTTGCTCTGCAAATTGACGTCATCGGAAAAGTTACGAGCAAACTTATTTGTTTTAATTATTTCTACTCATACCTGATGAAATATGTGTTCAGATGTAAAATAGATTGAATTCGTTAGTTAAACTTAATATTAGAAATTTTGTGGTTTATTAAAAATTTGTACCTTGACAATGAATTGCACGCAACTTGATATATAAATCATATTCTTGGGATTTTCTATAAAGTCGAGTATTATGAGTATAAGAAAATTTCCAAAATTACAAGCTTAAAGTAGATTTGTAGATTAAGCGGCTTAAGAATGTTGGTTTTTAAAAAAGAAAACGCCTCAATCGAATTATTAGTAATTTTTTAAAATTTGGAATAGATTCGTAATCAGTGTGACGTTTTTATGGTGATAAATTTACTTTCGCCAAACTAGTGGCTTTAAACAAAATAAATAAATGCACCCTTGTGCACCAGATTGCTAATCATTGCACGGAATTGAACTAGTGAAAATAATATGTAGCCCAAACATTTCGATTTTGTTAACAATTTTATTAGTTTCTTTTCCTTTGGTAAACTTTTTGTGGAATTCTTAATTTATTCTGAATGGTGACCCTACTGTAGGAAGAAGATAAGTATAGTTACTTGGGTGATCTAACATCTTAACATTTTTCCGAATATTAACTTTGGAAAGCGACAAAAGTGTAAAACGACCTAAACTACAAATTGCACCAGTTAAAAATGAAGATGAAACATGGGCTATATATAAGTGCAAAGCAGAAAGAATCGTTGTTTGCAACCCAAAACTTTCCAGCCTCTACCTAGCCAAACAGCAGAGGAAAACATACCACCGGTAAATAAAGTGTAAAATTACAATCACCCAAATTATGATTGTCGCTTCGATCATCAATCGGCACGACTTGGTGTTGTTGTCTCGTTGCTCATTTGGTAATATATGTAACAATGACGAAACGACAATTTACTTGAGTGGAACTACCTTTCTTTGTTAAAGATGCTCACTGTAATGAGGATGAAATGGCAAATGCATATGTACTTCCAACCTTTGTTTTGATCATTTCTCATCATTCTAGATGGTGATTGGAGTGTTGTCAGATTAATAAAGTTTCATCAATATACGGATATTGGTGTGAAGGAGTCAGACTATTGTTATCTCATTCATATATATATATATATATATATATATATATATATATATATATATATATATATATATATATATATATATATATATATATATATATATATATATATATGTATATATATATATATATAGATTCTTGTAGAAATATAAATTAGTAATTAATTAATTTGAATTTTAGGTTTCAGTGTAAAATTAAAATTAAAATTCTTAAATTTCTTATTATTCTTATTTTAAACGTGATAATAATAACTTAACGAATTTTGGAACTCTGGTTTAGGACATGTATAGGTAGGCGGCTGTGATCGATTTGAAATTGTTGGTTTAACTTTAAAATTATAATTTTTCGGAAGTATTTCATCTAGAGATTTACTAATGTAATTTTAGAAAGCAGTTCTATTTTTTTAGTTTACAGTTATTGATTTTATTTGCATAATCTCTAGATTCAGGGAATTGCATTTGGACAAATGACGACCCCATTATACTCCCATTGCATTAGAGTATTAATTAGTTTTAGTATAATTAGTTTTATGTTCGAAATTTAAATTTTAAATGGATATAATAAAACTTTTTATGGGAGCAAACTAGTTAGGAATTATAATGGCTATTGGGTTTGCTAATAATTTTGCTATTTCAGCGAATATTTGAATTTTTGGAACTACAGATAGCTTGGAAGCTATACGGAGTAAATTTGCAATGCAGTCAAATTTGCTGTACTTAGATAGTTTTTCGGGATCATGCACTTTTTAATTAAATTATTTTCTAGGTTATTCGGAAGACTGTAAATTGGTAAAGGTTTTGGTTAGCTTGTTCTAGGTTGTATAAATAATTATCGCTGTATGCCGATTATATGATTTATAATTTATTTAATGCTGTTGTAAATAGATTGTATATAGTTAACTATCGTACATTAATTTTTAATGTCTTATTTTAATATTTTCTGAGTCATTTATTTTATAATTAAAGAATTGCACAATTGATTGGGTTATTTGTTTATCATGGATCATACAGATGTGCTACCTACTTATTATTAATTTTGTCATCTTACAGATTCCTGATTACTTTAAAAGTTTTATTTAATTTTAGTTTAATTTGTTAAGGTATTGGGGATTCTAAAGCTGTGCCTAACATTCATTATTAATACATTACCTTACAGATTCCAGATTAGATGTTTTTGGAACCAGTTTTCGTTTGGTCATTTTCTATTTTTATAAATAAACGTATTTGTATTAGATTAGGGATGGCAAGGACAAGTGACTTAGAAGTTAAGGAGGCCGTGCGTGCCTTTCCTACTTTGGTACTACAATATTTGGATTCGATTTATTTTATTTTAATTTGATTTGTTTTAAGAGGACCAAATTAATTTAGATAATTCTAATCATTACATTACATTTAATTTATTCAAGTCTAATTTTATTATATCGTATATTGGCCTAAATATTCAATTAACTATGGTTTCAGGAAATTCTATTGTAAGTTGTGAAGTTGCAGGAGGAGAGAATTAAATTAATAAATTTTTATGATTTAGGTAGATCAGGAACATATTAATTTAGTATTAGATTTCAGGAAACTTGCAGATGCTTGTGAAATAATATTTCTTTGTATTTTTAATTGCTGATAGTGTAATTCAATCAATCAATTTTGTTTAGGAAGCCGGAAATTATTAATGCAGAATTAAATTTCAGGAAATTTCCAGATGTACGTGAAATAATAATCTCAGGTGGCTGAGACGAAACGACAATTTAGTATTGTCACAGGAACCTTAAAATAAAATACGTAATTGTGAATTTATTAGCCAGAATTAACATATGTGAATTTTTTTCTTGTGTAAAATAATTGTCAGTTTCGTTTATTTTCCATTTTTATATGTTCTGATATCGAAAACCAATCATAAATTTACAGAATTAAAATATAAAGGGATTTTAAACGATGATTTCAAGTGAGAATTTTTTTGTGATGAAGAAGATTATTGGTCAATAGTTGAAGTTGCAAGAAACATAAAAAGATTGAGGGATCATTCTCATCCGTTGGAGTTAGACAGTTTTCAGTATATATAGTTTAATATACTCTACGGTTTGAGGATGAATAAGTTAATTTTCATTTATTTTTCAGTTTTTTGAAATTGTTCAGCCTCTCTAAAGATGCCTTCAATGATTTATTAGAAGAAGTTAATGCGAAAATGAAGGTAATGAAACGTATATCGTCAGTACCAAGTATTTTAAAGTTGGCTGCTACCTTGAGATTCTGTGCTGAAGGAGGATATCAGACGGGAACAGGAAATGATTATAATACAAAGTTTAGCTCAACCAACCAGGTCAGTAGTTTTGAAGGAAATGCTTGACATTTTAGAGGATAATATATGCTCAAGACGGATTTCATTCCAATACACAAATGAAGAAAAAAGGAAAAATTAACTAATTTTTTTTTAAAGAAGTGGAATACCAGAAATCATTGGCTGTGTGGATGGATCCCACATCAGTATAATGAAACCATGGAAGGACTTACAACATTTGTACTAGAACAGAAAAGGCTTTCATAGCCTAAATGCAATGATAGTAGGTGCAGTAATTCAAACTGGTTCTTTTCACGATTCCATGATATGGAATCTTTCCAAAGTAAAAGAAAATATTCAATAAATGTATGAGCTTGGAGAAAACTTCCGGTTACTCGGTAATTTAAAAATTGGCCTTGCCGTGCCCCAGATACAAATACTGCATAAAACAGGTATAACTAAACCATTCTAAAGGGCGTAATATCATCGAAAGGGCAATGGTTTGTTAAAAGGTCGATTTAGGTGCCTTATAGGTGCTCGACAACTACATTATAGCCCAGAAAACATTGCATTACACAATATATATGCATTCACTATAAAGTATCATGTGTAGAAGAAGAACTTGCACTGGATGATACATCTGAAGAAAATACAGTTGACTACGAATGTGAACCACTTAATTTGACCAATAACGATGCAAATGAATTTCAAAATCACCACATAAAATATTTTAATTTTAATATAATTCTATTAAGATTAATCTGTTGAATTTCCAAAATTTTAGCTTTCAGCTTCAATTTTTCAAATATTTCTTTTTCATTTATTTTAAGGTCTTGCTTAAACAATTCTAACTTTTCTTTTCCAATGGATTTTATAAAATCAAGTTTTTCTTTGTTTGAACACATTTCGGAATGAACTTTTGTCTGTTGTTCTAAAAGATTTAATCGTTTTTGCTCCAAGTTAGGTATAGGTGGGTTCTCTGATTTCGAGCGGTAGCTCGATGATTCAATGTAGTTTCGTTCTACAAATCTGAAATCTTTAAACTTTCCGGTTCATTTTCATTGATAGGTTGTGAGGATGTACTGCAGGAGAGCCTTTCTCTGTTTATATCTTGTGTTGACATATTAGTCGGACTGCAATTTTGTAATGATCGTCTAGGTATCTGACTTGTCCCTACATCTGTTCTAGTTGCGGGATTCATCGTTATTCCAAATTGACGGTCTGGTGGATTAAAGGCGGTTTCAATTTGAGGCAAACCAACGCAGTAAACGACGGCAACTTATCTCCTGTGGCCTTAAATTCCATTTTATTATGTAACATTTTTTTACGAATTTTAAATTTTATGTATCTCCGTACCTAAAACATGTAAATAAATTAGATCAGTAATTGAAATTTAAATATGTATCGTAACCTAGCTAACCTTCAACCATTTGTCCGTGTTTCTCGTGGGAGGCCCTAATCTATTAAGCTCTTCTGAGATTTTACCCCATCGATTATTTAATTCGGTTTTGAAATCACTTCCCGATTTAATATATAGCCACGGGCGATGTCTGGGTTTTGGTTCATAAAATTAACCAAACATTCGAATTGCTGTCTGTTAACGTTCGATTTTAACTCTAAAAAACGCCAATAAATTATGAAAATAAAAAATCATTTATTATTTGTTATTACCAAAATTTAAACTTACATTTTATAACATACAATTTCAATGCCTCACATTAACATCACCTCTTGTCGTCAACAAAAATGCCATCGATAGAAAATGGCGTTTTTACGACTATGAATGATTCACAATCGACATTCACAGTACCAATTTTTACCGTCGAAATGATATCAACGCGACAACGACAATCATAATTGGGGTGAATATATCTCCTGTCACATTACAAGAATTAAAAGAGGAAATTAGTTTTAATCTAAATGTAACGAAATCTCCTGGGTATGACTTAATTACAGGACAAATAGTAAAATCTCTTCCTGAAAAACGCTTACGTAAGTTCCACCAAATAATTAACGCATTATTCAGACTTAAATACGTTCCAAATCAATAGAAAGTCGCAGAAGTAATCAATACATCTAAACCAAACAAACCAGTAAATGACAAAAATACGTGTAGGCCGATTTCCTTACTTCCAATAACAAGTACATCGAAATACAAACATAATTGAAGATGTACTTGAAAATAAGAAAGTATGTTTATGCATCTGCTTGGATGTAGCACAGGCCGTTGACAGAATATGGTATAAAGGCTTTGTATATAAATTACAAAGAGACTTACCAAACTACTTTTATGAAATACTAAAATCTTACATATCTAACCGACACTTTCGTATTAAATTAGATGGCGAATACTCAGAAATAAAGTTAATATCAGCAGGGGTACCACAAGGTAGCGTTCTGGGACCAGCTTTAATGTTCTATATACCTCGCACCTGCCAACGATGGAGGAGACTCACACAGCAACTTGCAAAGGGCTAATAATATTGTCAGTACCTATATGGACGAAGATATGGCGAATAAAACTTAATGAAACAAAATCTGTTCACGTAAACTGTACCAACAGAAAGTTCTACTGGGTACCAGTACCCAGCAAATTTCCTATGCAAACACGGCCAAATATCTAGCCATGACTCTATACGCAAAACTAAAATGAAAAGAGCATGTCAAAAAGAAAAACAAGAGTTAAACATTAAATACAGAAAGGATTGGGTCTTTGGAAGAAAATTGAGAAGCAATGTCAATATCATCCAGTCATTCTAAAGCAAAGTCCTACATGGAATAATTAATGCACCGTAAATGCACCAGTGAAGAAATAAGCAAACATGCGAGAAAACACATGCAACATATTAGTCTACACCAAAATACTGAGACACGTCGTATGTTGGGTGTGTCAAACTCAGTAATAAAACTGAAAAGAGGACTAGCCAAAGGGCTACAACCCTCCATATAAATTATGAAAAATCACTTACTAGATAGATGATTTGTAAATCAGTTTAATAAATAAATATAAAAAAATTATTTTATGGGGCAAACTGGTTGGAGTGATATAGCCGTCTCTTTAGCACAGGGTACTTTGGTTGAATGACTTTTTCAAATGCTTATAACTTTATAAGGGGCATCCACATGCGAAATGGTACTTGCAAAGTTACCTTCGTTTTGTTCAAAGAATCCATTGATGCCGTTTGTGTCATTCAATGTGGGACATCCTCTAAATGACAGACACTCCAAAATTCATTTTCCTCCTATTTCATCGTAAGGTATCCGATCATTTCATCGTAAACATCTAATCGTAAACCACATTATCGTAAATAGTTAACCACATACCCACATCATCGTAGATATAAGCACTTAATCGTAAGATCAGTTATTCGTTACACCAGTTAATCGTATGGATAGTTAATCGTAAACCACATCATCGTATCGACGATTTGCCAATCCCAAACGAATTTCTTATATTTTGTTATGGAGATTTTACAGTTCATCGAAATAAAATGATATCGATATTAAGAACATTTTGAAACGGATTATTCTCATGGGGTGAATAATTAATTTGAATCAAATTTAATTGTTGTAATTATCTGAGTTTTGATATCAAATCCCAGTAGGAACATGATGATTGACAAAAAAATCGTAAAAAACTGTTACAACATGAAAAGTTTGCAAAAAATTGGCTGATTATGGGACAACGTACCATTTCGTCAGAAGTATTTTGCTTTTATTTTTTATTGAAAAGCTGATGTTAAGCCTGTAACACACTATACGTCGCTCAGTTCCATCATCCGTTTTAAAAATCATTGAAAATACCAGGATAGATATCATATTTCAGATATCATCGAACGGCTTATTGTTCTAGGTAGAGGAAGAACCATATCATATCTATGTTAAATAACACGTTTATGCGAATTACTTGGAATTTACTGATTTTTTAAAAATGGGCGATCGAACCGACAAATAATTTGAATTTATAGATATTTAACACATGCTTACAATTTTTTGCTTTAGCCAATTGTTTGCTAACTTTTTCATGTTTTGACATTTTTTTCGATTTTTTGCAATCGTCATGTTTCTGCTGGGATTTGCAATCAAAACTCGAGTACAGCGTATGGTATCAGATCATCACGTAATCATCTAATTTTTTCCATTCGTGTTTTCATATATTTGAGTGCTTGGAAACAACTACTTGCACAATAAGTTGCCAAAATGTTTGAATTAAAATAGCAATTCAGTCTGATTCAAATAAATTATACACCCCATGACAATAATGCGTTTCATAATTCACTATCGAAGGATTACATCGACGCATGTGCAGTATCGATACTACACAAACGTTACAAGATCGTAAAAGCGCCTGGTATAAAAGTTGCTAGAAATACCAGTGTAGCTTACCAGCGAAAGCTTACGTTTAGCTAAATATTGCTATAGCAATACTAGGTATTGTTAATATAATTATAATTTATTTTATTGATCTTGGGTTTATAAAATAAAATTTCACGAACGAAATTGTAATTGCTCATGTTTGTACCAATATCAAAAACATCGATTAACCAAAGGGCCGGTCGAGCCGGTATCAGAACTTGACAAATGTTTTGACCTCTCTTCTGAACTGGCTAATAAATGGATACTATATACAATTATCCTATAGAATAATACAAGTTTGGAAATTAAACGGAGAAGCTTGTTTTGAAGAATGCTTTGAAGAAATTATCACACAAAAGCTATAAACAACACCTACTATGCAATTCATAGAAACAACATTCTTCGACAATTTATTAAACTTCGAACCGTATTATGGCATCAAAGTACAAAACTTAATTACACCTTTGGAAATTGTAACCGGTATTAACCAACATAGCTGAAATGAAGAGTAATCATAAATACTTACCATTTTACATTAGTATGGTTAATCAAGTCAGTTTAGACACTTCAAAAAGTTTATAAAATCCAGGCAAATAAATCTTGATGGCCATAAAATACAAATTCCAGGGTCATCTCTTAAGGGGGAGGAGTTAGAAGTTTCAGTACCACTACAACCACATTCACAACAACAACCCGTCTTTCAAGCATTAAGTAATCAATCTGAGAACAAAGCAAAAGTATAGTTCTCATGAGATTAAAACCTTTTATTTGTATTATCGACCAACGATAATAACAAGAGTTGTAATTTAATAGATAATTAATATTCAATTCTAAGAATTTATGATATAAATTATCAACAAGAATTTTGTTATATAAACGGAATACATTAAATAAAACATTTAGAGTATATTTTTGCAAGCTAAACTAGCATCACTGTCTAACCTGTCCCAGAAAAGTCTGGGAATCTTCTTTCCAAATTTTTTAAAGACGCTCAACATTTTTTATTTTCACAGGACGTACTCATTTTTATAGGTCTAGGTCTCCTCTTTCTATTACGACTTGGAATGTCTGATAATTAGTTATATTTTGAGTTTTTTAACAACTTTCGAATTTTACCAGCGCGGTCCCATAATTTTTGTGGTATCAATCTGTAACAATTCTGAAAAACTCTGAGATTGTTGTGGGTTGCGGAAATGTGTGTTAAATTCTTACATATCAACTTATTAAATAAAATAAATTTAATTGTCTTGGAATTGAATTTACAATCAACACTTTCAATATAGACTCACTTTGAGTTTTATTACATTTAATTTGTAAAGTGTAGCTTTTTCAGTTTTGGCAGAAAGAGGTCTCGAATTTGAATAAAAACAGATTGCGAGAAATTTACTGCTGATGCCTTTATTCGCCTTGAATGTCTCGAAAATTTGACACAACAGTGCACACCGATTTAAGCAAATAAATTAAATTGTTATTTCAAATGGCAACGATAAATTTAATTTATTTAATGGTTTATTTATTGATTAATGAGATTGTTAATAAAACAAACTTTAAAACCGACCTAACGAGTTTAATCTAATTTTTGAAATCGCTTTTGATAAATTCTTTTCGTAAGATGTTTACAAAATATAACTGCATCACAGACAAGAACATTTTGGGAAGACTCATAAAGATGTGGAATGAACAGTACTCAAATTTGTTTGCCACAATAATTAGTAGCTATCATGTTTTCGCTAAAAGCAAGAGCACCGAGTAATAAAAATGATTTAGAAAAGACACGAAAGATGGCAACAAAACTGATAAACACTTTCTAGTTCTAATGAAACTAAAATTAAATATAAATTTACGCTTAGTACTCAATAGAGAATGGAATTTTCATATTTTCCGTAGCTCAAGCAGAAAATACTACAAGAATGGGAATTTCTTCAACCCTGTCGAAAAAATACGATTGAAGTTGAGTCATAATTAAATTTATTTAAAAATATGAAATTTAAAAGTCAAGTATTCAAAACGAAAACGATGTTCAAGGAAATTAAATTTAAAAGAAATTAAAAAACAAAACAAAATATCGCCGAATCTACCTTGAAAATGTATATAAGATTACAAGTTTCCCCTTAAAGCACCAAACTAAGACTATCCTCTATCTATTCACTACAGATTCCCTTCCCACGTGACAATACATAATACAAACGCATGGTAATTTAAAATTGAATAACAATGCCATTCTAACCTAATGCAAATTTACTATTAACATATAATCAGAAAAACGGTAAATTGTAATTTGTAATCATTCTCGCAAAATAGAATTTCATCAAACAATCCGAAAATTTTCTGTTGCAATTAAAATGCGTTAACAATTCACGACATATCAGACTACCACAAAAGTCAAATCGCGTCTTTACCACGGCTTTTACCATATATCATTTTTATATTTTTCATAACATAAAGATAATAATCGATAAGCAATAATTATTTAAAACTTAATGGTGGTGGTGGTATGGGTGGGGAAAAAAGAAATAAGAAAATAAAACTTTGAAAATAAAATAATAAAATAGTTTTGGTGATAAACACGATCGCACCCATACACATGCAGCAAAGCTCTCTATAAATTGATGTCGCTGTTTTTCAAGTAAGCTTATTTCCCTTTTTTCTGTCAAACAAGTAAAGTGAAACCAGTGTGCGCAAAAAATTGCGTTAAGATTTTAGTGATTAAAAAATTTTATTTTTTTTTTAAAGAAAATCGTTAATGTTTTTTTTTTTTATTAAGTGTTGCAAAAAATAAAGACAACTAATATTATTTTATCACAAGTGAGTTTCACAAATAGTGGATTATACTGAATAATTTTAAACTGTAAAATATAAGTGTGGCCTATGCCGAAATAAGCAGAGTGATTTTTAGTTTAAGTTTTATAAAAGTGTACGGTTTATCGAAAAAATATCGAAACCTGTGATATATTTTTGTGCTTAAGGTAAGAACGGCTAAATAAAATTTTTATTGATTTAAATCAAGTTTTAGTTAAATAGCTGGACGCGCGAATCTATTTACATATTTAAAGAATGCGACGACTGTGAGAAAAATTTGGGAGATGAACGCCCGTATTTATTTGGAAATAGATAAGATTTTGTGAATTGTTCCTTTATTCCATAAAAATCACTAAACCAAGTTTTACCCTTTAAAAAATCTTGTAGTGGGATTTATTAATACTAAATAGGTTACTATAACAAGACTTATAGTTGTCGTAATGACTATAAATACAGCCCTAAATCTGTGCTGGAGTGTTCTAAATCACAACTTTTTCACTTCATTGTGTTTTTGATAGAATAACGGTATTATACCAGACCAACCAACACTGCGAATCGATCAGGTTATTATAAACGGGATCACAAATAATAATTTATTATGACATGTTATCATTATGCCGGTTGTTTTAGATCAAATATGATCGTGTTGCATCACAAGCCTACCTAAAAAAGTTGCATCATTTAAGATCACGTTTCACCTTGATTTTATGCATATTTAGAAGGCTGTTTTTAGCGCGATATAAAAATATCGCGAGCCGTGTTATCACACTTAAATATGAACAAAAAAATGTATCGATAATCAAAACAAACAAAACAAAAGAAAAAAGGTGTTATGTAAATTTAAAAGAAATATAAGAGATTTGTTAAGTTATTTTAATCAATCAATTTTTATTCAAGTCAAATTTTACGAGATATAGCCGGGCTAGTATTTCGCTATTTCTTTATAGCAAACGTTTTTATAAATTAGTTTATTGTTGTTTGTAGTAAAATATTTTTAATAGATTTTAATGGTAATTTTGAAAAACAATCTATAATTTATAAAAGGGTTAAATAAACATCATGAGTTGTTTGCTGATCGGGAATTTCTAATACACAATAAATAATGGAATTTTCGGTTACTTACCTCTTCATAATAACATGCTAATAAATTTTGATGTGTACTTACTCATTCAAAAGAGATGTTAATTGTGATAAAAATGTCGTGTATGTTTAGCAATTTATATTTACTATATTATTATTATTATTCATCGCAGATTGACAAAAATTATAAATAAATTTTTTATCAAAATAAACAATTTGATTGTGATAATTTTATGCATTCGGAGGACCTTGTAAAAAATAACATGACTTGCTGATTATTGCTAATATATTTGACCGTTATGTCAACTAAAATTTTTTACTGTTAAAATGTATACACAATTTATAAGAATTATAATTATAAAATGTATCAGTAATTGCAAATGCAACACTGTTAACGAACTGTCATTTCAAAAAATATAATTTTATGCGTAGACGGATTCTATAGTTTTCTGTTATACAATCAAAAATTTAACCGAAACTGTTCGAAATATAATTTTGGCATGTGTGTTGCGCATTTGTTTTATTCAAAATCAGTCGTACGGTTGGTGTTATAGCTGATTAAACTAATTTTAAATAAAAAATACGATGTTTCGATCCGATTAGAAGAAAATAAATAATTAGTAGCTTGTTTTGGCAAAATACCACAATGTTCATCAACACTTTGTCAATGAAGAAACAGTATTGAGATGGTGGCGCTGGCACGATATGTTAAACTAAAACAGCAACCTTATATTTTAAAGATTATGGTTTGGTAAGTCTAATGTTTTATATTTATAACATTAAAATATTAATAGGAATATTGCTAGATCATGCAGGGGATAACAGATTGCTCTTAAGGGGGCCATTATTTTAATTATGTCACTGTTTTTCTAAACAAATACCGCTTAATTGTAGCTGGCCCCTAAATTCAAAATTGATACGCTCAACGCGACTAAATGGGCTACACTAAAAATTAAGTGGTTTCAAAGATTTCTTAATATCATTATGTCTGCCCGAAAAACAGTTTTGGCGTTACTTGAATTGAGATTAACTAATCCGTACGTGCCAAGCTTAGGGATTAGATAGGTTCCGTGATGCTTAGACATCCCATCTGTTGATCGTTCCTTTAGTATGAAATCGTTTTAAAACGTTGAACTTAAAATTTAATAGCTCTCCCGCATATATCTCCTATAGCATCGCAGCCTGATTCTAATTTGTGATCATAGGAATATTTGAGATTTTATGACTCCTATCGGGCTTTTTTTCAACGCAATTCTTGTAACTGATTCGTTCTTTTTGTATCATATGCGAGAAACCATTCAACCACAAGAAAATCTTGAAAAAAGCTCGAGTTCATTCTAATTTGAAGTAAACTATCCAAAATTTATTTTCTGATCAAAATGAAGCATTAATAATTATAAGAATTATAATTACGTCTAGATAAGCTACCCGTTCTGGAATTTTCGTTGCAGCTTTTTATTCCGGCAGTCGAACTTTAAAATTCTTAGAATAACACTTCAGAGCATTTTCTTTGATATCTTTGTTACGACTTTAATCTGTCCATTATGCAAATAAAACACATTTCGCTGGACGACAATTTAAATCCAGTAAGTAATAAAATTATTTTTAGACGCAACTCTGACATAATTGAGTTTATGCTGTAACTCTGTGAAGATGTCTTTCCAAAATAGGCATTAATCGCCCAAGGCAAGTACTTCGCATTCATCAAACATGCAGCTCACAAAAAATTTAAATGAATTTCGTAAAATAAATTTGTATTGGATGAGAATGTCATCATCGAAACTTTTTGGTTTTAGAAGTGGAAAATATCATTTTAGTAATTTCTTAGTAGAATGGAAAATAAATCGTTTGATGCTCAACTGTTATGTTAAAGAATGTTTTTCGTGTTGATTTACGATCTTTAGATAATTGAAAAAGGCGCATAATGACGCAGCCATCTATTTTTTTTAGTGCGGCGCGACATAAAATACCGCAATCACAGTATACGCTTACATCAGCATAAGCGGTTCCGTCTAAACGTGTAAAATCATCAATCATACGTTTTACCTCTTAAGACTATAAACATTAATCGAATAAATCATTCACTTAGCAAAAATCGATTTTATTCCATATTTTTCGAGTGCAGTATACCAATTTTTAGAAAATAAATCGAAATATACCTCGAACTGACCCACAGCCTAATAGTATTCGAAATTCCGCAGAAAAAAATAAGGACGAACTATAATGACATTATAACATCTTTTTCTTTAATATTGATGGTAATATACATGAATCGAATCACCTTGGTGCAGCTCTAAATAACTCTGAGAAATACTTCAGCATTGAAGAATCTTTTGTGTAATATATCTTGATGAGAAACCAACGATGCGGAATCCAGTTAATTGGAGCATTGTCAAAAAAGTAGAAATTGCCTCCATCCAGAGTTATATTATATACTAGTTTTTTTCATTTCTGGTTGGAATTAAGTCACTACGTTACCGCAAGCAAATAAAATATAGATATGTAAGTTTCTCCATAGGCTTTATCGATAATTATAACGTTTTGCAAGGCCAAATACGTATCTGGAAGAAATTGCCTACACAATTTGTCTTCTGTCATTTGCTTAATCGCGGTTCGCTCCGTATTACATTTTCATGGGTTTGGCGGAATACTACTTGGGATAATCTTTCGCTTTTAACTGAATCCATTCATCATTTAGTGCACGTGTTTCACGTGATATTTCACGAGATTGGCGACGATTTTACTAATCATCAACGGTTGGCGGGCCTGAAAGCGCTCATTGAATATAACCCAAATGTATTACGTTAAAATGTTGAAATGTAGACAGACTAATTTTATTTAATAATGACGTTGCTGATGGTGTTCGTATTTAATGCGATTTTATTACCTTCTCTAAATGACAAGAAAACCAAACTTAATTAAGTTATAACTATCTTGCGATCTCGATGAGTGGATTGGATTTGATCTAAAGTTAATGAACTTGATGTTGGAACTTTAAGTTTACATAAACTAGTTCTCTTATGTGAACCTTCAGATTGGACAAAATAAATCGGAACATATTTTATTCTAAAAATAAAAATAATAGATACTCGTAATTCTCTTGAATCAATTTTAAAATAATTTCATTAGGCGAAAACATAATTTCGTAAATCAACTACTCAAACACAAAGCGATTCTCTTTTATTATAAAAGACATAATTCCCAATACCGATCCTTCTCTAACTTACAAATGAGGACAATTACAATAAACTATGCATTCGAACTGTTAGTAGGCTTTGATTTTGATTATTATCAAGACGAATAAAGAATGCGAGTCTTTAAATTCCATCTATAACGATAGTCATTGTCGATTGCATTTGTTAGTTCGTTGATTCGGGCTTTTATCTGGAGTGGACATTTGGTGAATACACGCTACCGTAAGGCTTACCGTGGCTGTGTTTTAAAATTTTCGGAATAATTTAAGCCACCTCAGCGGTTTATCCAGCCTGAGAAAAAGGGAATCCATTTAAATGCTTATATTTGAAATTTCCAACAAAGCAGCTGTCCCATTCGAAGGTGTAGAAACAAGAACAATCTACGTTTAAGTCATTTTAGGTTTATAAATGCTCATTACACTAACGTTGAAATGCGGAACAGTAATTATTCCCACATATGGCTTGAATCTAATAATTAATTCTAACTACAAATTATAAGTATTACCCCGGAAATTAAAACAACTCAACAGGTTTTAGCACCTTACCATACAAATCGAAAATTAATAATAGTCATATTGAACTTGAAATATGTATGCGGCACTATTTATTTTATACATAAAAAAACCTTAGATGTATAAATTGTGTCATATAATGTTAGCACCATCTTTATCTGGGCATTTAAATTAACATATCATAGAAAATAAATGAAACCCTGAACAAACTGGCCAAATTATATATTATCATAATAATTAGATTTATGTTTCTATAATTTTAATATAAATAAACAATAATTTCCGATTAAGTATAATATATACCCTAACAAAGAGGTATGTGATACGTATTTATTAAAAATGTGAGGTTAACTTCTTTATAAAGATATAATTATTTCATAGAAAAGTAAACGCATTTCTTATAATGTACTGCACAGTTTACACTCTAGATAATTCTAGAAATAATAGTAATACTTTACTAGCAAATCATTTGAAGTGTATATTAAATATACATAAATAAGGTGACGTTATTATTTTGAATAAAATGTAAAGTTGATCGATCAAAGTTTATTTCGAATATTCTGCTTTGAGTGGGACCAATAAAATGTTTTACGGCTGATCGCTAAAAGTTTAAATTCTTTGATCAACATAATCTTTTAATTACACCATGATATATATACTATAAAATTTTGTGAGCGAATAAGTATTTATTACTTGGGTAAATTTGATCATGAGAACTGAACATTTTAAAAGCTTGGATCGATGATTTATTTTATGATCTTTTGGAAGATAGGTATTTTTATATATTTTAAATTACCGACTTTATCATTAAATATAATATTACGAAACTATAAAAATCGCCACTTGATCGCACTTGACCTCAACGAAATGGGAAAGAAATTACAAAATATACAGGTAACATTTATTTATTTTCTATTACCAATATTTCTACAAAATTGATCTTTACTTACGAGTATATGTACTTGCTCCATTACGTTTTAGCCCTAGTGTGTGATCTTCAAAACGCAACATTCGATGACAAAATTGTTTGATTTATTATCACCTGATGCGCATCACACACCTTTTCCTTTCTTAAAAGGTGTCAAAAATAAATATTACACAACTTTTGCTTCGGACGACTCGTATGAATAAATACATAAAGTAGAATAGATGAATTTTGCCGACACATGGCATATAACGCAATGTTTAGAGCTGAATAAAAAGGTTAAAAGGTTTTAAACTATTCGGTGATAAGTTAATAAGTAATTACAATTATGTATTTTCTTTATATGCATACGTATACTTTTATTATAAAGAAAGAGTTATTTAGTTGGTCAAGGTGAAATTTTAATTGGTAAGGTATTTCTCATCTTTAGGAGGAGTCTATAAGATCTTGCTAAATTTAGAAACAATTTTACTTTTATTTCAAATAGTTCATAATGTCACCGCTAAACCGCATGCACCGGTTATTTACCATTGATGCCTAATTATAATATAATAAGCGATGTATGTTAATTGATTGATTGATGTATGACACGATTCCTTCATTAACATAAATATTTTGGGTTTTTTTCAAATTTCCATGATCACGATCACTGTGTGATCTTCATATTTTATAGACTTTTAGCGTTAGATAAAATTTTGTGTTTTGAAATCGATTGACATATAGGTAGAGTATAATGTACAGAAATTAGTTTGACATTGATCATGATCGTATGTTGATCTCATAATTTATGTTGAGGTTATCAATTATTAGAGATCTTGCATAATTTCTTATACTATAGGTAAATGAACTATTACACCCTCGGCGCACGGTTGAAAAACTTGATTTTGTTAGAATGCTTATATTATGTTGCTTGCTCATTTGAAACAATACCACGCAAAACCAGTTCTTATAATATTTACCCTCATTTTAATCTAGAGTGACGATCGATCACTAACATCATTATTGAGTGGCGAAATTAACGATGAGTTTGAAAACACATTTCAACAGCATATTGAAAATATAATTACTGCAAGGTAACTATTTTTTACTATTGGTAATTTTTAAAATTACTTAGAATACATAGATAGAGTCGTTGGTGCGTTTAATAATTTGTTTTTATCTTGAAATTATATGAAGGGAGCATACAGATAAATTTTGCAATTATTTCACCACGCAATTAATTAATTAAATAAATAAATAATCTGCAAATTTCAAAACCACATGTTACATTAATTTTAACAGCTCAGATCACATCGATGACGCACCAGTTAAATATGTCATCACAATTTTAACGCAGTAAATCAAATTTGAATTGAGTTTAACCGGAGGGCAGACATAATATATCTTGATTGTAAAATGCGATTATGATATAAAACAAAAATTTCCAATTCGAGGGTTGCGCACAACTGTAACTAGGAACTATTATGTCTATATACATTTCTACACCACATTAATCAAAATCTCCGTGTTACGAAAGTATATTATGACAAAAAAATAGGTATTTAAGAAATTATACACGGTGCATATCTAGGTGCGGAACCCCCAATATAAACTCAAAACGTATATTGACCACTTTGGCATAATCTCAATATTATCACAGTACGATCATGGACTTTTGAATCTATCAATAAAATATTATAAAATTATAAAAAATTTCGCGTTCTCTGCAAATATTTATTTAGTACATTTAGACTGTTTACGATGAACTTCTATCTACATATGTATTTTCGTATATGTGGTCTTAAAACATTTTTTGCAAGTAATTCTAAAAAACGTTTTGTGTATTTTTATATAAAATTTTATAATATTTTGTTGACCCAGTCATTAACGTACGTTCGAACAACTAAATTAATATAATACAACTCATATAACACTTTCACATTCAAGGTAAAGAAATATCGTATAATATTTAACGAGATTTGTAAGATAATATCCTACTTTTCTGTAAATTGTGTATATTGGTGTGTGCTCTGTATTTTTCTGGGTATAGGATTTTGTATAAAAGTGCGAGTATTGGAAAATTTAATGTTTTTTTGTGGTTTTAGATTATATAAATTACAACAACATATACCAATTTTATAAAAGATACATAAATAGTATTTTGTAATAATTTTCATAACATGTTAATTTCTTGAGAAATAAATCTTAACCTTGGCGCAGATGAAATGGAAGTCAAAACAAAATCTAATAGTATGGCATGTAATGTGACATATTACATTACTAAATTTTGTAATCATATACTTGCGAAAAAGAAATGATTAATCAGCTGATGATTCAATGCGGACATTTTTTGCGTTTTCTGCGTTGTGTAAATTAGTTTATTGACTCGGAATAACCAAAATTAATTAGGATACAGTTGAGAATTGTTTTTGGCATATGAGGCGAAGCGGTGTCTAAATCATGAAAATTGTGAGTTAATTTGGTGTTAATTGATTGTTTTTGATTATGATTAATCAACCTTTATTTAAATTAATAATATGTCAGATTGGGCCACCGGGACGATATATACCATTGTTATAATTGATATAACATGGTATTTGCTGACCTGGCGGTAAACGAAATCAGTCACACAGTGGCGTTTTTAGCGTCGTCGATTTGCATTTAATATCTAAAATATTTAAATAGGTTTTTAGATCATATTAGCTTATATGAGAGACAAGCCTGGAGGGACGCTTGACAATATTTCTCACACGTGGCAGGTACAGAGAAATAACCATAAATAGTCTAGAAACAATTATTTATTAATAATTGGGTCGAAGTTAAGAGTTGATGGACCAGGAGCAAGGGCAAATGTTGGCCTACCCTGCATCTGGAATATCTAGCCGAGTACCCGAAACCAGTTGCAAAACCATCAACAGTTCGCCATCAGACGAGTGAGATTAGGTTTCGCGGAACAATATCACAGTTATATTTTCAAGAGAGAATGTCTCGCAATCTTGGCGGTGGATCTTTGATGATTTTGTAGACCATCTGATGTTATGGGAAAATCCCTACATGCATTATTTCAACGAAAATAAATGCAACCAAGTATGTTGAATTGTTGGACGATTTATTAATAATCTATGGAGATGAAATTGGTAGAACAAATTATATTTTCCAACAAGATAACGCCCTTGTTACTTTCGAATTCGGCAGATTTACAGGTCTAATAATGCCCCATTATCTAAGTAGCGCCTGTTGTTCAGATTTAAACCCGATCGAGAATCTCTAAAATTTCGAGTTTTCTAAAATGGTCGTCAGTTTGACTCTGTTCAACAACTAAAAGGAGCTGTGAAGACCGAATGGGCCAAAATTGATCAGGGCACGATTTAAAAACTAATAAATTATATGCCGCACCATTTGTAACAAGTCATTATCAACCTTAAGGTGTTAATACAAATATTTTATTGTGTTGTCTTATCATTATTTCGTAAGTGGCAAATTCAAAACTACTTATCTATATGTTACTATCCCATATAAAGTTTCTGCCATATTAAGCTAAATAAATTTTTTACTACATTATTTAATTAAAATATCGATTTTTTAATTTGGTCCTATCATTATTTCGTATAGTGTATATTGGAGCTATGAATTTTCGTTTTTAAATGATCTATGTATTAGTGTTTTAAGTTATTCATATCCTAGACCACTTTCAGAATTCATTTAAAGTACATCTGTATATATGCATTCAGCACACTCTCTGTTTTCTAAAACAAACACGAGATTTACTAATAAACTTTAAAGTTAATGCCACAATTATACTTCGCCCATATTAAAGAATTCCATTTCAGGGTAAAGTTGTATGAAAGTAATGACTTAAATATTTCCATCAACCCTGAAATGACGTAAGCTTCCGCAGCGCTACTCCCGTTTTTCAACTTCAATACCACGAGAGTCATACATCTAACTGATTTAGGCAAAGAGTTTGCAACATAATGTATTGGTAATGTTCTCTGGATAATCGTATCGCAAACAATTTATTGGAGTGGAGAAGATATTGAACTCATATCGTGACAATATGTTCGTTTTCGCTGATTATATATGAATTCAAATAGTTGAGAGTCTGTCTTGTAAGAGTCTGACCTTATCCATACAATTGTTGGTCGTTTTGAATTAAGCTTGCACTTTAATACACTTATTAAAAATCACTTGTAGCTAGAACCAGCTATTTTGCATTTTTGTAAATATTTAATAGTAAAATATCAATGAGAGTTCCCAAGTAACTTCATCTTTCGCGACATTATTCTTGATAATCACTTTTTAATTATTGAAAATAGCAACATTTTATAACTTTTGAATTACGTGTTGGTTCCATTATATTTAAAAAAAATTGAATTTTCAATGTACAGTAGAATGCACAGTAGACGATCCTAAACAACATGTATTTGCATCACAGCTCATTACATAAGATACAAATTAATAACATTAACCCTTGATTTAACTTCAAGCCAAAACATTTTATTGCTTGACATAAATTTTAAATAACATGCTGATTTAAGGGTTAAGATAGTTCGCACTAAGTAGTGTTAAAACATTTCAATATTAGCCGTATTTTTTGGCACTTGTTCTACGAAAACAAAAAAAAAATTGTGTTCGACAACTATTTCATTGTCGTGCAATTTCGAGTTCTAGCAGATTACACATTGTTCTTAAAACTATTACATACTCATAAATCGCATTTATCACCCACTAAGGCTAAGTTTAATAGATTTAATCGATTATGTTTGAAAATATTTTTCAATCCGTTTAAAGTTTCCGATCGTATTTCATGATCCCGCCCCAGATCCGATTCAATTCACTTTATATAACACAACACAAACACCACGTTGGCATATAATAATTGCACTTACGTGGATTCCAGTCCGGCGAGACAGAATGGAATTATTTTTAATCTGGATTTTCGTTTTCCCACTTTCCACACTTCTTGTTTCTTTTCGAGATAATCGTTTTAGAACATGTTCTAAATCGAGAAAAATGTCAATGTTTAAATATTTTTCCGACGTTTTAAATGTTTCTTGTTCTTAATGGCATTGTAATTGCATTTAATTGCAATAATTCGAAATACAATCCCATGTATGTAAGTAAAATATAATATGACATTTAAGTACGCATAAGTAGGATTAATTTTCCAATTTTCCTGAACAAGAATTTGAAAATTCCGCTTAGTACAAAATTACATCACATTGAAAAATTCCACTAAACCGGAATCCATGTGCCGGTTCAATGAGTGTTACGTCTATAAACCAAAGTATTCCTGGAAATTTGGAAAAATTATGTCATTTTTTTAGTACACACATTTATAGCAAATTTTTAACTAACTTCAATATTATCTTTGATAACTATTTGTTTTTAAATATACGTAAAATTTGACGCTAAATAATATAAACAATCTGTTTCATTTGAATGGACACGTTCCGTTCAATAGAATAGTGTACAAATATTACTTAAAAAATGAGTATCGGGGCATTTCCATACATATATGTAAATATAACAACTGGCAAAAATAATTTATTATTAATCGAATAATATTTTACAGTACTTGTTGGATAATTTTACAAGTGATAATGAAGATACGGAGAATTTTAATATTCTCTGTTCTTCTCATTCAGTATTAAGCGAGGACGACGATATAAACTTACTAACTTTAAAATTACAATTTAAAGTTACAGTGATTCCGATTTCAAAAGTTACTTGCATTTGAATTGTCTTACGGTTTTGTATTTGATTGAAAGTTTTATTGTTTGTTTATGTCTTCTTCTTGTGATAACATTTTCCATTGTATGTTTTATATAAATACAACTCAGTACTGGAAAGTTGCATTACATATATTTTTATAATATTAAAGCAACATATAAGATATTGACAGTTAGGGGACCTTTTGGGAGTGGCAAAATTTACAGTCTCGTTTGTTGTAGTACGATGGTCAAATTTCTTTGTAGAAAATTGTACTCTACCATGATATTATTACGTACTTTATAAATTTATAATTATATTTTAGTATCTGAGTATTTCAAATGGCCAACACCAGGAAGAGCTAGATATTTTAGTACCGCAAAATTTCTTAGTTTTGAAACAAATTGCGTTGAAATTACTCACAAACAGTATATCTATTCAGCATATTGTATAATACGTAAAATATGTTGATACATAATGCCGTTATCGAGAAATATGAATTTTTCCAGATAAGGAAACAGATGACGGTTCAGGATCACAAATAACATCAATTCCTAAACAGCATATTCAATTCTCGTACTTCCTGGTAATTATCTAAAGGAGATCTTATAAGAAACTCTAATTTTCTATCGTTTAGTACAAGACCTACCATTTCAAGTAACTAACACGATCTCTACTACAATACTTGACAGTTGTGTCATATTTGTGTGAATATTATTACCATAGGTTAGTAATAACGACAACACAATGTCCTCATGTTGGTTCAATTTAACAAATGGTAGAAATTTTGATAACGTTTGTAACACATTATTCAGAACGATATTGAACAAGTGGGGCGATAGTGGATAACCTTTGCTGCGTTTTTTTGAAAAAGCTGCTCTAGACCGCGATAAATTATATTTTGATTTTTTAAACAATTCACATATTATTAAAATATTTGTGCTTCGGATTTACTCAATCGAATCCTAAAGAGCTTATTCTAAATCAATATCTCGCATTATATTATCGAATAAAGTATTTAGGCTTCTTCTCAACAACTCTGAACAATTCTTGATATTATATGTAGAGTACAGCAGAGTTCATCAAAAAACTTAATAACTCCTGAACTGACGAAAGAGGGAATTTTTTTTAGTACACAATTTTTTGATTGTTCCTTACTTCATTTACAACCGGAAATTTGAAAGAATTAAAATGAAATGACTAAATTGTATTTTTAATAAGAAAAAATGGATATCTTAATGTTTGCTAGTGAAATTAATTAATGAATTTTAATATTGGATATTATTGTGTTTAATTATAAACCAAAAATTAAATGTCAAAATGATTAACTTGAAGCTAGTTAAAGTTGTTGTTCTAAATTTTTTTGTCTAAATTTCCTTGTATTTTCCATATATTTTTTCGCGGTCTCGAACACCATATTTCAAAAAAACGCAGCACTTGTTTCATTCCAATATTTTTTTGTTTCATCTGTGTTCTTTGCTGGTACCACATTACGGATGTTTTCTCCTAAAGTCACGTTTTCACAATCCCATTGATTAAATGGTGTGGTGTATTACCAAACTTAAGCATGCTGGTGACAGATGCCAGATCAACGCGGTCGAAAGCCCAACTTATGTCCAAAGACAATACAAAAGACGTTCTTCAATACCGCCATTCCTCTTTCATCACTCTTCTTACCACAAACATGTGGTCGTCTGGCGTCTGTTTTTTAGGAATGCAGCTTAATACGAACCCAATGTTTTTGTGTATTTTAGTAATCTTAAGTAGTTTCTTGGCACACATTCTGTAGCCTAGGTCGATGATTGCAATTCTTCTGAAATCAGATAACGTTGTGGATGGGGAATTTTCTTGAGTGGTTTTTGAACTATTTCGATCCACCCTTCAGAATTAGAGTTAATAAGCCAGATTATCTGTAAAGACCTTACTAACAGATTCCATCGGAGTGAAATTTATGCCAAAATAACAAAATATACACTGTTGCCTATAAGCACTTAGAATTGAAAAAAACACTCAAAAATAGAACTTTAATAATATTTGAAATTTTTTAATAAACACAAATATTTCTACACTATAAGTACGAGTAGAAAACATTTAATTTTTGTAAATAGTTTTGGGTGAATTAAAAAAATGAATAAATTGAAATTTTTTACAGCAATACACACTACGAATCGCACAGAGGTGGCGAAGTGGTTCTGAACTAGTATTTGATGTAGGAAACAAATCTTATCTAACCACATTCTCGGAAATTTCTGAGTTTTTTGTTAAAAATTTGAAATTATGAAGCTCGGTTTCTACGGATCGCACAGAGGTGATCGAAGTTATTTATCTACATGCTCGGAAATCTCTTCAATCGTAGAAGCCGAGTTAAATGATTTCAAATGTTTATGAATTTTCGTATTACACTCAATGTTGTTCTCTCGTGAATAACAAAAATCTCAGAGATTTCCAAGCATGTAGTTAGATAAGATTGGTTTCTTACATCAAATACTAGTTCAGAACCACTTCGATCACCTCTGTGCGATTCGTAATATGTTTTGTTGCAACAAATATCATTTTATAAAATTCACCCAAAACTATTCACAAAAATTAAATGTTTTCTATTTATATTGGAAATATTTGTGTTTATTAAACATTTTCAAATATTATTATGAGAGTTTAATTTTTGAGTGTTTTTCAATTCGAAGTAATTATAGATCACAGTGTATGTTTTGTTATTTTGGCATAAACTTCTCTCCGATACCGATTCCTCCGTTCATTCCCTTTACAATATCAAAATTTCCTGTGCACTCGGTGGCTCCTCAATCGGCCAATAATCATTTTCTTTTATTAGTGGTACTTGAATACCTTGAGAATTTTGAGAGTAACAACAGTTCCCACTGAGATCTAGAAATAAAAACCGACGAATGTTGTCTCGTTTGCATTGTTTCAGAAAAAGAAATGTCATTTTCATGCTGTCCTGGGGTTTAAATTAACTGATCTCTTATCCCATTCTTGCTGTATTATATTGCTGGTTAAGAATCTTTTTTTTTTGGACTACCACACTTCTGTCTATTTTATTTCTTCTCATCAGATAAATGAATGTCGAAAGTTTGCCAAACTTTTTCTTCTTCTCGGGGTAAGTGTAAGCAGTTTCGACAGAGTACTGCAGATGGTAATCCTTTTGTATCAACTTGATATATTTCAAATTTGACCACTTCTTGACAAGTATGTCTAAGTATATTTTGTCTTTAAGTTGGTCTAAGGTTCACTGTTTTGCTGACATATTTGCTGCTAGTTCATACGTGTTGCTCATTCTATCCGGTATCTCCTCCTACCTTAAAAACTTCCCTTTCCCCACTTCTTTCCAAGCTCAGCATACGATTAGTATATTTAGAAAATAAAACAAATTATACATTTATGTTTCTAATGCTCTAATCATCGTCGATCTAAATAGATTACCTGAAACTAGAGGTTATGCAAATGAATTCAATTTTTACTTAATAATTTAAAAGTTGATTTCATAACAAACTAAAAATTAGAACTTCATTCTGAAATAACATTTATTATTTTGTAATTTAATTAATTAGTTAAATATATCAAATACAGAGATCTTAAACCCGTTAAATTATTATTATTACGTTAATTTAAACGTATAAGCTGAATGCCACTTTGAAAATACTTATTTGCGGTTGTAATTCTAAGGTAAAAACCCAAAAGTTTTAACTTATAATTTATTAATTCACATTTCTACAAAAAAATGTTATTTGAGGTAATAATTAAATAACCTGATGGGGTGAGGGACACCAAAATTTGTGTTTATGAAAAAAAAACTTTATTCATTTGACAAAACTCCAATTACCATCTAAATAAACAGAAATGATAAAAACCCAAAAAGTAGGTGTATTTAAACCATTCAATCAGTTACGAATCCAATACGGATTCACAGGGATACATTTGCACAGTAGACATGCTTGCCCTACAAGAGCTTAGATGGCCTGGGAAGATGCCTAAAATATTCTCACAGAAATAAAATTAAACTCGATTACCAACATTATAAGCCCAAACGACAACGATAATAGTGATATGATACTTATATTTATCGATTAATAAACTATAGGGTTTTCCAATAGGAATGATATGATTTTTAAATGACGTTTCGGCCATTTGTAATATGTCATGATCTGTCATTTTTTGTTTCATTGTATTCAGTAATGTTTACAATTTCCTCATGGTGAGATATACGCAAGAACAACGTTTACAAATATTCAGTTTTATTATCAAAATAATCGTTCTCCAATTGCAACTTTTCGTGTGCTTTTGCCATTTTATAGTCGTAATAATCGTCCAAGTGTGCTCGCTATTCATCGAATTGTTGAAAATTTTGAGCGTACATTTTCTTTACATAATGTTGAAGTGCCAATAAGACAGAGATTCGCTCGAAGTAATGCAAATAATGCTGCCGTTGAGGCAAGTGTTGCTGAAGACCGCAATTTGTCGATTCCAAGACGTTTTCAAGAATTGGGACTGCCTCAAACCAGAACCTGGCGGATTTTGAGAAAAGGAAAACGATATCGATTTTTTTAAGAAAATCATCTTCTCCGATGAGACTCAGTTTCATCTGAGTGGTGCGCTAAATAAACAAAACTGTCGATTCTGGTGCGAAGCAAATCCACAAATTACTCATGAAAAACCATTTACATTCACCTAAATTGACAGTTTGGTGTGGTTTTTGGTCTGGTGGAATCATCGGTCCGTATCTTTTTCGAAATGAAGCTGGTAACACTGTTACTGTCAATGGAGATCGGTATAGATCGATGATAACCAACTTTTTATGGCCGAAATTAGAGGAAGTTGATCTTGACAACATTTGGTTCCAACAAGACGGGGCTACGTGCCACACAGCCAATGCAACAATTGAATTATTGTGAGAAAAGTTTGGAGATTCGATTATTTCAAGAAATTGTGATATTGAATGGCCTCCAAGAAGTTGTGATTTAACACCATTAGACTATTTCTTGTGGGGTTATTTGAAGTCATTGGCGGGTCTTTAGCAATAAACCAAACTCTCTTCAAGCTTTACAAGTCAATATTGAAAGTGCTGTTCATGACATACGACTTGATTTAGTGGAAAAAGTGCTCGAAAATTGGGTTCATCGAATTCGTTCCTGCAGAAGAAGTCGTGGAGGCCATTTGAATGACGTTTTATTCAGAACTTAATTGTATCGATTGTACTTCACATTAAATAATTCGATTTCCTTAACAATTAGTGTGTTTTTTTAAAGAAATCATATCACTCTTATTGGAAAACCCTTTACATATCATATTCCCACGTCCATAATTATATAAAACCGCACATCGCTGAGTAATTGAAAATTATTTTTAATATTTGAATATAAATTGCTCTCAAAACGTACAAACAATTTTGCGATCGCTTATGCATTTCGCGTTAATACGGTGTAATACACAGTAACTACATAATTGAAACGATATATAACCTACATTTTATTGTTATCGATCGCAAATTATTTTCATATCAGGTAACTTTAGTAGGTGAAGTTAGGATTATCTAAGCGATATCGCTGAGATTTCGAGATGTCCTTGTAAATATTCATTAAACACAAAACGATCAAGATTCTCGAACGTAATATACATAATCAGATATTTTAAATTATTATAATCTCTAAAATGTCTAAACGTGTACAATTATGGAAATTTATAAAACGTCTTTATAAATTTCCATAATTGTACACGTTTAGACATTTTGATTTTTGCACATAAAAATGCTTTTTGTTTGCCGGTTTGAGCAGGTCATGTATAACCGATAACTCTTTTGCGTGTTTTCTATTTTTCTAAACTACAAAACAAACAAACAGTTTCAAGATTTATGTTGGCAACAACAACAATTACAAAAATTATTGGAAGCTTTTATAGTAAACTTGTTAAGTGATTGTTTTGCGTTTGAACTTGAAAACCGCGCAATTTTTAGAAATCTCGCCGATAATATACAGTTTGCTTATAACGCTCGTTTAAGATAATCAACCAATTAATATACATACGCATACATTTTTATGTAACAACCGTAATTTTTATAAATTTTTATGTTTATGTCTCTGACAGTTTTGTATAATAATTACCCATTGTAATTTGTATGAGAGTCCAATGATAATCGCGGTATCGCACATATTATGAAAATAATGTGCTATATAATTAATCGGATGTGAATTTTTTGTTTTAGGGAGGTGTAAATTATAATTAAGCGCCACCAGTGTAGATTAAAATTCTGTTGGGATAATTGCAATGTCACGATGATTCACTTTTTATATAATGGCTAAGGCACACTTCACGTCAAAAAATATAATTTATATTTAAAAATTGGTCGTAACATAAAACGAAACCTATATCCATTATTTAGTAGCTTTCAAAGCTCGATTGGATTAATTACTAAAAACCCCTTAAATCTGTGTTAATTAAGATCCATTAGTCTCAGACTTGTATAATAAATCACCTACATTGTCAATAAAACCTGAAATGCGGGTTGTGAGAACGCTTTCTGCTATATAAAATAGTCGACCAGTTAATTTTACCGGTTTCTTTATTACCTCCTCTTAGACAGAAATGACTTATTATTTATTATATGTTACAAGAGATAATATAATTAAAGTATATTTGTCATTTTCTGAGATGTCGCACTTCGCAGTAACATATTCACATATATCCTATAAAGAAATGGAATATTGCTAATTTAGATTACCCGTTCAGACCACATATGACCTTCATCTCAATATTTATGTTCTCAGAACGTCTTTGGATTGGTAAATTTGTTACGTTAAACGTTAAAGTGGGTAACTCCTTTGTAATAAATAAAAATATCGTTAAAATTTTCCTGAAATATCCAAATTTGATTAACTTAGGTAAATATATAAGTTGTTATTCCAACTTTGGAAACATGTCCTGATTGCCGGCTCCTGGCTTCGAGAATACTATTCTGCTCCCGATAAATACAATCCGGTACTCTTTAACATTAGATTATGCTCCCCGCGCCATATTAATTATCGATCTACAGCAATTTATATCTTGGCTCTCGGATAATTATCTACTAATGTGATGAGAATGGAATATAACTACATACATTAATGAATTACACGTGAAGTTATATAAAACCACAATCGATTAATCCGAATACTGTGTAAGATCTTTATTATGGTTGACACAACGTATTTGATTCTACCTACATATTTTGAAATTATATAAACGGATGCATTCTTCATGCGCATACATACGTCATATAAATAAACTATAAGGTTAACATCATTAACATTCTTAGTAGTATGGCGTACCATTGGATCAATTGATTAATTTATAAGAAAAAACATTTGTCTTATTGAAAAAATTACAATTGTTTTCTTATCTTGTCGAATCATACCGCTACAACTGAACTGCAATTGTTAAACAAACATTATGACAATTTTAAATAGTTGTGAGATACCTTTAGTCCTGATAAACATCCGATTCCAAAAACAAGTTACAAAACATCAGCTACCCTGGCTGGCTTATCGTAGCTAATATATTTTACCAATAGATTAGTCACAGTCGTTTTATAGAAAAATAATATGTTCATCTGAAACTCCACATAACAACAGATTTGTAGTTAGTCTAAGTGACAGCGTTAGCAAAAAAAGGATTAACCACCGGGGGGGAGTGGTCTACCCAAATTCTGGAAACAATTTGTCATTAATCATATAGCGATTTCAGGTATAAACAAAACGAATGCGTTTCACGCCCGAACGGCTTTAGTGAAAAATAACAGAACAACCCGTTCCTAGAATGAAAAGATCCAGAGACATCAACAACAAAATGTTCTGGAAATGGCTATTAAGTATCTCTATCTGGATCTATGAAACTTAAAACATCAGTAACATCATTCTTTAACATTTCTTGGAAAATGCGCTTCTATATTGCCAAAAATATGGCAATGAAGTTTGATTTTTCAGTAATAATTAAGATGCGCTTTGAAAATTTCACATCAACCATTATTCTTAAATGGTAATAAAGTTGGCAGTCGTCATCCAGGTCATATTAAACAATTTTAAGCTCTGAATTTTTCGATAATTCTGGGCCAGATGTTTCGTTGAATCAAAATATTTTCCATATTTTTCTAGTTTGACCACTGCAGTTTGCTGAGACTATGGAATTTTTTATTTAAAGATAATTTTATTGTTACGTGATTTCCCTTAAAGTGACAATATTTTCAAACATTCAAACTGATGTTAACATCAGACAGAAACAAACTAACTAACTAACGTTGTTTAACACAACATTTAAAGCGAAATACATCAGAAAATAAATGATGATGTGTTGTATGTCAAGGTTATCACCAAACTATCCTGCATAGTATACATGCTCCTTCGAGCCCTAACAACAACCGAACTAGCAAATAAGTCAACAAATCTCAACAAGTGAACAATGAGAAAAATGCGAGAGCCACATCAGATCATCAAAATCGAAATGGAGAAGTTACTAAAGGAACAAGAGGTGAGAAAATAATTTCTCAATCAAGAAATTACAACACACGAAAACCGATTTCGAAAGGAGAATAGTAGACCTGAAAGTACTCCGATTTTCTTGCCAGGGACGACAAGATAATAACGATGAACCCTACATTAAAATAGGATCATCAGTATAGAAGAAAAACAGTTGCCGAAAGAAACGACGAATTACTTGCCGAGATCCGTTATCGCCTAAACAATGCAACACCGTCACCATATTCTAGTATAGACAAGTATAGACAAAACGCAGTCAACTAATGGGTCACCAATAGCATCAACAGCATCATCAAGTAGTGACTACCGGCAAAAGTTTGACAATCTCTGCAAAGAGATGTCACACACCAACGAGAAGCTGCTTAAGAAGTAAGATGTTCGGATGAGGCGTATACACAGAAAAATAGACTCTATTGAAGAAGCATTGGATAACGTCAACAGTCCAATGGAGTACATAAAGCTAAAAATAGATCAATTATCCCTAGAAATAGGGGCTAGCTAAGGGGCTACACATCATCCCTAGAAATAGGGGCTAGGTAAGGGGCTACACATAGAGTTCTTAGTATAAATGGAAGAACAAGAACAAGCAACTCGCTACTTCCAAAACCACTACTATTCGAGACTCTTAAGGATAGAGAGGATTCGCCAATATTGCGATAGGAGCGCAACCAGAATGAAGAAACAATGAGACCTTCTGGAACCATGAAACTTGGAGATATCAATAAGTATGCCTTTTCAGACTCAACCCTAATACTATGTTGACTCAAAAGTAACCCAAGCCGCTTCAAAACATTTGGGGCAAATAGAATTTCGACAATCAAGAAAATGTTACCAACAAGGTGGAATCATGTGAAATCGAAAATCCAGCAGACGCTTACCATTAAACTTACCAGCAGAGCTAGAACAAAAAAAAGTTGTTGGTGACTAAGATAAAGGGAGCGCACATATTCTCAGAGCTATTCAACAAGGTCTCTGGATACAACAGAATTAAGAGCACAGTCGCATATTATCTACCATTTATCAACAATAGTAGACAAAAAGGTGTTAGCAAGGGCTGGCTAACCGAGAATGAATTTCAGGTTGCAGAAACAACACTCATAAAATTAACCCAAGAACGGGACTTCGGAAGAGAAATCGCATGCTTAGTCAAGGATCGAAGGCTAGAAAAGGACAGCAAGCTATAGATCCACTAAATCCAATCCAGGATGACGAAAGCCTACTACGGATAATTGAGGACATCCATAAAAACACATTACATGATGGCACACAACTGGAACTGGCAATCCTGAGATAAAAATATTGGATCATTCTTGATCATTGTACTTGTACAAGTAATACAAAAATGCATAACATGCTTTCGTCACAAAGAGAAGAACATGGAACAACTAATCGACAGTTTACCATCATCAAGAGTGATGCCGGAAAGATCGTTCGCTAAAACGGGAATCGACTATGCGGGGCTCATCCAACTAAGGACTACCCAAGGTCGAGGCAACAAATCCTACAAGGGATATATCGCTCTATTCATATGCATGGCAACAAGGGCCATCCACATCGAGATAGTGAGCAGCCTAACAACGGAAGCATTCATAGCGGCCTACAAAAGATTCATCTCCAGGAGAGGACTGTACATGACAACATTACTCGATGGCATAGCAGCTGTGCTGGCCACTGATGGAACAAACTGGCACTTTGATGGAATATGGGAAGCAGGAGTTCTGTAAAATTCCACCTCAAGAGAGTGATAGGAGAGTCAACTCTTACATTCGAAGAATTATATGCTATCACCACTCAAATCGGAGCAGTTCTCAATTCTCGGCCAATAACTTCACTTACCAACGACGCCTCTGATATAACAGCGCTAACACCGGCGACTACCAGCAGCATGGGTTTAAAACCAAGATAGCACTAACTTTTCAACAACTTCAACTACGGACCAAATGAAGAGCCGTGCAGTAACCGACGTAGTACTAGTAAAAGACGATCATCTACCGGTCTCACGATGAAAATTGGGACGGATTCTTGATAATCATGGCGAAAAGGATAACTTGATGCGCATTGCAACAATTAAATGCAAGGACGCGACATATAAACGACCGATAACAAAACTATGTAAGCTACATATTGATGGTGATTCAAAGGAGACATTACCTATGGAACCAACCAGTCTCAGCGATGCAGGACGTAGCAACCAATGATTCCAGTACAACAACCACGGCGTCGCGCCAAAACTATTGTAAGGATGAACCACTTAGCATCAGCCGTACTCTCAGTGTGCTGTCTGTTTGGTCATTTACTTGAAGCTACGCAAGTTAGAAATTGTTGCTATGGAATGGACTCTGGTGATTCAATACAACACGAGCAGATATTGGGAATAAAGCAAACACTACACGGTTGCCAATAGTGAATTACAAGAAATCTGTAAGGAACTGCCTGGACTAAACTTAACATTCTAGAACAACTGCAATGGCAATTCAGCATCCTGGCCACTGATACTAACAAGGAAAAACAACGCGTGAAATGTGGTTTTGGTGATTCAAAAGGTATCATACTGGGAGACATGTTTGGAATCCTCACTCAACGTGAAGCGAAGAAATATGAGGATCGGTTTGAGAAGCCGTTCAATAACAACGAGTACGAGCTATTGTCACTGATAAGGAACCAAATAACCTTGATTGACAACACGGTTAAGATGGTAAAACATAATGCAAACCTCACTGCCACATCGATAAACAACTTAATAAGGAGGCAGAACGAAGTACGACAAGAAATGACGCAGATCCAGGAAAATTTAACATATGATGATATAGGATAGGGTCCGGTCGATGTTGATCGGCTTCCTCGAATTAACCCTAGTATTGAATAACTTGAAGGATACACTCGCAGTAGGGTAACGCAACAGTGTAAAATCAGCGAAATTACTCTACCACTCTCATCCACGTGAGACTCTACGTTATTGTTAGTAGTTCCTGTACCAGATATGCATCACGATTCACGGTACTACTCAATCACAAATTATCACCTCAACCGAATATCTCGCCATAGATAACTGCAGGGAACATTTCACAACAATTGCAAGGGGTGATGTTGTTGGGAAGCGTTGGGAATGTAGAGAACTGTTGTCAAATTGTTAAACCAACCCAATTCCTATGCAAATTTCGCTTATTGTGAACCAAAAGCTAAGCGAATTATCCATATACAACGAAACAAAAATCTCCACACAGTGTGCCGGAGTGAGATAACGAACGCAACCAACATTGGATTAAACTCCACGCACCTAATCAATGGATAAATGTAGTACCAAACACCTTCAAGAACTCTGGACTAATGAGGGTTGATCCCGACTGCATAGTAAAAGATGCTGAATCATTAATCATAGCTACTGGGGCAACCGGAAGTAATATGGCAAAAACGTTCCATACCTCACATATGGAGTATTATTTGGAGGTTATAGTCACCTGAAGGACTACAGCTCATATTAAAAGAACAAGACAGGAGTGGACAGTTCGCTAGAGCAAATCACAACACCAGCAACAGACGACATCGAAAACCAAATTGCAACTCCGGAAAATGAAGACGCTCTACCAGATCAGAGCTTCTACCAGTGATGAATAACTACAGTACATGATTCGCATATTATTCTGGCGCATATCGATAATTGGAATAATCTGGACGATAAGGCGCCTACGCAGAAGAACGGTTGAGAACCGCCAACCGCACCCTCACCACTGCCAAGACTGAGAGTGAGTCCGGCGTGTAACATGCAATTACCATAACAACAAAAGCTGGTCCGGGAATATGTTAAAGCAAGCTCAACAGGTCAACGAACTGTGTATTCAACAACTGTTCGTAATACGTAGAAGAATACATTATGTAATTACTGGTCAATAGTTTTTATTAGTTTTCACGAGCTGCATAAACTTATTAATGAATATGAATTATAATTGTTGTCACTTGTATAAAGTTGTACATCAATAAAATAAGTTAGAACAAATTAAATAGCAAAACTGTTTGTTTCTCATTATAATTAGCGTGCTAATTATTAAAATTATAAAATTTTATTTACTTGAAATAGTGGTCAAAGTCGCCACCAGTGGTAAGCGCACTATTCATTAAATAAACTTTTATAAAAATCGAGCCATTCGAATCTGTGGTTGGAATTATATAATTATTATTACCTAACCTGTTGGTAAGGAACCGGGATCGAGCGACCTCAATTAAGCTCACTTTGGTATAGAATGTAGTTCTTAATATCTTTCTTAGCATTATTAACGATAAAAGGAGCAGTCCGTTCATGCCCCATGTATTTCAGAAGTTTACCCGCTTTAGCTAAAACAGAAGCTATCACATTTCCCTTTCCTCCCTCCCCCTTAGCACAATAATCCGGAACCCATATAGCCTTGACACTATTACGGTAGCAAAGAAGAAAAACACAATATTTACAGTCCTTGGCCAGTTTGAAAGTAGTCATATTATTCCGTAATGAATTGAGCACAGATTTATTATCTGTACACAGAATAACGCCATGAAACAGCAAAACGAGTTTTGCCTAGACTCCCATGTCATCGTATATTATGTGGAAAATATGTCGGAAAAACACACCTACTCAGAGAATTCTAGTCGAAATTTGTCATTAACTATAATAATTTCTGGTATAGATGAACTATATAGATTGAAAATTTATCTATGCAGTACAATCAAACTGAGAGTATTCCGCAAGCCAATCCACCGCAGTCGAAAGGCACCGGATCAAGCCGTGCTTATGATGAACGACTACAGTGGGGGCAGAAACAAGTTGTATATAAAGCACATACAGGAGTCGTAGACATAGCACCGGTAATAGTGCGGCACGCCATACCTTGTAATCTGCTAAGTTTCGCAAAACCAAAGTATGATTTAACTACAGGCCAGGGATTTGTACCTAAACATCAGCATATTGGGAGTCAAGCCCCAAGATTTCCCAAATCCTTTTCTACATTGCCAAAAAATGGCAGTATACAACAAAATGTTTACTGTGTCTGATCTGGCGATCGTCTCCCTAAAAGGAGAAGGACCAGACAGTTTACTAATATAACTAGGTTTAGTAAAGACAAGCAGATTAGTTTTAGATGGCTTAAACGTACAAGCTCTTCTCAAGGCACCACATTTCTACAAGGTGTTTACCCGTCATCATAGTTCTGAGCAGTAAATCCTGATTGCAGCAGTTTAACAAGTAATTCATCAATAATTAATAACCAGAAGAGAGGTGATAAGACACCTCCATGGGGTCAGTCTTGTATAGTAGAAAAAGATGTACTGCCAAAGGCATCCGCAATATTCAAGAAGGTGCGCACAAGAAACTCATTAATACTAAGCGATCTTTCAATCCTCGTAACAAAGTTCATGCAGAGCGGTTTCACAAGATTTTTCAACTGTGTAAGCATGTTGAGTGTTGCTGAGTGGGAGAATAGATAAATGACCGTTGTGTTGATATCTGTCAACAGTTCTTTCCAAAGTTTTAAGGAAATTTGAAGAAATATTAATAGAACGAAATACCCTGAGAAGAAGTAAGTGATCTGAATGAAAGGAAATTCATGCTGTAATGGACCTGGAAAGACTCCATCCGGACCACCTGATTTATAGAGTTGGAAGGAGGAAAAACTCCAAACTGGGTGGAATAACAGTACTGCTAGATTGATCAACATCAGCAACATGGAGTTAAGTGTGCCATCTGGAAGCCGCTCTACATCAAGACTACAAAATTCATTTTTAACCAGCAATTCCAGAAAGAATATTAATCTCTTCGATGAAGTTGATCCAAGATGAAATTTTTTAAATTAAATTTTTTTTATAATTGTTTTGAGATTCTAAAAAATTATCTCTATCAACCTAAAGGTTAGATTTTTGGCTTTATTTTTGGTTCTCTTCGCAGTTTTTCTAAGTTTTTAAGACCAGCACTCCAAAAAATCTTATTGCGAGTCATTAGTTTGGTAATAAAACACAAGCTCAGAAGAGAATAACTGTTGGTTAAACTCGGTTACATTATTACGAATGTTTCATTTCTGTTATTGGCGACCTGATTTTTTATTACATTCATTGTTACTGAACTTGTTGAATGTTGCTTGAAAGATTCAATCTGCTTTATATAGCAACTTCGTGTGCTCGTCCATAATCTATGTTCTATCGCAGTGTGAGACCATGTGCAACCTAAAAGGAATCTAGCAGCTCGTCTTCCATTTCACCAAAGTTGCATTTTGCTAATTGAGTTTTGCATCGTATTACAAACTCTCATTATTTCTGGGAGAAACAGGGCTCTACCGCAAATAATTTTTGCCACAGAGTTTCTGCTATTAGGCATTCAATCCTAATGAACCCAAAGTTCTGAAATATTAATTTTCGATAAAAATTCAAGCATTATTCAATTTTTTTTTATTCAACCTTAAATTTATGGAGCTTCCATCGAAACGTGAATAATATAATCTAATAGGATAAAATAAATAATTAATAGTAGAATTAATTCGATTATTAAAACAGAGTTTCTGCTGACAAACACAATTACTAATTCCTGTATTTTGTTTACATCAAATTTTGTAAAACTCAGAATAAATAATTCTTAATTTTTGCTTCAAATCATCATTAGTAAGAAGATATTATCACTCTAATGTTCGCCTAATTTGAATATCTAAAGCGTTATCTTTATAAAATTCTAGAAATATCGTATTTCATTCTTAATATGTATCTTGTAATCGGAATAAGCTTCCCGTCCTCTAACAGATTTGGGCGTCCTTCGCGACATGAGAAATTTACATAAATTTTAGCATATGTTATTTAGCACAAATCTACGCTTTACATTAAAATTGTAAATGACCAATTTTATCTCTCGACTAATAAAAATAATTTGCATTCCATAATTTAGGTTGCGTTGTTGTAATATTAAGGTTACGCTACACACAATGTTTAGCTAATCAAATATGTACCAACTACAAGCTTGGTTTGCGAGAACAGTTTTTGGACTTCCTACACATATCGATGACTAATTACTTGTGACCCAGGTTATGATCGTCTAATTTATTCTGCGTCTGTTTGAATACATATTTGCTTATCATTCTAAATACTAAATGTTTTGTATTATGTTATTCAAATTTACATTAATAATAAGCATTATATAAAACTGTTTTGTGGACTAATATAAACTTTATAATTTTTATTTTATTTTGTATTTGCAGATCCACACGATATATAGACATAAGTACCTATATTACAAAAATGACTATTATCAGTCAAATTTACTACACATGGCGGGATTTTATGGACAACAAATCGGATCAGAGAACACGAGATTGGCCACTTATGAGTTCACCATTTCCAACACTGTTCATATGTATATTTTTTGCATATTTTGCCAAGGTGAGCATCATATACATATCTACATATATTTACATATCTTTGAATAAGATTAACATAATTGTCAAGTTCAATACTATTCGAGATGAGGTGATGTAAAATGTATGCTGCGCGTATAATAAAACAACCCAATTCTAAATTCGCTTGCTGCGTATTTTCTTTTGTATAAAGATGTTAATCAGCGATAGCACGAGACGTTCAACGGTATTTTACATATAACAATTAATACTGTATAACCGATGACCTTAATTATAAAACTTGTATAATGTTGTAACATAATGTATGTCTACACAACTTTTGTGAAACACTGAACCAAAACTTGCTAAATATTTTTGTTATACTCTCATTGTATTGGATTCAATCAATGAGTCTGTTGTGCGTATTTTTCGCGTAATGCGATCATAAATTTGTATGATCCTTCTAGTAAAAATTAAAATATTACCGTAATAAAATATTTATTTAATATTGAGCGACCTTCACTTATCGCGACGTACTCATGAAGTAAATTGTTTAGTGTAATTCAGGTATTCTTAACCTATGGGTCGCGCACCAAGTTGGGATCGCGAGATTTAAATTCTGGGTCGCTAAATATATTCCTAATTTTTGCATTACAGCAAAATAGAGTTTATGAAGAATTATATAATATTTATTCTAATAACGACTGGTCAATTAGAGTATAACATCTGAAGAAGACAAGGCATGAAGAGCTGATTTAAGAACGCACTTCTTAGAAATAAAAATATTAAAAGTTTAATTCCCAGGGAATCGTGCCTTCTGGCTTTCAGTGGGTATTACGAAAAATATTCTTAAACCCGTACTCGATTATCAACTGTCATAAGCGATTTGTAAATCAATTTATACATTTTATAGAGTTGCGATTTAACTAGGTTAAGCAACTCTGGTATAGTTGCAATGAGAAAGAATATCCGCATAATTAGTTCTGGAGAGAAGGGGAGGAGAAGGCAGGGTTTAATAAGCAAATTAATAAATAAATCAGGTTTGTCAATGCGGTACGATTTCGAATTGAACTTCAAAATTTGGAAAACCGTTGTAAAATTCATCACACATCACATTCGTAATCCCGAAATTTTGCTATTAGAACATTGTTTATTAAATGATTAAACAATTACACTGTTAAACGTGTTCATTTTCCAATTAAATTTGATTTTTTACACAAGATAGATAAAGTTTAGAATTTGAGTTCTATTTGTAAATTAGAATGAAATTTTTAAATTCTGTAAAACATAGCAAAATCCATCAGAATTACAATCCATTCATTACAGACAAACGTAATTACTAAATTCCACTCATAGGAAAGAAAGCCAAAATTATACTTTACTTTATTTACTCAAAGAAATAATCCTTCGTATAGCTCTCCAAAATGTCAAAGACAGATTTCAACTTGCAAACATCTGCAGGATGCAAAAGGGATTTTTCATCATCAGATTACGATCTGTGATGGAAATGAACTATGATCGCCTGTCGGATTGCAGAACTCACGGGTCGACCCATCTTCCATACTAGTACTATAGGCTGGCATGGAGTTATGCAATGTGCAGATGATAGTTTTACGAAAATCGAACCTATATAGCCGTCCGTCCTCGAATTGGCTGGCAACGACGTAAGGTTGGACGTGAAAAGTGAACCGCTAAAGAGTTTGGTGTGGTTCGGACTCAGAATATCTTTGCATAAAATTAAAATAAAATAATAATAAAAAAGTATCTCCACAAATAGAAAAATACTGGATGCTGGATTGGAAGATGCAAACAGGATACCAAAAGTCAAATCTCATTGGGAAATCTAAAATTTAAAAGTGTAAATTTTTGGTAATTTGTCAATCATATCTTGTGTCAATTTTAGTTGCTTATACTTGACGGATATTGGTCAAAATTTAAATTTGCGCTATAATACATCGGTTGATACGATCAAATTAATTTGGACAGCTTTTTAAAGCGGTTTGCATTAAGTATTGAACACAATTTCATTCAAATCACTTCCACGGCTGTCTTTACAGTATCCCATTCTGTCATTCCAATTATTCAGAACATTTTCGATTGTATGGACTCCTATAACATCAATGGCAACTTCGATTTGATCTTTCAAGTCTTGGATAGTCTCTGGATGGTTAGCGAAACACTCTTAACGGCTCACCATAAAAAAGTCCAACGGAGTCAAATCGCAGCTGATTGGTGGCCGATTGACATCTCCGTTATTGCTGATTATTCGATCCCTGAAGACAGTGTGCAAAAGACCCGTTGTTGTGTTTGCTGTGTGACATATTGCGCCGTCCTGTTGAAACCAAATGTCGTGTGTGTGTGTCCTCTTGAATTCTGGGTAACAAAAATTCATTTATCATGGCTCGGTAGCGCTCCTCATTGACTGTATGAGTTTCTGGCTCATTTTCGAGGTGAAAATGAGCTTCGTCGGAAAAGATAATTTTTCGGCAAAAATGCTCATTTTCTTTCAAGCGTTCCACAGCCCAATTAGCGATCCGAAAATGTTGCGGATGACCATTTTGCTTTAGATTATGCACTAATTGTACTTTGTACCGAGGTCTTTATGCAAAATTCTCATGATAGAACTGCGTGAAATAATTCAATTCTAGAGCACGATGGCTAGTTGATTTTGATGGACGCTCAGATACATTCTGAGCAACAACTGCAATGTTCTCGGCTGTAAATGCACGTGCACGTGTTGGTTTATCCAATAACAATCCAATTTCACAAAAATTTCTAACAGTTTGGGTAGAAAATTCACCACTTTGAAAGTAAGTTTTCAATATTTCCCCATTTTTTTCAATCGTAAAGCGACCCATTTCGTAAATGTCAAACATTAAACTAATTTTCTGTCATAACACGAATGACGTAAGTGTTACCACACTCGAAATAATCGATAGTTGAAATTGCCAACACTAGACGGGCCACCAGTTAGAGTTCTACAACTCAAATCTGCAATTGAGACATCTCAAATGTTGACCTACATGGTGGGCTGGAATGAGTTTGTTTATCAACAAACAAAATTAGCTGAAGGAATTTCAAAAATGTACCTTACTTTTATCGTACCTGCAGATAAAAATGCAGTGAAAAGTGTGTGGAGATAAACAGAGACATCTATATTCTAATACGAAAGCTGCCAGCGATGAAATTTTTATATTCGTTATCGCTTATGTCATTTTGATATGTAAAATTTCATTTCATTTCAGCTGCGCACTAGGCGTTACAGTACAACTGTTGCTGTAAATTTACCAAAACGGGTCTTTTTATTTGGGAATATACTCTAACATAAAATTATTACGAAGAAACTGACAAATGGAACCTGATTCTTTACTCAAATGAAATTATTAATGATGATTTAATGAAAACAGCAAAGTGCAAAATCATTCTGTATGTACTACGCAGGGCCTTACAAAATAACAAAAAATAATAAGTAAATCAAAGTGGTATTATAAAGCTGGAATAATAGAAAATCCGCTATCTGCAATGAAGCAAACAGTGACACATTTTTCTGCGTAATATTCTCACCTTCAAAAAATTTATAAAAGAAGTAAAGTTATATAAACCAACACATCAAGATGGAATACGGGGGCCCATGGTCGATAGCGAAATAGGCAATGATGCAATTATAATATTTCGAAAATTTCAGTAATAACTACTCTTCCACAAAGAGTTGCGAATTTACAACGTGCATTTGTCAATCCGACTGCAAGACAATTGTTTAACTCAAAATATTTTGTTCACAATGGAAACCTGAGCTACCATGGCAATGTCCTTCCTTTTCCAAATAGTATTCATCGAATGCTTTCAAAAAATTGTTTAGAAATGATAGATCAGTTTCCTTCAATGTGCTATGTGATGCATTCATGGAGTGCTCCCACTATGAAACGTCTTTGCAACAGCATAATTAGAAAATCAAAAGTTTCGAGCGCCTTGTAGCGCTTCCTCTGCAAGTTATGTTGAAGAAACCTTATCTTCATTAAAGATCTGTTATAACTGCCATTTTAATCAAATAAAGCTCACTACGACTAAGCCACCGAAAGCATGTAAAAGTAGATGAGAAATATTCCATTCGAAACATTTTCAACCATTAAAGCTCAACTCAATGGGCCTTCATACACCTATATACATAATGCAAGTTTGATTAATGATACAATTAGTTGAAGTATAACAATCTTAATAATTCATGCTAAAATCTTAATAATAATTACCTAACGAGACCTTTTTATTCGCCAAAAGCTCTAAAGTTGTACGTACCATACGTATTAGATCCATTTTAATTTTATTTCACTCACAACTAGTTCCATCAATTAACTAGTTTAGTCAGTATATTGAAACCCATTAACATTTTGTAAATGGGCGAAAGAAAACTATTTCCATCAAACTCTAAAATATTGCTGGAGTAAGATGTCAGTCATCTTCATGATTATTATTTTTCTCGTTATTTGAGAGGGTTTCCCGTCATCGGCTTGATAACATTACTTTATTAACCAACCACGCTGGCCACGATGCTACTCAGCATTACTAACTGAACCTGGAGCATCGTCTGCTAGACCTGATGGACTAAACACCTCTTAGATGTTTAAAAATTATTTCACACTTTCCCGAGTATGAACTACGTCTACGTGTGGTTATAATATTCAAGTGCAAGTTCTTCCTCAAGTGTAAACTGATTATCAACGAAGCTATAAGTACGAACTACGCGTTGTACTACTACAATTTTTGGAACATAGCATTATGAAAAATTTTCATCACCTCTTATTTCATCCGTGCAAAATATACCGAGTGCCTTAAATTCAAAACGTCTTGCTCATTCAAGCTAGGGCGGATGTGCGTTACTTTGAAAAAATGATTCAGCTATTATGAACGACAAACTTTTATTATGCGTTAATTTTTCTGATTTCGCTGTATAAAAACAACATTGATTCAAGCTGTTGAAGGTAACTTACCATTGCTAGGGGGAGCGTAGCAGAGAGAGCCAATGCGACAGTAACTTCACTAACAACGTCAGGCAAACGTTGCTTGAGTTCGTAGAAATTTGAGTGACCGCATGGGAGCAACATAAAAGTAATTGTAGAAATGGAAGAGAACGAAATCATCCTTCCCTGGCATGCTAGGATGCCTCATTTACATTAGCATGCAATTAGAAATAGTGTGTCCAAATCCCTCAATGCGATGTAGCTCCAACAAAATATGTAAAATAATAAACTTACCATTGGAACATTTTTCGAAGTTGTTGCAATGAACATATCCAATATATGGTAGGAGAGAGGATATACGAATTTACACGAATCAACTTGTCTTTTACATATCAACAAGAATTGGACCCACACGTTCTAGTCAAATGCGTGTTACTCTATGACTGCGTGTTCCAATGAACAAACAATATTCGACAACAATGGTCGGGAGAATATTACAGTGAAAATGTTTCTGAAGAATCAAACAGGTCAAGGACAATCACCATGATAAATTATCCAAGCTTGTGAATTGTACGGCTTCTGATATTGTTTGACGATCTCAGATGTTTTACTCATAGGCCATAACCTATGGCAATTTGTAATATGTGCTGGCCGAATCTGCCGCTGACTGAATTTGACTAGGTGTTGAGTATTACATCGCTTCCATCTAAGGTATACAATTGCATATTGTTTTCATACGAGAACTCTAAAATATCATTCAAGCTGGTCGGAAGAGAACTACACCTTAACATCCTCAAACAAATTTATTGAGACAAGATCCGAATTTACGCATTATTTGAGGGAAGTTGCAGCCAACGCCAACTGGATTAATGTATGGTTCAACACTACGTGTTATCGGTAAATTTTACGACATGAACATCAACAATAAAACGAGGATCAAAATGAAACGCTTAAACTGCTACGAAATTTAAGACAAACCTTTCTTGGTCGAATCTGGAACGCACTTTGCACGGGTGAGAGTCCACCGAAACAAACAAGCATCAAAACGAAGGTACAACAAAACATCGATAAGAGGATTGAACAAACGAAGTGGTTGATCTAAATGAATTTGACTCAGAAGTCGAAAGTCAAAGCGCTTCCAAAGTACTGGCCATTAGTGGCCATTAGTGATGTGACATGTTTATCTATTTGAGTCTAAAACTCGTAGATCTTAGATTGCCCCATTTGTAGGCGTTTTCTATATTTTCTATAAGTAAAGTTCTTATCACAATGAAGCAGAAGCATGCTAATAGCGAGAGATTCACACGACACGAGGCATAGTCAACAGGATTATGGTTTGTATCGATGTAAGCTCACTTCGTCACGGACCGACCGATCTCCTCGAGGACCAATCGTCCATGTCAGTGTACAGGCTGCTAACATGGAGCTCACAATAAGCATATATCACAGTATACTATAATTCTATGAATATTTATTCATTGATTGTTTTCAAGTTAATGGTAGCATGATAATGGGCGAAAGGCTACAGATCGCAATGTGTCTATGTCGATCTATTGGGCCAACCAATTAGATAGATTACCGACTTTAGTGTGCAAAAGATAGATTTGGACGGCTGGTGTAGCAGATTGCGCCATACTGCTGAAGCCAAAGTTTATGCAAGTCCATGTCTTCAATTTCTGCTCACAAAAAATTGATTTTCATCGCTTTGCAGCGCTTTCTGTGGCGAAATTATGTTCCTTGTTTGAATCGCATACTTTCAGCTACAGCAGCAATATTCTCAGTTATACACACTACACGAGCAAGGGGACTACTTCTGTTGTCCACTAGTATGCCCACCTCACAAACTTTCTTCATGAATTTCTTTAAAACAAGCGCGGTTGGTGCTTTTTCTTATCTCTTTTAAAAATTCGCATTGTTTCGGCAACACAGCACTCACTTTGGGAAAACATTTTCAATATTTCCCAAGGTTGATCTATCGTGAATGTAATCATTTCGAATCGTGGAGATTTCGAGCGCGAAACCCCTGTCATTGTCAAAGTAATATATGAGTTAAAAACAAACCGCTACAGCAGCCACCCTGTTTTTGCGTAGTAAATGAGTACGAGGCAATTATCACACATAGTATTTCTCAAAGCTAATAGTCTTGAATATATTTTCCATTACAAAAATACTATCTACCGTTGAGTAATTTTAAAGAGCTAAGAAGTTCAAATATTTCTTAAAAAATCAAAATTTAAAACTTTTGCCTAAATATTTAAATAATAGTTGATCAGTTTAAATGCGAATTGGTTATAAGCAGTCATCTTTGCTTTTATCAAGAAATCCAACCGTACCGTTAGTGTTAGTCAGTTGCGGACACCCTGTATAAATTAAATACGGCAACAGTGCTTACCCGTTACCTTATTATTAATTATTGTACAATTTCCTGGGAAAACGAGTTTAGCATAATTTACATACAACATTTCACAAATTTCTTACAAGATTAATTTATGTGAAAAGCCGGTAGAACCGCATCGTCAATGTGTCTCTTGCCGACTTAAGCTGGCCTTTATTTTGAAAAATGAAACAGAACGCGGGTGGCGTGCGAGATGTCGGGAGTTGCGTCGTCAGTTGTTGACTGATCACAGGATCGAAACGAAGAGTATTGCGATGCGTCACTGAAATAATTTTTGTTTGAAATGATTAAGTAAACGAAGTGGAATTCGATATAATAAAAATACCCGGATTTGCATCAGGATATTTCATCAGCAAAGTTATTGGCCTGAAAAAATTTGACCCACAAATTGAAACCCAAATTTATCTCGGACACATCTCTAAAACTCCACTGGTATCCCATCAATTATTACTTGAGAGTTAGTTGGCCGCCCCGCTGAAACAAACCGACTATCTTAGAATTTTGCGTACATCGCTAATCTCGTCAGTTTTGGTTACAATATTATCACCTTAGAAGTGTGAGAAGAAATTATTGAGTAACACGAGTGAAGATCGTGAAGATATTCTGCTGCCATTTTGAAACAACATAAAGCTAAAACCAGTCCAATATAACCTAATGGGTTGATCCGCATGATCGTTGCGTCTCTCGGAATTTGGCAAGAGGTCACGTGACACTACAAAATGGTAGAATCGAAACACCGAGTATCTTTCTTATTTAGAAGGTTAAGGCGTGGTTCTGAAACGTCGTCCATGCATCATCTTATGTAATGTCGATTATCCGAATTTGGTGAGAATGGCGGAGTATTAAAGCCTTTGACATACTCATCTGTTTTTGGAAGATCGATTTTGAGATGGGCTTTCGGTGAAAATTTAATATCCTCTAAATGAGGGCTCGAATAAGAAACTCCAGGTTCAACTGGCAGCATATTTTGAATTTATTTAAATGGTTGGTGTCTTCATTACTCTCTACAACTTGTTGCTCGAATTGCCTGCCAAGGAACACTGTCATTGATTACAAACCCGACATAAGTTATGATTTACCGTGTGGACTTCGATGTTGGTTAAGATCACACCCAATTCCTCCAATGGGGGGTGGGCCCAATCTAAAACTGGGTTTATAATTATAATTAAGAAACTAAAAATTAGATTTCGCGATCCATCCAAAAAAATGTTTATCGTGCTTCTGACAAATCTAAAATTTTTTAATTGATTTTTAAAACCGTGGTCATCTTTAGATTAAACTAAGCGAACATATAGATGTTTACCACCTTTATAGGTGGTCTCAAACCATTTCTGGAATACCGCCAGTTTTTAAACTTTTCCACCTTAGTGGCACTGGCAGTCGTGTTAAGATCATCACATTCTGAAATTATTAAGATAAATTCGAGATTCTTTACGTAACGTGTACGGGTATACGATCCCTGATTAATCTTCAAACATATTCTTTAAGTTAAATTTACATATATTACGGTTTAAAAATAATCAAAACAATTTACGGTTTAAGCTGACAGGAGATAATCAAATTTTAAATTAGCCATTACAATCTCACCGGAATTTACTTTTAATCACCGCATAGTTTCATTGACATTTTCATCATCGGTAAACGGACGGTCAATTCAAAATAAATAATACATGCATATATTATAGGACCTGTACCAAATAAATTTGTTTATATAAATATTAAATAATTTTGCGGTATTTTAATGTTTGTTGATTTGTGATTTAATGCGCAGAATCTTCCGTGAAGGAACCTTGAATTTTATCTGTGTAAACTTAATATATCGAATAAGTCGAAACGGGAACCAATATTTAAATTTAGATTATGCGTAATGTGATCGTCACGCTAAAATTTCTCATGACCTTACAAAACTACTTTTCATTTTAAAATATTTATAAATATAATTTTCATATTCAATTACAATTGCACGCGTTTTCCTTCATCAGTTCAACGACAGAAAAGTTATAAATGCATACAGATTCCCGTCATGATATACTTTCACTTAAGATACTTCTCGATTTAATTCAAGAACACTTAAAATTTCAAGAGCATCGTTCAGCGCAAAGTGCACAATAAAATAATTCCGATTTATTTTTTTATATGCTTACAGGTTCTCGGGCCAAGACTAATGGAAAATCGTAAACCGTTTCAAATCCGGAAAATTTTAATCGCATACAATTTTGCCCAAGTTTTATTCAGTTGCTATTTATTTTATGAATCGTTAGCGGCCGGTTGGTTGGATGGATACAGTTTTCGATGTCAACCCGTTGATTATACGCCGAGTGGTCAACCGTTGCGCGTAAGTTTTTATAGAAACATCCGAATTATATAAACGAAATATCCAATTTAATAAATTTAATTCTTACAGATGGCGGAAGGATGTTGGTGGTATTTCTTCTCAAAATTCACAGAATTCTTCGATACACTATTCTTTATCTTGCGCAAGCGATACGATCAAGTCTCAACCCTGCACGTTATTCACCACGGAATTATGCCTATGTCAGTTTGGTGGGGTGTTAAATTTATCCCGGGTGGCCACGCAACCTTCTTTGGCATGTTAAACACATTCGTACATATTATAATGTATACGTATTATGGACTAGCCGCAATTGGCCCAGAAATGCAAAAATATTTATGGTGGAAAAAATATTTAACCACACTACAAATTGTGCAATTTATTCTTGTGTTGCTTCATTCATTCCAATTACTCTTCCGAAACGACTGTAACTTCCCGATTATCTTCTCGTACGTGATCATGGGACACGCGATCATGTTCTACTGCCTATTCTCACATTTCTACAAAGTCACATATACTAGTAAAGTGAGTATACAAATATATTTAAAATGATAATCGCCGATCACAATTAACAAATTTTGATTTATATTTTATAGGGCAAAAAATCATCCACAGCTTCAAAAGTGTGCAACACAACCACAACAGAAAACAATAATATTCCACAACATCAGAAAATAGCGAACAGTATTGCATGCATGAATACAGGGTTCTATGAAAAAATGGAACCAGTCGAGAGCAGCTATTCAACGACACGGCATCGCGTATTTGTGGGCACCACTGATACAAAACCAACGGAAGAAAAAGTATTACCGCGGGCGGTCGCATAGGATAGGAAACACAAACCCTTATAAAATTTCATCTGAATTCTGTTAATTATAAGCCCATCTTGCATGATAATCAAGTACTAAAGGTGTCATGTGACCAAGTAAAAGTGTCTAGACATTTAATACCTAAAATGTATAATTTAGGTATGTGATAATGAGAAGGCAACAATAACAAATATTAGCAAACCATTGATAGGCCAAGACAAATATTTTGTTTTTGTGTTTAATCCTAAATTTTTGTATATACGTATTGATAAGCATTTATAGAGTAGAACATAGTTTCGATATAAAATTTTAGTGACTTAGAATTGGTTAAGTAAATTTTAAAAAATTATATAAGAATTAGTTTTTTGTAGTTTTTAGTAATTTATCATAATTAAATTAATTATTTAAAAAATATTATATTTTTGCGTTTAGTTTATGCATATTGATCTAATGGCATAAAGACATTCCTGAGATTTAGTTGCATGAGGCGGCGACTTCTAATCTATCCTCTTTATTCTGTAGTAAAGGCAAAATTTAATTTACTAAATAATTAACTAAATAAATTGTATTTCTTGGACACCTGCCGATGCTGGGTATAGAGGTTACCGATTATTTTCACCGCCCTTGATTCGAAAGCAACTGTCAATGCCGACTACAAAGAAATACTTTTTGATAATCCGCTCTATCCTACGTTATCAATCCATTTCATTCAGTCTAAAACCCGATTCCAAATTGCTTCACGACATCTTTTGTAACAAAGCACAATTTTGATATCGCCGGTGAATAGTCCTGTGTTTAGTTCGGAATGTGACCAACTCGATCCTTCTCCGTCCAGCCATGATGAAGTTTGAATGTATAAATTTGTTTTCCTTTGCCAACAAGAGGTCGTTGTTCTGAAGGTGTGGTTTTGACTTCCCATCACGTATTTTAAGGTGGTAAAGTGTCCCATCGACATTTTTCTCCAAAATTTTTTTCTTTTGGTGTGTTGTGACTCTCCAAAACTTCAACTGAGTGATGACAGGCGCTGATACGTCTCGTTCAGGAGTCTCTGTGGTTGCTTGACCAAGAAGCAAATCCCTTTATTTCAGATTAATCAGATCATTGGAGATGAGAGTTAAATGCCTTGAGTTAAGACAAGCCTCGATTTGGGCAGCGAGAATTGATAATTCTTCGAAAAAGAGTTCGTGATTGGCCACACTTGATTGGTATGTATTTTCAATTATCTTCTGTTGCGCAATATCGGATGATGACGTCATCACTGTTCTTGAGAAATTCTTGTATGGAAGATATTTCGTTGAGGGCAACAACGAAGTTTGATGCATGTCTTTGGTCTTCCACGTACGTATGTGAAGCCGGCCCGAATTCCATTCTTTTCGGCTCTTCGAAAAATTAAAAAAAATTTGGATAAAATCAAATTCCATGCTAGGATTTCACATTTTTCTAGAGTCAAAATTATCTTGATATTATCCAACGGATTTTTTAAGGGCGGTATAGTCGAGTATTTTTTTTATATCGTATCGTTGGCCAATAGGCTTTGGAACCTTTAGCGAGTTGATTCATCTTACTTTGCCACTTTTAAGACGCGGGAATCGTTTTTGGATCCGCGTAGTATTTCAAAGTTTGATTAATAACAAAATCTCATCTGGCAGTATTAATTTATATTTGGGCGAGAAATCTTTAGACGGAACTGGATGGTCAATAGAAGGATTGAAATCATCAATTGCATCATTAATTTTTTCTAGCGTCTAACGCAGTTTCAGGGAAACTATGAACCCTTAATCGGTCGCCAATTATTTTTTGATATAAAATCCAATCTGCATGGATATTTAGTCATAAGACTTAGTAGAGGGGTCATATGAAGTAGCGACAGTTGCTAACTGGGATTGAACTATTCGATATAAACATACCCAATGTACTGTAGATCTATATTGTTTTGAAAATAAGTGGGAGTATCTGGATAGTGTAAAATGCTGTTAGAGTTACTGTTTATGAAGTCAAATTGTTAAAAGTCCCCACTCTGTATGAAATCCGATTTTGTATTCATCAGTCCGTTAAAGTCGTGCCTAAAATTATTGTGACTGGAGTATGGAGTGTAACAACATGTAATCTTTATAATGTTCCGGTCGGTAGAGGCACAAATGCAGTCGTTCCGGTAAATATAGTAATGGGATATGTAGAAAACTAAATCAGGTTTAAGATGAGTCTGTGTAATTAGCATAACGTCAATAATAAATTTGTTAAGGAAATAAATTACCTCATGTTTTTTCTTGCTCACGCTTCGCGTTTTCCAACAATATTATTTCGAACTACTTTGTTGATCAGCTTGTCGTGTGTTGATAGAAGATGTGCTGAACTGGAGTATATCAGCAAAAGACGGTCGTGCGGTGTGTAGATGTACCTCCGGGGTAGTTCTTTGTTTAACATTTTGACTGTGGTTTACCAGATTTCGTGGAATTTTTTTGATTAATTTTCTCCCTTATTTGAAGAAAGTCGGACCGTTTTGACCAAATCACGAAACAAAATAGATGGCACAATCATTTGATCTATTTTTATTAGGCACACCTTTTGTGATGTTTGATGGTTTAAGTCCCCAGCTTCTGTGATGTTGTTTTTACCACCATCAATTGGCAAGGATGGTAAACCTAGGACAACATATCTAGAAGTTTTATTTTCTTCAAGCGTATACGAAAAAAATTCCGCATTAACACTTTTCAGTTCTTCTGGGAGACTTTTACAATGTTCGACTTTTAAAAACCACAATTGGAGGTAATTTTGTTTGCTTATTTTTATTGCCTTCTGATGAATCATTTGTGCTGTTAAACGACCTTTGCAATAAACCATCAATTTTATTGCCTGTTAGTATAGGGTATGAAAACGGGAGGACACCAGTCCCGTTATTTGACTTTTGATTGCTATCCATAGTAGATTTATGTTTCTTAATCAAATTTGATAACTTTCACTATCGCACAGTTCACTATATGATTGCCTTTTCAGCATCAGTTTGATAAATCTAACTTTACCACTTTAGGGAATGTCTAAGATTAATTGTTTTTATTTTATCTGGCACGTTTATTCGAAAAGTAATTCAATTACAATTATTTGAACACGTTTTTGTTTTTGTAAAAAAATACAGTAAAATTTATGTCTGTACTCAAAGAAATACAAATATGAACTGGGCGGGGCGAAACGAATATCATCAACAGTGAATCAGCATATAAAACAACAAACTGGTTTTTGACAAGGACGAAATTGTACAGAGCCGATCTACTCAATTGCATCATCATCGGATACATTATCGACCACCACTATACCTACTTTTCATATACTTGCTATTATGTGCATTCGATTCAATCAACAGAAGCGCAATGTAGAAAGCGCTCTGCGCAATAGGCATAAATAAGAAAATAATCGAACTTCAAAGAAATGTACAGTGCGAAATACTATTACACAAGTGGAGATAGTCGTATATGTGTGCTATCTCCACGACTATTCCCTATAGCACTAAACAGTGTGATGCACAAACTAGATAATAAAACACCGAATGGCAGTAGAACCCGCAGTAAGATCACTCAGTGATCTGGACTAGAGCCCCGCGCGGATGCGGTTTATCGTATTGGCATTCGATTTGCATCCGCACTCGCGAAAAATTTTTAATTCTGTATCCACACTCGTCCGCATCCGCAAAACCGTCTTTTTATGAATTTGATTTACGTTAAGTCTCAACCAGTGAACACACAAGAGTTTAAGTTGTATTCTGTTTCAACCACCAGGTACGACCACTAGTATTTTAGGAACCGATTGTTTAATTGGACTTTACTATTTTTGGGGGACGGCGCGTATCAAAGAGAGAAAATGTGATAACTAAAGGATGGTTAAATTTTAAGGACGTTGAATGTGAACCACACCTAAACGTCAAGTTTATTTCTGCATTTAATTTGACATTTCTCAATTCAGACTAACTCAATTTGAACCATGAAAAGATACACAATCGAGCAACGCGTTAAAGTTATTCAGGCATATTATGAAAATGGGCGTTCAAATCAAAATGCATATCGCGCACTTCGTGATTTTTTCGGTCAATTTAATCGTCCAAATGTGCGTACAATCGGAAAAATCGTGCAGAAATTTGAGCAAACCGGGTCTGTAGGAGATTTTAAAACTTCAGTGCATGCTCATACAGCTCGCACAGCAGAAAATATTGCTGCTGTTCGCGATAGTGTGGCTGAAGAGCCGTCCACCTCAACTCGTCGTCGTGCCAACAATTGCACCTCTCACGCTCGTCCTTGATGAACATTATGCATAAAGACTTGCATTTACACGCTTATAAGGTGCAATTGACTCAAGAACTAAAGCCTCTTGACCATTCCAAACGTCGTCATTGGTCAGAATGGTGGCAAAAAATGGCAACAGTAGATGATCAATTTTCGAAGAAAATCATCTTCAGTGATGAGGCACATTTTCACCTCAGTGGATTCGTCAATAAGCAGAATTGCCGCATTTGGGCGAATCATAATCAAGAATGATTGTCGAAAAACCAATGCACTCACAAACAGTGACTGTTTGGTGCGGTTTATGGGCTGGCGGCATCATCGGGCCGTATTTTTTCCAAAATGGGGCCGGTCAGGCAGTTACTGTGGACGGTGCCACTTGCCACACAGCTAACGAAACAATGGCTCTTTTGCGCGACAAATTTAATGGCCGTGTTATCTCACGTGGTGGCGATGTCAATTGGCTGCCAAGATCATGTGATTTGACTTCTTTCTTTGGGGTTATTTGAAAGAAAAGGTGTACGTCGATAAGCCAGCAACAATTCAAGAGCTAAAGGATGAGATAATTCGGCACATTAACGGCATAGAACCTCAATTATGCCTAAGCGTCATCGAAAATTTGGACCATCGGGTGAAGGTGTGCCACCGAGGTCGCGGCGGCCATTTGGCCGATATTTTGTTTCATGCATAATTGAACCATACCATATTATCATAATAAAAAGAATTGACAATAATTTCCTAAATAGTTTGTGTTTTATTCAAAATCAACATCGGCCCTTAAAATTTAACCACCCTTTATTTCGCCACACACGTCAAGCAACCATACTTTGCCTTAGTACAAATTTGGGTGACTGCATGGTAACAGTACATAAGTAATTGATAAAATGGAAGGAGAAAATGAGATCATCACGCTTCCTGGTATGCCAGTATGCGATTATGTATCATCACGCAGCAGTTAGGTTTTTTCGCAATCGTGCGGATAATCCGCAAAATGCGGATAATATTTCTAAATACGCATCCGTGATATCATCAATTCCCGTGTCGATTGTATCGAGTTACTAGCACGTATCCACTTGTACGCTCCCGAACGTCGAATGCGTGAACGTGATGGAGCTTTATTCATCGATCGAGCCGTAACGAACTACGGTCTTTCTGAACCAATTCCGAGGGCATCGCAGGTGTTCAACAAGATCTACGGAGCTTTCGATTATTAGTCTAGAAATTCATTCAAGAAAGCTTTATACAGGGTGGGTCATATAACATTTTTTTTGAACTAGCGGTTATTTTGAGTGTGGTAAGGGTTATGTCACTTCTGATTTGATAGCAAATTAGTTTTATCCTCCCGCTGAACGAAAATGGTTGTGTCGCTTGAACAACGCTGGGAAATATTGAAACATTACTTCGAAAATCATGGTAAAAATATCATATTTTCGGATGAGGCGCATTTCCATCTTGGCGGCTATGTAAACAAGCAGAATTGTCGCATTTGGGGCACGGAGAACCCACACGTGATCGTAGAGAAGCCGATGCATCCTCAACGAGTGACTGTTTGGTGCGGATTTTGGCCCGGTGGCATCATTGGACCATTTTTCTTTGAAAATGAGCAAGGAGACGATTTTTTGCTCCCGGCACTTGAAGAGGAGGACATAGGCAACATCTGGTTTCAACAAGACGGCGCTCCGTGCCACACAGCAAACGTTTCAATTGATCTTTTGCACACTGGCTTCGAAGATCGATTTATCAGCCGAAATGCTGATGTGATTTGGCCGCCTCGGAGCTGTGATTTGACGCCGTTTGACTATTATCTTTGGGGTGCCGTCAAAAATAAGTGTTACGCCGATAAACCAGCAACGATTGACGCTCTCAAGAACAATATTCGCATTGCCGTTGAAGACATAATGCCGCATACCATTGAAAATGTGCTCAAAAATTGGACCGACCGTATGAGGTACGTCAAGGCCAGCCGAGGCATATAAATGAAATAGTATTCCATAATTAATCGGAAGGATTGTTCTTTACAATGAAAAAATAAATTTGAAAAAACATTGAGAACTTTTTGTTTTATTGCATTTAAAGAAAAATCATTTGGCCCACCCCCTATAATCTTTTGTAGTCGAGCTCATAATTTCTTTTTTTACCAATTGTTTGGTTGTGCCGATTGTAGTCACTGTAGGCACCATTTATAAATAAATAAATAATCTGAACAACTCATAACATCTGTAATTTACAAAACCACAAACATGCAGCAGCAAATCCAGAAGTAACAGAGCCACAGAAAGTTTGCCTCAAAATTTAGGTCACAAAGGAAATGATGCTGAACATGAACACCAACATGAATCATTATTCCAGCCCATTTACAAAACTAGAAACAATCATCCGTCCTATCAATAAACACAAAGCTACGAATGTTCAATGCGTATCTAAAATCAGTACCGCCGTATATTTATGGCTGCCAAAAACATAGAAACACACTCAGAAGATTACAAAAAGACTAAGGACACACTACAGGGTTTTAAACAAATTCCTTAAACGGTGATACGTTGCTTCTTGCAATTTAATATCACAAACAACAGGACATGCACTATGGGAAGAGCCTAATGCTATGACAAGGCACAAGGCTTCCGGTGCTACCGGAAGTGAAACAGTTTGTCAAAGCTTAATAGGATGGGATGGCGAAGTCCAGTAGAGGCTGCTAAATCGGGGAGATAAAGGCAAACAAATTATTTTGTTAACTTTCTCATAGGACAAATTCTCATAGAAATAGTAAATTCAAATTAAATGTTAACCAAGCCAAGACTATTTAGCATTTAATATTCACCTATGCGGGAATGAAAATTTGTTTAGGCGGATTCCTGCCAGTTGAATGTGAGTAAAATCGAAATGCCGTATCGTCGGGAAGGTTTATTTTCGACGTTGATACAGATAACGCCTAGGTCATAATTAGCCCTCATGCATAGCATTGTCGTTCTGTAAGCATCGATGTTTTTCTTAAATGTATTTTTATTCCTTCTAATCAGAATATTATTTTTGAAAGAATGGAGGAGCTGCGTGTTTTCTAAAGAGAACCTAATCATTTCTGGCACAAACTTTATATCATTTTTAAAGAGATAAATATTTTCTAATAAGCAGGCACCAGATTTTGCACGAGTAATATTAATTTCCAAATATATCAAACCTCCGAAAAGAAACATATACAGTCATATACAGTCCCATTAGCTTTCAACAAAGCATGTCTAAATTATAGCTTATGTTTACGAAATACCTAACTGATCGAAATAAAAGTACGACCAACTAAAGCTGATGTTCCACAGTATTTGGTGGTTGCTATTTGCTGCTTACACAAGTAACGGGTGCGCCATCTTTTATGTCGAATGTAAACATTGAATAACTTAATTTGGTCTTTCACAATTTATTTGGACTAGTTTTTGAATAGAACATCAATTAAGTGGCCGCCTTTATTGGCAAAAGCTAAATGTGCCCTGTTTGCTGCGTTTTTCATTACATTTTCGAGCATCTGGGGCAGTACAGCGATTATTTCGAAACGAATGATTGCTTTCAGCTTGTCAATGGTCTAAGACTTGCTGGCGTACATTTTGGTTTTCAATGTTTTTTTCTTTATTAGTTACAACTGAGACTGTGCTCATCTAGCAATTTATGTTTCACATTTACAAATTTTACATTTCTTAAATAATTCTGATTTGTTGGGGTGAAACCCAATGGGTAGTCCCAAAATTAATTAAACCTATTTAAAATAATAATTTTAATTTGGTATGTTTACTAGGTCAAGTGGCCTTTGAAGTCTTCTTTCAATGACAGGGTTATCTATCATAAGGCGAATAAAGGGGTTTCCATGTTCCTGGAGCCTTATTTCGTGTTTGGTGGCGTGCTTTTTTTATTTCATCTTTGATGTATTCCATCTGTAAGTCCCTGTGAAGGTCTTCATTTCTTGTGTACCACGGAGCATTTACGATGCTACGGAGAACCTTGTTTTGAAACGTCTGTATCATTTTGGCGTTTGTTTGCTTAGTACATCCCCAGAGTTGAATACCGTAGGTCCATATCGGTTTCAGTATTTGCCGATATAGCAACTTGTTGTATATTGTAAGCTCAGAGCCTCTACCTATGAGCCAATACATTTTTCTGAACTTAATGTTAAGTTCTTCTTTTTTCTTTTTGACGTGCTCTCTCCACTAGAGCTTGGCATCGCGAGTCATGCCCAGGTATTTAGCTTTGTTTGCATATGGCACCGGTCGTGAGTTAATTGCTATCGGTAGATGGGAAGCCTTTTGATATGTAAAGGTAATATGTGTGGATTTCGTCTCATTAAGTTTGATTCTCCAGCGCTTAGTCCAGTTACAAACCGCATTGGTAATCTTCTGGAGTTTGCTCGTTGCATCAGCAACATTACTTCCAATCGCCATGATTGCTGTGTCATCTGCAAAGGTGGCTATGGTTCCTTCATCTGTTGTTGGAATATCCCTTGTATATAATAAATACAGGGTTGGTCCTAAGACACTCTCCTGTGGGACACCGGCAGAGATTTTCTTTAGTTCGGAGTATTCATCCTCATATTTCACACGAAAATGTCTATTGGATAAATAAGATCTTAGTATGGCATAGAATTGCCTCAGCAGATCTCTATGCAGCTTGCAAACTTGGAGAATACTTTTTTGCGTTCTAACGTTCTTTCAATAACGGTGGTGATTCTATGCACCTATTCAATTGTGGAGTGCTTTTCCCTGAATCTAAATTGATGTGGAGGAATTAGTTGTCGGTCCTCAATTATTGGTTTAAGTCTTTTTACTAATAACTTTTCAAAGAGTTTTGACATAATTGGCAGCAATGAAATTGGCCTGTATGAAATTTTATCGTTAGGTGGTTTATCAGGTTTTGCTATCATGATTACTTCTGCTACTTTCCATTGCCACGGAACATATTTTAACCGAAAGCTTGCATTGATTATGTGTAATAGCTTACGAAATCCTTTATCTGGTAGAGCCTTGATTATTTGGCAAGTAATCAGGTCATATCCTGGGGCTTTTTTAACATTCATGTTGCTTTTTACTTCTTCTTTTAATTCTTTGAGAGTTACTGGGCGTATATCAAAATCATCTAGCTTTTGGATTGACATTATATGTTCATTGACCGTTTGCGGTAGTGGTTGGAAGGTATCCTCGAGATACTCCGCAAACAGATCAGCCTTCTCTTTAGGACCACTTGCCCAGGTTCCAACCTCCTTTTTAAGTGGAGGCACTTGCATTTTGGGTCTTTTGAGTCCTTTCTTCGCCTTCCACAGAGAATAATCAGAATTTTTTTCATCGGTCATCTAACTAGATATCTGTTGAGTGATGCATTTTTAACTTCTTTAAGAAGAGATTTGAGACTGTTACCCAAATTGTTTTGTTGTCCGGTGTTCTAGTTATTTGCCAGGTTTTACATCGACGTCGTTTTTGCCTTACCAACTCTCTAACTTCCATTGGGTAGGATATGTTAAGCTTCTTCTTATTTTGTATAATGGGGGTTCTAATTCATCTTCCAACTGGTGGAGAATTCTTATCGGCACCTGAAGATTGATTTTTTCCTCCAATACCTCACGAAAGAGGTCCCAGTTTGTTTTTGAATTTATTAATATGGGTGCACTCTCCCTTTGAATTACCATTTCACTGACTGTCATGATAACCGGGGAATGATCCGATACTTTGAGAATTACTGTCTTCAATGTGAATGTAGTTCTGGGATATACCTCTTGCTACAAAAAAGTCTATTAGGTCAGGTATCTTCGTTTCGTCACTGGGCCAGTATGTAGGGGAACTACCAGAGTAAAATTGACATTATGATGTCTGCCCTACTTGAAGCAATTCTTTACCTTTTGACGTCGTAAGTCTAGATCCCTAATAAAATAAAATCACGTTCAAGCGATTTAAATAGTTTAAGGTAGTCCTCCCTTTTCAAGTTATGCCGGGGAGGACAATATACTGCAGAGACAGTAAGCTGTCTGTGTTTAATTTGGATCCTTACAGTAGTGACTTGCATTGTTTCTTCTTCGATATTTGATTCTAGATGGTGTTTTATATTTTCGTTTATTAGTAATGCCGAACCACCTCTTGCTCTTTCCGCTGGATGATTGGAGTGATATAAGTTATAACCCCGTATTTTAACAAACGATGATTTAACTAGATGGCTTTCAGATATTAAGAAAATGTCGATTTTTTCTGAATTTAAAAATATTTCTATTTCTGGAATATGTTGCATAATGCCATTCGCATTCCAGATTGCTATTTTGAAAGTTGTGTTCTTACTTAACATTTTTTGTTGGATTGCGTTGAGGGAGTTGCATTTTCTTCAGTTGATCAAGTATCATGTTGTTCAGATTACTTTGGTCATCTAGCCGCTTTGTAATAGCGGCAATGCTGTTCATAATGTTTTCCATAATTTGGTTACTTTCAGAGCCCATATTTTTGATTCAACCTCAAACCTTCCACTACCTGCTCAAATGAACTTCTTTGCCCTGTATTGCTTGGTTGTGGGGTTTGATCAATTTTTGTAGTTGTTTAGGAACCTCACAGCCTCGATAATTAGCCGGATGTTGGCCCTTACAATTTGTACACTTGGCTGGCACATCTCTGCCTATTGTACATGCCTGGAGAAAATGATTACCTGAGCATTTTACACATCTTGGATCCCGATCGCAATATATCGACCGCAATATATTCCCGAATTGGATATTTGGGTGTGATTAAATGCCTGGCATTTCTTGTATTGGGGTATGCGTGTTGTGGTTCTCCTCATTGGTTCAATTTTCACCTTCATGTGAAGGATTCCTTTTATTCCATAAATGGTTTGAACATCCTTTTTGTTGTCAAATACCAGCATAAAAAGAGGGAGTCCCCTTTTACTAATAATTTGGTTTCCTTCCTGAATTTCTGTTCTCTCTTTTTTAACAATATTCACAGCATCTAGTATTTTAAAACCTTTATTTTGTAAATCTCCCATTATTTCTTTGCTTGAGCAAGTGTGATGCAAACCTCTTGCCATGACTTTTATAGGTCGAGCCTGTTTGTTTTCGTAAGTGAACCACTGGTACTAACTATCTGAGTCCAGAGTATTAATTTTCCAAACGTCATTATTTAACGCTATTACCTTATAGTCTTGGTCAGTAACCGATTTCATCAGTGACTGAATTTCTGGGTAACTGGTTACACCCACAATATTTATTGGTGGGGGTGATTTTTCTTTCGGTTCCACCAAATTTGGTGTAATGTTCTTGGTAGATTTACTACCTTTTACTTGATTGCCTTTGGGTAGAGCATCGTTTGAATCTGGACTAGATTGTTCCCTACCATTTAATTTCTCAGCCTCAGGTGACGATTCAGCTTTTATTTTCTTACTCTTCCTGGACTGTTTTTTCTTCTTTAGGATCCAGTCCGTCTCTCTTTGTAATTCATCTTCATTGCAGTGGAACAGATGAGTTTGTCTGGTTCAATGCTTCCTATATCTTCTTTTGAATCCCGATTCGTTTTTAGGTTTTCATTTTCTTGCTTTAGATACTCAATTTCTTCGCTTAGTTTGGCAAATAATTGCTCCATATGCTAGCCTCGCCAAGAGATTCATATTCTCCTTTTCTAGGTCAATAGCTGTTTTACTAGATTCGGCTATTTGCAAAGTAAAATTTCCGGTTTTCAAATAACCTCACAAAAAGAAGAAGAGGTCAAATCTGGAGTCTCTCGCCTCTTTTTGACAGCAGACGTCCTATTTTCGTTGCAGAAACCTTGTTTCAATTGCATTTGGCATGTCGCACCGTCTTGTACGTACATAATGAACCAACACCGATATCGATTTCAATTGACTGTTTCGTTTTCTCTGCAAAAATATGGCCCAATGATGGTTTTGGCACAAACGCCGGCCTAAACAGTACTTAGATTTTCCTAGTTGGTTTCTAAATAGCATGCTATACATAAAACTATAAGGGGCAAAATAAAGCCATAACTCGTATCAGAGCCATACCTACACATCCTATTTGATCATTCACTTTTCAAGTAAACACAAAAAATAAAATCCACGACAAAAAACAAATTTTCAAATAAAAAAGTACTGAATTACTGAGTCAATACTAAATACTGTGCAATTTCGATGGTTTGCATATTTTAAATGTGTAAACGTATTTCAGAAAATCGACAAACAGATGTCAGTGGTGGAAATGAAAAAGAAACTTCCATAACTTGCGGTTCGTATCCATGATTTAAAAAATCAGTGTATTTATGGTGTCTTGAATATAAAAAAATGTGTAATCGAATTATTACACAAATATGACGTTCACACGTTCTTTCTGCATAAATTCTAACAAAACAATAACAACTTAAGATAAATATCATTTACAATTATGAACCGTCATATAGAATGGAATATTTCGATTTAAACATGTTTGAAATTTTAGAACGCAATAAATAAGAATTATTTGTGTGCAAAATTCCTGCATTACATTTCAAAAGGCGAAAAACGCTAAAGTACTTCTGACTACATCCAGATGCACATTTTTACGCTTAAATTCATCCGATTCATAATTATGGCACATCAAGGAAGAAGCTCCCATGTAGAAATGTAATAATACAAATTCGATTTTGAAGATCCCACTTAGATTTGGACAGAGCCCAGCCATTCTAACTCGGAGAGCTGAATTGAACTTGAAATTTCTTTATTGGCCGGTGATCAAATTTGGTTGGTAAGATGGGGTTGTGGTGATCAAAAAATATGTTTGGGTGAAGTGGTGAAATTTTACTACTCTTGATATATGTAGGAACTCCTCTTTTCTTACTAAGTTGAGATCAAATTCGCGGTTTGAGACAATACTGCGATTCTAACCTATGGACGAAAACCTAAGCTTTTCTAAGACTCGCATCCTAACCGATTAAAATCAAATTTGATTTGAAGGGTACACATTTCAAATTAATGATTGTTTTGGAATTTGGCCATTTAATCTTACCGAACTCATAATAATATTCCTTTAAGGCATGATATAATTCCTTCTCTTCTTCGTTGATATGTTCGATTTAAATTTTTGAACTTCCCTTAAGACTGAACCTTAAAGCCTTAAAACTGTTAGAATTACAATCTCTTGATTGCAAATAAGCTTGGTCAAAACTTCATCGAGTTTTCTTAATGAAATCCCAATTGTATACTACAAACAGAATTTGGTCATAATCCATCCAGCATGGCCAAATCTCTGAAGTTTATAAATATCCATCAAAAGACGATATTCCACATGGCTAAATTCCACAAACTACCCAAAAATATTGAATTTCAATCTCGTTCTACTAAGCATGATCGGTCAAGACATGCCCAAGTTCCATTCAATTAGACCAAGTGGCAGTCATTTGATATGATCAGATTTTTTTCTTTATCTCTAATTTAGGGGGATATGGCGTTTCCTAGGCCTGACCATCCAACTCTGTTTGGCGTTATAGCTTAAATTTCCACTTGCGCGAGCTATTTTCACGTTAGAGCTGCATCTTCACTTACGCTTTCCTATTTCAGTCGCAATGACTTCTTGATTCGTTTGTCAAGAAGCTCAACATTTGTTCACCTCAGTATTCTCCCAAGACATTTATTTACAATCACCTGCAGCTTATTGATGATCTTACGTGTATGTTGAAGGTTTCGCAAGTGCACGTAGCAACACAGATTTCACATACGAATTGAATATTCTTAGCTTGGCATTGTAGGATAGGACAGATGTGTTCCAGACTTTGTGTCACATGTTGAATGTGGCTCTGGCTCTGTTGATCCGCTTATTTATGTCTTCATCTGTTCCACCCGTTGTCGCAAGTCTACAACCAAACTATACAAATTCTTTGACCTCTTCTATGTCTTCTTGGTTTACATATATCGGCCACGATATTTGTGTGTTTAGACTCGACTTGTAGGTTTTCCTGATATTTATTTTGACGCCAACCCTTATACCTAGAACTGTTAGCTTCTCTACTTTCTGTTGCATGTCGGGGTGTTTGGGTGTTAGTAGGCATATATGCCGTTGTGGGAGGCAATATTCAACTTTCTTTTGACATTAACCAATACTATACTAGGGTCAGAAGTGGCGAGAGTACGTATCCTTGTCTTTCTCTTTGACTGTTGTAGTTTGATTCACTTTGTTTGCCTTGGTATTGTACTCGTTTATCTACTCCTCTGTACAAATCCTCGTATAAGTTCGATTAATTTCTTTGGGATCCCCATTTCACACAAAGTGTGTTCCATATAGCGCTCCTATGAATTGTGTGGAATGCCACAAAGCCCATCAAGAGTGATGATAGTGACGAATTACTTAGGCTACTCAATGATGCGAGTTGGCATGATCTGTGTCACTTCGTCCTGGTCTGAAGTCAGCTTGTTAATTTCGAGTTGATTGTGGGTGAAATTATGCCCAGGATGATCATTGCTAATATCTGTATGCTGCTCTATATACCCCGCCAATTTTTGCATTTTATCAGATCACCTTTCTTGAGAATCGTTATTGTCGAACCGGAAGTCCAACTAATGTTATTGCTGGTATTAGAACTCTTGCAGCCGTCGATATATCTACTTTGATTATTTCAGCTGGTATAATGCCCGCTTCAGTGGCCTTATTCTTTATTTTAGCAATGACTCTCAAATTTCCCGCTCCGTTGGTGGATATATGTTGATAGTGTCGTCACTAACACCAGGTGTTTTTGTTGTTCTCCGAAATATTCTTCCATCTCAGCAATTGTGCTTCATCTGTTGTTAAGATTTGGCCAGATGCATCCCTTGTTGGTGGTATATTGGTGAATTTTCTACTTGGCCGGCATACGCATTGATGAAGTGCGTGCAAATTCTGGGTTTCTTCACATTTGCAACTTGAGTTGTCGGTGTTCTTCAATTTTTTCCCAACTAATCCAAGGTTGGCGTCTGTTTGCGACTATATTCTTGGCACCCGAGTGGTTGGTACCACCTGTTTCGATATAGCTTCTTGAAATAGTTTCCACTGTTGCACGACACTGAAGGCTTCTGGATTGGTTGGGAAGTTTTTTTTGTCTGCATCTTTCAATCTGTCGGTGTTAAATTTCTTCCGATTTGTCTTGATGCGTTTTACAGCGTTTTACAATGGCGACTTAATTTACAACTAAGACATTACCAGTTGGTATTGGTCACTCACTGTGAATGTCTGCACCTCTCATTGCCCTGACATCTTGTGGATTATTTGTGATTTCCATGTATATTTGGGTATGTTGTTTTTGTTTAAAAACCTACCGCCGCCTTCTGTGAATAGCAGTGGTTTGTGACGCAGAAGTCAATGAGTCGTTCTCCATTATTATTACGCACAGAGCCTCTAAAGCTTGTTATGTTGGTTGTCAGTTTTTGCATTAAAATGTCTTTCTTTTGTATTATCTGTTTCGTGTTTACTTCACTACTACTGTTTTACCTTCTTACATCAGTGAGGCCAAGAATTTCGATTTTGTAACGTTTCATTTCTTTCGCTAATTGTTCCTGCCCTGATGCTTCTGTTAGTGTTCTCATGTTTAAATTTCCGATTCGTGTCCGTGTACGATAGCTGAGAATCGATATTTGTGTTTATCGATTTGCAGTTTGTGTTATTTTTTCTAGTATTCGCTTCTGTAATCATTTTTAGCTCCAGGGCTGCTGAGTAAGGCTAACTTCGTCTGTGATGTTCTCAAGCAATCACCCCAATTTGTAGTTACCCAAGCAATGGTTGCCTGACGTTGGTGATGAACTTTTTTCGTCTTATATATCTCTGCCACTTAGTGTTTCACTAGAACAGTGAACGATGATCTTCAAACTGATTACTGAAATTTTCAGGAAGTTTTCGGTGATGATGCAGCACGCTGGCCGGCAAAATCCCTAATAGTTTCCCATTTTCGCACGTAATTTAGCTAGTTCTTCTCCTTCGTTGGCGGTACATTCCTTAAAGGGATGCATCGGACACAATAACCAAGTGTTTCAAGGTCATGTCCGTTCATCAAATCAGCGGCGTTCTACCGTCGTTGGTACCGACTCCAGGGCCTGTTTTTAAGTTCAATTTTGAGAACGTAGACCATGTCCGACTCATTTTAATGGTTGACCCAAGTTATCAGCGTCCAAGACTTATTTCCAAATGTGACTGCTGGTCTTGCGCGATATATTGCAAGACTTTAAAATTCCAATGTCAGCGTAGAACGCTCGGTAAACTGCTGCGATCTGCGATTTTATACATCCAGAGACTATGTGTATTGAAAATTTACCGCCGACCCCAAGTATTTAAACTATAAAGCTTTCGGTAGAGTGTGCAGCCTGCGCTATATAATCTGGTGAATGACATTCTAACGATAAAATGAATAGAATTGCTACTATTGAGTGTCCTTGCCGCCCTTCTGATGCTACTTCTAAAGCCTCTGACAGCATGCCTTCGACTATCACTTTGCTTTTAAATAATTTGCACATTTGGTAATCACCAATTTTATTATTATTGGCGAGCCTCTATTTGACTGCTAAAAATAGAGAAAAAAAATGATTGATTGGACGAAAACCGTCCTGGGAGTCGCCCAACGTGAGATTCGTTCAAAATCATTAATATGTTTAATGCTAGAAAAGTACAGATGGTTCCCCAATGAATACTGTCCTCATTGCCGATTTGTGTGTTGAAGTCATCCAAACCAATCATTAAATCGCCGTCAAGGTATTGTTACTTTATCCGTAGTCACTATGATCAAAGACGTTGTTGTCAATAAGTATAGTTTCTTAGTAGTATGGTTGGATCGATCGTCTACCGAAATGCCTGACCGGAGAGTTGATGGATGCTCTCAGGGCGGTTTAAGCTTAATACATTCGAAGTTTCAAATTTTAAATCGTTGTCTTTGTTTCGTGTCCAAAATTGTTATGATAATCCGATTTTATTTTCCGACGCTTTTACGAGGGCTGTCGTAAAAGTTTTTAGAAAAATTAATAAAAAATAAAAATTGTTCATCAAAAATGTATTTATTGCTTTTCAAAATATTCGCCTTTAAGATCTATACACTTTTGCATACGCTCAATGCATTTGCCAGTCCGAAGATCATGGTTTTTGAACGCTTCAGGCGATAAAAATTGTTGTCCACGCATCTTATCTTTGATTGTTGGGAACAGGAAGAAGTCATTGGGTACCAAGTCGGGGCTGTAAGGCGGATGCCCCATCAATTCGATCGTTTGTGTGAGCTCGCATTATCGTGATGCAAAATGATTCGCCCTTATGGATTGATTTCTTGCAATTTCTTGAAAACCTCGGGCAAACAAATGGTCGTATACCAAGCTGAATTGACTGACTTTTGATTTTCCAGAGCCGCAGTAGTCACATGGCCGGTTTTCGTGAAGAAACAAGGTACTATTTGCTTCCCAACGCTCCGAACTGGCACAACTTTTGTTAGTTTTTCTTCGAATTGGAAGACCCAAACCGTCGATTGCCCTTTTCTTTCCGTCTAATATGCATATATCCATGACTCGTCACCTATCACGATCTTGTATACGTTTTTGAAAGTATCTTCAACGAATCTTTCGAGCATTTGGCGGTACCAATCGACACGAACCTTTTTTGTCCAACGAATTGAACGTGCTCATAGCACCTTTAAATGTTCATGTAAGATCGTATGTAATCTGGTGTTCCTAATGACTAGGCATGACTCAACTTCACGATAAGTCACATGACGATCCTTCTCAATCAGTTTTCTCAAAGCATCGATTTTTTCTGGCACAACAGCTATTTTTGGACGACCTTCACGAGGCTCGTCTTTGAGTGAACGTCGTTCGTATTTAAATTCATTGTACCAATTATAAACGCTAGCCAAGGATGGTTCTTCGTCACCAGAAGTCGAATGAAGTGAATGGAGGCACTGTTTCGAAGCATTTTTTCACTGAATTCAATTTTTCAAGTAAATAAAAAAGAATATTGCGATGCAAACTGACAGATGATTTCTGAGATACATAACCTCCAAAAATGTTAAACTTTTTGACTGACATAGAGATTTGCATCGGAAAACACTAGTATTACCATTTTCGAAAAACTTTTACGGCAGCCTGGGTATTGAAGTGACGAAACAATTGTTTTTTTGTGTTGGTTCGTTAGCGTTCGTTAACGTGATAGTTACCGCCGACCACTGCGAGGAAATTCGGTAGATTAGTGTGCAATACGTCGCAACCCTTAAAATTTCATCTAAATGTTTATTTCAGGGTTTGATGGTCATCAGGTTTGATTGCTAGACAAGAAGCAGTGATTAGATCATCTTGAACCTGTTGAAAAGTAATTTGAATTGCCTCACTTATTCTTTCTAATTCATAAAATTAAAAAAAAAATTAAAAAGACAAATATTCAGCTAAACTAACACTTACACTTTGTCGGAGCCTACCCTAACGATACTCGTTATTAATCGCATAACCCGGTAACTTTGTCTGTTTCAGAAATACTTTGCTTTTCTCTACTTTGTCAGCGGAATTAGTTGCGGACTGCAATGTGGTTGCTCCAGACAATAATGATGTTCTTAGCTTGTTGCCGAGACAGTCAGGAAGTCGTCCAGATAGGCAAACACTCGATCATATAATTAGAATGACCGTAAGCATCGAGGAGTAGCTTACACAATGTTTTCCGCTTTTCTCAACAACTCCATCTAGTATCACAGATTTATTGAGCAGTAGGTGACACCGGATAATGCCAATATTTATCTTCATCGATTTTATACTCCAGTAAATGAGTTTTGCTAGCCCTTGCATGATGAAAATATGTTACTAAACAATTTTATATTTTCCGCGTATAAAATCCGGACCTAAATGCGCCTCATTATTTGCAATTTCTGACCACTTGCAGTGATTGTAATGTCGGTAAATAGCCGAATGATACGATATTCCCTTCCAAAATGTTCTCCGAATCAACACCTGCTGGCGCTGTCCACATATGGCGTACCGCTGATTATCAACATCATTTTCGAAATTAGGTGCTTCATAAGCCGAAGAGATTTGAAATATTTAAGAATCTGAATGAGAAGAACGGTAAGGTGAATCTTCGGAAACTAAGCGGTCTTGCAAGTCTTTCATCATTGACTCCCAATCAACAATGGGCATTTAGAAGCCTTACCGTGCAGAAAAGGTAGTGTCTGAAGCCAATTTTTCTGTACGCACTGTCTATGCGCACGAGAACGTAGAGTCCAAATGTAAATTCAAGATTTTTTTAGCATGTCGTGTGCTGTAAAGTGATCAAGCACATCAATGTGTTAGTGGTCTCGAGTGTAGCAAAATGATTTTATAAATTGTAGTACCCAATCCGAATGTGTTTAGGCAAAGTGAATGAGGTCGAATGTTCAAATTGTTGAAAACAGATTTTTGGTAGTGGAAAATAAAAGGCGGCTATCTCTTGTTACGAGTAAAACGGAAGTGAAGACATATTTCTTATTCAACCCAATTTATAATAATTCCCAACTAACAAAAGCATAAATTCACCCTATAAGCCAACACACCCACTTGAATTTACACTAGTTTTAGTCCCATTTCTCCTCGATATTGTAGATGTTTGGACATGGGAAGTCCCTTTGTTAATGCATCAGCAATCATCTAATCTGTCCCGATTGGATTTATTGTGATGACAGATGCCTCTACTTTCTCTTTCACAAAATGATGCCTGACATCGATATGTTTCGTACGAGGATGGTATGCATCTGTTTTCGAGAGATTAATTGCGTTTCGACTGTTACAAAAAATCGAAATCGCAGTCGGTCTGCTGAGTTCCACGTCCAATTTTCGAGGCCATAATGCTTCTTGACAGGCTGCCGAGACAGCCATATATTCGGCTTCAGTTGAAGCAAGTGCAACGGTTTGTTGCTTGCGTGATGACCATGTTAGTGCTCCTCCGCCTTTGAGAAAAACATAACCAGTGGTGGATTTTTCTCAGTCTGCATCACTAAAACCAGTAATGTTTTCTAATTCCCATCTGCGATATTCCAGCTTCGCACCTACTGTGCCTTTCAAGTAACGGAAGATCCGTTTCACTGCAACCCAATGGCTGGCCACCGCTTCTTGAAATTAAATTTTCTGCATGTCCCCAATTTCGGCTGTGCTGGTGTTGCAACAGGGTTAGATTGAGACATGTTGAATTTTTCCAAAATTTTGATAATGTAATCCTGTTGATCCAGCAATAAAAAACTTCCTCGATCCCTTGTAATTCGGAATCCCAAAATTCTTTGAGCTTCTCCTATATCTTTCATTTGAAAACGTTTGGACAGTTCGTCTTTCAAACCCGTGCTCTCTGTTTTGTTGATACTTAAAATCAAAAAATCATCGACATACTCGTATACCGCAACAAACAACTTGGAATTTCCGTCGATTTTATGGGGTGACTGACACGAAGTGTTACCAACTTCAGACTGTCATTGCTGTCAATCCAGCGATGACAGAGCACTTAAATTTACACTAATGACAGTTCATTCCATTGTTTACAAGCGAACAAAAGCATTTTAGTGGGAAATATTCAGAAAAAACTTATCCCCAATGGAGTTCGAGCGTAATAGTGTGATTGCTCTATATTTGGCTGGAACTGGCTCTATATTTGGTTGTTAACCAGTTAAAACATCTGCATGTGAATAAAATGTTTGTGTATCGCACCATAAATCGTTATAACGATATTGGCAGCATTGCAAAACGCCATGGTGGTGGACCGAAACGCACTGTAACACCGCCGGATATCATTCGGAAGGTGAAGGCCAAATTGACTCGGAATCCGCGCCGTAGCGGCAGAAAAATGGCTCGTGAGGCGAACATTTCGCTCGAACGGATGCAGCACATATTGAAAGATCATCTTGGACTAAAGGCTTTGAAATTTCATAAAACGCATGGTTTCACCGATGCTCAAAAAAAAGTTAGAGTGGAAAGAGCAAATGAGTTGTTAAGCTAAGTCACAGTTCGTTATTGAGCAATATGTGAACAAGCAAAACGACCGCATTTACTTGCCCGGCCGTTCACCGCCCGTTTTTTGGATCGTGGCATCAAGATAAATACTCAAATTTATCGAGATCATGTGTTCGAGGGAGCGTTGGAGCCTTGGGCATAAAAACATTTCGGCCACAGAGCCTGGAGATTTCAACAGGCCTCGGCGCCGAGTCATAAAGCGCTCGTCAATCAAGATTGGCTGAGAAACAACGTTCCGCGGTTCATTTTCACTGCCCAATGGCAGTAAAATAATACCAAAGTGTCGATCATCTCAAGCAAGTGCTTCGCCGGGAATGAATCAAAATACCGCAGAGCCACTTTCGTGCTGCATGCTATAGCTTTGTCGGCCGTTTGAAGGCCATAATCGCGGCTAAGGGTGGCCACATCGAAAACTGCTAATGCAATTCAAAAATAAATATTTGTGAACATTTTTTACTTTGATTCAATAAAATTTATCAAAAAATAAAAATTCTTTGGCGTTTTGTTTTGGTAGCACTTCGTGTCAGCCACCCTGGTCAGCCCCCATAATAGATACACCTATCAGCTTTAGATCATATCATGCCGATCTCTACCAACGCCTTGTCCAACTTTTGGTTCCAGGCACGGCCTGCTTGTTTTAATCCATAAAGTGCCTTGTTTAATTTACAAACTTGCCCTGTCCCATCCGCGAATCTTTCTGGTTGCAACAAATACACAGTTTCCCTCAATTCACCTTGAAGGAACGCAGACACTGCGTCTATCCATCTGCTCAACATTCATATCGTATTGAACAGCTAGTGCCAACAGATAGCGAATTGAGCTATACTTCACTACTGGTGCACACATTTCCTTATAATCCAGACCTTCACGCTGGGAACAACCCTTTACGACTTAAATCACTGCAGCTCAATGCTTCTTTAACACTAAGCGGATCGTTCGTCGATAACTCAATTAAGTGTCCTTTTTGAACGCCGACTATCATTAATTTCTGCAATATCTGGACAACAATCGCTATCAGAACCATTGTCTTGTGCGTCAACAACCGTTTCGTCACTGAAACATTCATCTTCATCGCCTATGGGCTGTCATTAACTCCCACATCATTTGACAACGTTAAAGAACTATGTTCTAAATGAATCTCCGATGAATCAGACGCAACTGGAGTGACATCCCTAACCACCGATTGTTCGTTATTTAACATTTGGAAGAATTGAACATCAACGTCGTTGTTTACCCTTTTTGATTTTCACAATAGCCAACCATTCTGCATTGTTGTGCTGTTGGATCTAGTTTTTGTCGACTTTGTTTTGTCGATGTACCATAGCCTTTGATCCAAAACCCCTCAAGTTCAACAAATCTGGTTGTCTTCCAGTCCAAACCGTCTCTGGTATCCGTCCTGACAACACCTTTGTCGGTGATCGGTTGATTAAATATACAGCCGTGTTCACGGCTTTGGCCCAAAAACGTTTCGATAACCCAGAATCAAACAGAAGACACCTCGTTTTTACGACAATTGTTCGATTCATGCGTTCACACAATCCGTTCTGCTGTGGGTTATATGGAATTGTCGTCTGATGCTGAATCCCCGAACTCTGAAGAAAACTCAGGAGTTCTTTGTTATAAAACTCTCCTTGTCTGTCCGCAACACTTTTAGTTTTTCTCCACACTGATTTTCGACAAATGCTTTACATTTTTTGAAAACCGACACTATTTCATCTTTGGATTTTAAGAAGTAAACGAACGTCTTGTGCGATTAATCGTCAACCAAGGAGAAAAAATAGCGCGATCAATTAATTGATTTCTCTTCCATGGGTCCGCACAAATCGGCATGAACCAATTCTAATTTATGATTCGATGATGAGCTCGATTTTCCGATGTGCATTCCTGACGATTTTTGCAACTCTTTCATATATTGGACGCACATATGTCCAAGCCGGCGATGACAGAATTCAATATTGTCCTCGACAACTGACCCGAATGAACAACACGCACTTTTATCAAAATCGAGTTTGTTCATATCCTTTCCTAGAGTTGCTGTCGCAATTAACTGATTACGCTTGTCAAAAATTCTACACTGGCGGTCATCGAAAACTATCACTTTACCATTCTTAGCCAGCTAACCCACAGAAAGTAAGTAAGTTTAGGCACACCTAAAGTTGACAATCGGGAACAATTTGTAATAATTTGCATATTATTTGTCATATGCGATGATGCGCAGGAATCGATAGACCATTCATCATGAATTTTTGTTTCATTTACCGCAAAAACTCCGTTTGGACGATCTGAAATGATCAATCTGATTACAGTTGTAGCATCTTAGTTTAAACCGCTTTCTATTTCCTTTTGAAATAAACGCTGTATTCACCGAATTTATGGTATCACCATACTCACTAATGAGTAATTTTGACTTTACGTACTCCCCCGTAACCTTCGTTTCAGAGCTTTCCATGACCATAATCATTTGTTGAAATTTTTCTGGCAAACCCGCAAGCAAAAAGTCGTTATACTACTGTAGGAAAAAAGTAGTAAGACTTTTTAATTTAAATTTCGCGCGGAAAACGAAATATTTTTTTTTCTTTGTTGGTATGACTGTCAGTGACTTCTGTGCCAAATGTCACATCAAAATAATCATTAGTGTTTAGTATACGCTTGCCTTTCTGAAGTACAAAAAGCGCGTTCTGCGATTTTTACAATGAGTGAAATTATTCAACAAAGAAGTTCCATTAAATTTTGTATTCGGAATTAATTTTGTGGTGCCGAAACGTTCAGAATGTTGCAAAAGGCCTTTGGTGATAATTGTATGTCGCGAGCAAGTGTTTTTGATTGGTACAAATTGTTCAAAGAGGGTCGAGATCGCGTTGACGACGAACCACGTCTAGGACGGCCATCAACATCAACTGATGATCAACACGTTAATAAAATCAAGGAATTGGTGCTCGAGAATCGACGATTAACAGTCAGAGACCTGACATCGTTGAAATATCAGAAGGATCAGTGAAAACGATTGGTTCTAAAATCACTCAATTTTTTGGAAAAACAACGTCGCCTTGACGTCTGTGAAACAATGCTTTCCGACTACCAGGATGTCATGAAACGTATTATAACTGGCGATGAGTCTTGGATGTATGCTTACGACCAGAAACAGACGATCAATCGGCCGAATATCGTGCCAAAGGTGAACCGAAGCCGAAAAAACCACGTCAAAGCAATTCAAAAATCAAGGTGATGTTGACAGTTTTCTTCGATTATCGAGGTGTGGTGCACTTCGAATTCCTTCCGACCGGCCAAACTGTCAATAAGGAATATTATTTGAGTGTTATGCGTCGTTTGCGCGAAGCTATTCGTAAAAAGAGACCGAAATGATGGGTCGACAACTCTTGGTTTTTACATCACGATAATGCACCTTCTCATACTGCATTGGTTTTACGTGATTTTTTGGCCAAAAAATCCACCCATATCGTTCCGCAACCACCGTATTCGCCTCATTTAGCTCCATGTGACTTCTGGCTGTTCAGCAAACTTAAACGACCGCTCCGGGGAAACCGTTTTGAGTCAATTGAAGACATTAAACGTGAATCGCTACGCGCATTGGAGGCTATTCCGGAAATTGACTTTAACGACTGTTTCGAGGATTGGAAAAAACGTTGGCACAAGTGTATTGAGGCCGAGGGGGGGGATTACTTTGAGGGGGACGAAATTTTGGTGAGATTTGGAGAAATAAATAAAGAATTTTAAAATTATGATCATAGTTTTTTTGCCCACAGTATTATACCACTCCATTGACGGACAATTTTCAAGTTTTGTGTTAATCATTTTTTCGCATCAAGGCGATTTTATTCGACAGTCCGTCAAGTTGGAATACTGTTCTTAATTTTTCCCACAACTCTTTTGAAGTTTCTAAACTCCGAATACGAACATAAATACTGGATTCCCGCTTGGCCTCCTTTATTTCATCTGCTGTCTGGTCTTTTCTCTTGATGCTCAATATACGATTTCATGGCAAATTCCCATTCATTATAATTTTTCTACTGGAACACTATTCGACGCTATGACTTGTTCTAGTTTTCGAATTTTTACTGACAATTTTTACTTGAATCCACAATAAAAAAAACTGCCATAAACCTGGGCCCAATTTATAATAATTCCCAACTAACCAAAATATAAATCCACCCTATAAGCCAATACAAATGATGCAATTTGGTTCCCAAACATAGTGCAGTGAGGCGTTGGCAATCCGCCTGGAACACGTCATCCGATTAGTGTAGAATAACGTGCAGAACACGATCTAAGTATCAACGTTAGTTGAAATTCAGAATTTAAGGTAACCGACCTTCCGTTCAACAAAAATTATTGATTGGTGAAAACTGGAAATCAAGTTTTAGATTATAAAACTTGCCTACCAAAGCGTCATAATTCTTCGTGCGCACCAACATCCGCAGGGAGTGACGATGGATGGTGTTTAGTATGCAGTGCGTCAATTGTGATTGCGAACAAATGATAAAGAAATATGACATTGAGTTTTGCACAAGCTTTCCGAAATTTACAACTTTTTAAAGAAAAATGAAACCGAAAAACTTAATGAATTCTTAAACGTGCAACTCATTAAAAGTAGTTTGTTCTTCATCTGCCGAAAACAAAAATATTTTGTTAAAATTTGCGTTACAATGAATGTGTCATAAAAATGGCGATCGCTGCGTCCATATTAATAGAACTGGAAATTTATGAGAAATTGGATGGGAATATAAATTTATGTTTAAAGCACAAAAGTTATCGATTAAAGACGAAAATTGTTCGAGATGAAAGATAAATTAAAAAAAATGAATTTAAATTTGAGCTCTCATTAAACTTAGCAGACCGCTGCCAGCGGAAATAAATTGTTGGGTTTAGAATTAATGTAGTGAACGTGTAATGAATATGTTCCACGCAGCCTCTGAGTAAAGTCTCTGCTGGTACTGGCATCGCGTAAATATCATGTCGAATGGGTCAGTTGTACAAGATGACGAGGGTGACCTCGTTCACTTGGCATAGCACATCAACAAAGACAAATGCTATAAGGTTAGTAGTTTATAATAGCAATGTTAGGGTTAATAGTCTATTGTTAGAATGAGATAGGTAGGATCAGATAGAATAGGTATTTAAAAAAGTAGATAGCATAAACGTAGGTAACTGCAGCAAGGAAACTTTCGAATTTTAAAATTAAACTTTGCATACCGATTAAGCCCAATTTGTACTAATTAGTGCTCACGGAAACAAATTAGTGCTAGTCCAGGAGCCGAAAAAACGGGGAACGAAAATTTCAAATTTCGCCTGAAAGACGGAATAAATAAAACCCGATTTCTAGAAAAACTAGAAATAATTTAAGCCTAATTTTAAAACTTTCTAAAGGCCGCTAAACTCATGAAATTTATGCTTATCATAGAAATATAATTTTCATAAATTTTCATTCATAAATCGAGGAAAACCAAACCAGCCCCTGAAAGATACTATATTACATTAAACAGAGATAATCGTTCAATAATATTTGTGTTGAACAGCAAATTAAACAATAGAAATAAAATGTTCTAAAATCCAAGTCATAAGCAATTCAGATAGTATATTCCTGTCAGGTATGTTCATTGCCATCCGAAAAGTATAGTGGCTGAATTTGTGCTAATCCAGAATTGGCCCAATTCCGTTGAACAACAACGACCGATGAATGAACAATTTTCTGACAAAAATTGTTCTAGAAACCAATGAAGTTGGCACTTCTGGTTGCATATTCTGATCAGATAGTTCATTGCCATCTGCGATATATAGTGGCTGAATTTGTGCTAATCCAGAATTGGCCCAATTCCGTTGAACAACAACGACCGTTGAATGAACAATTTTCTGACAGAAAGTGTTCTAGAAACCAATGAAGTTGGTACTTCTGATTGCATATCCTGATCAGATAGTTCATTGCCATCCGCGATATATAGTGTTCTAGAAACCAATGAAGTTGGTACTTCTGATTGCATATCCTGATCAGATAGTTCATTGCCATCCGCGATATATAGTGGCTGAATTTGTGCTAATCCAGAATTGGCCCAATTCCGTTGAGCAACAACGACCGTTGAATGAACAATTTTCTGACAAAAATTGTTCTAGAAACCAATGAAGTTGGCACTTCTGGTTGCATATTCTGATCAGATAGTTCATTGCCATCTGCGATATATAGTGGCTGAATTTGTGCTAATCCAGAATTGGCCCAATTCCGTTGAACAACAACGACCGTTGAATGAACAATTTTCTGACAAAAAGTGTTCTAGAAACCAATGAAGTTGGTACTTCTGATTGCATATTCTGATCAGATAGTTCATTGCCATCCGCGATATATAGTGGCTGAATTTGTGCTAATCCAGAATTGGCCCAATTCCATTGAACAACAATGGCTGATTCCAATGCTGATTGGAAATTGTGGGAGTTCATTATATAATTCGGGTGGTCCTGACGATTTATTTCTTGAAGAACTACTTACAGTAAGGTTTTCCTATTACAAGTGACGGAGTGTTCTATCTTCTTAGAAGCACAACATATTTGCCTGATTGCTAACGACTTCCACGGCTGGCTTTACAGTACTCCATTCTGTCAACCCAATATTTCTGAACATTTTCGATTGTATGGGCTCCTATCTCATCAATGGCAACTTCGATTTGTTCTTTCAAGTCATGGGTAGTCTCTGGAACCGTCCTGTTGAAACCAAATGTCGTGTGTGTCCTCCCTGAATTCTGGGTAACAACGTTCTGGGTAACTCGTTTGTCACTCGTTGTAAATGAATCGGCTTCTTCACGGTAATTTGTGGATTTTCTGAGCCCCAAAAGCGACAATTTAGCTAGTTGACGTCGACGCAGACGGCTGTACGCACTGTAAATGCACGTGAACAGGTTGGTTTATCCTAAAACAATCAAGTTTCACGAACTCGCTCCACCAATTGATCCACAGATTGCCTTGTATGCATTTCATTTCTACTGAGTTTTCCACGTAATTTTCTTACAGTTTGGGTAGAACACTCACCACTTTGAAAGTAAGTTGTCAATATTTCCCAATTCAAGCTTGAAGCGACCCATTTCATAAATGTCAAGCATTAAACTAATTTTGTGTCACTACACGAATGACGTAAGTGATGCCACACTCTAAATAATCGATATTTGACACCACCAAAGCCCTTGCATGTTTATAAGGAAATAGAGCACACCGTCACTTGTAATGGGAAAACCTTACTGTATGTAGTTCTTCAAGAAATATATCGTCAGGACCACCCAATTTATATGATGTAACCGAGATAAAACTCCAGGAGAGTAAACTGCAAAAAGCAGTTCACCAATGTATTTTTTGGTAGTAGATAGCTGGTCATTAGTTAGAAAGTGTTAATTGTCTCCAATTATCATTCATTACCGCTTGCAGCGATCCGCTGAGTTTAATGAGCGATCAAATTAAAATTCATCTTTAGCTTAGTATGAGCCAAACTAAGATCTTGCGAACTACGGTTGAAATGTGTCTCGGACATCATCAAAATCGAACAATTTTCGTCTTTAATCGATAAGTGTTTTCATGCAGTGACCAAATGACTCTCTGATTTCTCATAAAATTCCAGTTCTATTAATATGGATGCAGCGATCGCCATTTTTATGACACATTCATTGTAACGCAAATTTTAACAAAATATTTTTGTTTTCGGCAGATGAAGAACAAACTACTTTTAATGAGTTGCACGTTTAAGAATTCATTAAGTTTTTCGGTTTCATTTTTCTCTAAAAAGTTGTAAATTTCGGAAAGCTTGTGCAAAACTCAATGTCATATTTCTTTATCATTTGTTCGCAATCACAATTGACGCACTGCATATTAAACACCGACCATCGTCACTCACTGCGGCTGTTAGTGCGCACGCACAATTGTGACGCTTTGATAGGCAAGTTTTATAATCTAAAACTTGATTACCAGTTTTCACCAATCAATAATTTTTGTTGATCGGAAGGTCGGTTACCTTAAATTCTGAATTTCAACTAACGTTGATACTTAGATTGTGTTCTGCACGTTATTCTCCACTAATCGGATGACGTGTTCTATCCCGTAGGTCCCTATGAAGTTTATCATATTACGTATAAGGCGCATTGTGCATTACAGCACACGGCGTACAGACACTACCTACAGAAAAATCGGCTTCGGATACTACCATTTCTGCACGGTAAGGCCTCTAACAGATGACCCACCCTGTATTATAATTTAAATTGGTGTCAAAGTCAGTTTCTGAGTCGGCATTAAGATGATTAATTATTATCATCATTTCGGCTGCAAATTAATTATTATTGCGGCATATCGATTTGAGTCATAGACATTTCAATTTGTTTACACTTCTCGATCTGATCTAATTATTAGCTCAGCCAATTATTACACCGAACAATAAACGATCGAAAGTGCTTAGGGTCATAATTGGCAAAAATCCTGTATTTGTTTAGAATATTTTAAATTTTTGTTTGGTCAGCAATCTTGAATTACGTAGGTAAAATAACAAATTACGCCAAAGGCTTATGTAAACACGGCGTTTGTATCAACAACACGATTTACAAGTTGATCGGCTTTTGTGATTTCAATACACATAATTATTTATTTTAGATGAAATACGAGTAGCCCTGAATAATGGAAAGTTCAAGTTCTTACTTGTTTACTTTCTGCGTATCGGAAATACCAAACTGAATGGATTGCCCGTATGCTATATTACGGTCAAAATACGTTGTGCTTTAACTTCCTGGCTATTCAAACAATTAATACGTCCAAAGTACAAATTCATCTACGTGTATATAAATTGACTCTGTGTAGGCAACATTACTACATACACTTGAAGTTTACTTGCTGAAAGTGCTCGTACGTGAACAAACAGCGAAATGTAAATTATATAACAGCACAATACGGCATTCTTATACAAGTTCATGACTTTGAATTTGAAGATCTTATGTATGTACATAATTGATTACTTCTTATGTGAAATTTGTGATGATGTGCAAAAAAATGATACTTCATCGGGCACAACAAAAAAACTGAGTCATGTTGGTCGTTTACTTTTATTTGAATATAAAACCAGATTTACGAGTATACCTGAATAATTCCTAATTTATAACGATATTCTTAGAATTGATTTTATGCAATATTTGACACAAAACACAAAACGTTCATTAGTATATGAAAAAAGCGCACAAGCTCCTCTTCGTCGTCCTCGGCGCGATCTTGATCAAATATTATTGATGATCAAATAATCTTTGGCGAGGTACAAGATTCCTATATATGTTTAGGGGTATTGGTTATTAATTACTTAATAGAATAAATAATAGTTTTTAAATGATGTGCTAAAATGTATTTTGCGTAGTTTGATTTTCACAAATTTGCTGTTTACTTACACTAAGCGAGTTAATTACTAATCACATAATGAAGTGGATTTGCTATCCTACTAAATTGCATTTCTGACATTAATTTTAAATAAACTATTGTATAGGTACTTATTTCTGGCCTAAATTTATTATAACACCTCTAGACGTAACAATAAGATTTAGAATTATCTTATTTGGTTTACGGTTTAGCGTGGAGAAAGACACAATGGGCTGCAATCGCAAACATAATGAGATATCTCGACGGTGTTATTTGTCAATAATTCAAGGTTGTTTTAAATCGCTTAATGTAAACACGCTAATATGGAAAAATTGTGTTGTCCAGCACAAACTTGGAAAACCCAATAAAGTGTAAAACGTTCCCCAAACAATAATATAGAAGACACAAGAAATTCTGTTCGACAACATCGGACTCCTTACACGAAATTGGATTTACCTGCACCAAATCACTTAAAATACAATTTTCTATAAGCCCCTATATCAAATGGATCTCAAACGCTCCCCAATATTATAGCGCAAAGAGTTGGTCTGCGTCAAGATGACAATAAAATGACATCAAAATTAGCCTCGCTCGAGCGCCAGAACAATGAACTAAGGATAAAATGCCAGCGATATGAGTTACAATGTAATAAATACCAAGATATTAAGGTAAACTTACAAAACAGAATTGAAACACTAGAGAGGCAAATGAAACCTACTCTACTAATGGTAGAAGTCAGAGCCTACAAAATCGCGGCAATGAATACTTTACAAATGCTGAGGAACTTGAGAAGGAAATCCAAAACTGACAAAATAAAATAATTTTATGAGTTAACGCACAGTCCTCGAAAATTTTTTAATTTAAATCTAGCCTAGTTCTTTTTGGCGAACGGGTTCTCATTAGATATCCAGGAAATAATAGGTTTGTGGTAACTAAAATATGAGACGTAAACTTGAATCGAGCTGCCGTTGGAAGACTGCATCGATTGTTGTGCCGCGTTGAGTAATTGTTACGTATCGCCGAGTATTTAATTTTAACTTGAAATCAATTAGTTCTTCCGCTTCGTGGTTTAAGAAGTCTACGTTGAAGTTACCCGAAGTTATGATTAAATTCGCCAAGAAGAATAGAATCACTTTCTGCATAAGGCAGCAAAACATAGTGGATAAATTTGATTATGTCAATTATTTTCTGGTTTCGAGAAATATATACGATAACAAAGAATAGGTTTTGGCCGTTTTGCATTAAACATTTGACCGAGCAAATACCTCCAACCTGTTTAACTGCAACGCCGAGGCCACTAGTTTGTTGCCTAAGGAATTCCATATGAGGTGATTATACGTGAGATATTCCTGATTTTTTTAGTACAATGTGACCCCACCGGCTCGTTGATCTTTCCGTTTTAATTGGACGCAACAATCAAAAAATGGTATGGATATCTGCTCGTCATTATTGAGCCACATCTCAAAACGTAAACGACTGCATCGAATGATTCACGCTGAGCCTTGTGTATGGTCACTGCACAACATTGTGCTGTTTGGATTAAGGGATACAGATGCGTTTCTTTTGGTGATAGGTACAAGGTCGGCTTCAATTTGATTGCGTCTGGCAAAAAATACAGCACGCTTCCTGGCCACTTGCCCCGTACGGTTGGATCATCCAAACTCGCTTAATGGTGTTGTCTTCTTCAAATTCAATATGCCCCACGTAATCGAGAGCGCCGTTAGCCAAACCGTTTGCTACATCAATATTAGTGGTTATAACATACGGCTTGTCAATCAAAAGTACCAAGTCACTTGGCTACCCGCCCGCCTGCTTCGAGCACACACATCTTGTGTATAGTAACTGCCGCGCTTGAGCAATTTGTTTAACGCTGCTACAGACTACAAAAACATCGGCAGCAATGGAAATCACTTTATGCGATTCGAAAACAGAGCATGATAGCATTTGGGCACTCTCTTTGAGCAAACTCTTTGAACATAAAGCGAGATTTGATTAATCGTTGTCCCGGTTCATTCAGTACATCGCCATTTCCTATGCGTGTTAAAAACTCAGAAAAATCTTGATTGGCTTGTTGCATTACTTCCGTCAGCTCATAAAACTTTAAACTCTGCCATAAATTTGAACCGGCCAAGAAGTTCTTGAGTTGACGATAAATCGGAGTAGCACGCACTGGCGGTAGTTGTCGGGAATCGCCCACTAAAAAATATCTTTTCCTCCAAAATACGTCGTCTAACTTCTGTAATTGGTTTCAATCAGGCATCGAGACTTGCTGCAGCAACTCAGTCCCAATCATGCTAACCTCATCCATGATGAGACCGCACACATACTTAAATAGTGTACAACATTGCTGAGTGATGTCATAAGGTGGAGACAATTTTTTTGATATTGATGTTTTCAGGGCAGTATGCACAGTGGAACCCTCGATCACGTCGGCTGCTTTACCCGTGGAACCACAGTAAGCATTGCAGTAGCCATCGGTATTTGTGAACCTATTATAGATTTCCATCAATAAACGGATGACAAATGTTTTGCCACAACCAGCAGGTCCCGTAAAGAAAATTTGAATGGGTTCGGCTTGTTGTTTGTCAAGCAGAACTCCGATAACATGAACTAATAAACCCTTTTGACAATCATTAGCCATGCACATTAAACGATTAAATGCTTCCTTCTCCATTATATTATCCCGTTCTACTCCCGTAGAAGTCTGCAAATGGATCAGTCTCATTGTTGAACCGAGTAACTAACTTCATTAGATCAAGGTTAGCGGTTTCATCTTCATTGCCTGCATCCGCGCACAATTGTCTACAATTTTTCATTGTTTTTCGGATGTCTAAATCGGACTCAAATTCTCGACGACGTTGTATAATAATATTCTCGATCTCGTCATATATCTGCACATATTTTGCTTCAGCGAGCAGTTCAGTTTTCTCGTTTCTGAAAGGGGTATGCAACGTCACCATTTCGCCCCTATATTCGTCAAACTGCGACGTCATGTCGTTCTGTAGCGAAGATCACTTGGAATGATGTAGTACGCAGCGACTTCAGCCAAGGTTAGCTCCGTAAATTTGGATGGACGCTTCTCGTACTTGGATTTTCTAACCCTCTGTCACTCTATTGGCCAGCACGTTGGCAGATACTGTATAACTACCGAGCTTTCCGGCATAGGTAGACGAAACAAGTATCAAGCCTGGCACTTCCTGGCTTGTGATCTCAACCGAATTTAAAAGATCAATACTCAATTTCCTTGTAATTTCAATTGTATCAAACTCCGGATGCTGCTCCGGAAGCCGCGATCATCAGGATGTAGTTGAGTAACTTTTCCAAGAGCCGACTTGTAGCTCGGCAGATTGTCTTCCTTGATTAGAACAATGTCTCCGATTTTGAGGGTGCATTCCGCCTTTCGCTATTTGACCCTTTGCTGAAAGTTGTGAAAATATTCTGCGCTGAATTTCTTACAAAATGATTGGACGCGTTGCTGTATAAATTGCCATCTGCAGAGTCTGCCAACATGAAAGTTTTTGTTTATTTCCTCGTCAGGTACATACAAATTCGCTGTAACGTTGCCATCTCCTCAAAAGTAAGGTGAGTATTTGCGGAGCATTTTGAAAGGTGTGTCTTCACGGACTTGACAGCAGCCTCCCATAAACCGGTAGAATTGTGTTTATTATTAGAAATAATTGAATGTACCTCACTTATTTTTCGCGCAGCTCGTACATATGAGCTGGTGATCCTCTCCTCGACACAAATCTCTTTAAAGCAGCGATAAAAGCATCAGTGGATAAGTCACTCATAACCTCCAAGTGTATAGCCTTTGTGACCATACAGAAATACCGCAATGTAGCCTTTGGTGAATCTAGCTCCTCTCTCTTTTTTCGACGCAAGCTGCATTGGTCCTGCATAATCGACACCGCACGATGTGAATGGTCTTGTTGCTTTCAATCTTGCTATTGGCAAGTCCTCCATGAGCTGCTTGGAAGTCTTCGCATTGGTTTTGAAACATATGACACATTTTGTTATAATTTTTCGGATGATGCTTCTTCCTCCAATTACCAAAAATTACTGAATTATTAGATAGAACGTCAGTGATAAACCAGGATGCAGATTCTGTACATGTACTCGAATGTGACGTATAATCATTTTACTGAATGAGTGCCGCTTTGGTAGAATGATCGGATGCTTATAATCATATTGACAGTCTAAATGCTTCAGTCTGCCACCGACTCCCAAAATACCATTCTCATCTATAAATGGCGCCAAAGATAGAATATCGCTGTTTTAAAATTCAAATACAATAATCATAGGAAATGATTCAATGCTTATTTCCAATACTCCTCCTCATTTGAATCATCAGTTAACTCCACATGCATCCCGCAGAACATTGACACGAGGTTCCGCCAATGGTTTTGTCAATAAATCTGCCACCATAGCTTCCGTAGGACAATTTTGGCATATAACAATACATTTGTCGATGTAATCCTTGACAAATGCCTCTCGAACATCAATATGTTTGGTAAGCGACGACAATTTCTCCTCCTTAATGAATTTCAAAAAATGTCTTCAAAAATTGTCCTCGGTTTCCTGATGCGCTGGTCGAAATCGTTGAGTAAACGACGAATCTAATTCGCCTCTTCACATGTTTCAGACTACGCAATAAATTCTGCTTCCGTTGATGATAACGCAATGCAATCCTGTCTTCGACTGCACCAACTGAGAATACCGTTACAATACTTGAATATGTACCCAGATTGTGACTTTCGACTTGCGCGATCATCAGCCCAACTTGCATCTGCATATCCGATTAACTGATCCGAACCATCATTCTTCCCAAGTGACAATCGCAAACCGGCAGTAGCCTTGAGATACTTTAATACTCGTTTCAATTCGTTCCAATCCTCCTGGTTTGGACTAGACATCTTTTGTGCGAGAATTGAAACCGCTGCCAATATGTCAGGTCTCGTGTTGACTGATATGTACAGTAAGCAACCAAGCCACTTTTGATATTTGCCGTTGCCCAACAATAAATCCGTATCGCCTCCTTTACCATTTCCAACTGATAATGGAACTGAGGATTCATTTGCATCAGACATTTGGAAATCCTTTAGTACTTTTCCAATGTAAGCAGTCTGATTCAACGTGTAATGGCCATCTGCTTACTTGTTGACTTGAGGACTCAAGAAATCCTTAATCTCTCCCAAGTTCTTAATCTTGAATTTCGAACTTAAAAATGTTTCGCACTTGGAGATTATCTCGTTGTTTTCACCAGCAATGACCACATCGTCACCGTAGATTAATACGTAGCATATTTTTCCATCATGTTTGTAGGTGTACAAGCATATGGATCATTCTTGCTTTGAACAAAACCGAAATCGATGAGAATTTGATGAATTGTTTTGTTCCAATAGCGCGCTGATTGCTTTAGACTGGAGGTTGTCTCATGTAAATTGTTTCAGACAATTCACTGTTGAGAAAAACCGTTTTCGCATCTAGATGATAAACCTTCATGTCCTTGTTTGCTGCCACTGTAAGCAATGTTCGAAACGTAGTTTGACGAACAACTGTAGCAAACACCTGATTATAATCAGTACCGTATTTATGCGAAAAACCTTGAGCGACAAGCTTTGCCTTGTGTCTGACTAGTTCTCCCCAATACTTCTCCCCAGACTCTTCTTCTCAATAAGTCTCTTTGGTGGAATTCCTTTGTTAACGCGTTGTGATCGTCTAACAGCTTGCTCTTCATCTTCATTCTGAACATGATACTGTATTGGATTCTCTTCCTGAACTTCCTCGTCGACTAATTACTCTTGTACTGGATCGTTTTCTGCATCTTCAAAGTTGTTCAACCCTGAAATGTCGATAATTTGTTCCTGTTGGTAGTTTTTGCTGGACTTGATAGGTAACAAATGGCCCCTTTCGACGAACTGAACATCTCGACTAACTGTGACTCGATCAGATTCCGGAAGGTAACAACGACATGCCTTTGATTCGTAATCATAACCGACCAGCACTGCTTTCACACCTTTGAATCGAATTTGCGCCTTCTTTGCTTTGGTACATGCACATAACATTCTGATCCGAATTTACTGAAGTATTGCACATTCGGACTTTTCTGGAACCGACCTTCGTATGGCGTTGTTTCTGTACCCTTTGTTGGCAAACGATTCTGAAGACCTGCATCAATTAGCATGCAGTGAGCCATTTCTACCAACGTTCTGTTTTTACGTTCCGCTGTTCCGTTTTGTTGAGGTGTGTACGCAGTAGTTCTCTGGATTTGAATTCCGCTGGACTTTAGATAATTCAGAAATTCATTACTGAGATACTCTCTTCTTCGATCTGTAGGTTTCTTTCCGAATTTAACCTTTACCATCGCAATATATTCCTTGAATTTGCTGTAAACTGATGATTTATTTGTGATTAGGTAGCTGACTGTAAATTTTGAGTAATCGTCTATGAATGTCACAATATAACGATTACCTGAAGGTGTGGTCGTTTGCATCGGACCACAAACATCCGAATGCACCAGATCCATGACTGCAACTGCTTTATATTTTATACACTCGCTGAAGTTGATGCCTTTAACCAAATTTCGTTTCGCCAATGATTTCACAACTTCGATGTCCAGTGAGTAAACTTTGTGAGGTTCCTTTAGTCTGTAAAGTTTACCGCTGATTTCGCCAACTGCAATTTGCCGACTGTTTCTTTTATTTCACACTTGTTGCCCTTGAAATTTACTTGAAAACCTTTTTCCGTTAGCTTTTTGACAGAAAGTATATTTCCCTTGATATCAGGCATTAGCAACACGTCTGTGATTCTTACTGGAACACTTTGATTTTCCTCGTTCAGAAAATCGACCATAATTGTGCCTTTACCCGCAGCTGTTAATTGACGAAAGTATCCTTAGAACTGGCAATGTGACACGTGGCACCTGAATCGACAATCCAGCCATCACCTACTTGATGTGTCACAAACAGTTTTTCTGTTTCATCGAGCCAGGCTTTGTATTTTCGACAGTCCGTTTTGATGTGACCGCTTCTTTTGCAAAAATAGCACTCATACTTTTTATTTTCACCTTTTTGACCTTTCGTTGCTCTTGATGAGTCAACCTTTAATACAGTGTCATCCGTTGTTCCGCCTCGATCCATTCTTCTTTTGAATTCAGCGAGAACCTTTGATTTAAGCAACGTGAGTGTCAATTCACCCTCTTCTTTACCCTCGAGCACCGTTACCAAACCGTCGTAGCTTGGTGGCAAAGAGTCCAGCAACGTCGCCAGAAATAACTTTCGAAACAGCTCGTTCATGGAATTTACGTGTTTTTCCGCATCTCCGCCTTCATCAAGCCGCTGTTGCATGATTAATTTCAAAATGTGCACACGATTGCTTGACGTCTCCATGCACGTGATGTGATGAATTTGATCGACTTCTACATTCAATGCGATTGTTAGTGTGCCTTTTCATCATTTGCTGTCCACGCTGCTGTAACTGTGGCAGCAATCGTAATCAAAAAAAAATATCCTACATTTTCAAAAGGAAGAAATTAAGGAGCTGTTTATGCAAGCTCCCGTAATAACGATTAACTATGGTGGTACTGCACTAAGGTTAAGGAAGGAAAAGAACTCCTAAGTGCAAGAGAAATGTCAGGTTGTGAATATCACTCATCGCGCCTTAATGGCTCTGCGAGTACATTAGTCATTAAAAAGAAAAATGAAACTTAGCCTTAGTATTAAATTTTCATCTTCTTAGTATTTAGAGAGAAACTGGACAATCTAATTGAGTTAAAAGTTAGTCTTAAAACAAAACAAGAACTTGAATTACAAGCGGGATATTTTATTAACTCTATGCGTGAAGCAGCTAAAAAAGCTACACCAGTATTAGGTGAGAAAGTTGTATACGAGATAAGAAAGTCATGGGAAAAGACGCATATGGAATAGAAGCAGAAACATTATTGGCAAAAGAGAATTTAATCGGGTAAGTAATAAAGTTAACCGATTAATTAAAGCACATAAAGAAGCTTGTACTAAAAATTATTTGAAAGTACTGGGTCCTAAAGCTGACAAAAATTATACAGTTTGGAAAGCTACTAAAAGATACAAGAGGCCAATAATCCAAGTGGCACCTATAAGGAACGTAATAGGAGAATGAGTGCGACGTAACGAAGAAAAAGCAAAACTGTCAGTATTTCAACCACACGAGATACAATCTAGGATTGATAATAAACCAGTCTATAGATCTCCATCAAACAGCAGAAGTGTCACCCCACTAGAAATTACACAAGAAATAGATATGAATTTAAGTCCCAAACAACCACTTGGAATTAACGAAATTCCGCCAGGGCTGTCCGCAGTCACTATGTTAACATATACATAATGCTTGCTTATGACTTACATATGTGCCTGCGATTTTCAGGTTGCACAAATAATCAGATAAAAAACCAGACAAACCAGCTGAGTAAATTGCATCATACAGGCCGATCTCTTTGTTACCCATTACTGACTTCCAGTTTGGATTCAGGAATAAACATTCGACAATTTAGAGTATCTCATGAAGAAACATATTCTAACTTTTACCCTGCCATAGCAGGGGTTTACACTTCCGATATACCGACAACGGAAACAATCTTCAACGGAACTTTTGCTGATGATACCGCAGTTCAGCGAATCGCAGAATCAAGAAGTTGAATACTTACAGCAAGGACTCGATAAAATCAATCATTGGACCAGGGATTGGAAAATAAAGCTTAACGATCTGAAATCAGTCCACGTAATATACGCTTTGCGACACAAGAATAGCAACCTCCACACATTTCGCAATGGGGTACATATTCCACAAGCGAAATCTGCCAAATATCTCGGATTGCATCTCGATTCAAGATTGAACTAGAAATACCACGTTAGACAAAAAACAGAGCAAGTTAAAATAAAACAACGTAAGATGTACTGACTAATAGGAAAAAATTCTAAGCTTGGCCTGTACTGTAAACGCCTTATCTATACGAGCTCATAATTGAACCAATTTGGACGTATGGTATTCAACTCTGGGGCTGTACTAAACCAATTAAACGAGGAATTACTCAACGATCTAAATGGATAAATGGATTAATAAAGTGATCCAGAAATTTATTTCGTTTAAGTTCAGGCTCGTTGAGTGGGCTCTTATCTTAAAGACCGTATATTTCATATGCTGTTCAGGCCATCAGTATCGGCTCTTTTCTTAGCAACATCTGGAGTGGCCCAAGGCAGCCGGCTGGGCTGGGGTGCAAAGAACAACCGTGAGTTGAACGTGGGTAAATGCAAAACAATAACGTACTCTCGAAAACGTGCACCGTCCATTTCTCGTGGTTCTCGAGGTTCACATAAAGAGGATTGAAGCAGTTCAACGTACGGGCTACCGTTCGTGAATATGTTCAACCTGCCTCCATACCAAATCGTCTCAAACTAATTGATTTACAACCACTTAGTAGGCGCCGAGTTGTTGCAGACATGGAATGTCATGTTTTCATAGAAAAGAATAATCTAAATGTAAGCTCGCGAGATTTAAGAACGGTACCTATATCTTTCGAATCGACCATCATAGAACTGATTAAGGTATGAATGAGATATTTCTGGAATGCTGCACGAAGCTAATCAACACTGCCACTTCATTGATTTTAATGTGACGAAAGGCACGGTGAATTTTTTAAAATATTTATCTTGACTTAGAAATTTTTTTACAGGCGGTATGCTGCAATTCTTGGGTGGGCTGGTATTAGACAAAGCTACACCACACTTTTCGCATTCTTGTTAATATTTGTTGTATTGTATTGCGGGTGGTACTGGAATTTTTTATAAACTAATTACAACATATCGGCATAGTCTAACCCCTTTAACTACGCCTAAAGGGTGCATTTCTTTAAAAACCATATTTTACGTCATACCACGCTTTTTGTATGTCTGTTAATTTTTGTTGTATAGCGCTGGGGGTGGTACTGGATTTTTTTTACAAATTAATTAAAATTAAGTATAGACTACTTAGGTGTCTATAACCGGGTCAAGTCTATCATATATAATAACCTTTCCTATCCCTCCATCTTGTTATATATAAAAGGGGTGTACGGTAGGTTCGGCGTATCCGGGATCTCTTCTTAGTCTTGGCCGTACATTCTAACCAATCAATCAATCAAATATGAATTAAAATAAAATGGCATAGTTAAATCCCTAGAAAACTACCTCAAATGGGAGCAACCGTTTAAAATCATTGTATAGCACTGGGGCCAATACTAGAAGGTTCTACAAAATAAATTACAATATATTGGAATAGTTGAATCACCAAAAACTACCGCAAAAGAGTCAAGATCTTTAAAAGAATTTTTCTCTAGATCATGCTTGCTATAAATGTGACAACCTACCCATGTAACAATATTACAACAGCCCATAAGCATGAAAATATTACAACAGCCCATATTCACAAAAATCGATCATAATGTATCGAATTATTGGGTGCACAAATTAATTCGGTCCGTTTTTTTAATTTTAAAAATGCATTGATTTTAAAATAAAATGCGACTGCTACTTACGATTTTTTCCCACCTCTCAGACCGTTTTCCGAATCCCATTTCGGAAAAACGTTTCGTTTTTTTGGGGCGACCCAAGTTTGAAGCCAATTGTCAATTTCTTCGAAAGAAGTGAATCGGTGACCTGCCAAATCGTGTTGCATCTGTCGGAATAACCAGTAACCAGAAGGAGCAATGTCCGGTGAATACGGCGGGTGCGGTAAAATATCCCATTTGAGCAAAAGAATAACTTTATCATGCCTTTTCTCATATTCTGGTCGGTTTTCTCGTAATGCACGGCTCAAACGAATTAATTGTAGTCTGTACCGCTCGCTCGTAATGGAATCGTTAGGTTGTAGCAGCTCGCAGTAAACAACGCCTCTTTGATCCCACCGGATAACCTTCGAACCATGAATGCTCGTATTAGGTGTTGATGTTGATGTTAATGGCAACGATTGGCCGGGGAAAGTGTAGTATTTTTTCCTCGTGGGGTTGACGTAGAAGATCCGCTCCTCATCACCAGTCACTATCCGATGTAAAAAACCCTTTCTTGTTTGCCGTTGAAGCAGTTGCTTGCTCCTCTTGCGTTTGAGTCGGATCTTCATCGAGCAATGCCTCTAATTCATCGTCTACGATTTTTTTGGTTGGCCCAAGTGAGGCTTATCTTCAACATTCTCTACATGATTTATCGGTTGGAGCATTGTTACTGTAAACTTCCACAAGCATTCGATGTGCTACAAAAGACATTTTGTATGAAACTCAAAGCAATACAAACTGAATGTTAACGGCAGATGTCTAATCTGTTTGAAACAACGGAAATCAGCTGTCACTATAAAAATTTTATTATAACCAGAGCCACCTTTTGAAAACGGACCGAATTAATTTGTATTCCCAATGCCTTCATACAAGAAATAAGTAATCCACAAAAATCGATCGTAATGTATCAAATTACCTTAGGAAGTTCGATGCATTTTGATAGATTTATTGAGCGTGGACGCGCTGGTGCGAAAACGACACAATACTCCCCTCCCAGAGAGATCGAAGAGCTATCGAAAATTTAAGAATCTGGTAGGAGTCCTGGATACACGACCCGATCTTGTAGTTATTTTAGTACTTGGTGAAAGATCAAAACGAACCTTTTTGTGAACTTTCGGTTCATCAGTAGGCAATTTAGGCCCGTCAGCCGAAATAATAAGTTCTGGTTCGTGAGTCGGTAAAAGTAATCCAGTTTGAATGGTTGGTGCGTCCGTAATTTCTGATTGATTGTCAGAGTAACACGGTTTGAGTCGGTCGATGGAAATTTTGGCGCGTTGTCCGTTCAGATCCAAAATGAAAAATTTGTCTGTGCGATCGATAACCACATACGGCCCAGTATATGGTGGTTGCTGTGATCTGCGTACTGCGTCCGTCCGTAAGAAAACGTGCGAGCAAGTCGGCGGATCTTTACTGGTAAAAATTTTGTCCGAAGTATGTCGAGAACCAGTTACAGATGGAATTTCATCAAAGTGTCGTCTTAAATTCGTAATAAAGTCTGATTGTAAAATTTGATCGTTCGTAGAATCTAAAAATGTTCCAGGAACTCGAGTTGTACAACCATAACCAGTTCAGCTGGAGTAGCTTTTCGTTCGTCACTATAAGTTTTTCGTAGTCCAAGTAAAATTGCAGGAAGAATACTAGCCCAATCAGATCGGTCGTATTACATACTCGTAATGGCAGATTTGACGACCCGATGCCATCCTCGATCATGCCATTACATTTTGGATTGTAACTAGTTGTTCTCTTACGTTCAAAACCCAGTAAGTTAGCCAGTTCGTGAAAAAGTTGTGATTCGAATTGTACGCCTTCATCAGTGACAATCAACAGTTGCAGCAGTTACAGCCGGAACTGGAATCGCCTCGGGCCATCGAGTGTATTTATCAATCAATGTAACCGCTTGAATATCAGAAACTGGTAAAGGGCCAATGATATCGAGGTGAATAATCGAAAAGCGTTGAGAAGTTAATTTATAGTTACCAGGCGGATATTTTGTAGGCCGAGAGATTTTAGACTTTTGGAAAGCTGCACAACTTTGAGCCGTTTTCTGAACGTCTTTTTAATCGATAACCAGATAACATTCTGAATCAAAAGTTTGATGGAAGCTTTGACGCCAGGATGAGGAAAATTATGAAAAGCATCCAAAACTAGTTTTCGGAAATTTAGGGGAATGAATGGCCTAGGTGTAGAAGTAGAAATATCGCAATAAATTAATTTTTTCTAATTGAAAAAAACGGGAAATTTCTCGAATTTGAGAACAGAGTTACTCCTTAAAATTTTTTGAAGTTCTTCGTCATTGGTCTGAGTATCTGCGATGATACCATTATCAATACTTTCAGGGATATAATTTGATTAATACGTTAAAGTGTTGAAATTGACGAGGGCCACCGCTCCAATCGCCGTATCGGAAGCGTCAACCATGATGGCCAGAGGTGCTGATGATGATGGATGAATAAGTAAAGTAGCGTTCGTAAGTTTAATTTTACAGTTATCAAACGCTTCGATAGCCTCTATTGACCATTGTATTGGAACTCGACTGTTTTTAGTGTAACCTTTCAAGTAATAGTTCAACAATTGCTGGTCAGCAGCTGCGCCCGGAATGAAGCGTCGATAAAAGTTAATTATGCCTAAACACGTTTCAGTTGTTTAACAGTCTATGGTCGTTCGAAATTGTTGATGACTTGAACCGTTCATGTGACGGTAACATACCTTGTCCAGTTACAAAATGGCCTAAAAAGTTAATTTCGGTTTTTGCGAAAACGCATTTGTCCACATTTACAACCAGTCCATGTTCTTCTAATTTAGTAAAAATAATTTTAATATGTTCGAGATGTTCGTCATAATTTCGAGGGGCCACGATCGATTTTCTGAGATTTAATTTTTTTACAAAAAGTTGGTTTATATCCAACTAACCATTCAGGTGCTAGTCAATTTAAATTAATTTACAAAATGACTTTCCATACAAGGTGTGAAAACGCCACAACTATGTGAACCTAAAATTGATTTGATTGTAACTCTTCATAAGCGATTATGAATCCCAATCAATCTTCCAACTCCAATTCATTGAGATCGGCAATATTGGCCGCACTGCGTACGGTTTGAGTTTCGTTTGGTGATTAAATGAAACTCGTTCGTAATTCCAATTGATTGATTGAATAGAATGTACACCCTTTTACATATAACAAGATGGAGGGATAGGAAAGGTTGTTAAATATTTTAGACTTGACCCGGTTACAGACACCTAAGTGGTCAATAGTTAATAAATTGTTAGTTTAAAATATAATGCAAGGCGGTTAGCACAAGACAGCACAATTATTTTAATTTTTTTTGGATATAAATATTCAGTAACCAGCATCGCGCAGTAGGGCCAATTACCAAACAGGATGTGCGGGACAACGGTGGTCCCATTCCTTCAGACTGCCCACCCACAATACGAGAGAAGCATAGGATTTTCTTTTGTAGGACGGAACGACCCGGTTTCAGAGACCCAGCGATCATATGGCACAAGACAACACAACTCCACCAGAAGAAAGGACAAAGGTTAAATAGTTAACAATGGCGTTGGCCCTCAACAATTGGCTTAAAGAGCACGTAAGAAAAAAAAACTATTATTATGGCACAGGGATCCGGTGCATTGAAATGAGATTAGTGCGCCTACCGTGGGTCGAAGCTAGGCCACTAAGTCAAGACAATATGTTTCAATAAATGAGAAGCGATATCATTACTGGTGTTATAACTTCTGATTGTATTATAAAAATTTTACGGCGCGTATAGTTGTTGCTGCCTGGAGAATTGGCTACGGATCTGAAAGTGGATCTGCTATAGCAACTTGAGTTGTTCTTCTGTGCTTCACATATATGATGACTGCTGCGATCACTAATATTCCTATAATGACGAAAGAGGTTGTGTACTGGTTGTATAGGCGTTCTATTCGAACAAAATTAGCGAGTAGCGTTCGGAGAGAAGAAAAGAACAGTCCTAATGCAGAGTGTAATTAATGCGATAGTGTAAAGCAGCAGCTTCGACTTGGTGCTTGCCCTTGTCACTCGTTTATGCTGTTTTGCGTGCTTGTTGGCTTCAACTGCATCTATTTGGGGTTCCTCTGACGAAGGTACCTTCTTGCATTGTCCCTCGTCCTCAATCGGACGACTGATCTTTGTAACAGGCTTCATGAATAATCCGACGTTGGTGTATAGCATCATCCTTAATGATAGCTACTCCTTTCGTTATATTTGGTTCTGTTTTGTTCCATTTGCTTCGCTTGTGTAACTATAGTATGTATTCGGTTAGCCAGATCTTCCAGAATTCTTGAGTTATTTTATGCAGAATTCTCCATCGAGCTAATTGGCTAATGTTTTGATTTAAATGGCTTGGTTCTGGCATTGGTTCATCTATAAGGAAATGTTCGAAATGTTAGATGTTGTTAGATGTTAGTGTGGTGCTCTTGGTGGTGTACAATACCATTGGATGCCGACCTTTGCAAGCTGTTATGCAAGCTTTTCTGGTAGCTCTTTCAGGGCAGCGCTCAAACCGTTCTTCATAAGATTTGAAGCCTCTGTAAAGTTAGAGCCACAGTCGCTATGTATAGGTCCAAACAATTACCTCGGCGTGCTGTGAAGCGTCTAAACGCTACTAGAATAGCTTCAGATTACAAATAGCTTTTGTCACCTCTTCCAGGTGAGCATCGGAGCTGATAAGACCCTGGTCATGTTGGAGTCATTCTTGCTGTTCTTCCATCAGTTGGCCCAGAATCCGTAGCAAACCATATACATTTATTGATTAAAGTTTTTACGGCTAGTGGACCCTTTATTATTCAATATTTCTGGCGAATGAAAGCTAGTGTGCGGGATTTACTTCCATGTAACGTAATCTTGTGTGCGTAGTCTATCAGCAGCGTTGTGAAATGAGTCTTATAAGGAATAATAATTGGATGTTGAATGTCGAAACTAACTCTGGCGTTAGACAGCGTTCCGGATTACGGGGTACGGAATTTTTATTCTCTATGTTTTCCATGATGTTTGTCAAGTATTCGTAAGGAACACACTTTTGTTACCTTTAACCTGGTCGTCAGATAAATTAGTGATGATTTAGCTGTTCTTTTTGTAAATCTAAGAACATTAAGCGATACTCCTTATTGCTTTTGTGAACGATGAACATCGTTCTATTAAAGCCAGTATGACGTTTTCTTCTTTGGTTGTAGTAGTGATTGCGCATACTTTGCTCTTGGACTCTTCTGTGGTTTCTTTAACTTGTGGTTGTAAGACAAATTCGAAAGAGTCTCTGAGCCAGCTTGGTTCGTCTTATCTGGTAATCTATTAAGCTGGATTTTCTTCGGATTTCACGTAGCCCCATTGCACCGGTGGCAACTCGTATTGAATTTCAACTATCCTGTTTGGAACGTATGTTTCAAATCTATTAGGTTTGCCTTTTATCCATGCTAACGTTATCATAGAATCCGTCCATGCAAATGTTTTGACATCCGGTTCTTATAACGCTTGTTTGGTTTTCTTGATTAATTTTGATAGTAACACAGCTGCACATAATTCCAACCTGGGGATGGTAAATTTGGATTTTAACAGCGCAGCCTTTCTTTTAGCAGTGTTTAAAATTACTTTGCTTTATTTGTTTGTATTTTTAGATTTATAGTAAATCACTGCTGCATATGCGTCTCTGATGCATCACAGAAGCCGTGTAGCTCGCCTGTGTTGTGGTTTAACCATCTTTGTAACTTTACTTTTTCGGACGCCTGCAAATTGGGTAGCGTAGCAAATCCAGTTTGCTTCTAATTCAGTGGACAGTTGTGTGTCTCAGTCTGTTCTTAATGTCCATAGTTGCTTTTAGAATAACCGGTGCCAGCCACCCTATGGGGTCGTTATAGATGATCCGGTATTTAGTGGTTTGATTTTAAATTGGAAAATATATTTCAACATTTGGTTGTTGACATAGCTGGACTTGTGTACGTACCTTCATACCGAGATCTTTATGCAAAATCCTCATCACAGAACTGCGTGAAATATTCAATTCTAGAGCTCGCAATGTTCTCGGCTGTACGCCCTGTAAACATGTGCACGTGTTGGTTTATCCAATAACAATCAAGTTTCACGAACTCGCTCCACAAATTGATCCACAAATTGCCTTATAGGCATTTCATTTCTACTGAATTTTCCACCTAAATTTCTTACAGTTTGCCTAGAACACTCATCACTTTGAAAGTAGGTTTTCAATATTTCCCCATTTTGTTCAAGCTTTACGGGTCTAATGGGTCGCTTTACCCCGTTTTGTAAATGTCTATCACTCAACTAATTTTCTGTCTCAACATGAATGAGGTAAGTGTGGCCACTCTTGAAATACTCTTGGCATACGATTTCGATTTCTGATTTTTTAAGTTAACTAGTCTATCATCGAACCACTGAGCGTGATCACTTTGTATATCATTAGAACTGAGAGTTATTTCCCATAAGTAGCCCATAGTACTTTCCGGAAGTACCAGGTTCGAATCCCGATAGCGGCAGGATGCAAAACAAATCGGACCTGCTTCGGAACACCGGAGAGAAAAAAACAATTTTAAAATACAATTTGTTACCTTCTTTGTCAGAAGTCCAGATTATATAGCACAAATCTGACGGATTTGTTGAATTAATAACTTCATTAGCATCGATGCAGGTTGCGTTAATATTCACTATTCGATTGAGGTGATGATTGAACATACATGCTGCGTAGAATGCGTAGAATGACCCGATTGCTTTGAGCTAAGTAGGTTTCGAGAGAACAGTCGCATCTCTAAACAACGTAATCATGGCCAAAAACTTCACTGCTCCGTATGTCGTATTTTATGAAGTTTCACAAACTACATAAATAAGGTAATTTGATTTTAAGACGAAGTTATAAAACTCTAACGCTTTTGATGTCATTTAGTTTACATTTTGACAGTAATTGAACATTTCTCATGAATCACAGATCAAGTGGTTGAGAATTGTCTTTACTGGTTTCTGGTATCATACGCTGAGAAATTAATTTTTTATCAGCTTTAGTAAAGGTCAGATAGAACACAGGTATCAACGACAATATTGGTGGCAGGTTTATAAACTAACAATTCCGTTCTGTTAACGTCTATTTTTATTATATTCCACTTTCATTTCACACAATGGGGTAGTGATTGGTAGTCCAGGGTTTTCGATATGGTACCTTTAAATTTGACCCTGGTATGATTGTTAAATGCTTCAGTATTCCTACGAGAGATTCGTTCAAAATCGTTTAATGCTGGAAAAGTGCAGATGGTTTCACGATGAAAACTGTCTGCATTCCGATTTGTGTGTTGAAGTCATCCAAACCAATCTTACGCCACTAAGAACGAAGATCTTCTTGTCGATAAGTCTAGATTCTTGTATTATACCGAAATGTCTAACCGAAGAGTTGCTGGATGCTCTCTGGGCGGTTTCAGCTGAATACATCCCAAGTTCCAAATTTTAAATCGTTGTCTCTGTTTCGTGTCCGGAATTGTTACGTTAATCCGATTTAATTTTATTGAAGTTACGAAAGAATTTGTTTTAACTCTGTTACGTGGTAGTTACCGGCGACCGCTGCGAATAAAATCGGTACATTAGTGCGCAATACCCTTAAAATTTCATCAACATGTTTACCCGAGGTTTGATGGTTTCAGACGGAATATTCAAACTGAATTTAAAAACTCTTTTATTAATCCGGATTGGCTAAACAAGATGCAGTGATTAGATCATCTTTAATTTGTCTTTAATCAGTAATTTGAATTTATGTAGCAAAACAGACAGTAATTCTCTAGAATCGCATCATTCTCTGATTATCATAACACTCAGTGAAATTGTAATTCAAAGGGAGAGTACACCCAGATTAACAATTTCAAAAACAAACTGGGATCTCTTTCGTGAGGTATTGGAGGAAAAAATCAATCTTCAGGTGCCGATAAGAAATTCTCACCAGTTGGAAGATGAATTAGAACAACTCAATGAAGAAATTCACTATGCGACTATACAAAATAAGAAGAAGCTTTACATATAGGTAAGACAAAAACGACGGGCACGTAAAACCTGGCAAATAACTAGAACACCGGAGAACAAAACAATTCTTAACAATTTAGGTTACAGTCCCAAATATCTTCTTAAAGAAGTTAAAAATGCATCAATCAACAGATATTTAGTTAGCCTAACCGATGAAAAAAATTCTGATTATTCACTGTGGAAGGCGACGAAGCAACTCAAAAGGCCCAAAATGCAAGTGCCTCCACTTAAAAAGGAGGATGGAACCTGATCTGTTTGCGGAGTATCCCGAAGATACCTTCCAACCACTACCAAGAGAAACGGCCAATAAAAATATAATGTCAATCCACAAGCTAGATGATTTTGATATACGCCCAGTAACTCTCATTAAAAGAAGAACTAAAACGCACCATGAATGTTAAAGAAGCCGATGACTTGATTACTTGCCAAATAATCAAGGCTCTACCAGGTAAAGGATTTCGTAAGCTATTAGTAGGAGTACCAGTCAAAACTCTTTGAAAACTTATTACTAAAAAGACTTAAACCAATAATTGAGGACCGACAACTAATTCCTGCACATCAATTTGGATTCAGGGAAAAGCACTCCACAATTGAACAGGTGCATAAAATCACCAACGTTATTGAAAGAACGTTAGGACGTAAAAAAGTATGCTCCAGCATATTTCTGGACGTCGCCCAAGTATTCGATAAAGTCTGGCACAGTACAGATCTGTCGAGGCAATTCTATGAAATACTATGATCTTATTTATCCAATAGACATTTTCGTGTGAAATATAAGAATGAATACTCAGAACTAAAGAAAATCTCTGCCGATGTCACACAGAGGACTGTCTTAGGATCAATTCTGTATCTATTATATACAAGGGATATTCCAGATGACACAGCAATCATGGCCATTGGAAGTAATGTTGCTGATGTAACGAGCAAACTCCAGAAGATTACCTATGCGGTTTGTAACTGGACTAAGCGCTGGAGAATTAAGCTTAATGAGACGAAATCCATCTACCGATAGAAATTAACTCCCGACTGTTACCAAATGCAAACAAAGCTAATTATATGGGCATGACTCTAGATGCCAAGTTCAAGTGGAGAGAGCATGTCAAAAAGAAAAAAGAAGAACTTAATATTAAGTTCAGAAAAATGTATTGGCTCATAGATAGGCTCTGAGCTTACAATATACAACAATCTGCTGCTATATCGGACGTTTCAAAACAAGGTTCTCCGTAGCATCGTAAATGCTCCGTGGTACACAAGAAATGAAAACCTTCACAGGGACTTACAGATGGAATACATCAAAGATGAAATAAAAAAGCATGCTGTCAAACACGAAATAAGGCTCCAGGAACATGGAAACCCCTATATTCAAAGAACGAGGCCACTTGACCTAGTAAACATACCAAATTAAAATTAGTATTTTAAATAGGTTTAATTAATTTTGGGACTAACCATTGGATTTCACCCCAGCAAATCAGAATTGTTTAGGAAATGTAAAATTTGTAAAAATTTGAAAGATAAACTGCTAGATGAGGACAGCGTTAGTTGTAATTAATAAAGGGGGCAAAATAGTAATTTGAATTGACTCAACTTCCTAATTTGCAAAATTTTCTTAAAAATCATTCAATCATAAATCGAAAATGCCACTCAACCATCCTCAAAAAACGTCAAATTTCTTTTGGTCTACGTGTTTTTGGATATTTAGCTAACATTTGCACTTTGTCGGAGCCCACCCTAACGGTACCCGTTACCAATCACATAACATCACAGATATAGGCAAACACTCAATCATGTATAATCAAATGACCGTAAGCATCGAGGAGCAGCTTACACAATGTTTGGGGTGCGTGTACGTTGCACGTCTTATCCCTTGTACCGGACTTCGTAGAGAAATTTGAAAGAATGCATCTTTTAAGTCGATGGTGCTAAATATCGATTTAAAAGACTAAATATCAACGGCAAAGGGTATGCGCCTTTCACAGTGAACACGTTGACCTTCCCCTGATCAAGACATAGCAGAATTTCCTCCATAGACCGCTTTCCTCAACAACTTCGCCGATTTTACACTCCAGTAAACGAGTTTTGCTAGCCCTTGCATGATGAAAATATTTTACTAACCAATTTTGTATTTTCCGCGTATAAAATCCGGGCCTGAATGCGCCCCCATTATTTGCAATTTCTGACCCCTTGCAGTAGATTGTAATGCCGGTAAATGGCCGAATGATACGCTATTCTCATATTCTCATATTCAAATATGAGCGTAAGAATAGCTGATTATCAACATCATTTTCGAAATTAGGTGCTTCAAAATCCGAAGTGATTTAAAATATTTAAGAATCTGAATGAGAAGCATGATGAGGTGACTCTTCTGAAACTAAGCGGTGCTGCAAGTCACTCATTATTGACTCCCAATCAACAATGATTGCGCGCACGTACAACTTCAGTTTAGCTTGAAAACTGCCCATTATGCCGAGATAGTCACCAGTTGCGCTGATCGCCTGTTCTATACACGGAGCCAAAACTGGCATACCTAAAATTTAACAGTTTGTCCGTGAGATGATCGTCCACTCTGAACCCTTATCGAGCTGTAGTGATACTCTGCGGTTATTGATGGACGGGATGACAGATTTGTGTGTTGACTCTGGTCTTGCCTGAACTGCAAAACTCCGTCTTTCCTTATCGCTATTTCTTCGTGCCCTTTTGGCCTTCACGCGAGCCGCTGACTAGCAATATCCACTCTTGTGCCCTAGTTACATGTTTGACATTCTTTGTCCTTAAATGGGCTGTCCGGATGGAAATTAATTTCACCGCACAACCAGGATGAGAATTTCGGTGCCTGATCCGTGCTGCAATTCGTTGCTTTTGTCTCGCAGGTTTGCCGTTCTGGGTTCTGTTGCTTGTTCTGGTTCCGTTCTGACTTTTTCCGTATTTCCAGTACTTCCAATTTGACCGCTTCTAGGCGGGTTACCATGCCTTTGTCCGTTATGAGGTTGCTTAGACGCTCAGCGATGTTGACTAGCTAGGCGTACGTTTTGTAATCCTCATTCTCGCTCTTTGAGATTTTTAAACACTTAAATCGCATCGAAAACTGCGTTTCTCTCCTCCCGTAAATACGTTAGAGATCATCGACGGCAGTTGCCAGAGTTAATTCCATAGGTTTGCGTGGCAACTTTCACCGTCTCCGTCAATGATGACGACACTCTTCGGTGAAAATTGATTCATAGCGGGCATACCACAACTCAAATGGTACACTTTCTTCCGCATCATATTTGAAATTTTCCATGCGGTCTGATAAATCCTTGACGAGCGAATATCCTTGCGCCAAGTTTTCCGCTGCTTGCGGGGCTTGCTGCTGGTTTGCGAGACGCTCTAACAGTTGGTGCATCATTTCGTTGTTTTTCTGAGACTCCTTCTATTAGATTATTATTAATTTTAACTCACGTGTCCCAATTGTTTTTAAGGTTATGTGACTTAACCGGATCGCGGGTTTTCTTGTAACTTGATTGTTTTTTTTAAATACGCGAGTTCGTATTTTTTTCGTCGCCACTGTTGTAAATCTGATAATTGATAACACGATTACTTATATATGTACTTGTATATATTTAACTAGTATTTATTTCTTGTCTTCGTTCTTACACATTTTTTTTCGAGAGCTACAAGGGTAATCGCCCACAAAACTACAATTTGAAAACACGTCCCTTCCTAACGTTTAGTAATTCCTGACACCGTCCCTTGGCGTACCACATATACGAGATTGAGATGTATTTATATGACAGTAACCGGAATTTTGTGCTTTTACTTATTTCAACCAAGAAATTACCAACACATGAAGTTTATTGCCACCATTTATGTACCATCTAGTTCATAACACTTAATTTTATTTAATCTTTTACTTTTGTATCCTCTTTTATACGTCTCAACACAAATGTACAAAGAAGAACCAATCAAATGCAAGGAAATAAAAACAAATTAAATGTGAACTTTTGACTGCTTGAATTTTACATTTTAAACGTTTATATTTAATAACAAACTAAACAAAACTCAAGATTGTCGATCAATTTACAACAATTTAAACTTTGTTAATCGATTTCGTTTAACATTCAAAATAAATTATCCTAGTTCATATTATCATATGTAAATGTACGTATATCTACGTAAACTTAAGTTTATTATGTAGTCATATATAAATTTGATCTATGTACTGGAAAACGTACTAACTGAAATGAAATGAAATTCGATAAAATTGTATCCAACTTCATTATCGTTATTATGCTCAGCCCGTCGATTGTATAACGTCGTCTCTTTTTGATCGATGACGTACAAGCACATTTTTTTTTATTCGTATATTTATTGTTGGTACGAAGCGCTTGCGCTTCCAAGTTGTATTTTAACTTTCGGAGTGTTCATTTGTGTTAAAAATAATTCCAATATTTTTTTTTATATGGTTAATATTTTTATTTTATTTGTTGTATATTGATAAACTTGTGAAATTTTATTTTGTTTTTCTTGTTGGAAAATAATGTTTTCTGTTATAAATAATATAATTACCAATATAGTTTTTATTAATTAAAATCGTGTATTCGTTCGTGTGTGCGTATTTTTTTAATTGGGCCGAGAGATAACCGTAATTTATTTCCCCTCTAGACAAAAAAAAAAAGAATAAAATAAAATAAAAAGATTGAAAAGAACCGCTCCTCTTTTTGGATGATGAAAATGATGTGTATGGGAAAAATACTTTGTGTTGTTATGTATGTCAAAAATACATTTTCCCGTATGTGTACATAATTCAAAATTAGAGAATCGATTTTTTTCATTTTCATGAGTTTGTTTTTATAATTTTCCGTACGTGTGTATGTTGTGTCCGCTTAATTAATTATTAAAACACTCCATCTGTAAAATAGAAGTAACGATAAATTTACAGTTTAAAGTGTTTCGGTTTTGTTTCTGAATAAAATAGAAAAAAAAGTTTTGTGTATATGTTGTGATAAAAATAAATACAAAATAATAAACAACCGGTCCTTTTCTAAACACAAAAAAAGTCTTTAAATTTTTTTTTATCACTTTACGTATTCTACTCGTAATTTATTGAATTAATTTAGAAGTGACCTAACCTCAAACAAATATTTTTTTTATGTCTGAAGCAAGTGAAATTTTCCCAAATAATTTTTTTCTATTAATTTTCATTTTATTTCAAGAATCTCGTGTATGTGTGTGACCTAATTTAGCCTCATATATAATATAATTTGTGTATAAAAATATAAAATTTAGAAAATTTTTTTAAAAGTTTATAAACACATCAAGATCCAAAATACCGATAAAAATACAAAGTGATTTCCCCTCAATTCTTCCGTCAAGAGATTTTTTATAAAAAATGTAAGTAGACAGAAATTTTTACGTTGACAGTTTACGGTATTGAAAAAATTATGACACATTTTACTATTTATAATGGGAATGGTTTTATTAATAAAAAATTAGTGGTGTGATAAGATTGTGATATTTTGTGTGTTTCATTACTCCCGTTACAATATGAGCAAAATTGCATCATAATGACGATGATGATGGAGGTACTCACAAGTGGTTTTTAATTTTGTGTGTGCGGCAAAAATTAGGTGAAGGTTACGTCTATGCTCTTATGGGAAGTTCATATTGAATGACATTGGTACCCCATTAACAGATGAAGAATAATTTTCTAATCGTAAAGTAGAAATGGTTGATTTTGGCAAGTTCAATAAAACATTACAAACCGAGATTATGAACATCACTTTTCAGTTTTGACCGTGGTTCGTTTTCGGTTGATAGAACGAAAACATTCCAAATTTTAATTTAAATTATTTTCGGGCGATATATCATTATCATTTAAGTTATAGGTACAAGGTTAATCAAATTTATTTTCTTTATTGGGTTGACAATCATCTGTAGGATGGTAGCTGTTAATTTATCATGGTCTTTGTTTTTATTCATATTTGCAAGAAATTTTAACCATTTTCAATTTATAAATGACTCATTGTTTGTTTGCTAGAGATATACTCGACGTGTCTAACAAGTTTCTAATTGTAAACAATGTTGTTTTCCATAGCTTATTGTAGACTCGATATTCGCGCCGAGTATAATTGCGCCTGGGGCCGTCTCGAAGTAAACGATACAGTGCAGTGCAAACTTTGAACCTAAAATCGTCTTAATGAATGATGCAGGAACTAGGAAAATTAATTTCCTTTCATTTCAATCTCTCTCGAGACTCAGTCACGTCGCGTCGAGTATATCCATTTACCCGGCATTTACTGAACTGTCCTTTAGCTTTGGTGTTTTATCGAGATCGGAGGGAGTGTTCCAGTCGCTGTCCGGGTAATGTAAATTACGAAAATATCAACTAATTGTGAAACCATAATTAATAAAATTCAAATTTATTAACATTTAACATTTATTAACGTCTAACTAATCACTTACTAAGAACAATATACAAGAATTTCGTGCCAATTGTGCAACCTGTTATCGAAAGCTTTATCGGAAGCTGTTATCGGATTGCAAATAATTGTAAATGAAAATGTTTGTTTCTGTTGGTTATGTCAGAGTGTGTATCGGAAAGATTGTTTTCTATGTTTTGCAAAACAAATAAATTTGAAAAGAATTTGTAATTACAACAAAAACGGATGTCAATTTATTTCTGCCCATTTTGCTACTTACAAATGAACCTTTTTCAAGACGAATACCCATACTAGAAACCTAATATTTTACATATTATGTAGTCGATTTTTTTTTCCACTTTCGCAATCCCAAAAGAGCATTGTAGTGGTTATCTTTGAATCATTTTCGGTATCTAAACAAAAGATTGGTGTGTTTATTGCAAGATTGGAAATTTTCCCAAACGAGATTGGGAAGTTTTTCGTTTCATTCAGTAAATCCAAAGTTTTGATTTTTTTTGATTGCAAATCGCCCTGTAAATTTTTCAAGTGCGTAAGCAAATCTTTACCCGGATATATATGGTTTTCCAATGTGTACTGAAAATTACGAAGCGGGATTGGTACAACTCTCTTCTTCGTTTAAAAATCCCGCTTTTCAGTTATTTTATTGTTTTCAAAATTCGGCTTTTTAAATTTTGCTTCTGATGCAACTATAAAATTTTGGGGCTTTTTATGTTTTTTTAAGACGTATTAAAACCTATTTGTATCTACAAATATTTATTAGGAATTCGTAATTTCTGAACTGATCATGGTTAAATTTGGATTACGACATTTTAATATGTATCGGAATTCTTCTCCATGTTCAATGATATTTGATAATTTCTAATGTAGTTATGACCAAATTTGATTTGTAGAACTGGATTGGAATTCTAACATCACTTTAAGATACATTTCTGGATTTTGGCCATGTTGAATGAAGCTTGGACATTGTTTAACCAATTATGATCTTATCTGGTATATAGGTATGTATTGAGATTCTAACATGAATTAATTTTTGCGGCACAATGCTTAAAGCTTTGGCGTTTGGATCGAGAGGTACTGGGTTCGAATCCCGATAGGAGCAGGATACAAAAGGAAATTTTCATTAACAGATTACGATCTGTGATGAAATGGAATACAATTTTGAGTCCTGTCGGAGTGCAAAACTGATGGGCCGACCCCATGTAATGTGCAAATGGTAATGAAATCGGACCTATAAAGCCGTACGTTCACGATTTGGCAGGTGACTACGTAAGGAAGAGATTGCAAAAATTCTAAAAACGTAAAATTTGGATTTTAAGAGCTGGATTGGAGTTTTCACGTAAATTTTGAATGAAGTTTTGTAATTTTGTTACGATGAACGACGATTTCATTGCCAAATTTTGTTTGTTTTGTTCAGAATCAATAAAGTTAATAAAGAGGTGAATGAAACTGTTATTTTGTAACCAGTTATTGTCAAATTTGGTATGTTATTTGGATTTAGATTTTAGGATATGATGGTTAATTTTGATTCAGAAAATATAGATTAATAAAATGCTTGTCCGTAAAATTTCGAACTAAATCCCTGATTCAATAAAATCTTAACGCACCAAAATACACTTGAAAATCTCAAGAATCCTGAATGAAATCGCGAATAGGCATGGATAAACTAAATAGGTGTCATATAATGAACTCAAATTTGTTTTAGCAATTAGTCAAATTTAATGAGGATTTAAGTGATTCGGGAATTTTGCCTTCAGTTGGACTATTGCATTTTTTAATTTATTTCAACTCGATGTTTCACATTGGGTATTGCTAGTTTACGGAAATGATGTTCGGATAATGCTTCGAAGTGATTTAAAAAATGTAAATGTATGGTGATACCACCAGGGATTAATCCTTGTTATAATATATCTAATGATATTTATTCTCAAATTCAGCGGGTTTTTCGAGTCCTTGATATTTCATTCTGATATTTACTTTAACTCAATGCTGACCTGGGACTCCTTGGTAAGATAAGAAAAGACGTCTTTGCTTTTATTAATAAATTATATTTTGCTTAAACATTCGTGTGCGGGCTCGGTTCAGAAAACTTTAGTATGTGTTGCTAGAGTTTTCTGATGTACGGAATATCTATATGAAGAGTTGTTTATTTCTCTAACATAAACGGTTTGCATTTTGCACAAAAACGGATTGTTCCGATAATTGATGCTTTTCCTGATCAATAAATTAAAATGCTGATAGTTTTATTTGGCTATAGATATGTTATATATTAAGTATTCATGAGCTTGAATCGGAGACATAGTTAGATTCACTGTAGCTATTTACTTGCTTGTGATGAGAAATCGTGTAATTGGATGATGATTTTTCCTTATGGTAATGATTGTGGCTGTCGGGTAGTTAATTTTTTAGTTATCCTCGTCAAAGCCGGAGTTTCGTAACCTACCATAATTTATTGGCGTAACCTACCATTTATTTATCTTCTATTATTTATTTATTTATTTTATTACCTTCGAACCATGGATATTTGCTTTTGGCGTCGACGGCCCTGGTTCACCTGGCTTGACCCAGACTGGTTTGCGCTTTGGATTGTCATAATGGATCCACTTTTCATCCCCAGTGATGATCCGATGCAAAACCCCTTCCTTTCTGTCGTTGAAGCAACAATTCGCACATGGTTTTCCAACGTTCCATGTCCCGTTCTTTCAATTTGTGTGGTATTCAATTTCCCAGCTTCTGAACCAATCCTATCGCATGTATACGTTGCGAAACACATTGTTGGGTAATATTCAACTCTTAGGGTCCAGCAATTCTTCCAATTGTGTATCTTCAAATTGTCTTGGTCCGCCTTCACCTTCTTTGTCTCTTACGTCAAAATCACCAACTTTGTATCGTTGAAACCACTCTTTGCATGTTGTATTCGATGGAGCATGTTCACCGTAAACTTTTACAAGCAAACGATTTGTTTCCGCTGCACTTTTCTTCAACAAAAAATAATGAAATAAAACTGACATCTAACCTTCACAAATGGATGGATTGCCCGATTGAATAATATGCAAGCAGTGATACTAACAACGCCTCTATAAAAAGGTCGGAAATATATTTGTACACCCAATACAACTTGTGGCATGTCGTTTGATTTTATTCATCATTGCGTACGATTTTTAATTATTTAGTTGTTGCAATAAATGCATTAAAATAGGTAATTAAACAAAAACTTCCAGTAATTGTAATTTAGCCTCTTGATCTATGTCTATTTGAAATATACGTTTTAGAAAGAATCCAATTTAATATTCTCAGTAATTTATTCTAAGTGCTTCCCCAGCAAAATGCCAGTTGGTTCTGTTCAGTTGCGCACCACAAAGTAGATAATATGTACATACAATAAAATAATGTAAATAATAAAAAAATAATTAAGTATTTAGTAATAAATCTAATATTTCGTGGCGAGATCCTTATTTTCAATTAATAGTAATATTTTTCGGCGATATGCGGTCAAAATGATCTTGATTTTTGATGTTGAGATTAACTTAATCCGTGAGAAACATTCCTCGATAGGCTCTCAAACAAAATTTAAATCTGGCGATTGATCTTGTTTTGGATTATTATTCTTCTGAAATAGCCTGTGAAGAGGCATATTGCTCTCCGCAAAAGGTATCATAGTGTTGCTTAAAAGAGTATTTAATAAGTACCACTACTTTGTTATAGGATCCTCAAACCAAACAAAGGCTTTCTCTTCGTATTGCTCATCGGTATAGCACCCGCCGTTTTATTTACAGTTGGTTTACATTCGCTGGAAGTGGCTAGTTCAGACCTATCGTTAGTGTTTCGCATTGGATGAAATACTGTGCTTGGGAAGTCCACAATAATGATGTTATCAGGACGATATGCACAAGTTTGAGGAAACTCTATAAGTTGTATCTGGTTGAAAATCTCACGCTTTGGCTTAAAGCTAAATTGATTCATTCTCGGGTTATGCTCCATTTCTGGTTTGGAGTGAATTTGAACTCGGTAGCATACAACATCTAAACATCTGTGTGTTAACGCCTATATTCGTGTGATATATTCTCTATATAATTTGGACCACAAATCAAAGCTTGTACTTGATTCTCTAGGGGTATTTTTAGTCGAGTTTGGTCTCACTGGATAACTTTTGACCGTCTGTTTTTTGATCTATTTCTCCAGTTTATTTAGGATTCCCATTCTTTAATTACATAACACAATAATTACATAATTGGCTATAATGCCAAAATTCTAAATGAATGATACACAGATATTTTAGAATATGACGGGTTCCGATTTGATTATGATGAAATTAGGTTTTTCGAAATATCCTTTTGGTTTCAAACTTATTGAAGTATTTATTTATTATTCGTTATACTACCTTTTCTGAAATAGTTCCGAAATTCAGTCTGTGCTATGCTTATGAGATCAATGAAAACGGATTTGTTTATTACTGTAAACAGTACATTTGATGAAGTTTTATTTATGCGTCAAATAAGTGTGTTATGTGTGCATTGTTAAGTGTGAGTTAAGTTCATGCAAGAAAAATTGTTACCATCACACTAGAAACGGATTAGATTTGATTCGCTTTAGGCTGATAAGCATTATAAAAATTATAACACGATTAATATTTCTGAGGACTGAAAACCCTGAAATTTGTTTAGAATTCATCATCTCTTTACGTATATATTTCTAATGCAAATAATCAAATAATCTAAATTCTGGATTCATCATCACAATTATCTAGTTTCATTAATTTAAAGATCAATCAGCCGATAGAACAAAATATTTGAAAGGGTTTCTTTAGCAAAAAATTTGTTTCAATTTCATTTTGATCTCTGTTTACGATTTCGCTGATCAGTATCGAAAAATTTAGTTTGCGTTGTTGGCTTATTTTTAGACGCCAATAATATTATATCATCACAGTTTTTATAGCAAATTTATCTTCACATATTGAATTAGTTAATTGAAAGATAAATTTTGAAATAGTTGTCAATGCAACATCGTCATTTGTAATTTCAAAACGCCTCCAACTAAAATTTGAAGCATAAATTAATTTTATGGGTGAAATATTTTTAGCGTAAATCGACCTTTATTTATTCGGGTTTATTTCTCTCAACGAGCCTTTTCACATGAGTATTAAACACGCTAAAAAGGTCAGTTTAAATCAGTAGCCTAAATAATTATATTTTTTTCTACATTGTTTGTATAGTTTTTCATAATTTAAACGTAGTTAATACATGTACGATGTTATTTGCAAAACGCGGTTGCCCAGAGGATTATTTGGTACTACCGGTTCAGCTCTATTTAAGTTGTTCATATGGATACTAGTTTATTTGCCGGTAGCATGATTTTGCTTCAGGTTTTCTGATTTGAATAATTTCCATAAAAACATTTGATCGACTATTGTGATAAGTTGGTCGATTTTCTGTGCGACCGGATTTGGGACTTGGAAGAATGCCGTATTTTGGTATCTGGTGCATAGACACTTACTCACGTATGACAACCGAAAAGTCGCTTGTCAATGACCGACCGGAAAACGAGGGCTCTGATAAGAACCACATTAGAAAAAGCTGACGTTGTGTGTGCTAGACAGTCAATTCCAAAGTTTACTACGTTCAATTCAACCGTGAGTGAAAATTTGCCTTCACGGCATTAGTCCAGCTCGAGTCTATTTACATCAAGATAATGCTAGATTTCATATCTCAAGCATAATGAGCAGCTGGAATATACTTAAGCTTAGAGCCCAACCTTAGAGCCCAATCATTTATTAGAATGTGTCAGCCCAAAATTATCAGATTGTCATTCCGCTCTGTGGAATATTTTAGAAGTTTCTAATTCAACCAAGGACGAACTTAATTGAACCAAGGGCGAAAACGTTGTAAATTAAACTTCCTACATAATTGCCCTTCATAATATATCAATAATTTTGATCTGACAGTTCTGGTTTACCAACCTTGATAATGTTTATTTTTTTCGAATTTACGCGTTACATATTAAATTAGATTTGAATTTCTAAAATTAATACTAAATATCGGAATTATTTTATTTTAGCAAGCGCCTAATTTTATAACAATTAAAAATTAAATCAAATGTGCAATAAACTTGTAAAACCGATGTGATTTATTAATTGTTTACTACTTGTGAATCGGACCATGTTAAGTATATCAGCTAACGACACAGCTAAGGTACTCCCTAAAATAGTTCTGATATTTTTATTATTCTAGAAATATATAAAATATATAAAAACGAGTTTCCAACTGCTCCAGTTCAATTTATTATTGAACTTTCTACCTAATACAAAAACTCCGTATTTGATAAATGAATGATAGATGAATTTTTTTTGATAAATTAAAATATTTAAAAACGAACAAAATTACAACTTTTCCAAGTTTGAAAATTTCGAGAAAATGGAAAGGCAAAGCACGAGTTTTCCATAACAGTTATTGAATATTGAAAAACTAGAAGAAAATTTTACCACATATGCTAATCGAATCTGCACAACTTATCCTTACTTTAGTAAAAAACACTTGCAAAATAACAAATTTTGTTAAGATCGTCACACAGGTTCTGATGGTTTAATTGAACGACTTTTTTAATTTTTGAAATATTTGGCTTATTGGATCATTATTCCGAATATTTAGCTAGTTAGTTCGGGGCGAAATTAACTCTAAGTATTTATATAGGAAGTGGATTTATCTTATCGAAGTACGAATAGCCCGTGTCGTTCAACGTCTCTGATCCTTGGCGTATAAATGATGAGTATTTAATAAGGTAATATTTCGCACTAGAATTTTGTTCATATTTTGTACCTTTGGCCTTCTGTTGAATCCATTAGATAGCACAACAGAAATCATCATGTTAACTAGAGAATCGAGCAAAAACATTTTCTTAAGTAGTCTTGTTATTGTAATATTTGACAAAACGAGGATCTAGGACTAATTTTTAGCTTCGACATCCGTTGATGTACACGTACAGCATAACGTATGCTCCTGTAGGATAAGACAAAATTATCCTACCTTGTTTGTTGGTAATACATTTTTTTAAATTCCCTAGTACTACTGATCAAGGATACCCACCTATCCTTGATCAGGTCATATGATCAACGTTTGTGAAGTTGGCCCAACCAATTATATTTTTTGTCGCTGGCAATATACCGCCATCTATTTTGATAACTATCATGACAGAAAACTATAAAAACATTGAATTTTACATAAATTCGAAGATTCAAAATTTATTTGAAATAGCCTTTACGAGTAATAAATTTCGGAAGGTTGTGATGGGGCCCTCATGCCGAGAATGACCTATATTCAGCCGCTTTACGAACAACCATAATATTTAGTGAAAGTTGAGATTTTCGGTCTCACTAAGATTCGAGGGGTCCTCATACCGAGAATGGCCTATATTCAGCCGCTTTACGGAAGTTGAGATTTTCGGTGCTGGTCATCGGTCTCACTATGATTTTTGGACAGATCAGATCCGGTTCTAGCCTTTACGAGTAAGACCTCCTGACAACCTCCCGGAACTTCTTACTCGTAGACGCTAGAACCAGATCATAATTTTTGTTTTTTGGGCTCACATCATTAAAATGTCGTGATATACGACTTTTTGGGCTGATAGTTCATACGTGACAGAAATTATAGATTCCGTGTTGCCAGCGCGTTTTTTCGGGCTGACATTTGGGCCAACTTCACATACTCGTACATATATGATCATGACAATAAACAATTTTAAACTAATACAATTTCCAAAAATTATAATAGTCGTGCAGAACGAATATGAATTTAAATGTGCCAACTAGAAACAGAGTTGAAAAGGATAAATGCTTAGCGCTGTGCTTTTGAAAAACCAACATCACATTGCAATTTGGTTTCTTTAGTCGTTAATTTAATTATTTTTTATAGGATTAAAGAAATACTTGTTTATTGCATTCTAATAAATTTTGTGATAAAATTCTCGTTTTATGAGGTAGTTTGTAACTCACATGATTTTAGAATTTATACTTAATTGTGGAAATTTCTGTAATAAAACCTGATTGGGACGGGTCGTGCATTTACCATGCGATTTTTTGCCGGGTAATTCAATATTTCAATACCTAGCTATACTTAAACGTTTTTGAGTTTTTAGTTTAGCTTGCTTGAGTTCGACGCAACATAAAATTAGAATAATTTTAAAAATTTACAATCTTAGCACGCGTATATCGAGATTGTGTTAAACGTGCGGAATATATTAAAGAAAGAGATAAACTAGTTTTTGAATATATAGTAAATGTATGTTTCGAAGATACGTTTAAAAATAGAAATTATGAAAGAAAAAAGTAACAGTACTGTATTATAAGAGGTTTAGAACAGAGATGGTCAATATAAATGTATGTATATACGACGTTTTTAGCATTTTGTTTGAGATATTGACATAACTGACATAGTTGTTTAGTTTTCAGTTATATACTTATAGGTGTAATACCATTCACTTAGATTGTTTGTTTTTAAACCAATTAATCAATACATACCGCTAAGAACTATATTAGATCACTACCAAAATAACTCGATCATCGTTATTTAAAATAAAACATGCTAATCCTTTTCTAAATCCACCTTTACTATTAATCCCGATAACAATAGAAATTTTTTATCGATACTGTAAATATTTATGAATATACAAAACATACGAGAATTTTGCGTGACGTGTTTTAAGACTTAAAAATTTGCATCAAGAACTAATATACATAATGTAATACATAATGAGATAACAACAGTATCAAAAGTAGATGCGAGAAAAAATTTGTTTGGTCTTACAAATTGATAAGAATTTAATTGAATTACGAAACTAGATAAACCGTTCATTACTCATTCATATAGGTTGTGTTTTTAAATACTAAGACAATTATTAATCGCGGCTCGAAAAATAATTTTAGGCGTATCATAAAACGCGCTCAATTCAATCGAACGTTTCCCGAATAAGTAAGTCTAATTAAATTTTAGCAAATTTTTTTTATGCGGTATTTTATCTAATCAAACTTTGTAGACATTTTTGTGTATATATTTCTTACTTACTAACTAACGCTATAGTCTAAGTGTAAGCATGTTTAGCGAACGCCCCAGTTCCGAGAGATACGTATCAAAAATATTTTTATATTTTGAAAGTGTCGATGAGACGATGATTGTGGGAAATATGAGTTTAATTTTTATTTAAATTGATAATTCTCTATACTGTGGTAGTAATGGTATTCAATTACTTACTACAAATAGAATTAAATTGTGGTTGATACAAGGAAATGAAATTTTGTGTTCGTCATTTAAATTTTATTCCGGTGGTTTTTTGAAACCTTGGGAATGTGCAAATTGGTAAATTTAGTCTTTCTCTTCCGCTCCCTTCGAACAATGTCCTTCGGAGTCTTATGATCCCTGGGAAGGACATTAAACTCTCCATTCTGACGCACAAAATATTTCTTAAATACGACAAATTTAAAAGTTTACTAATTTAGCGATCACATCTGGACTGTATATGTAGTTGATGTTCAAGTGAAGGAACGTCAACAATTTTCTTACCACATGCACGAAACATTTTTCAGATTTAAATTAAGCTGCCTCTTCAAATCTTTGTGGATCAGCTTTTGTTTTATCATGCACAGGCCATTCTCCATCGCTTATTACGCTTCTTTAAGATTTTATCACAGCTTTCTTCTAAAGACTGGTTTCCATAACTTTATGCTTTCTTGTTTTAGTTTCATTTTCGAATTGCTTTGCTTGCCAATGAAACGTTTCAGTATTTTTCAGACCTTATTTCTAAATATATGTTGGGTTTGCATTTGTCTAAGGTTTTAGGTGTGCTTCTGCCTCTTAGGCAGCATGGCATTTGCTTAATATAGCTCTTTGGTTTATATTTTAAACTCCGTAGAATGTTGTTGTAGTGCCATGCATTACACAATTTGCAAGGTGTATCCGGGTAGAAATACCTGAATATTTTATTAGAATTCAACTACCCGAATCCCGAGTATTTTACAGCATTACCCGGAATATTTTTTTTTATGTAAATTTGTATAATTCGGTTGAGAATTGGAAATGTGTTGAAATTAGTTTATGAATTTTAAGAAGCAAAAGCTCAGTGAAAGACAATTATTATTTTTTCGATTACTCGTCGTTTTATCAATCCAAACTAACATTGTATTAGGGACAACAAAACGAACGAATTTACTAATTTAAAACTAATTCTACTTAATTCATTAAAGGGACTGTACTAATGTTAGATAAATAGTACCCATATTCCGAAGGTTACCAGCTAAGAATTCCGTGCTCCAAAAATTTATAAAAAACTGATTTGGAACTATTTGCAATTTTTCTGCGATGCCTTACTTAGATGAAATTCTTTAGGATCCAGACTTATGCCTTTCATTCTCCTCAACAGGAGTAGAGTCAAATAATTTTTTTTGCAAGGTACCTATGTTATTCAGATATTTTGCAAGTATTATGGCGAGTTCACCATTCCCTCCTCTCTCTATAAATGTTTCAAATGTTTAAAATACTTTTTGTTGTCAATTGCATGACCTATCGTGTAATCAATCAAGAACTAAATCACCTTGGGATGTCCAAATCCATTTATTTTGTATGTATCATACGTAAGACACCTGCGAACAAATTAGCATTATTTTGCAGGTGGTTTTGTTTTACTTTTCTGCGTTGATACTTTTACAATATTTTACTGCCTTTTTATTTTAGTTGTTACTAAAGATAAGCACATGACTGGTCTAGGCGGCCCAGTTGAATGTTTTTTTTTAATTTTGTAGTATTTTTATGTTGTTTTGCATGTGCAACTCCTGCTTATGAATCCCCGATCAAAGCTCTTGAATATGTTTTCTTATAGAAACATTTTCCATGTCTTAAATTTAGAGTTGTATTTGAGATTATCTCAAGTAACTACGCATGCAAAACTATATAATTTATGTACGTTTTAATATGCTGGTAGATTGCTCGACACGGCAAATATTCATTCTCAAAATTAATTTTGACATTGCATTACATTTTGACATTTGGCTACCAATGTCAGCATCCAAAATTTTTCTAAATAAAGTAATTTATTTCTCTTTATCGAAACTTAAACCAAACCAATAAAAACAGCCACAGTATCGTGATCAAGTATCGTGAGTATTGAGTGCAACACACCACTCACAATTTTTTTATCACGTGCAAGAAAAGAACCAATCAGACTCAAGTGATGTATTGTGTTTCATGCTCGCGGAAACGCACATTCGTCATTGAACTTTTTTAGTAATAGCCCTCATTGGGCTCTGACCCGCAGGGAATTGAAAACTGTCTAAGGAATGATCCGGAAGGTAAAGTCCCGAGTTGAATGATATCCGAAGCGGAGTTAGGCAAATATTGAAAGTGAGATAATACTTACCCTCTTCAAAAATTCAATTCTAATTGGGTAAAGTGACGTACCACTCTTGGGATTGTTTGTGTGCAAATAATGCTATTATAATAGTCAAAATTTATGTAATTCCTTATGTAAAAGGATCGATTCAACTGAACGGTGTATTGTATATCCACTGATAAAATGAAATATTCTAAAAAATCGGAGGAACCAAAGGTTTTGCATTGTCTTTAAAACTGGTTAAATTGGGCTTTTGTGCGTCTACTATAGGTATGAATTATTCGGTATCTTCCTCGGAAGCTTCGTTCCTAAGACGCGGTTAACTGACTCAACTAATTTTAGAGTATTGAGCGAATTGGCGGGAGTTCCGTCTTGTCCAGGGCTGGGCATTTCAGTTAGATAATTTTAATAACCTCATTATTAACGTTGGCGCCATCGGTATTTATATTTGGCAAGGTAATTATGGTTTTCATAGTCGTTCTCAGATGGTCTTTTCTGAATTCGCTAATGAGATGCTAGATTCTGGATGTGTAATTATGTCGGTGACAACATCTATCGTTTTCAATCTGTCGCGTAACAGTTCAATTATGTTCTCTGTGAAATGGAACGCTCTATTTAATGAATCGGTTGCTGGATTGCACGTTGGTTTTGCTAACAATAATCTTCAAATTGGGTCCCGAGAATTGTAATAAAAAATGAAACAAAAAAGGTTGATTATTCCGTAAGCCTCAGATTGTAAGCTTGCTTATTTGTTGGGCGTCATTTTCCAACCATTGCCAAGCTAATTATTGCTGAATAATATTCTGCTGGTCAGTTGCTTGCCTGCTGCTTGCCTAATGTGTTGCAGAGAACTGTCTTTAATTCATGGTAGGGGGTATTGGCTGAACAATGAAGGGGTCAACACTAATTACGCAGAGGAACTACACATTAAAGGGTCACCACTATGAGTGTCGGGGTGATCAAAATTTTATGTTTTGTTTATTATAAATTTTATTCGATTTTCTGCGTACTAAACAATGAATTAATGAAACGTAAACAATTAGTTTCGGACAAATTTTTGGTTTTTAAAATAAAATGACATTTAAAAAAACGAGACGGGCGGAACGAATACATTATGTTAGATTCTTTTTCGTCGTTGTTTTCGATATTGTTTTGGGCTTATTGTTATACATCAACAAAGACGGATATCTTTTACACTAATTGTTTGTGTTTTGGGAATTTTTTAATCTACAAATTATTTTCAAAACAACCAAAAAATACTATGCTTAACATATTTTTGATGTTTTCGAAAAAACTGGTGCCGAACTTGTTGTTTTTTTCATGCTAACTTTTAGTTTTTGTATGGAATTGAAACGTTTCTTTACTACATAGCGTGAAAATGCAACAAAAATAAAAACTGAAAATAATTCCAAAAGCAGTCATGTAAAGGTAGACTTAGGTATTTAGCTTCACTCGTTTACGTGCCGTATCGACTCATCAACGAGACTTTTCGGCTTGCTAATCCAACTGAAATTTGTTAATTGACATTTAATTTGATATGACGTTATAAACTAGAATTTAGCTTGCTCATTCATTTTTTAAAATATCAAAAATATTATTTTTCATTTTCCCAGCTAGTAGAAACGAGGTCTGATAGCGGCTCCGTATAAATAGGTGAAGCTAAATAATCTTCTGCCTTTTCTATTCTAAGTTTTGTATACTCAAAGTTGAATTAAAATATGCAGTTTGGTCTTAAAAACACTGCTGGCACCAATAAATCTAAATTGTACAATATAAATATTTTTTTTACCACGTCCGACAAAGAGTTGACTTGAAATATGGCGTATTTTCTTGTTTTTTCCATGTCCGATATTAAAGCAGAACGATCGAGTACATGTCATTCAAAATTCTTATAATGAAATTGATTTATAATAGACATGTCTAACATTTGGCCTACTTGTTATACAATTAAACGATCTGTCATTTAAGAAGGATGTATGACCAGTCATCAATTGGTTCATTAGTCAACGTATAATCGAATGCTGGGAATTTATTTTTGTAATTTTATTTTCTGTTGTTGATTTGACAAAATTGTATTTTGTTACTGTGGTTTCTCAATTAACTTTGTTTTTAAAATATATACTCCAATTCCCAGCCAAAAACTACAATTTAGGCAAATATGTTATGCAAATATTTTTCCCAATTTCCTAAGTGAAGAGTTACGCATCAAACAATCATTTTAACTCAGTAACTTCAGAAATTAGTTGAACCACCAATTGAAATTTGTAATAAACTGAATCAAATATTTACCTATTATTCACTACCAGCAATGATTAATCATTATTCTCTAAAAAAAATCGGTGTTTCCTTAAATGTCTGGTCGTCCGCAATGTGTCATTTTCAAATTTTCAACAATTACATTGCAACGTCAAAATCGCCTTCGATATATTGTAAATTGGAAATCGTCCTATACTTCATCCTCGAGGATAACAGCTATCATTATATATGCTCGAATAATATACCATTATTGATTATTGGAATCACTGGATCTTCAATTAGTAAAGTTCTGGACAAAACAAACCATTTCGTATCTACGAGGGTTGTCTGAAAAGACCTAGCAAATATATAAGACATTTTTTCTGAAATTAATTTTTAATTCTCTACATAGTCTCCTTGTAAGTTTATACACTTCCCCCACCGATGCTCCCATTTCTTTAACCCGTCCAAATAATACTCGGCGTCTTTCTCTGCCAAATAGTTGTTTACGAAGGTGATGGCCTCCTCATTCTATGAAAATCTCTGTCCTTCGAGCGCAACTTTTAGCTTAGGGAACAATAAAAGTCGCTTGGGGCCGGTTCTGGTGAGTATAAGGACGGTGGTCAAGCAGTTCAAACCGTAAACTATTGGATTTCCGCCATGGCGACCGAATGTGATCGTTTTTCCGCAAATTTCTGCCTTCAGCTTATCAAGTAATGATGCGTAGTATGCTCCTGTAATATTTTTCCCTTTTTGAAAATAATTGATTCATATAACTCCATGACTGTTCCAGAAAAAAGTCGCTGTCACTTTCCCAGCTGAAGAGACAGCCTTTACCTTTTTTGGAGCCGATCACTCTTTCGACTCACATCGACTCACTCAAACGATTGTTAAACGATTGTTGATACCTGCAATATCGGAGAGATAGGGACAAAAATAATAAAATTAAATAGAACCATAATCTGAATGTTTTGTTTAGAGACCAAGAACGTGGACTATTCTTCTTTCTTGTCAGTGTAAAATATATTGTTTTCGTTGGTTTCTATCATGTGAACGGAACTAAATTTAGTCCAGTCTGCATGATGAATAAAATTAATATTAGTTTTGCAACTGAAAGATCACGTAATTTGGGGTCATCGTTACTTGTACGTAAAAATTCCATTTTAAACATTCTGCGATATATTCTAATCGGGATTTTTATTTTATGATCTAAAACTAAATACATAAATGTATTAGACAAAGTAGTTATATTTATCTGTATGTAATAAAATACTGTTATGTCATCATAAAAATATTGCCAGTGAGACACAATCTAATTAGTTTAATTTTATGTTTATGTTGTCGATTATGTACGTGCAGCATAGTATGATTTGACACTTTATTGGCATACAGCATATCACAAATTATGAAGTAATAACAAATTTTAGTTTACGATGGTGTTTGTTGTTAGTGATATGTTTGTTTATATGCAGTCAAGTGTAGTGAAGTAAATAAATGTGGTTTGCATATTCTTGTTATTACTTTTCTCCAATTGTGTTTAGATTTATAACATATTTCAAATATGCTTCCTTAATAGGTATTTTTGTATGGTAATTTGATCAACTGGACTAATTTCATACAAGTAGATCCTTTTTCGTAATTGGATTTCAGGGTACTGGGATGTTTGGAATTCGGATAAGCCGGTTGTCTATAAATTAACTACAAACAATTTTATAATACGTTATTCACCGGATATAAAACTCCCACCCTAAATTTCGTGTCCTACAAAATTTTTGCATACCAAGATTATTAATCATGCGATCGTGTAAGCATGCGGCCAATCCGTTTTTTAAATATATAAAATAATAACTTTTGTGTAATGGTAGTTGTATCGTAGAGTTTGATGTAAAGTGAAATTTTAAAATTATTTATTTACAATTTATTTTAGCGAGCGAATAACGAAAAATTCAACACGAGAAGTGAAATTATTTTTTTAATTTTGTAAATTTCGTAATAATATAACAAATATTTTTTACGATTATGGGTGTTTGTTGTTGTTTTTATATTTCTTCTTAACTAGAAATGTATTAAGAAGAAAGATCAGTTTTCTTATGCAATTATCAAATTTTATTTTGTTTGGCTGCGTGCGATTGAATTGGATTCGTTTGTTATTACAGAATGGAATGTTATTTAGTTATTTTCATGAAACCATTGGAACAGATGGTTGGGTATTTTCGTTTAGGTTAATGATATTAAGTTTGTTCGCGATACATGGAGCGAGAATGGTTCTATATTCGCATTACTCTTTTTTCATTAACCGGATTACCGCATAGAGTTTATAATTAAATCAATAACTACGAGTAAATATTAACATTAAAGTTTTAATAATTTTTCTCATATCGAATCGGGGTTACCTACACCTTGAACCCGCTTCATTAGGTTAAACCAGGCGGGCACCAATCGATACAGATTGGATTGGATTTTCATATCAATAAAATAAAATAGGCGTGTTATATAGGAATGCAGTATCTGTCAAATACTTTTGTTAACTTTCTGTTTTCTTTTTTGTTTTATTTGTAGTTTTTTGTTTTATTATGTCTTGTGTTTACGCGTCTCCTCTTTTTTAGAGTTTGGACAAATTTCACACGTTCGACATATGACAATAAATAAAATAGTTTTGTTGTGTATGGAAATTTATGTCGCGGTGATTGATTTCCAATATTCATTATTAAACCCTTTTGAGTAAGTATGTAGTGAATTTTGATGCACGTTTTGTATGAAAGTTGGTGAATTGCTAAATGTTTATGTTTTTTGTATGGAATAATTAAAAATTGGTTATTGATTTACTGTTTATATTATGTTATCTGTTTATAAAAACAAACAGTGGCTAGAAAATTAATTCCTTGAGCTCGATAGACGTAGCTGAATATCTAACATTACTGAGTATCTAGCAGAGATGACAACAAAAATTATATTTGAGTTGTTTAGTATATACGAACACGATGCTAAAACTTAGTATATAAATAGTGTATATTTATGATAATTAGAGTTAATTAATTTTTTTATATTCGAACTGATACTGTGCACGAGATTGGAAATTGTTGTTTCTCAAGTATGTAAATAGATTTATGACCTTTAGTTGTACGTACATATTTCTTTCCTCCGTCTTCGGATTTATTTTATGTGTGTATGTTTACAAGTTTGACAAGCTAGATATAATTTACATAATTGCTACAGCTCATAAGTTAATTTATTAACTTTATTTTAGGCTATTGACAAATTTCACTGTAAAAACGTGTGGTTTGGAAGCCTAATCAATGTGGATTTGAAATTTTAATTCGAGATAGAGCAGACACTCGGGATATAGGTAAAGATAAACTTTCATCCTCTACGTGTGATATTAAATATAAAATTGTGCAATTCTACAACAGATGTGCAAATTGTGTTCAACTGAAGGTCGCATCCAAGAATTGAATGCTCATTAAAACCGCCAGTTGACTATTTTTCTTATAATTAAGCCCAGATAGAGTGACCTGCATTTCAGATAAAACACATTTTGCTAATTAGCCATTATCGCTTTTTTATTACATTCTGGTATTGTTAAAAATAATAATGACGCATATTTCTTTATAAAACATAATTTAAATTACCATATAATCGGCACCAACGTAAATACGATGATTATTTAAGCGTCTCTGTAATATTTTATTAGCAAAACTAATATATAGTGTAATGTAAAAATTCAATGATAGTTTTTGTGGAAGCTTTAATCCATTCGAAATCATTCGCGGTATCAGGAAGAGAAATTATTTCTCAACTCTGGTCTTAAAACATTCCAGAGTGAATTCAGCTTAGATAATAGATTATTAAAAACTGATGTGATGTTATAATTTCATTAGCAGTTTCACTTTAAGTAAGTAACCATACCGAGTCTCAACTGAACCAGTCAGCGGTACGAACGATTTTATACACGTTTTTTTTAATTGGTTCAGTTTCTGTAACTCGGCAATTCTTAGGGTCTAGTCAGCGGTGAGAATCGAACTCGGGACGGCGACGTGGTAGTTTCTGAGATTTTTTTAATCGATACCAATTCGTCACATAGGCAGGTAAGAATATACAGGGTGAGTTTTTTAATAAATGCCAGCCTTTTATCTTGGAAACGATGCTACTTAGAAGAAAATTACTTATCAAAATTGTTCAGTGTCGATGGGGTCGTTTAATGGTGACATTGACTGACCTTGAAACTGATTAGTATTGGAGATATTGACAAAAGTTAGTTTGTTTTAAATTAGAAGCTTTAATTTAAGCTCACTTTTTGATTAAGCAGTTAAAAATAAATAAATAAATATTTTTTGTTCATACAAAATTTTTCGAAAATTATGGTTTATCTCTGAAACAGAGAATAGATAAGCAAACAATTTTCTCTAAGTTCTAATACTGTTTCGTATTAACAGGAGAAACCAAAACCAAATCTTCTTTGACTTATCAAGCAAATTTTTAATTTTGGTATTGCTAAGTCAAAGGAAAATTGATTTTATTTATTTTTATTTCTCGTTACAACGAAATAGTGTTAGAACTTAGAGAAAATTGTTTGCGTATATCTCTTGAAACCGATCTTGAAAAAGTGAACTCAAAAAAAAATTAATTTTCGTCAATATCTCCATAATAATGAGTTTCAAGGTCATTCAAGATCACCACTAAGTGTCCTCGCCACTGAACAATTTTATATTATAAGTAATTTTCTTCTAAGTTGCACCGTTTCCGACAGCCTGTCATTTATTAAAAAACACCATTCATATTCTACCTGTGATGAATTCGCAACGTTTAACAAATCTCAGAATTCAAAAAAATGTTAAAACGTTTTCCTCGTTAAAAAAAATGTAAATAAAACGACTATTATTCCGGAATTGTCACAATTTTCTATTTTCGGTTCTTTTTCTTGTAATTGTTTGCAATTGTAATTGTTTTAAAGAAGAGTTCTAGAAATAGTAATTCGAGTGCATTTGAAACTAGCAATCAAAGCATACTCTACTGTTACTCTACAAATGCTGAAAATCTGTTAGAGAACGCTACAGATGTGATCTCGTCGAACCAGACGACCTTGCAACTAACAAGAAAAACCTACTTCTAAGGAGCAATCAAATAATCCAACTGAACGTACTTTAAATCTGTTTCATGGCCAAGAAACTGTGTGCGGATGCATTATGCTCAACAACAATGCTCTTCCGGACAACTAGATCCGTAACAAGAGGGTGCCAGACACGATAACCAAGAATTTGGAGATGCTGTTCAACGTTGTCCATCCACTAAATACTCCAGGGGCTATGGTATATTAGTTTATAATTATATACAATTTTCACTTGACTGTTACAATTATATCGTTGTTGTTCAGATCATTTCTGATCTAGAAATTCTTGCACATCCGGTATATTTCGCGTTCCTTAATAGAAACAAAAAACCGTGCTCTCAAAAACAGCAAGATTTCTGCTATTTTCTGTTGTCAGCGTCCAAATCTCGTTAGCAAAAGTTATCACTGGTTTTATCAGCGCTTTGTAGATATTTAATTTTGTTTGGCGCGATATATTGCGAGATTTAGCGTGGACTACTAGGTTACGTGGACTACTGCTGCGATTCGCAACTAAGTTTTGCATTGTCATCGATCCTAGGTATTTAAACTTATTCATCTGTACGTATTGTGTGTCGCTCGTTAGAAATCTTGCACATGTTTGCCTTCTCGCGAAAGCCATGTATTTGGTTTACGCTTCGTTAAAATGGTGGCCGATTTGTTGGGCTGTTGTTTCTAACGAGATCAGAGCTTCTTCTGGATTTATGAGTTAAACAGCTGCGCTAATAAACGAAAGGTTGAATATATTTTGGGCTATCTAAAATTATGAATACAAAATGTCATGATGTCTTTTTCTTAGAACTTTTCTAACACGACCCTAAGAGAAAAAGTTTCATCGTCTGTCGACATGCCTGGGCGAATACCGCATTGGTAGTCGCCTAAAATGCGCTCGCTGTAAATTGATAACTAGTCAGAAACTACATTGACCAAAACCTTGTAGTCGGTGTTGAGACAACGGTGACAGATTCGTTGTGAATGCTCTACTATAGAAAACTTTTATAGAAAAGTATCTATCTCTTAAACTGATAGTTTTGATGTTAAATACTTGTTATTTGTGCCGGGAATAGTGTCCTTTTATACAGTCGATTGGAGTCGATTGTTGTCAATACATCACCGGATGATGACGGACAAAAACGAAATTAAATTTGAAATTGACCGGCGCGGTCTGTTTAGTTTGATTACACTGTTGTAAATATGGTCAGATTAATTTATGAATCATCATCGTAGAAGAAAGTTTACACCTTAACGTTAGTTAAAATCGTCTAGCTATAAGAAATTTCATAATCTGCACGTAAACTCAATTATTTTGAATGTTTATGTACATACGCCCACATAATCAATTTCTCGCCAATTCATGACTGATATCAAATTTTATAGTCCACCCTCTACTTACGCATTCGATCTTAAGGTCGTAGATCTCGAAATTGAATTAAAATATTTGGATGACGAGCAACAAGGTCTTCCTAATCTAAATAAAGATATTGCCTAGTGATAGAAGATGTAAACTAGATTTTTCTAAATTTTTAAAGTTCTTTGCTATATAATCAAATCGGTAAACACGCCTAAGTGTTATTTCAACAAATTATCTATCTAAAACTAAAAATTGATTAGCTACACACCATGAATTGGAATTTATTTCCGTTTTGCCTTTGTTTTGCTTACACATTGTTTATTCAAACCCGATTCGCGTATTGTTTTTTTTGTCGACGAACCATTTCACTCTAGACGTGGAATATATCATACTCGGCTATATAGATCTACTGTAATTATAACATAATACGTGATCTAAATTTTCAATTCAAGTTTCGAAAAAGAAATTCCATTTTCGGATTTTTCAATTGTCAAGTACATAGTTATATTAAATTAAATTGAAAATATTATGCTTCTATTGATCGACATCAAATACAGTTATAAATTTCCTTATCAGTAATCCGCGATATTTTGAATATTTATCGGCATACGAGTTTATACACCATAGTTTCAAGGTGTGGTCAAGGACGGCCAAAACAGTGCGTACATATAAATCACCAAATATGAATTCAAATTAGTTCCGCTAATGAAATATCAAAATGAAATTAAAATATTTTTATTGAATTAGAAATTTTTGATGTGTGCTTAAAGCAAAACAAAAAAAAAGATTTCATTTTCACATTACCTAATGAATATTAATCCATTTTGTCAGGTTATTGCTTTTTTTATAACGATGAATTCCATGAACTTGGCACGAGAAATGTGGCCATCAATTGCGGCACGTACTCGAATTGCAATAAATTTGAATGAAATCGCGCTTGGCATTTGACGATGGAAGGCATTTTTGGTTCATTAGAATATACGCTAATCCAAACTGAATTTACTTTTCATAAATTAATTAACGCGCGATATTATTTACAATCGTTGCTCATCGCACAAATAGAGAAAATAAGAAAATTTTTTTGTTCACTATGAAATATTCATACAGTTCAAAAAAAAAAAAAAAAATTAAAAATTTGTCTTGGCTTGAATATTTTTGTGAAGACGTTGAGGAATTTCAGTTTGTACACAAATACATATTTGGTGAGTTGTTTTACATATACACAAAAAAAAATCATATGGTTCAAGTTTCTTATAACGGTTTAAAAAATTATAATAATTGTGACACTGAAATTAAATAAGTTAAATCAAAATATATTTATATGTATTTGGCAAAATGATTGTATGCACGACGTCTCTTTTATTCGTTGCGATTAAAGATGAATTTCTAAGTGTATGAAAGTCCACATGCAAAGTGGACTTTGGCTTATCGGTTTTCGCCAAAAGATTTCTTTGATTACAATTGAACAGACAAAATGGAATCATCTGTTTTTTTATAAATTTGACTTATAAATTTGAATATGGTACATTATAATTTGAAATATAAATTGTGCATATTGGTAAAATTTGAAATTTTTCCTCTTAGAAAAGTATTACATATAGTTCTATAATGGAATTTTAAGAAATGATCACACTCTAATCAGTAGTGTGATTAGACATTTGCAGAGCTCGTGCCCTTCGTTGGTGAGAAGGGCAGTTGGTTTATAAGTTTGTTGTTGGTGTCAATCAAGATACGGAAAGACCACCTGATTTTGACATTATTGGTGAACTCGATTTTTGTGAAACCACAAATAAAATTAAAAACGACCGGTCTCGCTGAACGATCTTGATTATTTTAATTATTCCATTTATAATGTTAAATTTCGTTACTATTCCGGTTTTTAGTTGAGGAAAAATAATATCGTTTTTCAATGTCAGGTTTAGTTCCGGTTTGACTATTTATTTGGTTTTGAGTTCACGTACATTTTAAGTTTGTGTGGTTTTCAAGACCAAAAAATTACTTTTTTGACGCAAAAGTTCTCGCTCCATTTCTTAAGATCCTAAGTTTCTTGCAATAAAATAATAATAGGCTGTTTGTGGATTATCAAAACTTATTCTGAAAATTTTCCTCTTCCTATCGAATGTTCTTTTCAGGATCACAGAGGTTTGCCCGAACAGATCAGAGGTTTGAAACAGAAAAAAACCCAACTGGTCAAGTGGAAATTCAGGAACATCTTTAGGTTTGCCATAAAAAGGTTGTCATTTCACTCTTAAGTTCCTCTATTGAGGCCCGGATCGCAAGTATAAATTCATCGTGAAATTTGTTTTGCCGTTATGCCGAATGATTTAAAAAAAAATTGTGAATGGAATAATGTATTGTCTAATAGTCGCGTTGGTAAATAGCCAAATCTTCGTATCGCAATAAATGCAAGACAACAAAATCTGGCGACGTATGTGGTGCTATTGATTTACTTCATTAGGCCCATTAAAGCGTGTTTCCATTTCATTGGAAACAACTGTTATTAATTGTTGAACTCGTATGTAGTTAAACTGGGATACTTAATTTTTCATTATTTTGAAATAATAACACGTAATAATACAAAATAAATAAAATAAATTTATTTTGCAGCCTCTATCGTCACCAATCATCATACATTAGTAAAGTGTGCGAATATTTAGTTTTAAAATAAATAATAAGTACGTATTGTTTATTTTAGAACTAATAACAATTAAATTTAACTATCACAATAAATTTAATATGTAATATTAAAATAAATAGGAAATGGCAGGCACACATTTCTTTAAATTCCTGAAACCCGAAAAAATCCTTTAAGCCGGAAAACATTTTTGTTCCGTCGAATTGCGGCCTCACTGTATCCACTGATCGGCTCCACTGTATCATAAATGGTAAATTGCAACAATAGAAAAACCCAAACTATAGATTTCCAATGAAAAATGAGCCAACTACATAACTTTTTAAAGATTATTTAGCAGAGACTCTTTTAGCAAAGAGTCGATTATGTAAGCATTACGAGTTTGAATTATAAGTTTGAGACAAACTAATTTCAACGAACATTCTATGACAGAAAAAAAACCATTGTCAGTTACTTCTCGAAATTTTAAATGTGTACGAGTAGAACAACAAAAAGCCTTTTGACTTAAGTCGAAATTAGTAATACTTATACAATCGATCCCAAGTTGTACCTGGAAATTATGAATGCGTATGAGTAGAACAACAACAAAATGTCCCAATTACGAGAATCCAAAATACATTAAAATTAAAAAGCCCTTTGACGTCATTTATCTTAAGTCGAAACTAGGAATGCTTGTTTAACCCACCGGAGTATCTCGAAATTATAAATGTGTACGATTATAACAGCAACCAAGCTCGCCTTAATAAAAAAGCCTTTTGCGTAATTTGTCTGAAATTGCAAATAGTAATGCTTGTATAAACCACTCTGAGTTGTATTCGAAATCATAAATATACGGGTAGAGCTATAAGTCACAATGACTCCCACCGGAATATTATTTGAGGCATTTTATTCAAATAAAACAGTCTTTTGGTGCCAATTGCCTTAACTCAAAACTCGGAATGCTTAAATATTTACCCTTTAAGTACTGAAAATATGTTTCAATTAAGCTCTGTACCAAAATACATGTTTAGGAATATTTAAAGGCGTTTTTACCTTAATATTGGAATATATTTGACCAAAAAATTATTACTGAATGAAATTAGTACTCCATTCAATAAAGCAGACAAAGTCACAAAACCACAGATCTCTACCAACGATAGTTGTTAATATATTACATATTTGAAAATGATTTGCCGTTTTGGTCAAAAATAACATGAGGGACGGTTGATGGTTAAATATTTAATTGAAATCGCACCATTAAACCAGAAATGAATAAAGTGATTTTAACAAAATTAACAAAACAGTCCAACGAGAGTTCTCTATTAACTATTTAATTGTCGAAGCTGTATGGCCTAATAAGTGACCTTCGCTAATCAATTGAATTATAAAATGTTTCTGATGTATGGCGATTATTTTAGTCAAATCAATGAAACAGCTTCTTAGACCTTAGACAATTACTCAAATTATCCCAAGAATACACGGATTGTTGACTTTTTCTATCCCACGTAAAATGAAACTTTTCCTGGAAATATTGTAGAGGACGAATTTGATTAAGTTAGCCAAAAGACTGAAATTTCATTTTAATTTGAGGTGATTTCTAGTTGTGTCTAAAAAAGAAATAATTTTTTATTAAAGTGTCTTTGGTTCAAATAAAACATTGAATTGCGAATAACACTCTGCAAGAACAAGATTTGGATTTACATTTCAAAATTAGCCACCCTTTGCTACTAAAGTTAAATACTCGAGCTTGTTAAAAAAAAGCTTATCGGTCCCTTCTATCTAATATTATTTTCAGGTATATGAAAATAAAGTATAAGCTGCTCCGAAAGTAGTACTCGTAATAACGTCAATCTCAAGAGTTTACAACAGTTTCATTTTCTGAGATTCTTTCTGAACTTTTTTGTTTTGAAATTCCTTTGGTAAAAGACGTACAGTCAAACTATAGCGGAATTTCAGACCAAATAAAATTTTGTTTTTTTTAATATTACAACTGATTTACAAATCATCTACTAATTTATTTTTCATAATTTATATTCTTGTTTGGATCCAGATTGGATGTAGTAGATAAAATCGTTTCTTCCTTCACAGCCGCCTTACTGGGTTTGACTCATCCAACATACGACGTATCTCAGCGTTTTGGTGTAGACTAATACATTGTTTGGGTTTTCTCGCGTGTTTGATAATTTCTTCGACAGGATGTTATTGACATTGGTTTTCTTTGTACAGTCCCAGAGCTGAATACCTTTAGTCCACACAGGAGTTAAAATTTTCCGGTGTAGTAGCAATTTATTATGTAAAGAATTTCTTCCTAAGAACCAATTCATCTTTCTGTATGTAAGGTATAACCCTTTTTTGCTTTCTTTTTTTAAACCAAAATACGAAATGTATAATCTAATTCGAAGCGGGTAATACGTGTCGGATCACTACTTCGTTCTTTTTTTTCTGACGGTATAGCCACTTAGTATAGGCACTGTCCAAAAATTTCTTATTTTGCATCCACTTTATCACACTTAAAACAGCTTTGCTTGTGTTTTTGGTCTGAAATGGCTTTTACGGGAAGATTTACGGTTGTATAAACGATATTTTGTTGTAGGTAAGCTTCTTGCATTTAAAATGTATCCATCTTCGTATGGCAACTAAATCTCATGGAAGATTCATTAGTGCTTGATTTGTTTTCGACAGCAACTAGCAATCGTATTGTATTTATATAGTGCGATTAGAAGAGAAACTAAAGTTGAGTTGATTAACACAAGTGCAAGTATTTCAAGTCAATGGTAGAGTGACTGTTCAATGAACTTAAAAGTATTAGAGATATACGCTGCTATAAAGGAAGTTGACTCCGGAATAATCAATTTGCTGGAATCTGATACAGGATCGAATTCATCAGAATGTTATCTACATATTGTAAATTTTAAGAATATGGTAATCTCAGAGTACCGTTTTTTTAATTTGTCCGGAAGTGCGGCATTTTTTGATCTCATGTTATGCATTTACAATGTTTTTTCACTTTTTGTTTTGCTTTTACAGGCGAACGATAGGTATCAGAAATCAAGTGCATCTATTAACTATGCCACTAACGGTGATTACAAGATAAAAATGTTTCCTGATAGACCTAGGTCTGTTTACAATAGTATGTCGCTATAAATACTCCTATTACCTGAACACATATATTTTTGTCATAACAACGAAATCCAAAAATGGCAGGAATTTAAAAAAAATAATCATAATACAAAAACAGGCCTTAAGCTATTTTTTCACACTTGACGGTCAATCTATATCCGGTTAACAATCTATTATTTATTAAAGGTAACAATTTAGTCTTGACACATAGCATAAGGGTTTATTTATTGGTCTACGTAAATCTACTTAGCAAACCTGCAATTTATACAATTTATTACGGCTTTATAAATGCATTCCAATGATAGGTAAACGCAAATATTAATTAAGGTAAAATTTCCATGGGCATTTGTGGTTAAAAATTAAAGGTCAAACGAATTAAATCATATATGTATGTAATTACAAGTTATCGGTATGTAATCAGAAAGTTTATGACGTCAATTGTAAATTTTGTCGTTTTCCATTAACTAGACGTGGCTTAAAAACCAACAAATAGTTATGTAATTTTAATACCGGTCTTTACCAAGCGCAATAAAAAGAACTCTTAATTTTCAATGTCGTAGTAGTAAGCTTTCCGTTGCATATGCATCTTATAGTACGGAACTCGTTTTGCAATGGTAATTTAACCTAATGTACAATAAAAAATTCCATTGCTTTCCGCCGAAAATCTCGTTAATCAATTAAAACTCGTTAATTTTTTAATTGTTTCATATTTCACATGGTAATCTACTTATTGGAAAAAAATGCATACACAGTACTAACACAATTAATTATTATTAATTCATTTCATTAGTGCATCAATTGCATTAATTCCGCACTATACAACTGGAATGAGCACAAAATATCTGTTGTTATGTGGTGCAAACAAATTATTATTTATGTTTAGGGATTATTTGCATACACGTTTTTTCATATAATTACTAAACAAACACCTTATGGCATTTTAAATTAATTTTTTAATGCTAATTCAAATGACATTTTTATCATTTTGCATAAAATGTGTGTATAGGTTAGGAAGTTATCGTATTTCGTAATATTAATACCAAAATAATTAGTGAAACACTTTTGATTTTATAGTGCTCGGGGTTAAAAATCAAATGGGTTTCCGATTTAGTTTACATTTGAAATGTTCAAATTGTCCATTAAATAATCTTGATATTAATTAGTCAATTGTTTATTTTGACTAGTAATTAAATTGTTTTTACAAAAACGGAAATAATATTTTTTTTTACCACAACTGTGGACCTCTGGAACTTACTTCTTTCCGTACATTATCAATTTAAATGTGTAATTAATTTATTGAAGTGCATTTGTATTTTGGTGGAATATTTTTGTTTTGATTGTAGTTTTTATTGTTATCGAATTATAAATATTATTGTTTTGGTTAGTATCGATTTCGATATGTGTAGTTTCATTTCTGGTCAGATGTTGTATTTTTAAGTATATTTTTATTATTAGTTTATATTTTTATTTATTTATTTTTATTTTTGTTTTTAATTACAGGTAAGTTCCATGATGCATTGCACAATGTCTTTAAACATGTAGATTGAAGTAACTTGGCCAATGGTAAGTTCTTCCGTTCGTCGTTCCACAAATCTAAGTGAGCGGAGCAGGAAATAAAGTTCACGGTACTTATAAATTTATTGTTACAAGTGTCAACAATTTGTAATATTTTATAAGAATATTTAGTCCAGTTGGATTGAACTTTATTTAAGTGGCATAAAAAATTTATAATTTAATTTTTTATCATGGCACATTTGCAACTAGAAGTAACATAACATAATAATTATTAGTAAATATTTTTTTACCTAAATGTCACTGACGTATGAAGATGTCACTGATCATCGTAATTGGAATTTTCCATGTTTTTTGTAATCTATCATCATCCTATATAAAAATTTAAATCAAATTGCTACTTTAAACGAAAACACAGCCCAACGGCAGTGGAATGGATGATTTCATGTTTACCAATGTTGTTTGGAAAGTTTCGAACATCAATGATTGTCATATTACGATATCATATGGTTTGATGTTTCAAAGGACACGAATTGCGTATGATCGAAAATTTTGAAAGTGAACACTAATATATCTACTTCCAGTATATCATAGAGGTTGATTCTTAAGTAAGTACAATAAATTTGGGAGGTGGTGGAGGTCACTAATATGAACAAAAAATTATAAGATATCACATATCTTATATGTTACCGTTACAGAGATAATCAAGGTTCTACTGTAAAATTATTCACTTTGAATTTCAATCATAACTTAAAAACTATCACTGACAAATTTCTCAAATAATGTTTTTCTTATCGCGAACTAATTATTTTATGAAACACAGGGCCAATAATAAGGCAAATTGAAAAAATCTTTATTTTTTCCAATATTTCTTTAAAATATGTATTATTAAGTATTAGTCGTACTGATCAGGTACATGCAATTATAAGATCAAGCTTCAAAAGTTTTTTATGTAAAAAAAAAATTTGCGATAAGAAAACGTTTATTTGAGAAATTTGTGAGTAATAGTTTGAGAAGTTATAAGTGAAATTCAAGATGACCAATTTTACAGTAGAAACTTGATTATCTCTAAACGATCACAGATGACATATGTGCTGTCATATAAATTTTTGCTCAGATTAGTGTCCTCCATCACATCCCGAGTTTATTGTACTTACTTAATGGTTACTCTGTGCTCAATAGAATGGTGCTTACCGTTGCGTCACAAAGAGTTACTTGGGAACAATTAAGGGCTAACTGGCTAATCTTCTATTTTGATTTCTGTTTACAATTTTGATAAGACGAAGCCACACAACTTAAATGAATTAATTAAAGATTAGTAAACGTCAAAAGTATTTTCTATTTAGCTTAGCAATTTTATGACATTTAACATCAAACTTAAAATCACTCCTGAAATTTTAGCTTGTGGATATATAATTGTTTTAATTTAGGTGTAAAATAGTTTCTAAGATCCTCTGTAATCTAGACTGTTCCCTAAACTGTTAATAATTTAATCCTTATTAGTTATGAGTAAGTAATATGATAAGCAAGAAAGTTAAATTAACTTTGTAATCTAAATGCAAACCAGCTTATATTGACAACCAATGAATAATTAGAGAAAATAAAATCAAACCATAATCTAACGACGCGCTGTCGCATACAAGTTAATGTCATATAACTATAAAACCCAACTTCAAAACCTTTAGGCAACCCAATAATTACCAAAAATCATACCAAATTTCAAAAGTAACCAATGTTCAATCTCTTGATATACAAAACCACCAAATATTTTGATTAGAAGCTCAATTACATTCATACATAACCTAAGCAAACAGACGAAAATGCAAAAAATCGAACCAAATCATCCAAACATAACAAATAACGGTCTCGAACTTTATTCGCCTACACCAGCCTACGCCTCAGGATTTATTCCAAACAGATCCTTACAAAATTATTGAATTAAACGGCATAATTTATTTAAACTAAAAAGCTGGCTAAGTAAAGCCCATCAAACTAATATGAGAGAGAGAGGGAGAGAGAAAGAGAGGGAGAGAGAGAGAGAGAGCAAACTCTATTAAACCATTTGCAAAACAACGTTGTACAAGAACTTGCAGAATCCGTTGAAATTTTCTACTGCTTTTAATATCAAAGTGTGGTTGAAATATTATTGAGTAGTAAAAGAGAAAAATTCCGACATATCGTTTGCGCGAAAATTACAAATTATCAGAAAACTCATATTTTATTCAATAAAAGTAGCCGGAAACAAAGAAATAATTAGAACATCTTGAAATACTAAGTGTGTCTAAATCCACGGTGCACTTTTGACAAATATAATTTGCCTATTTGTTACATTGTGTGCTTCGAAGATATGCTGATACCGAGGGTTGTTGGATCGCAACGCGGTAATTTTAAACTCCATTGTCATGTAAATCAACACCACCCATTCACCGATTGTATAATTGGAAATAACATTTGCTTTTGGAATTAAAACGTATTTATTTTTTGCTTGTTGCAACGTCGCCCGTTTGTTGTTGGTTTAAAAAAGGCCGAATCATAGTGCACGTTGCAAGTAACTGGAAGGATCTGATTTATTATGTCAAACAAATGGTTGGTACTACCTTAGCTAATTGCCTTTTAATACTGCATTTTTCCACCAATATATGCGAATGGTGTCCTGACCAAGAAATTCCTTTCCGACAAATTTGTATCAACACTTAATTGGGTTACCTCCAATAAACTTTTTACATGAGCGCCATCCACAATATCGAACGATATGTTCATCAATTGACAGATGAGAGCTAAATATGCCAAACTTTATGAACTTTATGATTCTGGTTCAGTAGATTAAAATAAGATGTTATTATGGCGAATTTAACGGACGCGTCCAGATTATTGTTGTTCCTTAAACGTAAGTTGGGTTTAATAGCTTAAAATTTATATCTAGCTCACGCCTTTTTCACTATGCTCCTAACGGACGTCAAGAGCTCCAGTAATCATCAATTGAAGACAGTGTTAATGAACCTTTTAAGTTCAACTATCAAGCACCCTGGCTGCACATTTAAATCATTTCCGAATCTATTTGTCTCTGATTGTATTCGTGCAACTTAAATGTTCTAGGTTCGCGAACAAATTCTTAATCGCCTGCCCAATTGTGTATATGTGAACACATTTTCAACTTCAGATGATGATATAGCAGTTGAGCTCGACGTTACTAGCAGTCGTCTGAGCTATTAGATTATGTACCAGGGGCAGGTGCAGTATAGTCATTTTCGGTTGGTATACACTCTAATCCAACACAAGCGGTAACCTCGCTCAAAGAGCATATAATATAGAATAAAAATACAGAATTGAACTACTAAATAATTTAATGTTCAAACAGTTCTACAACGTCTAACGGACGAATCCTTATATCGGGGAGCCTCGCTCCATTGTGATGCAAAATTGAAGTATTTTTAAATTTTGTATAAAATTGTTTTTATTTTTATTTGACGTAAAAATATAAATGCGGTATAAACTTTGAAAGCCTACATACATTTTAACCTTGTCTGGTGTTCAGTCTCTTTGACGGTGACTTAAAAATTGCGAACTCACAAGTCACACTGGGCCAACGAACGAAAAAATTTTCAGTTCAAATCAAATAATTTAGAGGGATGAGTCTAAGTTCCATTTTTAAAAGACGGAAATGACAAATATATTTTCCAGCAAGACGATGCGCGCATATCATACGTAAAAAACTAAGCAGTGATTAACAAGAAATGCCTTCTGGCAGTCCGGATTTGTCACCAATTGAAACATTATGGGGCGTAATGAGAAAAAAAAACTTAGGAATAATGCTGCGAAAACTGTTAAAATAAAGATTGCAGGAGGTTTGGGATTTTGAGCAATTTGATTAGCATATCGTTGATGTTATGTGAGCTAATTCGTGGCTTCTTGTCGTTCTCGTTGCTAAAATTGCAAAAATTTATGAAATTTTTATTTGAATCGATAAATCAATGTTTGCCATTTACTTACTTAAGTATACCGCTACCTTTTAAGTGGTCCATGCGAGATGCCCAATTTTTCACCACTTTTTCGAGCACTTCGTCTGGCTAATGACACGTTTAATGTTGTCTTCCAATTCTGCAATTGTTGTTGATTTATTGGCATAGACGAGCAATTTCACGTAGCCCCATAAAAAATAGTCAAGAGGTGTTAAGTCGCACGATCTAGGCGTCCAATTCACTGGACCGAAACGTGAGATAATTTGCTCACCGAAATTATTTCTCAATAAGTCAGTCGATGGTTTCGCGTGCTCTGTGGCATGTGGCGACATCTTGGCCGAAACATGCATTTTGGACAAAAAGAAAATCCTAAATCATCGAACGATAGCGAGCGCCATTGAATTAATATGGACCGATGATTCCACCGACCCATAAGCTGCACCAAACAGTGGGTTTTCTGGGTGTATTGGCCGTTCTTGCCTTGCCTGTAGCTGCTCATCACACCTTTCGAATGGTGTTTTGTTTAGTAGCATTAGTTAACTGCTGTGTTATTTGCGAGTAGGAATTCCTCTCTGCTCCTATGGACTATGATTATGATGACACTCTGGTTGAGTCGGAATCTTCTCTCTTGTAACGATAGAGTTGAGTCAATTGGAGCGTTTTATTCCTTAATATTTGCAGTTGTACCACTACTTCGCATCTTCTTCACTTGACTGGGTGTTGTTCGTAATTGGGCATTCTTTGGTGTTTACCCACTACCAGCACATTTTACGCACCTAATATCTTGCTCGCAATATCTTTGGGTATTGTTAAAGCCTTGGCATTTTTTGCTTGAAGTATTAATCTTGTATTATTTTTCAGTGGTTCTATTATAACCCTCATATTGAGTATTTGCTTTGCTTTTAAAATTATTTTTAATTTTTTCGCTTTTGTTGTATACGAGTATGAATAAAGGGAACGCTCTTTTAATGATCTTGGTTCCATGGTTATTTTCTGATTCTAATTTGCAATTCTTTTATCTTTAAGTTTTCTATTATATCCACCTTCTTGCAGTTGTCATGAAGACCTCTGGCTATAAGCTTTATATGCATCGCGATTATTTTTGTATTTAGCTTCTAAATAATGTTGTTTAGTGTCACTACTCTATAGTCGTTTTTGGACATTGATTTTTTTAAAGCTTGAATATTCACAAACTATAATGCCTATCACATTAATTGGCGGTGGCGCCTCTGACTTCATTGCAACCTTGTGTCGACCTTGGTGCTGGTGTTGTTGAGGTACAGGCACTGGTTTGGTAGTTTCATTAACTTTTGCTTGTGAATGCACCTCAACTTTTGGCAAGCATTTTATTCTTTGTTTTTTGTCAATGTCTTTATGCATCTAATGGATTGCTCTTGAGAGTTCGTCTTCAACAATACGGAACTCAGCGTTAATACAGGCAATTGTGCTGTTTTCATTAAAACTAGTAAAAGTAGTTTCCAGAACTTCATGTGCATCATCATGTGTGTGCATTGTACATCATTTTCGATTTCTCCGCTTAGTTTAGCGTTTTCGTTTTCCTGCTGAGTCGCTCATTGTGTTTATCTAGATGTTGATCTAGATATTTTTGAACTTCGCATGAATGGGCATCGCAATGTTTGGCTCATCTCAGAATCCACTGAGCCGACCTCGGTAGAGGGTTGATTAGTCAACTGAACAGTTGGGGCACCACTTGGGGTAAAAATTCCTTTTGTTGTTATCTCATTGCTTTAAGGACTGGTAGAAGCAACTATCGACCTAACCACTGAATTTGGTAGTGGATCAGAGGATAGTACATCAATTTCGTTGTCCCGCAGTTTCTCGGTCGCTAGAGCTTCGTTGGTTGATTAGCAGGTAGCACCACTTGCAGATGAGGTTGACATTAACCTTATAGATCGACACTTCTTACCCTCCAGGAAGTGTGATGGGTGTGATGAGAATGATATGACTCGTATAACGTACATATTCAATAATAAACGAATAAAATACGATATGCTACATGACTTTTGAAATTAAAACGATTATTTGTCTCCAGTGGCATAATCCAAGAGCTTTTCAATGTTATGTGGCACGCATATTTCTTTAATAAACGAATAATTCTCCATCAGCGCTAGAACGGTGGACTTGATTACTAAAATATTGTTAACAAAATTGCTTGGTTCAGTATCTTTCAAATGCCATATGAATAAATCGGAACCAATAAAGTGGTAGTCTCTCGCTCCTTAGCGGTAGTTTCGAATACCAAGATACTTTAGCTAGATTTCTAATATTCTTTATTAACTTACTCAGTGGTATGCGACACGTATCAACAATAGACAACATAGTTTTAAATCTCAGCAAATTATTTATCACGCTGCAAATTTTTGTGCAAATTTCAATTGCATATATTGAAATTAATTAATTTTAATTTATTATTAAATTTATTAATTCTCTCCATGAAATATCTTCAGAGTCGCTAGAGCTAGACTAAGTCGGATCGCGATTTGTATATTACTGATATAGAACCAAAAGTTTTCATCGTTATTATGAAATTTCCCCAATCCTCCCCTTGACCTATTTCTGAATATGACACGAGTATACGGGAGTACTACGTTCGCATTTTATTTTAATCAGGATAGGAATCAAGCACACAATTTATCGATAAAAAATATCAACAGTAATAATAGACTTATTTTGGTTTTAAAATGAACCATATCAATCAAGAAAAATTAGTTTTACAATTTTGTTTTTTGATCACCCAGTAAAATCAAAGGTCTGCTATAATCTCATTTGGAATTTTATGGATATTTTATTGATTTTTTTAATCGAAAAAATTTGCGCTTGGTCCCTATCCTGATTAGATATAACTCGATGGAATATGGAAAAACACTCCGTTACATTTCCGTGCTATTTTAAAATTTAATCATTTTGCAAAAAGTTTAAAAGTATTTAGTCACACGTATAGTTGCATAATTTATACGTTTGATGAGTTGATTGGCCTTAATACACTACCCATGAATTAAATTTAAGAGAACAGCATTGAAAACGTTTATCATCCCCATACCTACTCAATATCCAATTGATTGCGTTGGTGATAACTCGTGCTAATTCAATTAACTAACAAATTTTGTACACGCTCATGGTCAGCATCAAATGTTAATACGTGACAATTAGTCGCAAACAATCGATTAACAAAGTGATCACCTCGATCGCTATCTACAAATCCGCCGATTATCCGCTCGTAACAAACACAACCATTATTATTAAATACTTTCTATTCAACCGATATAAATGATAAAATTGTTAAACAATTGTTCATATAGTAAAATGGTCACGCGACCTTCGTGTCTATAAAGATCGTCGAGATCCCAATGTTTTAAATTGTTGTTGTTGGTAAACGATTATTTCCGATTTTTAATAATTAAATTATTTGTGTGCTTGTGTATAGCCATCGTGTGTGCGGTATGTAAATTTCTGCGATCTTGCAGTGTACAGTACGAACTATCGAATATATTTCATTCGATACATAATATTTACCCTATAAAATAAACAACGTACAAATACAATTGGATGTCATGTTTCGGTGTACCGGTTTTTCCAACAATTTCCCTTTCATTCAATACCTCAAAATACTATCTTACTCACTTATACTTCGTAATACGTATTGTACGAGTATATTCTTATTTTCTTATTATTAAATAAAAAAAAAAACACTTCTTTCACTCTCGTTTTATTACCTCAGCGCAATTATTTCCTCTATAGTCTCTTGTATGATCTGTTTCTTGCGGTTTGTTGTGATATTTTCGTTGTTGTAAATTTCGAAGAAAAACCGCATATTATTTTTGTTGATCGTACTCGGCAGCCACAGAGAAAGTAGATGTGCATACCGATGATTTTGTATCGACAATATTATAAAAGATCAAGTAATATGGGATGGTGCTTTTCCACGTAATATTTTATTTATTGTATAATGAATGTAGGTCAACTGTAATAGACCAAAATCTATATTTATACACTTGGTTTTCATCTTCAACTATTTCGAGAGATAAGCGCTATTGATCGAAATATAAAATTTTTAATTTTTTGATTCTAAAATCATTGAGCGACTGTAGCATAATCAACTGATCAGTATAAAATGGCAATATACTTCAGTGAGGTACCAGTAACAGATGTTGCATAAATTTTCGTGAACCAAATTTGTTTATCGTCGTCAGCTGATTTGGATCTTTTTTACATATGTACGTACATTTATTTTAAATTGATTTTATTCATTCGCGGCTTACCATTATAAATATTTATTTATTTTATATACATTCAAGACTGGAAAATTTTTGTGTGTTTACGGAAGACTAAACGATGTTGATGACCTTGACATGTTTTTAGATCATTGGTGTAAAACATCTTATATTTTAATTTTTAAGGTCGATTTATATTTTAATACAATGAATATTATCACCAGGTGAAATTAGGCTTGCTCTTGTCCGAACAATTACTTCGATCATTTTGACATTTATGTTCGCGACCATGGTACTAAAATCTTAAATTAAGGAAATAGATTTTGCGGCAGATTTGGAATACCGCTTAGACGTAATGTAGTTGAATTGTAAATGATTTGGTAATTGGTTCACATTCAATTATTGAACCGGCAATTGGCGTATTTGCTTAGTCCCAAAACTAAAAACCACACTAACGTGTATTTGTGTAATAAATAAAGGTGTGTAACGCGGTGTTATACTCGTACATGCCATTGACAATATTGTAATGTTAATCGTAGTTTTGACTCGATATATTCAACAATTATGTAAATAATTGAGTGAAATTTACCAAAATATCATTTAAAAGAAAATTTCATTCATAAATGTCGAAAGCAATGAACAAAGAAATACACATCATAGTGTACAATTTATAAAATGACGGCTGTCATAGTTGTTGTTTTCTCGGCTGCCGTAATTTATTTTAGATAAATTTCTCCAAATTGCAAATTGTGAGGGGGAGCACAATAAGTCGCGCACATTATTTGGTAATTTGACATTGACCGACAATACCATATTAACACTTTAAATAGCACCATCATACAAACAACTGTCGGATTTTAAACATTTTACGATTTATTAAAGATTACACATTAGATGCAAATTGGAACCTCAATGCTTTTATTTAAACTTGAATATCGATTTTTTTTATGTTCAACCAATTAAACCTACTTCCGATAATTCTTCAACATTAATATCAAACATATTTGATAAATTAATCAATTACTATATCTTTATTATTTAAAGCATATTGATAATAAAAAAAACTAAATATATAAAGTTTAAAACTTTAAAAAATTTCTCTTTATAGTGGTGATCGAGTTCCATACGATCATGATATAAAAACACAGTGTGATTAGAAATTGATTAGAAAGTGAAAATATGTGATTGATATTGTTAAATATACACATGTGTGTAGTGAGACAACTATGTGATTTGACTTGTGCTCTAATGATTAATTTCGAAACCAAATAGTTTGGGGTAATAAAATTAAAATATTTAGATGATAATTGCCATTGACATGTGAAGCAGAACTAAGTTTATTAGGTAATGGTTGTAAGTATTTTTTTTACGCGTACGGTGGATAAGTAAACCATTTGCTGCACCATTTATGTAATATGTGTAATATTCAAAGCAAATTTGTGAATCACTTGATTATTCATTTTATGTTTTGTAATTGTAAAAAAAATACCAAAATTATTACTGTAATTCGTGGTATATTAAGAATCTTATCATTAATATTATATGTCATTAATACTTACTTACATTTTGAATTCCATGTTGCAAGATTAATTGGAAATGAAATGAACAAGCTGATTTGACCTTAATTATTATGATTTTGAGTGGTTTTGAGTTGTCATTTAATTAATTGTACGTTTGGAATGGATTCAAATCTAGCCTCGATTTTTTTTTGTAATTTGTGAGGAAATCTTCCCGTCTTTAGCCAGTTGAATATTCTTGAGAAAGAATAAATGAAAGGGTTAATGAATTTTGTTTGCAACCAAATAAGATAATGTGTAACATGAATCGCATGAATATTTGATGATCGATGATTTGATGAAACGAGAATTCCTTAAGGGTTCTCTTGAGAATTTTTGAAATTTTAATTTGTTCTGATCCAAGAATTTTCAATGAGTTGAACGAAAATATTTCAAAATATCTTGCTCACACAATCACAAAGAAATGTTTTTGGGGTATCTGATTACAAATATGAATTTAACAATTTACTAAGATATATCTTTTCTAATCGGATTTGTTTAATTATTTTATTGCACATACCCTGCGACATTGAAATGTTCGACTATATTTTTATATAAACATTTGAAACGATTGAATATAAATTTTTTAGTTTTTGTTATTTTTCCGCCCATAGAAATAGTTGCAAAACAGTTGTCAGGCAAATGAACATAATTCATAAACTTCTTTCTTCCATTTCAAAGGTGTTACGCTCCTTATTATTACAGCCGCAGAGGATTCAAGGTTAATTTATTTTAACTTACAAACTTATAGGAACAAACACGAATTTGATTCACTTTAATAATATTCCGGATAATGTATTTTCTAGATTCTTCCAGATTTCAGATAATGTTATGCTTTAAACAAACAACTCCAACACAACAATCAATGACTTCAACCAACACCAAATTGTGTGCGAGTTCAAGTATTAAAGCTGTTCAGCAAGATCGATTTATTTACTTCAGCTTGCCCTAATGCACACATAAAGAAGAAGTTGGATGAAATCAAATCTTTTCAGGTTCGTTTTCCAAGTCCGATATCTGTAACGGCCGATCTATTTCACTTTCTAAGATTCTTGACTTAATCGGAAGCTATGTTCAGATTATTAATTTATCCAACTGCTCGACCTGACTGAATTTCCTACATTTATAAATTTAATGATTTGCGGTGCAATATTGAAACAACATTATACCAATACAACTTGAAAAAGTTAAAATGCTTGTCCGTTTACTATCAAAATAATAGGAACAACAAAGCACGATGTATTCCTAAACGCTGTGATTTAATATCAACAGATATTTTACTTCGGATTTCAATATTTTCCGGATGGATGTGGCCAGGTGTTAAGCAATAAAAGCCCCCAATGAAAAAATACTCCCAAAAATAAAATGAAAAGTGCCCTAACAATTTGAGGAAATTATGACCCAAAAAATAAATTAATAGAAATAATTCCCCAAAAACGACAAAAATAAAAACAAATAATTTGAGCATAAATGCGCGATCTTAAAAATACAAACAATTTAAAAAATAAACGAGGGTCGATCAATAAGTACCCTGTTAGGAATCAAGACGCAATTTTTTTATTTTTCAACGTAATCTCCTTTTAGGTCGATACACTTTTCCCAACGTTTCTGTCATTTGTTTACGTAAAATACGATTTCTCAAACTCTTCAAAATACGCTTCTGTCGCGACAATTTGTATCCGCCTATTGTCCATTGTCAGCAATCGCGGCACCCATCTGGCCTACACCTTTCTCACACTTATCATTTAAAATATTAATTGTCGTTCCGTACGACACGCCTCGGCCTTTGCTACTTTGCGCGCATTAGTTTGACGATCAGCGAGAATCATGTCGTGGAACTTTTCAACGACTTCCTGGGTAACAATGTCTGCCGGGTGGCCTGGCCGCTCACCATCAAAAACATATGTACGACCACGTTTAAATTCGTTGAATCAATGTCTCACGGTTGTCATAGATGGTGAAGTGCCCTCATATCCAAAAATAAAAAGCAAATTACGGATCGATGTTGCTCTTTTTCCGTTTTATCTAAAAATACGAGTGGTATAACTGGCCAAATAAAAACTAACCTGTGAAGTAGACTGTCGTTTGACAGATGACAGTACACGATGGTAATGTCAACTTCGCTCAGCAATGCCGCCTGTTTTCAAAAACGAATACTTATTGATCGACCCTCGTATAATAAATATCTTTAAATTTTTTATTTTTTTTTATTTTTATAGCTTCTGTTTTCAATTTGACTGTAAAATCGGAACATATTTCGCAATCTTGCATGGCAAACAAATAAGACAGTCCTTCGGAGCGGCTGGTAGATTGATATACCCATTCTCTACCCGCTCACTGAACCACACCTATTTTCACAATCAACAATGTCTCGCCGTTTGCACGGCCTTTTCCAAGTTTATCACGTGCCACGCTAATACTTGAAATAAGCCTTATGCTACACAGTAGTTCACCGTATCAACTGCTATCCGTACATTATCATTAATTCTAGGAACGCTCCCACCCGCCACTTGGAATATGAAAAACAGCCGGACTCAAACATATATTTCGCACGTAAACATTTAAAATTTGCTTTTTTTCAAATTGTCAACACAGTAACACACTAGTTTGTGTTTTGAAGAACATTAAGAACAAATTACAAAATTTCAAGTAGTTAAATGACTTTGTATAATATATATGCCTTAGTTGATTGTGAAAATAGGCATGGCATAGTGGTAAGGGAAGAAGATATACAAAGTTAGGCACGCCCACACGTGGCCAAAGTTCCGAACTACTGGGACAATATGGGGGATGAACTTAAGACATAAACTATAACAATCAACAATACATATTTGTTTACTAGTGTTTATTTTGCATTTTTAAGATCGTGCATTGACACCCCAATTCTTTGGGGATTTTTTCATTTTTATTAAGACACTTTGCACATTTATGAATGCATTTTTGTGGTTTTGTGCATTTTTAATTTATTTTTGAGGTATAATTTCATTTCAATGAAAAAATTCCCCAAATGTTTGGGATCATTTCTGAACGCCATCCCAATCTCATACAAATTTTTGGGGCATTTTTTCAATGGACCGTAATTGCTTATTGCGGTTCATCAACTGTCATAGTTTGGCCTATGTTGATATATCCCAGCAACATTTAGGTTGAAATTTGTCAGCTTCTTATAGATTTTTTTATGTTATGATCATGGTGGTGTTAATCCTGATTCTGAGACATGGCCTTACTTCAATTAATGATTTCTGATGCCTCTTTGTATAATTTATATCGTAGTCATGAAATGCGATATTATCGCCAACCCTAGCCAGTTTTGGTGATTCATGAATTTAATAAAATGGTGGGCATCGCTCCAACTTAAAGTGAGGGGACCAGTCGTCCAATGACTGAAGACCACTTGTTGCGAATTTATTTAGTGTCTTTCTTAAATGGAGATTTTAAGGTCAACATCGCATATCCTTCTTAACTCCATTCAAATTCCACCCGGCAAGATACAGGGTTCAATTTTCTTCATCTGATTACGATCGGTGAAGGTATCATAAATATACTCAAAGGACTTGTAAAGGACATAAGTAAAGGATAACAAAAAAAATTATTCAAACCGTCTGTTCATTATTTTCAAGACCTTATAACTTGGAAAATTTTAATCGAATTTGTAATTTTTTGTCTGAGAGTTCTAATTTTAGCTATGTATAGGGTTCCAGAATGAAAAATAGGACTTACACAGTAGGATTCTGAAAAATCAATGTGATCCCAAGTTCTGACATATATATATATCCATATAGTAGTAGATTTTTTAAACCATACAACTTTTGAATGCATAACTAAGACTGCGGTCCAATTCGTGAGTTATTTTATGGAGACGACTTATTTGATAGTCTACATAAGTCTCCTGTCGAATAGAGCTTTCCAATAAGAAACCTGTTAGAATTATTTTGATGAGTTGCCAGTTTGGGCGCAAGTCTCGCATAAAAGCCAAACAAGTTTACAATAAGTCTAACCGGCAGGAGGCTTATTGTAGACTTTCAAATAAGTCAGTCTCCACAAAATAAGTCACGAGTCAACTCAGTCCCTTTGACACATTTGAACGTTCCGGGATTTCTTGGACACTCGATATAAATACTATTTCTATATTATCGGCTAAAATTTAACTTTTCTCCTGAGATCGCGAAGTAACACTCACAGGCATTTTCATTTATCGATTTTAATAGACTGCTTTATTTTTTTATTTTATTCATGCTGGTGTGAGTCTTTAGTAAAATCTAAATTAGAATTTCGGTTTCCCCAATATATGATTTTGTTGGAAGAAACCTGTCTATCACAATTTTTCTAATGAAATGGTTTTGCATTTCTTTATTTCATTCCGCTTAAAAATTCAATCTCAATGGATGTTTTATTCCTAAATGAAACCCGCAATTTTTTTTTTATTCTAAATTGTAATTCAGTGAAAGTTTTATCATTTGAAAAAAAAATATAATAATAATCTGTAATAAAATATCTGCCAAAAATATAAATTAATTGTACTGCCAGCCATTTTCTGTTTTTATTTCGACATCATTCAGCTGTTCGTATGTGAATTCCGATAAATGCCAATTTCAGCGGATTTTACAACTGGAACAAATTAGTAAATTGATGAAATTTGTTGCAATTTCTTATAAGAAAATAACATTTTACAGCACATGAACGAATCTGGAAATGTATTTTATAGAGTGTGATCAATTTTCTAACTGGCCTGTAATCTTAGTTTGGTATTTGATATATACAGCCTTCTTTGGCTTTCAAAACGGTTCTGAACGGTTCAAAATGGTTCTGTTAGAAATGCTTACTGAGGTGCCTCGTAATTTTGACTAAGTTCACGGATCATTTGTGGTACGCGTTTTCGCCCTTAAAGTACTCTATGAGGTTAGGGTCGGAAATTATAGAGGACCGTCTAGATCGTCCAACACTAAGAACTCTTTGTCCCCAACTATTTTTCCGAACTTTAGCGGTGTGATGGGGATCGTTTTCTTGATGATAGACGACGTTGATTGTCTTTGTTATTACTTTAACCAACTAATAAACCGTTTAGTTTTAGTATCATTTTGTAAAATTTGTAAATAATAGATGATTCAGAATATGTAAAATATAACACATTGGGTGCTTTCAGGTACCATGTTGAATAAAAGCCCAACGCTACGAAATTGTTGAGCTATAGAAAAATTTCAAATCAAATTGCCAATGAATTCACTATGTCGTGTTTCATGTCACACATTGATCCGGATCAGTTCAAATTTTATATGGAAAACCTGATCCAAATTTTATTTTAGATCACAAATTATGATTTGAAATTTGATAAGCGCCCTTGCTTTTGTTTCATGTAACATGAGCTGAACCGGATCAGATCAAGCATCAAGAAACATACCTAATGATGCCAACAGTTGGCGAAGCACGTGTAGATTCTAATAAAATGACAATGTTTCATCACTTTTATATTGAAATTACATATGACATTTACAGTAGTTTGTAGTAGTTACATCTTGCATTGCTAATTTGTACTCAGCTTCTAACATATTTGCTTAAACACCACTTTTACTTGGCATCGTTAAAAAAACTGCATTCGCAATAATTCATTATACAAATTTTATTAATTTTTTATTTAAATATTTAGTTTCGAAATTCGTAATTTCAATTTCATTCATTCAGTATCAAAATTTGTTTAAATATTATATTCACACTAATTTTATAAGAAATTTAAAGTTACCGAAAATTTTGTACTAGTTGTCACAAAGTTTTTCATTTTATAACTTTTTAGAAACAAAATTTTTAGTACAAAGCCCCAAAAATGTAATTATTATTCACTTGATCAGAATATAGGTTATTAAAGCGCCTAATGGTGAGTTTAGAAATAGAAAGTCGACCCGTAGGAAAAATAGGCACTCGGCCCAACTCCTGAATACTACATCTTGGAACTATATTCATGTTAAAGCGTCATCATTTTCCTCTAAAAATCAGTATGTATCATTTCGCTGAAGTGTAAACAGCATATTTTTTTGTGCCCTAACCATGTCCACTTCTGTGCCAACAAAACACAATTTGCGGGAAGCGCTGCTTTTTTGTTTTAATTTGAAGAAAATTGCAGCTGATGGACATCGATTGCTGTGTGAAGCATATAGAGAACATGCTCCATCTTTAAATACATGTGAGTACTAGTTCCGCCGTTTTAAAAGTGGCAATTTTGATACCAGTGGCAAAGAACCTGAAGGGAGGCCAGTAAAGTTTGAAGACACTGAGTTGGAGATTTTATTGGACCAAGATTCATGCCAAACTGTTTTTCACGTGCGAGCAACTGTTCCAAAGACAAAATCGGAAGGGTTTTGTGCATTGAATCCTGACGGGACACAAAAAGTTGTCCCACTACTCCAACCCAAAGCGCAGAAAATCGTGGGGTAAGCCCGGTGATGTATCAACTTCAACCGTCAAACCGAATATTGGTGGCAAGAAGCTAATGTTGTGCATTTTGTGGGAACAGTTCGGAGTGATCTACTATGAGCTACTCCAGCCTCACGAAATCATCCCTGGAGAACGATATCAATAACAATTGATGCAATTAAATCGAGCATTGAAGCTCAAACGCCCACAATATGCGAAAAGACAAGGCAATCTAACCCCACCAGCCGTATTCATCAGACATTGCTCCTCGCGATTACCACTTGTTCCGGTTGATGATTCATGGCCTGGCCGAGTAGCACTTCACTTCTTACGAAGAAGTCATAAATTGGGTCAATCCTTTGATCGCCTCAAAACACGAGAAATTTTTTCGACGTGAAATCCTTGTACTGCCTGAAAGATTGTACCAATACATTGTACCAATTTCTCTGAATAAAGCTTCGAAATTATGAAAAAAACTTATTTGTACCCCCAATATATTTGAACTCGAATATAATTTTTGATTCGGTTCTGGTTCGTGGTATTTCACTAAAACCTTTAAGAATTATAAATAAAGTGTGTATGTATTTTGAAAATTTGGAAAATATCTGGTTTGGTTAATTTTAAAACCACTTTTAGTCAATCATTTGTATTCGATTTTTAAATTTAAGATTTTAACCTTTAAATTTTTAATTAAAGTGAAAGTTTTCCCTTATTATTATTAATTATTATTTTTATTTTATTTTAGGTGAGTTATCAAACTACTCTTGATGAAAACTATACAAAGTATTTAAAGTAAGGGTGTCAGTAATCTAAGTCAAATTAAATCATCAAACAGCTCTTCGAGAAGCAGGTAGATATATCAATAACGATCATCTTATTGTGGCTTCCGTATATACCACAAGTAAGTATATTTTAACTTATACCTTACTCGTACGTGGTAACGCAACAATCTAATCCAAATAGCACTATTTGATAATCCATCCACTTGACATTAATTAGCCGATCAAGATGATCGTATTCGATCACGTAACCGGTCGCATAACACAATGTATGCACAATTTTATTTCTCCGTAATAATGTTTTAATAACCTTCAATTGGTCGTTGTTAAAGTAGATTTTGAAGAACTCTTAAAATACTTTTTTTTTGTTGATTTTATATAAGAATTATTTTAAATCAAACTCTTCTCACGAAAAATTTTAATCACAGCGGTATTTCCATTTACAAACTAAGTAGTAAGAGTTTGTAATTTAAACCGTGAAGAACATGAGTTTTTCTCCGTAATATTAAACTTTTTAAAACTGCTATTTATATGTACCTAACCGAAATAATGGAACGTGTTAATCCAATTGCCGATTTAAACAATGTAGCATAAAAGTGTGTGTCCCGCGATTTATGTTTTTTTTGTAAACACTGAGCGCCTCTAATCAAACAGAATTGAAATTCTCTCTCACTCTTGGAGTTAAATATATTTTAAATATGTAAACTATTTTTTGTATATATCACGTGTGATACAACAAACACACACACCCACTATCAATATATACATTTTACTAAACAACGGTGATATAACTAACTATAGACGCGTTAATGGTTATTCAAATGTTGTGTGATACCAAAAATTATTTTAAAATTCTATAGAAGTAGCATGTTCAGATTATTTAACTGTATAGCTTGATCATCTTCTCATTACAAATTTTCAAATATGCAACTAAATAGATTGGCCTACTTTAATCCGCGACCGCGTGATCAAAACATACAAGGTGTAGCTAATACTGCGAATTGTTTATTGAGTATTGACAATCTGAACTGAATGTTTGGATAACACAGTTTTTAAATTTTGAACATGTTTATAATATTTATGCCACTGTTATTTGTGAGGCTGCTGCTAGTCTAGTAATGTATAATTTCGGTCAATAAAATTTCGCGCTTCCATTGGCACAACATAAAAGTAACAGTAATACATATCATAAATTTGCCGTACATACACACGAGCTTAATTCTACTTTAATTAGCTTAATTAATTTACCTCATTTTTAATTTTGTTTTGAGTGTTTTTTGTGTTATGTATTACATGCTTACATATTGTTAATGGAATATTGAGTGATTAGTTAATTTACCATAGGGTGTTTAACGTATTCGTAATTATATATTGGATGAGCTTTTGACTGTAATATGTAAATTATATCCTTTACGAGGGTAATTTGGAATCTTCTTCTTCATGATTTAGCCAGCGTAGGCTTTGTCTTTAATCCTAATCTAAGCTGCCACTTTAGATGAGGTGATAAAAATATGATAACAGGAAAAAAACCAATTCAAATAATTGGGCCAGTTTGACAAAATTTTGGCCATAAACCAATGATTACTGTAAAAATACATGTACGCCCTATAGCCGTTACAATACATTGTTCAACTAAACTTGAACGTTGTGTTATGATTAGTAGTCATGTACTTGTTATGTTCCATTTGGCAAAGGTTTACAGAAGCACTTAAAGAGTTGTTTAGGTTAAGGGGATTTAAATGAAAAAATAGAACAAAATAAGGAATTGAGTTACATCAGGTTTCCTAAGTACCTCAGGTTTGCTAGCAAAATATTTCCTTCTTATGTCCATTACAACCATTGCGATAGACAATGTACTCGAAAGTGTCAAAATTTTATATTTCTCTTTAATTTGTCCCTCTTTCGATATGGTTCCTTGTTCTTAAAAGATGAATTTCTAGTCAGACTAAATTTCAAAAATGTCGTACTTAGAATTGCGGGCAGTTATTTAATTCCGTAATACGGAAATACTGTTTCTCAAACAAGTTGTCAGTGGATATGAAACTTTGATTAATGATTCTGACCCAAAATTAACACAGAAGACCATCTAGTGCTGTACAACAAATGATTTAACGGGCCCGAAGCGGTCGCCTTCCAACTCATTTACAATGATCAGTCGTTTGGTGTATGTAAGTAGTGTAACGAAACAATTTTGATAAACTGCATCGACTATCACAAGTCTAACATTAACGTTACCAAAGGTTCTCTGCAGGGTGATGTACTGTCACGTCTGTGGCTTTTGGTTATTGACGATCTTTTGGTTTAGCTGTGAAATCCCGGTTTTATCGATCAGCATTATGTTGATGATTTTGTTATGACAGCCTCAGGAGAACCCCTAAACGTTGTATAGGAGCTGATGCACAACGTAGAGGCACGATACGTGATAAGGGCCTCTACGTCATCCCATCAAAAATTTACCTAGTGGTTTTGAGTAATCACCGAAACTTACATAGCGTTACTGTTCCCACTCTTATTTAGAGCACCCTTTGGAATTATTGAGAATTATTCTAAATTGTGTAACATATAAACTTCGAAAAGCTACCGCTAGATTTAGGAAGTGTGGTAGAGCTTTGCTAACAAAAATGGTGTACGTATACAAATCGATTGATCTACGGTCACTAACACACATGTAAGTCGGTTGTTTGGAGGTCCATAGTTATTCGGAATTGCTTAATAGCCTCGGCCTACAAATTATCGTATGCAATGCCATTACCGGCGCTCTGTTCTCCAATTATTCATATATAGTCCATTCTCTTCCTACCTCAGCTAAGTAATTTATCCTAAGTTCGGAATGCATACTATTTTGCATGAACATTTTCCCAGGAGAAGGCGGTCTTCAAAATGAGTTGCGGCACTGGACAAATTGGAGCAAAAACAGCAACGCGTTGATGATTGCGAACGCTGTTTGGAGCTGTTTAACCGTAATAAACAGGATTTTTTGCGCCGGTATGTAACAATGGATTAAAAATGGATCCACCACCACACTACGAAATCAAAATTTCAGTCAGCTGAGTGGAACGCAGTTTGGTTTCTTTACCAAAAACGCAAATATCGATCGAAAAATTTGATAGCGAATATTACATGGGGTTATTGGTGTGTTTGAAGAAGAAATTGGGGAAAAAACGGTTCAAATTGCAAAAGAAAAACGTGTTCTTCCACCAAGACAATGTACCGTGTCACAAGTCGTTGGCTATGATGGCAAATTACACGAAGTTAGAATTGCTTCCCTATTGCAGACCACAAAAAATGTTCCAGGGAAAAAGATTGGCGTCAAGTGTGGAAGTGAAGTCATAGCCAAAAAATCATAAAGTGTAATTTAAACAAAAATGGATTTTTTTAATAGTTAGTCTTGGGTCGTATGACGTGATATTTCCGGAATTTGATTTCTCAAAATCATTCTCGTGGAACTAACTTCGACAGATTTGTGGTTGTCTCGAGATTTCAAGAACGAAGGCTTGCTATTGAAATTTAGTGCTGGGTACGGAATCGTCTTGCCCATGTGTACCCTCAGGTTGTCTGGATTTGCATTACACTGTGTTGTAAGCTAATCGCTACGGCACTGATTTTCAGAGTTTTCGAAGTTTTGAAATCAGACGTTAAAGGATCCAACATTTTCTTGTACACTGACTGTAATGTAAGATCGAGCTTAATTAGCTGGCTAATTCCCTGATGGATTCGAAATTTGTTAAAGAGTGTATATATCTCGTTAATTTTCTTTACCAGAGGAACGGTATTATTGTTATATCGATACAGGCTATAGGTTGACAGACGTTGAAGGAAATGGCATCGTGATAGCCTGGCCAAAGCTGTGTTCAAAAACTGAAATTGATTGAACCTGAACCAGACAAGCCATTATCATTTAACTATCGTTATATTGCAATATAAAAAGTCTTTTCGGGCTTACTAAGGCAAGGAGGTGGTTTTCCACCTCGATTAAACGATTAAATACGCGATTATCTGGAGAAACCGCACCTGATGGACCATGTGTTGATTCTCATGGCCTTTGAACGCTTTAAAACCCATTTGGATCGTAAGGGACTGGGTTCAATGTCTTGCCTTTATCAGGACGCATGGAACGCAATTGCGAACTATGGTAAAATCCCATGGAACCGTGTGGCATTGAGTGCGGAACCTTGTGGGTTCCAGCCGTTTAAAAAAAATAACAATGTTTACCTTTTACAATGCAAATTTATATCATTGAAGGATGTAAAAATGGAGTTAAAACGGATTTGCTCTTCCCTCTATGTAATGGGTTCACAACAATATGAAGACATTTTATTGACTTACACGATGTAAGCATTTTTATGATATAGGACAGTTTTGGAGCCCATAAAAACACTCATACTTGTCGTTTGAACATGTGGCTTAATATTAAACAATTAACATAATGAATACACAACTCAATCTCACACAGACATTTTTGGGACCATCTCTACGATGGCCAGTTATTTCTCTTATGATTTATAGACGCTAATTTTAAGGAATATAAAGAAATTGGGACATCTAACAAACTATATTGTTAGACGGGGCGCCCGAACTTATAATTTATCTCAAACAAACAGGTAATAAGTACACACGATAATGGTATACCAAAAAAACCGAAGTCATCTCTACGAGGATCTGTTATTGGCTATACTTACCATAAGGTGTAAAGTAGTTTTGGAACCTCTGAAAAATATTGTTAGACGAATCTCTCAAATAAGTAAGCAGGTTCTAAATTCTAAAGCCATCTCTAAGAGGCATTGGAACGTCTGAAAAGGTTGTTAGTTGTGTTGCCCTAATGTGATTTCACTAGAACACTCAGGAAAGGATCCAAAAGTACCAAGCATTTTGAAACTATATACAGTGGGTCGACCAACGCCAGAAGCGCCGCTTAGAATTTTTAGGATCTTCTAAACAATACCATAGGACGTCGGTTTAATTCGAACAATTAGATAATGAGTAAGTACAGAGTACTTTGACATTCCCAAAATTTGGAAGTATGAAAATGTAGAAATAACTTCCAAACGCGCGCACTATCGTTATCGTGTATGTTTCATTTGAAGGTTTCGTTTTATAAGCTCGTTGAGATGCCCTTGCTTAATAGATTATATACGGGGCCATCATACTATAACGAAAGCATTCTGCACTTCGAAAAAGATTGCAGCTGTGGTTTTACAAAGTCAAGTAGGCCAATGAGAGCATCAGAGTTGCCTTCTCTGGAAATACACTAATATTGTCCAGTGACTACTACTTAATATTTTCCGGAGTGTAAGGTTTTCTTGGTTTAAGAAAAGCAATTATTTTGAAAAATTTCCGACAGCCCGGAAAATGTCATTATCAACAAGCCGGTTGCTAGATGACTTATTTCCAACAAACATCACGCCCAAATCTTTTATCTTATTTACTCTTTTGATTGTTATGCCATTGATGTTATAGTCACTAATTGCTGGTGTTTTTCCGGTGGAAAGATATAATTTTACATTTCTCGATGTTCAGATGTAACTGGTTTACTTCACACCACTCGCTGATTCTATCTACGTCATCTTGTTTTGGTATCTTGTGAGTTTACAATACTTCTGAAGGTTTTAAATCATCCGCAAATAGAAATACAGATGAGTTAAAAATGAGAGAGGAGGCTTTTATGTATTTCATCTTTGTTCTCAAATTTCAATACATTGTAATCTATCCGACAGGTATGAGAAAAATCAATTGATAAAAGTCAGAAAAGTCTAAGGAGCTCAGACTGGCCAACGCTTTGCTATGACTGATGGAGTCAAATGCTTTACTAAAGTTCGTATAAACTGTTCCCATACTTGTTGATGTTGTTCATTGGCCTTAAGAACACTACTTGTATATTCAACTAAATATGTCCTTGTGGATTTATCAGGCATAAACCCATGTTGGAAATTGGGCAGATGTTGTGGAATGACATTTTTGAAGCTTTTACACACAAGAATTTCAAATAAATTTCGTATCATTGGTGTAATAGCTACTCCTCTGTAGCATGAAATATCGCTTCTTGTCTCTGATTAAAAAATCAATTCATTAAATCGGCAGTGTTATTGCAATTTAGGTTCATCTGATATTTGAAGTCGTGGACATCTTGAGGTTTGAAGTCTGATTCAAAAAACTGAGCAAACATATTGGCTGTTTCTTTAGAATTTCATGATTTAGATGGCCTTTGAATTCGCGCTTGGAACTAAAATACTTTCAAAAGTATTTTGGATCCAACATAATCATGTCTTGAATAGTTTTGATGTATTTATGAAATTGACTGTTAAAATAACTTTAAAATAGGATTGATCTCCTGAAATATTGCTACATCAAGGGATGGGTCATACCAAGGTGGGTTATTGTTTGAATGCCTTCTTGTTAGCGGAACAGTTCTTTCAAACCCGCAAAAGATGACGTTGTAAAATTTATCAATATTTGCGTCTATATCATATGATACTTCTTCTTGCCAATATTGATTGAATTCATTTGCATTTATCGTTTGCAGTGTCTGGGTATCGCTTCGTGCAATGAGGGTCTTGTATCGTTATAATCTTCTTCAATTGCATCACAACATTTTTCATACAGTTCGCTTCCAGAATGAGGGGGAATGTAAGATATGTAAATGTTGATACATATTCTTCCCACGTAAATGTTTACACATAATTGTTCAATTGTAGATGGAATTAGTTCAAATTCAACATTGCCAAGTGAAGAATGAATGGTGGCTAAAAAAACTCCTCCGGATTTCTTTGGGCTATTTGCAGCTGAGCGCTCGGATATATATATACTACATAATCGATTGGGAAGAACTCAGAGCTATGTATTCCTGGATTGAAATAAGTTGACATAAAGTTGCATAGATAAGATGGTTTGCTTTTAAGGCAAAATTGAGCAGTTTTTTAATTTGGTGGGGCTTGCGGTTATTTTGTCTGGTGGTGTACCGGAACTGTGTAAAAATTGATCTTTTGTAAAATTCAAACTCTTTGAGTAGGGTATATTTAGGCCATCCACTGAATGGAACTGAATGGATCTCTGCTGGAAGCTTTGAACGACTCGACTACCATGAGATCAGGCTGATTATCTCAGAATGTATTAATCAATAGATGTCGATGACCTGTCGAATATAACAGTGTTATTTGTAGCTTCATCAACAACATCAACTGCTAGTATATTGTCGGTTATTGTTGATGTGATATCCTCTTGAATAGCAGATGATTTGATGACACTACAATAGATGTATGTGATGGCCTGATCCGTTCAGCAAAGTGTGGGTATTTCAGATAACGCTGGGAATGGTAATGATGATGCTGTTTGTTCCAGGGTAAATGCTGTAGACTTAGATGTAGTGACCCGTCGATTTTCTGTTGAATTTTGTTTCGTGTCTTGTGATGGGATTGAATAGGGCAAGAATGGTACTTTGCAAATTTCTTTCTTGATTTGTTTCAAGATTAGAATATTGCTTATTTTTATTGAATGTTTACTATACTAGGACCAAAACTTATCGCTCTCGAAATTTGGCTGGGAGAGTAAGAATCTCAATACTAAAGTTATTTCTTGTTATCTTAATAATTTTTAGAGTTGTTCATTTATCTTAATTTTATTAAAATTTATTAATTGTGTGAAAATAAAATATGTAATGTCACTTTTAATGTTATTTTAATACTGATCTTTCTATCTCTATATATGATCAGCTATGTTCAGTCCCACTATGTTCAGTGTGCAGTTTTAAGTGATTCAAAATAATTTAGATATTTTATGAAAATATAAATTGTTTTCTGCAAGCACCTAAATGTCAACTACAAGTTATACAAATTTTTATTTAGTTCTACAGTACAATACATTTCTGCTAACTATCATCAAAACCATTTTAATGCACATTTACTAAATTGTTGACAAAAATAACAAGTTAACGCAAATAATACCATTAATCGTGTATTCGAAAACAACTCTTATAAAGGGTGTTTTTTTAAGAGGTTGCCGATTTTTTTTTTGAATAAAACACATATAAAATTATGAAATGACCAAAATTTTTTTTTATTTGGTAGATAATTTTTTGGCATTTAACATTTAAACACAATTTCTGGCATATGGCTACCACGACTATTTTTCACAAATGTCATTCTGGAGGTCCAATTTTCCAGCACTTTTTCAAGCATTTGAGGGCGTATGTCAGCAATGACACGTTGAATATTGGTTTCCAAAGCGTCAATCGATTGAGGTTTATCCACATAAACCAATGACTTCACGTATCCCCACAAAAAGTAATCGAGTGGCGTCAAATCGCACGAACGCGGAGGCCAATTCACCGGACCATTTCTCGAAATAATGTTGTCGTTGAAAGTTTCTTTCAATAAGTCGATTGTTTCACGTGCTGTATGGCAAGTGGCACCATCTTGTTGAAACCACATTTCATTCATATCCATATCTTCAAGATTTGACAACAAAAACTCATTTAACATGGTTCTGTATCGATTTCCATTCACGGTAACGCGTCGTCCTTCCTCATTTTTAAAGAAATATGGACCGATGATCCCACCAGCCCATAGACCGCACCAAACAGTACATTTATCAGGATGCATTGGTAATTCTAGAACGGCGTGTGGATTATCTTTGCTCCAAATGCGACAATTTTGTTTGTTGACGTATCCATTTAACCAAAAATGCGCCTCATCACTGAAGAGAATTTTACGGTAAAAAAATGGATCTTCGTTCAATTGATTTAACGACCAATCACTGAATTCACGGCGCAAACGATGGTCGTGTGGCTTTAATTCTTGCACCAATTGAATTTTGTATGGCACCAAACCCAAATCTTTACGTAAAATTTTCCATAAAGTCGATGGACAAAGTCCAATTTGCTGAGCACGACGACGAATCGATAAATTGTCGTTTTCTTCGACACTGGCCTCAACGACAGCAATATTTTCTTCTGTACGAACTCTTCTCATTCTTGTCGGTGGCTTGGCATCCAAAAGAGTGAATGTAGACCGAAATTTGGTAATTACGTTCTTTATGGTGGTCTCTGACGGACGATTATGTGCACCATAAAATTCACGAAGTGCTCTATAAACATTTTTAATTGAACACTGATTTTGAAAATAAATTTCCACGATTTGAAAACGTTGTTCTGGAGTTAACCTATTCATAATGATTTGCCAAACAATACTGAGTAGAAATGCCACTTTGAGCTGTCAAAACAACTGTCATAAAATAAAACGACATCTATCGGAAAAACAAACCTCCTAAAAAAACACCCGTTAGTTATTTAACCCCAAGCCCACAGTTTAAGTAAATGATTTCGCGGTTTTGCATTTCAATTAGCAAAAATAAAAATTTTGTAATATTTTAAAATCAGATTTTTGAAATCACATAATAAATGTGACAACGATACATCACTTGATACTATTAGAATGCTAATAACGTTAACTTAATTAAGTTGCATAAAAATTTGTTTTGACAAGATTCACTTTGATATATTGAAGGAGTTTCCTTTATTTGTGACTAGATTTATGATAGTTAGTACTTGCGTTCTAGTTTTGTAAAATAGAAGACGTTCTGTGAAACAAAACACGCGCAGCGCAGCATTCGATGAATTTACTTAACTTATAATTTTGAATAAAAATAGAAAACAAGCGAAAATCACGATTATTATTCTTAAACACATAATCAAGTATAATATTTACTTAAGTATAATAAAAATGAAGTAAGTATATAATTCAAGGTAACCTGACCATTAGAATAATAAATTAGCTATATGTACTTAAGGCAGCGAGTAGCTTAAAATTCAACGTCAATATGTGTATAAAATATTTGTCGCGGGATAAGCAATTTTCCCAATATTGTGTGAAGTTTTAAAAGTTGGTATTTTTGTATTGCGCAGGAAATTGCTTTACATAATTATATTGATTCAAGGTGATTAACGTGCTATTTTTCGTTGGTCCCTCCAATATTTGCATATTTAATGTAAGTAGAATTTTAAAATTCTGAAAACGTCAATACATTTTTTTGTTGTTTTAATTTCGTCTTTGTCCTGAGTTTAGTGACACTACACAACCCAGAATTATTTTAATTTTCGAATCTACTTACAATTTTTCCAATCAATTTAATTGCCCGCATTGCACACATAATTCAATTTCAAATTTATTATTTGTATTTATAAGTAAATTTAGAGAGGGTCGATTTGTGGTCGCGTATATGAGTTGAGTCTCGTTTTGCGGAATTTACGATGATGCCATCAGATGTGTGACTTTTATTGTTAATGTATTAATTAGAAAACAATTAAAATTTGCAATTCATCGTGTTCTTCATTATTGCCATTATGGGATACTATTTTACTGATCTTAAATATTTAAGTACCTATCTTGATCGAGAATTGCGTTGCCCTTTTTTGAAAATATGTATTTGGTTAAATGCTTAACGTCTAGGTGAGGTCAAGTGAATAGCAAAATCTGTGTATTCATGATGACATCCTCAGCTTAAAGTGTAAAATTTAGTTTGATCGTGGGTCAAGTTGTTTGAAATTAAATTCCACCGTGGGAACTGTTTCGTGAGTTGATACAAGTCAGTTGCTAACCAGACATGAAGTTAATTAATTTTCTAACGATGCTGGCAATTTTAAAAGTGTGGTTTAGGCGGTTTAGGCGAACATATTATACTGGATTCCTTGTATATAATTAATCGTTATTGGTCTGGTTATTGAAAATGATTAAAATTCACTAGCATAAATTACTATTAGTAAGACGGTTGGAATCAAAAGGTTCATTCGTAATAATTTATGGCTGAAATAATTCCATTTTTCTCGTTTATATACTAATCTCTATAAAATTGGTGATATTCAACAGCTTTGGTTAAGTGAATAACCGTAGAGAAATACCTAAAACATTTTATAAATGCTAATTTGACGATAAAAATATCAGTTAGTTGCGACAACGGACCCTTTTACAATAACAAAAAACTTTAAACTTGATATTAAATAAAATTATGGTAATTCATAATGACAATCTGTATGGTAGCCAGATCATCATAAGCCTAGTACAAAACAATAAATTTTGTGAGGACAAAGCGTGAGGGGCGCGTAAAATGAAATGTTTATCGCCATTATGAAATTTTCACTCTAAATATGTTAATATTTTAATTATTTATTTTCATGAACATATTTGTATTATTCAAGGTTATTTGGATAAAAACTGAGCGGTTCGTATATTTCGTAACTCTGAAAGCTAGGATTATGCCAATTGATTTAGACCAATTGTTCAAGGATATTTTTATGTTCGTTTGTGTGTGGATATTTTCCAAGCTGCAAATTTCTCTGTGAAACGAGCCGTAATTTTATTACGCGCCTATTTTGATGGTTGCTAATAATGAAGAAGCTATATGATATGCTGTTAAGAGAGAAACCAAATGATGCATTATTTTTCCATTGATCGGCGGCCACCGACCAAAACTCGTTTGTTATTAAATCTAAATTTACCTAGGTAATTTCAGGCAGCATATCACTTAAGCCAACGAGAGCTCTGCAGAATTGTATGTTTACCATTTAAACGCACACCATAACACGGATTTTCATTTAATTTGAGAAAGGTATTCATAACCAGTTAAAACGCCCTTTCCATTAGAACTGGCAATACCATCAGTTTACCATATGATGTTTTAGAAGTATATTTGTTCTTAAAACATTTCTATCTACCTCAATGATAAGTCCAGCATTCCAAAACAAGTAGCAGTTACTCAAAATAATTAAGTAAATTTGTTCGATGCACACCGAGCCTCGGAAATTTTGTGGACAGCCAAACTCAACGAATAGGACAAAAAGGACAAAAGTTAACAAACGTAGTTAGAACCAATATACGCTATAGAGAGAGCCATTAATAAGACTCTATTTGTTATCAGCTTAGCGGTGCCGTTCTCTGTACAAATTATTAGTGGACGTAGAGCAAGTCTTCAATAATGGCTCCCGATATGAGTGGTGTTACCATTTTTTTCCTTGCAACATTTTCGTGCATCGTGTGAGCAACTCAAACAAATTCAAAGTGACAATACCAATGTGGTGGAGCAAGGCGCACCCGTGTTAGGGAAGGAAAAGTATTTTAAAAAAATTGTTTATTTATCGACATAGTCTTGAAATATATTTTATCGAACGAACTCCCCAAAATATGTCTTTGTTTTAGCGACGAACTCCTCGTTTTTGTTGAGCCGCTTTCCGTCGAGCCATTTTATCATGTATGTAAACAAAAAGATATCGTAGTGCCCCAGTCTGGAGAATAAGGTGGATGAATCATCAATTGGTGGTATGATTGAGTGCGGCTGTTTCGATTGCGATTCCTTTTTTCAGTAAATCCGGCACATTGAAATATTTACAATGTTAGCATACACGATATCGTGGATTTTCTGAACCATACCCTCCGTAGTCATCGAACACCCTAGACACTTAATCGAAACTGGATGTCGGGCTTAGCTTAAATTTAATTATCCATAGATTTTATGGCAGTCATGAAAAGTACGTGGTCCTTATAAATAGCAGGCAACTTTATTTTGATTCCCTGACACGGATTTCCACGTAAAAACAGGAATCGAACCACTAAGCAATATTGCTCGTGAGCAATTTAAATTTTTGGTGTTCAACATTTTTTTCTTTAACAACCTTTTTTTGATGCCAATCGTCGCAAATAGTGTGTATTGTACTTCAAAAATAAATATTTTAATAACCTCTAATCAATTTCAATAAATTATATTTAGTACACTTTTCAATATTTCGGGTGCTCAACGTACTTTTTGTTCTTGTGCTTAGAAAAGTTTGTTTTATACAAATTCATCTCATCAATTTTATTTGGTCCCAGCTTTAATAAATTGTATTTAATACACTTCTGTACTATAGGAAGTCATATGTTAGGCTCGATTTTTCAATAGTCTTACATTATTCTATTCGAGAAATACGTGTAATCCTTTTCCCCCTTTGCATGATTGATTTTATCAATTACAATCTTGTTCACCAACAAATTTAAATTTGGTGGTCAAAAGTAAATTTTTTGTTTTTATTTTTAAAATTTAATTTGATATTAATTAAATAGTTAAAATGGTTTATTTTGTGTCAAATTTTATTTAATAATCGTCACCTTAATTTTTTTTTGGTTCACAAAAATAATTAGTTCTGTTAATAATATATTTTTACAAATTTGTTATATTTTGTCCAATAAAATTATTTTGTGTGATTCTATTACTATTATTATTATTTTTGGTGCACAAAATGTTAAATGTTTTTGGTCCCAATTTCAAGAATACTAAAACATAAAACAATTAACAAATATGTACACGTGATGTCTCGTGCACCATAGCCTGGAATAAGGAAAACTTCCTTATCATCTTGACATTTGATAATGTTTTTGACGGTCAGTTCATCAAATAAGATTGCTTTTTTTTTTGTTTATCTCACTCTCTCTATCTCTAGATTTCACATTCCGTGGACGAATTTTATCACCTGCACAGTGGTCCTCCAACTATCTCGGTTCATCGCAAGTTCCCTCCATCTTCGACATTAAGACTATAATAAGATGTTCGACGTGTTCGCGCTGACGTGGTCTAGGTCATCCTCTACGATATACGTTTACTGCTGGTTGTTGCTGGAACGCTTTTCGCATCATTCGTTCCGATAGGGATCTTTCAACGTGATCCAGCCATCTAACTGCATTTAATGAATCCGATAATATCGCAGTCCCCAAGGAGTTGCTTAATTTCATGATCTGTTCGAATTCCCTACTTCTTTTTAATCTCTCCTTCTTTCCGCAAATATTATAATTGACCCGAGATATTGAAAGTCTTCCACGTTTTCAGAGTTATGGTCGTTTGTTCCGAGATTTGCTCTAGAGTTGCTCTTGGTGTCAGGTGGTTTTCAGACCAACTCGTTTCGTGTTACGGTCAAGCGGTATTACACTGTCCTTAATATAAGTTTGAATACCACTTTTCGTTAATGTGCGCCAGATTAAACAGCACGCAGGCATCAGTGCATTTCCCTGTCACACACCTTATGTTATTTCGAAGGGGTCAGATACTGCTTCGTCTACTAAGATACTAGAAGCTTCATTAAAATTCCTTGACATATGTATGAGCGCGACTCTGGTTCTCGCGATTGCTGCTATCATATGCCTGTTGAAAGTTTTTGTAGAGTTTTGTAGAGTTTTTTTGTGTTAGGAATGGTAATATTGTACTCCTAACAATTATCTTCATTGATAGTCACCGATGATATTTTTGGCGTGCAAAATGATTCCGCCTAGACAACGTTTGCAACTATTTTGTATGCGGTGTTTAAGAGAGCATTGCCACGGTATTTTTTATATTTGGGATGGCCACACTTTTTATGCAGCGGTCATATAAACGCGACCTTCCATTTCTCAGGTAGCTCCTTCTGGTCCCAGATCATAACGATGAGATCATAAACATACAGCTTTCGTCTAGTTTCGACGAGTTTATGGCACTGATCGTCAAACTAATCCTGGCCTTGATGGTTTTATTTTCCAATTGCGTTTTCCGCGGCGGAAGTTATATAAGACTGGATAGCTTGCCACGTGGATGATAGTTTGCAATTATTTTTGAAAATAGCAAGCATTTGATGTTGCTCATACACTCATATCTTTCTCGAGATCACTTCAAGTATTTTCAAAACATCGCCTGCTCCATTTCTTTTGTCACTTTTAGAAATACAATGTTCAGAAAATTTGATAAATCCATGGCCCTAACATCTCACTGGCTATAGCCGAACCACAAAACTTATTTAGCAAGACCTAGAATTATCAGAGTGCTAAAGTAAGCTTGTCTGGTTTTAATACATTAATAATAATTAACAGACGTTTCCGTCATATTCAATTCTCATGGGTATGGTATATTAGGACGCGCATCTTTTAGAATAAAAATTACTTTTCATATGCTAATTGCCTAAGAAAGCCATACTTTGGTTGCTCTTCAAACATCGGTTGAGTTTGAACAGACCAATATGTGCAAATTGTGTTATTTTAATAATTTTTCAAGGTAGATTAATACATTTGAACTTGCTAAATAGCTACCAGTACACGATGGTAATGTTAAGGCCAAGGACGTATTCATTATTGGTAATGTACTACCGGTCTTTTTATTGACACAATTGGGTTTTATTTACATAATATTTTATGCTGGTCGATCATTATGTTATCAATGCCTTAATAATCATTAACGTATTGGTGTAAGCTTTTTGCACGTTTTCCCGATTATCTTGCTTACCCTTAGTGGTTTGTTTATTTAACAAAAATCGTTAAAATTGTATTTCCTGGATTTTTATAGAGTGTCGCCAAGATCATTTCACCAAATTTCTTTATTGAGTGGTTTTAAGCCTAAATTTCTAATTTTATTTATTTTTTTTTTATTGTTTCAGAGTAAACATGACTTATTTGTTAGAAGACATGTACGACTGGTATAGAGATTTAATGGACAACAAAAGTGGTATGTATTGGTTTGGGTGTTGTTATATAACACAGTTTACATTTGACTTCCAACCTAATTTTTTTTTTTTGCTTAATAGATCCGCGTGTTAATGATTGGCCAATGATGCAATCACCATTTCCAACACTGGCCTTATGTATATTTTACGCATATTTTAGTAAATCACTAGGTCCTAAATTAATGAAAAATCGTCAACCATTAAATCTTAGAAAGATTTTAGTATTTTACAATTTATTCCAGACGATATTTAGTACGTGGATATTTTATGAAGTAAGTAATAAATCATAACCGATTAGGGAATTTATTTATTTTAATTTAATGTGAGTTGTGTATATGTGTTAATGATTCATTTATCGTATGAGTGTAATGTACGTACAGTATGTATATTGTTATCACCAGCTTGTTCCATAACCATTGATAACGAGTATTAAATTTACGATGAATACCGTGCATAAACCGCGTTAATTTGATTATAGTTATTCAACATATTCTCAGTCTTACATATAAAGTTGGCGAAGTTATGAAATATTTTTATTGGGATATTGATTGTGTTATCAATATCCTAAAATAATTCTATTAACGTAGTCTTAACTAACAATTTGAAACGTTCAATTAATTTTGTGTTTTGGCATTATGCGGTCAAGGTTATAAAATAGTCGCGGATTTGCCACATTAACGAAGATTTACCTAATAAATTATTACACGATAATTTGTGCATTATTTAACGTCTTTTTAACTTGAAATGAAATAAATGTCTTATCATTTACTAAATCAGTTTGAATATAGTAATGTTTATATAATTTTCATGGCACGTACTTTTAGACTGGAGAATCTTCGTTTATAAATATGTCAGTAGGTTTGTGTGCATTTTTGTATGACTAATTAATTACTGACGCGACGAAAATATTTGTTGAATGAAGATGCAAGAATTTGACGATTTTCTGAATTTAGCTGGGAAATATCGTGTGTACATTATCATCATACAGAACCGATATAACAATAATTGTTTTTAAATTATACCTTCATACATATCCCATGGTATCAGACTTGCTGTCAATGATCTAGATGGATCAATAAAAACTGATCCTCAGTTTGTTGATCTACGTTATTTTTTAATCGAATAAGATAAAAATCTATTATTTTGTTTAATGACAGCATCATTTTACTATACTCCAGCTGCCACAGGAAGTGGGGTTTGGTCTTTATTAAAACCGATTGCAAAATGCTGTTCCTCATTATTTGGAAAGTTATTTGAGTCCTTCAATTAGAACTCAGCGCAATAACATATTGTTTATGTTTCTTAGAAATTTGTTTATCATCATCTATCTCATCAGTAAAATTCTCTCTGTTCGGTTAGACAGAAAGTAAGTTAACTGTTGGCACTCATAAAACATTTAATTTCTTTCTCTCATACAATTAATTTTTTAATTCTTTATAAATGAAGTATTACAATTAACTTCAGGCAGACTGAGCAATAAATAAAAATTCGACACACGGTCCGGTGCGGCAGTTAGCTATCAAATTTGCGGAAAAAGAAGCCGGAAATAAAGTAATTTTTGTCTGTCAATAACATCGAAATTTTTTTGTGGGAATAAATATCCAATATAATGATCAAGCTAATAATTCGGATGTCGCAAGAAAAGAGAGGATGAGACATTAAATACATTTTCGGTTAAAAAGCAACAAATTCTAAGATTAATGTAGACGACCAAAATGGTATGAGCAATTCCACTTTTAAATTCAACAAGAACTGTTAAGTTCGTCAGGTGCAAATTTTGATTTCAAACAAACCGATAAAAAAACAAGAAAGCACACTGCATTAAAACAAACATATATTACTGAACGGAAAACCCGCTTTATGCAAAAAAAATCTGTGACATTCGCGGACTGTTGTTTTAGCTAGAAAACACTAGAATGTCGTTTCAGTTTTGAAAGCTGAGACAAGACATCTCTAATTTTTCTGTTCAATTTTAAAATGGACGCTTATTTTTACACAAACCTTACACTTCCTGTAGGACCAAAAGTAGGTAGTTTTAAAACCACTTTTCTTAACATTTTGAAGGTTCCTAAGCCGAAATCTCCAAAACAAAATAATATTAGTCAGTCTGGATGTCTGTGTCGAAGATATTTCAAGAATGGCTTTCGTGATTTTGATATTTTATTACTAAACTTCTTGTATTTTTAATTTAGAGAATAGAAGAAGCTTTTGGTAGATTTACGCCAAATGCGCCACAAGAAATTACCCCAAAAAACACCTATCACTACGATATTACTAGTTTTAAAGGTTTTGGATCATCCAATTATTTTGACAATATAACTTTAATTCATAAATCCACCGTTTTTTGCGCTTTTGGAAAATTAAATCTTTCTTGTAGAATATTTACTTGCATGTTGTTGAAAACAACCGCTATGGCGGTGGACGCCGATACATTTCTTCTCATTCGTCAAGGGTCTCGGGTACGTGTAATTGGAAATATCTATCTTTGTACTCAAAATTCTTTCCGATATAATCATATGCACGTCACTTGAAAGGTCTTGGAAAAGCAGCAAATTTGATATGAGTGCTTTAATATTCCTCCTTGTTGGCGCTGATGGCACCTTAGATTATTATAGAATGTCACAAATTTAACCGAAGAATCTTAATACTAAAAATAGCTGTCCTGACGCTTGAGTCAGATACATGTTCTATTTCAATATACTCATGTACCACATCGCTTAGCAAGTCTTCGAAAAGCAACAATTTGGTTGTCAACACTTAACTTCCCAAACCCACCTTTTTGATGTTGGTACCAAGTTATTCATTTATTATAGAATATTGCATGCCCTATTATTGTTAATGCCTTGAAAAATACTGTAAATACCATCATCGCACTTCCTCCACTCATAAATAAATGCTTTAATTTCAAAAGCTTCGTTTTGCTAGTGATTTCAATAAGTTAAAACTGGTCTTATTTTCCTGAATTTGTCTTATATAGAAGAAGCAACCTATTTTAACAATATTCTCTGTTATACCACCTCCTTAAAGAATTGCGAAAATTTAATAAATAAATATTTAATTTTTACAAAATCAATGTAAGATAAAATTTTCCTGGAAAATTCACATTTGTATTTTATGTCGGTCATGTGCTCAAATATTCTTAATCGTACCAGTAAACCTACATTTAACAATTTGAAAATTGTGTAGTGATTCCCGATTGGGTAGAGTGAGATCAACTTAAATTTTTTGTTAGAATGAGCATCGTTTAAAAGCGAATATCGATATTACAAATTTTTACACATAATTCGTGAATTGTTGTTCTTGGTTTTAGGAATAACTTTATATTTAATAAAATATTCATAATCATCCAGGTAACTGTAAATATTCAAGAAATTTATGTTACTCCTAGAAATTTTAAAAGAGAAGAGGCTTAGATCTGACATTGAAAAAAAAGAGGTTAAATTCCTGTAGATGCTAGGAACTTGTTGCTAAATCGAGATGCAAAGTATTGATCGACAATGACGTAGTCGTTGCCACCGTCAATGTAGACTTCAGAAAATCAAATGGACTACCCTTGGCGCACTGGTCGTGAACCTATTAAATATCATATTTTATACCGAACATATTATTTTAGAATAAAGTGTAATAGCAGACTCGAAATGTTCGAATGCTTCCTTTTGAACGAAAAACAAAACGTTACTTGCATGAAAACATTCCGTGTGAAACGCACTAACCCATAATGCACTAATGCGAACTGTATTACGAGATTTACACTAAAACAAACTACGTTAAACAATGCCTACTAAAAAACAAATTGCTCTAAACGAAAGTTCACCAACTATTGGGGTAGATGTCAAACAAGCAAGCAGTTTGTTAGTCGAAGACTTACCATATAAATTTTAATTTTTAATTATCTTTTTTATCTGTTTTCAAACAACATAAAATTGTATGGTTATGTGTTTGAATTTTGATATGTGTGCGGCAGGTCCTTCGTATGAGATAAAGCTATTGTGATCAAATTCTTCGATTTCTGTTATTTACGAAATAGCAAATTAAAAATTTAAGTATCACAAATTTCTTAATACCTTGTCATTTTACTGGTAATGGGCCGGATTGAATTCGTATTTTCATCATACAAAACGGGTTTCATCCTAATCCCTTAAGAAATCTTAGTTTCAATCAAACTGCTAATTTTTCAGAGCAACATCTGACATCATTCATGTATGAAAGACAAATTTCCGTTTAGATTGGCTACTTCATGATTTGGCGACTTACTCCATTCCAATAGGTTATTTGCATCAAACATCCCGAGTTTCACCGCAATTCGTTGTAAAATGACTTTAATTTATTCAAATTAGCAAGTTTCTAGAACCGCATCCGGAACTCATCTGGAACTCCATTTTTATTAAACAAACTGAGTTCTACTCCAAATACTCGAAAAAAATCACATTCTAAGCTCATAGCCGTTTACAGAATCCCAAGCCTCATATAAAATTAATTTTCAACTTCTCTAGAATCTCTCAACCTTTCTAAACAAATTTCGCGGAAGTTAGTGGGCTAAGAAATTTTTCGATTTTGAATTATTCCATTCACAAAAATAACCGGTCTACAACGAGTAGCTTGTAGGGGTAATAAAAAAAAATATTTCACGCGATAATCCGCAAATCGAGCCGGTCCGAAACCCTTGTCCTTGCCGGGCACATATGCAAATTCAAACAACATAACTATAAAATTGTTGAAATATAGAGATAGAAAAAATAATTTTCAATCAAAATTTATCAGGTTAAACTTAAATTGGGTCTTCGTAGTAGTGATTTTGTTTAGCTCACTTTGTTTAGTTCCAAAAGTGTTGTTTAGTACAATTTGTTTCAGCGTACTTTGTATTAGTGCATTTATGCATTTATGGGAACTTCTTTGTTACTTCTCTGCTGTCAGATCAAAAAATTCTGTGCCATGGAGATATATTTGGATGAAATGTAAATTTGACGCGTTGGCAGTATTTTTTTTTCGATCTGAGAGCATAATTTTATTTGACAATAATTCGTCATTAGTTTTGTGCAATTTGTTTTACTGCACTTTGCTTATGGTATTATGACCTGGCTTGAAAAAAAGTGCAATAAAAAAAGTAAACGGTGACTAGGACAGAAACAACTAAAACGAAAGAGAGTAGCGACGTGGTCCATTGTGATAATATAATATTTGACGATTAAAATACACAAGACAATAAAATCAAGAACGATGGGGGACCATGTGTTATAATTTTAATAAGCCACACAAAATATAATTTTGCAATACTAATCCAATTAAAATTTAATATTGTTACCTTCACCACCATTAACTAGTTGCGCGGATGATGATAATGCAAATAAAATAATAGACGTTCAAGCAAAAATTCGGCCACCGTACGACTACATTACAAGAAATTAGAAGAATTTTGTGAGAAGCAAAACAAAAAACGATGATAAAACACTGGAGTACTTCTGTCTGCACGATATAGGAAAATCGATAAAAAAATTGCTGTTTTCGATGATAATTGTGACGTTTTCCACATCAAAATATTTAGCTCGCGTATAATAATTGTGTTTAATGGTGTGCGTGTTTGTGTGTTTGTGTTTTGTTGACTTGGAAAACGGATATTTTTTTATTCTAACTTGAATGGAAATACCAAAAACTTAATCAATTTGATTGAAAGAAATATATTTTGATATCTAATGCTGTACATTTAATTTCAGTATTTACAAAGTGGGTGGTGGGGTCACTACAGTTTCAAATGTCAACCTGTAGACTATTCAAGAAGTTCGTTAGGGATGCGGGTAAGTTAAATGGCATGCTGATTATTAAATCCTTGCTCTATTAATATTATTTTTGTTCAACAGATGGCAAACACATGTTGGTGGTATTATATATCAAAATTCACCGAATTCTTTGACACACTGTTCTTTATACTGCGTCATAAAATGGAACATGTTTCCACGCTGCACGTGATCCATCACGGATGTATGCCTTTCTCAGTGTGGATGGGATTGAAGTTCGCACCGGGTGGCCATAGCACATTCTTCGCGATGCTGAACGCGTTTGTGCATATTGTGATGTATTTCTATTATATGGTTGCGGCTCTTGGTCCCAAATATCAAAAATACATTTGGTGGAAAAAATATTTGACAACATTTCAAATGGTACAGTTTATCGCCATATTTATACATCAATTTCAGTTGCTGTTTAGAGAGTGTGATTATCCAAAAAGTTTTATGGTGTGGATTGGGCTACACGGTGTTATGTTTTTATTCCTATTTAGTGATTTTTATAAAGCAAAATATACAAAAAATAGAAGGAATGCTGATCACAAAGTGGCAAATGGTAAATTGCAAAATGGAAGTAGTCATGCGGTACAGAATGGTGATAATCAAGGTGCATGCATGGTAAGTCAATATTGTTATTTCATTAAAGTATTCAATATGCTTTTGATTATTTGTATTAATTTTATTTTTGTTAATTAATTGTACGTAAAAATACGAAGAAAAGCAAAATATTCAAAAATCAATGTGTCAACAGAATAATAAATGATGCACACTACATCTTCCACAATTTTTTTTAAATTATCATTGGTTGGGTACAAAAGTAAACGCTTAAGGTTGTTGATCTTGATGTCCAAATTTTTTTTTTAGAATATTGGGATTGGTGTAGTGATTGTTGGTAATACGATGAAGTTACCTTGTGTGTAAAAAAAATGTATTGTCTGTCTTTAACGTTTAAATCAAGGTTTATACACATTCTACTAACTAAAGGTTGCACTTTGCAGATTTTGCGTTCTTGAAATAATTTGTTTACTTCCGAAATAAGAAGATTCGGTGTCTGACCTCAAATATTTTATAACACGGTTCTATAATCTGGTTTGTTTTGACAAGATTCAAAGTTTGACTTAATAGTTGTTGGCATTGATTATGTTTTGAACGAACCTTCAACTTAAATCTTCATTAAATTTGGACAGAAGGAAGTCGGTAATTTGCTGATTTTTAGTTAAATTGCATTAATTAATCAAACAATTAATTTAATTTTTTTCGAGGACCAAACTATAATGTTTCTTGTGGTAACTATTAACATTTAATTTGATTGTAATTTAAGTACTCCCTTTTGTCGTAAATCAAATTTTACTTTTTGGACAAATCAAATTAAAGGCTTGCATGAGGGACAATTATTTTGGCATGACATTACTATATATTAAATTTATTATTTGATTGATAAAAATGCGTCATGAAACTTGGCTTGCCCGCCGCAAATGACTTTCATTGGCGAACCGTTGAAGTCAGCGAAATAATCTCAAAAACACTTTGTGGAACATTTGATTTTTGGATTGCGACTCATTTCTTAGGGGTTTCGTTACACACGTTTTATAGAATTTGGTGATAACGGTTTGAGCTATTTTATAAATATTTCTTATAAATTATTAGTACCTTGTTACTTTAAGACAATGGCTGTAAAACAATTTATAAATAAATTAAATACGATGACCGGCATCCATTTGTTGACGTGGTTGAAAATTGTTGTTTTTATAAATAATTAATATTAAATTTGGGATCAGCAGTATCAGCGGTTAAACATATTCTAGAATAACTCTAACATTAGATCAACCATTTCACCAATAGTGCTTAATATAAAAACTTTCCGAAAAGTTTCTTTTACGACGCTTCTTCATATGAGGAGATTAAGTATTCAAGTTTATTCTATCTGGGCGTAGGGTACACGCAACTGAGGTTAAATTGGGGATTGATTTTGATAATTCAAATGTTCCATACCTACATAAACATTGTAGTTGGTTGTGACGTCCACTGACATTAAATTTTAGCGATGGGTTAGCAAATCTGACTAAAACATCGCAAAGTGTAAGGCATAGTCAATGTACCGGCTGGTTTTTAAATAATTCAAATGTGCTATACATAAGAAAAAGTGTGATGGGCATTGACAGAAAATGCTAGAGATGAGTAAGCAGATCTAACTAGGCCATCGTAAAGTATCAAGTCTTAGGTAGTGAACCAAAACCATCGGTGTATTTGTAAAATCTGTAAAACCTCCCAACACTGGTATACCGAAATTCAAAATCTACTCTACATAAATAGGGAAACTTACATTTTTGGCTTTTGTTGTCGATCGGATTTTAATTTTCAAAAAACTAGTATTTGACAGGTCGCACGAATATACCGATTGGTTCGCTAATTTCCTAATATTTGGTTTTTACGATGACCTGGTGATAACTGCGTATCCACATCTATGATTATTTGTCAATGGCCGTCAAAATCAGCTGCACTTTTTTGTGAATGGCACATTTAAATTATCAAAAAATCAACGTTTTAAGCATCTAACAAATGTACAGATTGGTTCGCCGCAATGCTAACGACATGTACTTTACAATGGTTTAGTTAGATATGCTTACTCTTCTGTAAGATTACCTAACAATGGTTGACACATCACCTTAACTTTGGGGATTCTCAAATTTTTATTTTATTTCCCATGTTGTTCAAATATATAATTGAAGTTGAGTAAGCGCCGGTTTCCTTCAATTTATTAATTTGGAAATTTGGAAAATATAATTATTTATTTATTTGATTTTTTGACTCTACTACAAAGATGAAAAATCTGAAATAATCACAACAACCAATTTCAAACCGCTGAGATTATTGATTGAAAAAATCAGTCTTCTCATTAGGTCGCGACAACTGATTGTGTATTACGTACGTTGTACATTGTAATACTAGTGAATTACTTTCTAGCCTAAGAAATCGATTTTTTCATATTTTCCATCTATATTTCATTTACTGTCACCGAACGTCGTGTGTAAGAATTTATATTTATATTTATTTATACAAAACCATAGTAAATAAAAAGATATATACAATTATTTACCTCAAATAAAAAATAGTAGGCTGAAACGCCTAAAAGTCTGCTACAAGTAATTCATATTTTTAACTAATCGTAATAAAATAAAGTATAATTAGTGTACTAATGTAAATCATTCTATTGTCTGTAGTCTCCTCACGGTATAAATACTTCGATTATAACTTTGCGTTGCTTGAGCCCCCTTTCTGTGATAATACTGTCAAATAAATTCACAGTATCTTCTTATTCCAGATGGTCGCAGCGATATTTTTCTTATAATTCGTTAATTTCTTGTGGAAGATGAATCGATACCTCTTTTGTATTGATTTCATCTGACAATAACAACTGAAACCTTTTGTTTTTTTTTATTTCAAAATCCCCTTTTGACATTAGCCGCTGTGTGTTTTGCACATGAATACTACAATCAAATGTGGGAAGAATAACTAAATTCGAACGACACTTCAACAATTTTAATTGTAATTATTTTTTGAAAACCTCCGTAATGTATGCTGCATGTAATACATATTTTGACCTGATTCTAATAAAATAGGATTTTACGTCACGTCGTTTATAGCTTTGCGTCATTGTGCCGAGCGTAGAAGACACAAATATTTTTAAACATTTTTGAAATAATTTGCTGTGGATGTATCGTGCGCAACCCAAGAATTATGATCTAGATTACACTAATTCAGTACTATCAAATTATTGGGAAGCTGCGAGATTGATAGTCGATATCTATATTTATTCTAAATCGAGATTGTCGTTGAGGCATCACAAATATGCTTTATTTAAAGAAAAAAATTAATCGAAGGTGAGATGATGGCAGAAAGTAGAATGGCGAATGGTAATTTTTGGTTAAGTAATTATTTAAAAAAAAATACTTTGTTTTAAAATTTATAATCGTTTCCCTCCCCAATTCGGAAGGTTTCAGTAAATTTTTTGCTGCTGGATTTACCTAAAGGCCGTTGAATTTTTAATATGGCTTAGAATTATACAAATATTTATCGTTATTTTTGTAATCAATATTAATGACTTATAATGAAATTAGAACATGAAAACAATTCAACCTGGTAACAATTTCACAAATCAATTTACAAGAAAGAAATCAAAATTATTTATTCATTCATGCATTATAAATAATTCGCTACTGTTTACTCGAGTTGCGTTGTCTTTAATGCGTTTACCAAAAAATTTCTAATAACCTTATCGAAAAATAAAATTAGCACTAAGCCAGACTTTCGTTCAAGTCGGTTACTGGGAAAAATGATTTTGATTGTCATGTTATCATACCTATTCGATCATAACCATGAAGTAATTACATACAAAGGTCTTGAAGTTGAAGAAAACAATTGCATGAGATTTGACTAGTACTTAGTGATAATTAGTGGATCATTATATAGTAAACAAAATATGGTTGTGATAATTGTCAGCTCAAAAATTATCAAATACAATAAAGTTCAAATACCCCACACATTAGAGTTGTTGTTGTTTCGGGGTAATTAATTTTGGCTTGATTTTCCATCATATGCAGATCTGCATGACCATATTCACTCGTACTCGTGCAGATCTGGTTTAAGTGGTACAAACAAAAATTCAATAACAAGAAATTAATTTGATGTAATACACCCGTTTAGTAGATCACGTTCAACTGTATTATAATACTACATAATATCGTATACTAGAGATTAAAATGTACATCACTTATGATTACTTTATTAGGAAATACCAAATTAAAATGTTCACTAAATATTTATACAAGAAGAAGACATATAAAACAACAATAATGCATACACAGCATCGATGGATAATTTCTTTTGAATTTTTATTTTATATTTTCTTTGTATTACCGTATAGACGACAACGACGTCTTCGACGTACATAAAAAATGAGAGTGAAAGTTTTAAGATTTTTAATAAGTGACGGCAAACAAAACGCAATGAAGTTAATGCTCAGAGTCGATTCTTCGTGCATACCGTAATCCTATTCTTACTCTGTGTGCGGTGAAAATCCCCTCCGATGCACGTTATTAATCTCAAGGTTTATAATTATAGGCATTCAAGGCATAACTAGATCGCATATGGTGTTAATTAATACGTCAGTCTTTATGATTTAAATGTTTGTACGTGTTCGGATGATGAAAAGATCACAATCATTTTGAAGGAGTATTTACAAATTCTATATTTGTTAAATTATAACTTCCGGAAATGTGCACCGTTGATGGTTATATGCTGCCTGGGAGATTTATTTATAATTTTAACGTTTTCGATCAAATATTTTTTCGGTCTTCTGCATAATTAAATTATAAATATTTCGTTTATTACGCGCTTTCACCATTTTCCAACTAAATTTCAATATTGATTATTATTTAATTTATATTTTAGGTTTGGATAGCCTTTTCAAAAATACATTGGTTTTATGATGTGGGTTAAAATGCAATTATTGTGTGGGTCCTCTCGTCCAAGTCAAAATGATTTTGTCATATGATATTTTTTGTCATATGATTAAAACGTTTTATAAAATTATTGGATATCTTAACCAAAAAATGAAAAAGAAATAAAAATATCTATTCAATGGTAGAAAAATCATTGTGCGAAACACTAATTTAGTCAGGCCAATGTTCAGCTTGTCCGGGTTATGGAGCTGATGAACACAAAGGTTCAAATTGCCAAAAATTCTCGCAATAGTTTGGTTTATCTGTGTCTTCGGCGTTATCTTATTATACTGAAGAAACCAAAAATAAAAACAGAAAAGCGGTCTGTCTGTAAGACGAGGTTAATGTGTCATTAATTGTGTTTTCATAAATTTAATTTTTTATATAAGTCTTGGTAAACAGAATATAATACAGGCAGGGGGATTTTAATGATACAAACTTGAAGTAAGCTAACGGGGGTTTCAGTGTTTTCAGGATTTCCTTACTCCTTCTTAAAAATGATGATCGACCACTTCTAATAACTTTTCACGGCAGAGTAAAGGTTTTTCTGACACACCTCGTCAATTGAAATAAATTTGAATTTTCGTATTTTGCCTATGGTGGATGAATTTAATTTATATGATTTATAGCTGTTGCAATCTTAAAATATTTCAACATCATTTAATTTTTTTTTCGAATAAAAGACTGTTTAAATCTTTCCAATCGAAATTTCTAATAGTCAATTGTTTTAAAATATTTTATAGTTTATTAATGGATTTTGTTATTTTTTAATCCAAAAATTTGATGGTAAAGGTTACAATTTCATTTAATAAGTATATATGTAAATGATCATGATCAAACGACGAAAACGACTGACGATAATTAAAAAATCTAAATTCCGTTGCCTTCCATCTCGGAATTTCATTCAAATTCTTAGTTTCTTAAAAAACTTCAAAGACGCATATACGAGTAAATTCGGTAATACTATTTGTATTTTCGCATAACCACATTCCGGTTAAACCGCACATTTATGATAATGGTTTTTGTTTAGTTGTATGGCACATTACAAATAACAGAAATACTCGTATCTAGTTAGTAAACATTGATTGCTCAATTTGGGTTTACAGGAAACTAATTTTTGAAATCAAAAACAAAATAATTAATTATAATTAATACAAAAAAAAAATTGTTGAAATTTTTGGACCAGTAATTGGAAAATTCAATTGAACAGAAACTCTCATGATGATCACTTTTATACCGTAGACAGAGAACAACTAGATAATTCATTACAAAATTTTCGTCAAAACAGTACTCATAATACAAAATTGGATCTTTTTTCACTAGAGTATCAAGTAGCTATTTTAAAAGTTCCGTTTTAAATTTTTAAATTAACAGTAGAAGGCTGACAATTTAGTAAAATAAATTCAATTTCGCTTGAAAATAATATTAAAATTATTAAAATAAAAATTTAAAAAAAAATTAAAAATAATCCCGTTATTTTTGGTAGACAACTTAGTAATCAGTTCAAAGTGGAATGATTTTAACGCGGTCTCCAAAATTCTATTTATTTTCACGTGAAATAGAAATGAAATGTTATTTGGAAATTTTTTATTATTAACTTTTAAATTTGTAGACATAAAAAGATGAATTTACTTTTTTTAACTTAAAAATATTGCATCACATTTTCTAAACGCTAAAGATGGGATTAGAAAACCAGTTTATTATCACCGTGTCCTTTTCGAACCGTACAATTCATAGTCATCCTCTTATATAAGAACGAATTATATTAAAAAAATGGAGTTTGATATTTTTTTTTAACGTGAATAAATTAGGCGTGAATAAATGGTTTTATTTGAACTTTATAGATTTATGGTATTGCGCGCCTTTTTTGTTGTATTTAATACACTTGGCTTTTTCGCTGGTGAACTGAGAGGCATTAGTACAAAAGTATGAGTACACTGGTTCAGTAACATCGCAACATGATCGTATATCACAATATGTATTTGTTTTGCATTTTGCCATAAAACGCCCTCATTTATCGCAATAAAATTTTGTTTCATTCTAGTGGTCAAAATGTGTACTGAACTGATGATGAAATTATGTTTCGAAATCGTTATTCAATCGATATTTATTACTATAATTAATAAATAAATTACAAAATCGTTTTATTAAATTTCAAAGTGACAAAAGTTAAACAGTAGTGAAAAATGGCATCAAACCTTAACAACACAAATGAGCTTCGTTTATCCGTAGTTCCAGAAATATCATCAACTATATGAATAAGTGCGGTTGTAGTACTCTGACCAGATTTGAATCCCGATTGGAATTTATAAAGAAAATCGAAACAATTGAGGTGCTCAGGCATTTGTATTTGCATAATTTTTTCGAAAACTTTAGAAAGGGCCTGCAAAGTACTTATCGGGTGAATGTCAGAAACAGTGGAAATAACATTTTTCTTAGGAAGAGGAATGATTTTCTATAAATTAGGATGTAATGATTTCGTTAAACACTGATTAACGATGAATGTGGTATGTTGCAAAAACAAATCAATAAATAATTGTAATTATTTTGAAGTCAACCATATCATATACCATTGAATCTGATTTAATAGTTTTAATGGCACTCAGTACCATAAGCTCATCAACACAATCGAATGCAAATGTATAACGATTAGAACTACTTTAATCAGAATTCGGTAAAGGCAAAACACCTAAAGATTCACTCAAATTACTTATACCGGCTAATATGTCATTATCACCAATGTAATAATTCCTTCAGTATACGAATATGAAATTCCAGGCAATTTTAAGTTGTTCCTTGTTGATTTATGTTAACTTATTTTTCGCTTGACTGATGTATGCGTTAGTTTTATTTTTAAAAAATTTAAAAGATTCCAAATCAATCACTAATTTGGATCTTTTATATTTTTTGTTAGTCAAATCTGTACATTTAACCAAGGAGTAGTAGAACATTTTTCAATACTTCGTTTCCAAGGTATACAAGCAGAATCTAACTGTAGCACATATGTATCAAATTCATGAACGATATTATAAAAATACATTCCACCTAAAGAAAGGAAATGATGTGTAAAATGTTCATAGTTAATAGCGGTATAATCACGAACTATGGAATAATAATTTTTGTCTCTAGTACGAGATAATTTGTAGTAAGCATAAATCAAGTGATTCGAAATGGCAGGTACCGCTAATTGACCAACAGAAATTATATTACGTTTATCGGGCACATATAAAATAATTAAATCTAACAAAGTGCTGTCTAATCTGTTGTATTAAAAGGTAAAAAGGACATAACTTTCTCATGTGTTTGGTATTCTAGAAAAATCAATTCAATAGGTGGAAGATTATAATACGTTCCGTAAACTGCAATACTAAAATTTCTGCTTTACCAAATCCATCGCAGAATATTTTTTTGATTTTTCGCAGATCGATAATAAATGGCAACTTCACTCCAACGCGATTAATTCGGTCAAAATGGATAATAGTATAATTATTGATACGAAGTGACATCTTACAATTTTACAGCTTAGAAGAGTTTCTGTTAACGCAAGGGAGTCAAATTTGTACTCTTTAAACATGAATCAATATTTACCTGCGGATTGTCACTTGGAACAGCTATACCACTACATACGTTACATGAAAGACAATTTAATCTATTAATGTGTTGATTGCATCAGGGATCCGAAACTTCGTATGATGATGCATTTCGTTCGAAAATTTACATTATTAAATTCCTGAATGTTTACTCCAATTGGCCAAATATTAGGATCAAAAGCCTTATCACGTAATTCTGCAGATAAACCCAATTTAAAATATGTATATCGTAAGGAGCCAAGATCTTGTCCTTCAGACACCAATTTAAATTTCTCTACAATTATTAGTATCCAAACGTGTTTTTAACATCAATAAAATATCATTTGTGGTTGTATTGGTATTGAATTTCGATACGTGTAACCAAAGCATCGGCATAATCGTTTTAACGCCAACATTTTCATTATAGCACTTAGTACCACAAATCGGTTTTTTTTATTACACCAGAAGTAGCGCTAATATCATGACTTGCAGGTTTAATAACAGGTGTAATGCTATTTCAAAGGTCAGATGTATCAGCACCGTTAAAAGATTGATTAACTGCTGTAAACGCAGCAGATGATGAATCCAAAGATAAAGACGAATTTCTCAACCTCGTAACTGTGGAAGATGGGTTGGATGCAAGAAAGTGTATTTTCTAACAAACATGATGAGCACGAAGGTATTGACAAGGTGTCCAACGGCAAAATAGTAGAATTTTCATAGGTGTCTTATTTAGCGAAGCTGGCAAGTGCAGATGCGGTACATCTGTTTTGTTGTAAATGTATATTTGCTGAAACAGAAGGTAGTCCAATCTGAGAACTACGTCCTAAAATTATTTCAATTTGTTCTTTGTTTTTCATCACTTCATTCGACGATTTATGAAAGATTTTTAGCTGAGTATTATCAGCCAACATTTGGTGATGCTCAAGCAAACGGCATGTTTTATTATTGATCAGGTATCTGCACTCATCATAAGCCCACATAAAATTTGTACATTGCCGAATTAGGTTGCAAGCTGCGCGGCCAATAGCTTCACAACCATAGTGAAATGCTTTCCAACAAAAACCAGAGCAGGGAATTTTCTCGTTCTTCTTAAGTTGTATATCACATTTTCCACATTCCATAATTACCAGTTACACTAACTATTTACAAGTTCCAAAATGAACAAATAAATAAATTAATAATCCAACAAAAACGAAGATATTTGTACACTGTTGTGAACTCCCAAAATGTTCCAATATTGAGTTTAACGACCGATACTTAAACTATGTACAATTATTTAAACACTATATATACAATTAGTATTATGCTTGTTAAAAAATGTTGATTGATTGATTGATTAGAATGTACGGCCAAGAATAAGCAGGGATCCCGGATACGCTGGGCCTACCGTACACTCCTTTTACATATAACAAAATGGAGGGATAGGAAAGGTTATATGATATGATAGACTTGATCCGGTTACAGACACCTAAGTAGTCAATAGTTAGTAAAGCACAAGACAGCACAACAATTTTTGTTTTCTGGATATAATCAGCAATCAAGATTCTAAAAGAATTTTAATTGGTAAATTTCCTGCAATAAAACTTCATAATTATGAGTGATTAACCATTTCCTCCACCCCAAAAAACAAAACATACGGCCATAAATGTATATGTACATACAAACGTCCATATACATATATATACACACAAATACATCATACAAACAAACAACAAAGATATCTCCAGGAATCGCTGATTTCACAATAACGCGAATAGCCCTTTTTGGTAGAACTTTCGTTGATTCTGGTTTAGAATTCGGATTCTGTGCATGTGATTCTCGTCGTTGAAAATTTTCAATTTGAACTAAAGACACTGAAGGATGTGATGCGACTATACGAGCTTCCTCGATCAAAAACGGTTTGCATTAATATGGTTTGACTCCAGAATCTAAAACTAATATTCGAGCAACAATAGGATTATGGCCGCTACCTCTCAATTTCCCAAACTGTATATTTTCCGCGGCAGAATATTTTATTTCGTTAATATCTTCACTGTCACTATTAGGATTTGGTGCAGTTTGACCTGCGCCTCCTATTATATGTGCATTTGCAGGCGCACTAGAATGTTGGTCGGCGATTGATCGTCGTAGAGGAAGGACGTGTTTTTGTCTCTCCTTTAAATAAATAAATAATTTATTTTAAATGTATTTTAATTAACTAATAAAAAGTATAATATTGATATAGTTGATAATTTTAATAAATAATAATTTCAATAATAATTTGCGTGAATTTAATAAGTGAAGTGAATAGTTGTACGTATTGTATATTTATTTTAATCTGTGTACGGTGCGCTTGCGATGGTATAAAATATGTACATAACGTTTTCGTTTATATGTATTTTGATACCGTTGCTTGAACGCAACGTACGCAGTGTATGTAAATCTTCAATATGTATGACTTTTTTGATTCCAATGGATGCCTAAGATAAGTGTTTTTCATTATTTTAATTCATATTTTTCCGAAATAAATTTTAATTATATAAAATATGTATTTAACTGTTTCTATTTGCGTAAACGTGTTAAGAGAGGAGCGTAAAATAAAATACCATTTCATTTATATGTTTTGGTTTAGTATATTAAATAGATACATACATTTCTATTTTTTGTTTTTGCGCTTGTTGCGTGAGTGAGAACTGAGAATAGATTATTATGATCATGCTTAGTGTTTTATAATTTATCCCTTCCAAGTTTCAACTAAAAAAGAATAAACAGGAAATAGACAAATAAAATACATAAAACAAAATTTTGAGGGGATAAATATATGACGAAATTGGATAGAAACTAAACAAGCATGATCGTGGTTAATCTGTACTTTTTGTTTTCTCCTTGACAGATGAATTCATTCATTCATATACACCCATCCTCCGATTTACACGGTAGATTGGTTCCGCGGAAAACGTATTATCGCATTCATATATACAGATCCTTGTAGAAGTATAAATTAATAATTTATTAATTTGAATTTTAGGTTTTAGTGTAAAATTAAATTAAATTTCTTAAATTTCTTATTATTCTTGTTTTGAACGTGAAAATAATAATTTAACGAATTTTGGAACTCTAGTTTAGGACATGTAGAGGTAGGCGGCTGTGACCGAATTGGAATTGTTGGCTTAACTTTATAACTTTGCTATTTCTGTGAATATTTGAATATTTGGAATTACATGGAAGCTACGGAGTACATTTGAAATGCAGTCAAATTTGCTATATGTAGATAGTTTTTCGGGATCATGCACTTTTTAATTAAATTTTTTTCTAGATTATTTGGAAGACTGTAAATTGGTAAAGGTTTTGGTTAACTTGTTCTAGGTTGGACAAATAATTATCGACGTATGTCGATTATATAATTTATAATTTATTTAATGCTGTTGTAGATATATATATGTGTGTGTGTATGTATATGTGTATGTATGTATGTATGTATATGTGTATATGTGTGTGTATATGTATATATATGTATGTATATGTGTATATGTATATATATATGTATATATATGTATATGTATGTGTATATGTGTGTGTATATGTATATATATATATATATATACAATAGTTAACTATCGTAGATTAATTTAATATTTTCTGATTTATTTATTTTATAATTAAAGCATTGAACCATATAATTGGGTTATTTGATTATCATGGATCCTACAGATGTGCTAGCTACTTATTATTAATTCTGTTATCTTACAGATTCCTGATTACTTTAATAGTTTTATTTAATTTTGGTTGAATTTGTTTAGATATTGGGGATTCTAAAGCTGTGAAAAACATTCATTATTAATACATTACCTTACAGATTCCAGATTAGCTGTTTTTGGAACCAGTTTTCGTTTGGTCATTTTCTATTTTTATAAATAAACGTATTTGTATTAGATTAGGGATGACAAGGACAAGTGACTTTCATAAATATTTTTTTATAAATAAATCCATCAAATCAACAGACTTAGAAGTTAGGAAGGCCGTGCGTGCCTTTCCTGGATTCGATTTATTTTATTTGTTTTATGAGAACCAAATTAATTTAGTTAATACTAATCGTTACTTTACATTTATTTTATTCAAGTATAATTTTATTATATTGTATATATATTGTCCTAAATATACTAATGAATTTTAGAGTTATTTTGAATATAGTTCAAATAACTTTGGTTTCAGGAAATTCTACTGTAAGTTGCGGAGTTGCAGAATTAAATTTCAGGAAATTTACAGATGCTTGTGAATTAATGCTTCATTGTAATTGCTGATTGTGTAGTTTAGAATTGTGTTGTCATTTTATTACTAACGACTTTACATAGGTGTCTGTAACGGGTCGAGTCAACCAATTTTGGTTAGGAAGCCGAAAAGTATTAATAGAATTAAATTTCAGGAAAATTCCAGATGCATGTGAAATAATAATATTTTTTCTTAGGTTGCCGTTTTAAAGAAGCAATTGTTGAAGACCAATACCATCGTTATCCATTAACCTATTAAGCCTTTATCCTTCATCTAGTAGATTAGAATTGTGTTGTCTTTGTGTTACTAACTATCGGCTATACCTAGGTGTCTGTAACCGGGCCGATTCTGTCCCACTTAACTAACCTATCCAATCCTTCGGTTTTGTTATGTGTAAAAAAGGGTGTACGGTGGACCCGGCGTCATCCGGGAACTCAAGCCTAAGAACTTGGTCGTACATTCAAAATCAATCAATCAATCAATCAATTTGCAGGCGCACTAGAATGTTGTTTTGAAGCTGTTAAAGAGGCAACATTCTCATCTTTTTGGTTTATTTGTTTATTTTTTGATATCATATTTGTTCCCACAAGTAGCACGAGAAATAATGGTCACCACCTACTCGTATATGACAGAGCTCTGCATTATCATAGGAAGGTTAGGATTTGAAACCGAACGTCGCCTAATTCGGAGTTCGCATACTTAAGACTAAGCCTCCCCTTAGTCATGCAGCTATCGGCGTATACAGTGCCACCTAAGCTTGAGTGACTGAAGCAGCTAGATGTAATTACCCCACAATTCAGATAAAATAATTTGTTTCAAAATTACAAACTACCATCAGTCGTGCCCCAGAGCCCCTTCTGTTACTCTTAGGATAACAGGGTTCATCACTGGAAGGCGGGGATCGGAAAAGAGAGGAGAGGCTAGAGCTTACAAGATAATAAAATCAAGAAGCCTTGTATAGGCGCGTCACTCAATTTGACCCCCGGTATTATACTTGTTAAAAAATATTATACAATTATTTTAATTAAACTATTAAATATTTTTAAAATGAAACGTCAGAAAAAAATAAAAATAATTTTCAATGCATAAAAAAACAAACACGTCCGACTAGCTTGAAAATTTTAAAAATTTCGATTTTTATAGATCGAAAAAATAACGAACAAGTGTTACTGTTTTTACGCCGCAATCATGACGTTAATTTAGTATTTTTTTACAGTCCCTAGATGGCAAATCACATAATAATTAATGTGTTCAAGATAAGTGTTTATTAATTTATTATAGTGTGCAACCTTTAGATCAGAAATAATGAAAATTAAATATTCATTAATTACTTTTACACATACAAACAATATAAGTAAATTATATTTAGTACACAAATTATACAAAATTTTGGTATTGACATTTATTAAAGAAACAAACCGTTTGCATACGTTATAGGGGCATTTAAATATCGATACTAAAAAAAATTATTTAGTCTAATACCTGGTGGAATATTTTAAAACTAGAGCCAAAGGTGATACAATTCTCAAAAAGTATTTTTAGTGCGTGTTTCAACGGGTTAAAATATCGCATTCAAAGAAAATTAAACATTTAATCTTGGTAAATAATTTTTTTATCTTTTTAACTTATTATTTGTTTGAATTGAGTACAATTTTTCACAATTACATGCGGTTGCTTATTTTATGTAAAACGAATACTGTTTAAAAATATATCTGTCAATTACGATCAGTTATATCTATTTCAATCCAATTTTTCTCAAAATTTGTGCATGACCAACTTCAAAATTAAGATGAGGTGAGTGTAGTTAATTAGGTTATATTTTTTGAACCACCATTTGAAAAATGCGAGATAACAATTTACTGTTTCATTCGGGATAAATTTATTCATAATTTTATTTAGTACATAAATACATAATCGGAATTTGGATTTTTCTTTATTTTTAATTTTATAAGGAACCCGTGTAGAAGCACCCCCGTTTGTAAAAAGAAGAGTTATGGGCTTTCTATTTGAGCACTACCGCACGATACAAATTTCAATAGAGTTCGCCTAGTGATGCTTTTAAGCATGCCCAGTGTAGTTTTAGAGGTTACCTCTCTAACTTCGTCAGGTTGCGGTATGTCAAGTAATCTTGCTGCATTGCTTGGCATTGGCACTGGACGTATTGCTTCTTTATGCGGCGGTGGACATCGCGCTCTTCTTTTCGTGGGAGGTTTAACATTACAAGGGGTCGGCAGTTTTGTTGAGCGGGAGGTAGTACGCATCGGTACTGGAGGGGTCAATTCAGGTCGACAAACTGTTTGTACTTTCTCTGAATGTGAGGGTACTGGAGGAGGCAATTCCGGTCCACAAACTGTTGGCACTTTCGGTGCAATGGAGGTGGAAGTACACATTGGCACCGGATTCGACCATTTATTTTCCCAATCTTCTGGTGCTTTACGTGTAGGCTTGTGAGCGAAACTATGTGGGCATGGACTAGGTTCACCTCGTTCTTCATATTCATATAATATACTTAAATTATTTGGTCTAGGGACACCATGCTTTCGCGAACGAGGTTTACGTGGTGAATCTATGAATGAAGCTAGATTGGGCTTTTCAAAGCATCGATGAGAATTGATATTAGGATTTATAAATATTTCTTTCTTGGACGCATCGGGTTCCAGTTCTGGTAACAAGTTTTGTTTGTCGTATTCTTCTATTACAACTAGCTCAGGTTCCCTGTTCTGAGCTGCTTGTTCTAAATTTTGCTCAACTTGGCACTCAGCTTCCACGTTATCTTGTTCGTCCTCGAATATTTCAGAACCATTTCTACATTCGGCTGCTTGTTCTAAATTTTGCTCAACTTGGCACTCGGCTTCTGCGTTGTCTTGCTCGTCCTCGTATATGTCACAATTACGTTCGCCAGCTTGCACTACATCTTGCTCAACTTGGCACTCGGCTTCTGAGTTTTCTTGCTCGTCCTTGTATATGTCACAATTACGTTCGCCAGCTTGTACTACGAGTACATCTTGCTCAACTTGACAGTCGGCTTCTGCGTTGTCTTGCTCGTGCTCGTATATGTCAGTATTACGTTCGTCAGTCTGTACATCTTGTGCAACTTGACACTCGGGTTCCGCGTTGTATTGTTCGTATTCATCCTCTTGATTGCTTTCATCCTGTTCGTAGTCATCCTCTTCGTTGCATTCACTTGAGGTATCATTGAAGAGTCGACGACCTTTCATCTGGAGTTCCCATGCTCGAGGAGGCGTTTCGTAGTACGGTCCTGTATAACCTCTTCTTCTTTTTTGCACAGTAGGTTCTAAATATGTTTTACAATCGGGGGGTTGTTCATATTGCTCCTTCACCCACTCTTGGCCAGCTATTGGTCCTAAACCTGGTGGTGGTTGTGGTGCTTGCAGAAATAAAGGCGGCGGCCTTGCTGCCGCTTTCGCCAATCGCCTCTTCAACGCTCTCTCTTCTCTACATGTCATTTTTTTAATATTAAATATTCTACAAATATTACACTAGAATTTAGTTGTAAACAATAAATACAAAAAACTGCGACGAATTTTTTCGGCAGCAACAAATAATAACTATCCAATTGTTGAAAACCCAAAAACAAAATGCATCGAAAATAAAGTGGGCTCCTAAGTTATTTATAATAAGCTTGCTTCATTATTTTTAATACCTTAAGGACTTGTTGGTTGACTAGCGCCACACGTAAATTTCAAGAATGTATTTTTAGTAATTCCTTTTAATTTGTTAAGCGTAGTTTTTGGTGTCACGTTTATTATATCTAGATCGTCTGGTGGTGGGTACAATGGACCGATTCGTACCACTCGTCGTCGGCGTCGTTTTTGTGGCGTGATTTCATGCTCTTGATTAAATTCTTCGCAAATGTTAACTTTCCTTTCTCGCTTTTTTTCGCATGCTTCTGGTTCCTGGCGTAGACATGTTTTATAATTCGGTGGGCGTACGACCGGAGCGTTAGCTGGTCTTGAAGAAACCGTTGCGGCTCGCTTTGTAAGTTTACAACTTGGACGAGTGAACAATTCCTCTCGTTTTTTTGCTATTTCATCAGCTTGCCATTTGCTTCCTTCGTTTGGACGCTTCTGTTGCCCTACAGGAGACGGAATTCTTGGCGGAGTACAACTGGTATTTTGTGACGCACTTTCCGGTCTTGTTTTTCGTGGTGGTTTTACAGGAGGCGTACGCGCTCTTATTTTTGCTATATCATCTTGTTCGTTGGAACATCTATTTCCTCTTACAGGCGACAGAGATGGTCGCGGAGTACAACTGGTATTTTGTGGCCCACATTCCGGTCTTGTTGTTCGTGGTGGTTTTACAGGGGGCGTACGCGCTCTTATTTTTGATATATCATCTTGTTCGTTGGAACATCTATTTCCTCTTACAGGCGACAGAGATGGTTGCGGACTACAACTGGTATTTTGTGGCATACATGGTGATCTTGTGTTTCGTGGTGGTTTTACAGGGGGCGTACGCGCTCTAATTTTTGCTATATCATCTTGTTCGTTGGAACATCTATTTCCTCTTACAGGCGACAGAGACATTCGCAGACTACAACTGATATTTTGTGGCCCGCATGATGGTCGTGTGTTGCGGGGCGGCTTTGCAGGAGGGGTTCGTTTTTGTTTGTTTCCAATATCATCAGCTTGTTCGTTGGAACAACTATTTTGTCTTACGCGTGGACTAGTACTCTGTGTTCGATTGCATTCCATTTTTTACAATTTTGAATTAGAAAAATTTTGAAGAAAGATCTAAAATGTTTATCAGACGACTGCCGAATAATTATAAAATTTTAAATAATAAAAATTCATAATAATCAACGTCTATGATAGCTATGTTTGAAAATTGTTTTATTAATTTATAAAATTGAATCTAAGGTATATAGACATGAATTTAGCCGTGTCGCCTCAAACACGTCGATGAGCTCCTGGGCCGTTGTGCTTGTTGGACAATCCGTGGCTCTGGTCTAGCTCTCTGATTTAAAGCTCCCACATGCAAATTGACTCCAAACTGGTCGGGCACTTCTTCTGGTTCCTGTACCATGGCAGGAGCCATTTGTATGTCATAATTCGGAACACATACTCCGTCGGAGTGGGTAGAAGATGATTCTGAAGATCCGCCGTCTTCTTCATCATCTTCCTCACAAAATGCTTCATTCATCTCATCGTGTTCATCTTCTTCCTCACAAAATGCTTCATTCATCTCATCGTGTTCATCATCTTCCTCACAAAATGATTCATTCAATTCATCATTATCTTCATAGTCAGATCCTTCATAGTCACATTCTTCTTCATCATTCGAAAATAAATACTGATCGTTTCCTGCCGGTATTGCGCACACATTTACCTCAGGTTCTGCAGCAAATCGAGCTGTTTTAACCGCATCTTGTGTTTTCACATTTTTCCGCATACATGTTTTATTCATCATTGGATTATCTTTTGATATTACATTTATCTTCATATCAATGTCATCTGGTCTTAAAGTATTCCATTTGCATCCCGATTCTTCGTAGTCTTTTTGGATTAGGCCCTTCATCATTTTGCGGGCGTCGAGTTGTTGCCTTCGAAAATTGATTTTCTGCTCGAAGTCTTTTTGTGGCATTATGTCTTCCTTTGTGACTTTTTGATTGCACTGATCCACCTCCTCCTCATCATCCGAAAATAAATACTGTTCTTCATTTCTAGGAATCGCATGTACATTAACCTCGGGTATTTTACCAAAACGGGCTTGTTTATATATTGCCTGCGTCTTAGTTAATGGTTTCGAAGGGCATTGAGCGGAAGGCGATGGCTTTTTATCTTCTTCGTCTGAAGAAAATATATACTCGCAGTCTCCCTTTGGTATTGCCTGTATTTTAACTACCGGTTCTGCAGCAAATCGGGCTTGTTTAGGTTCATCTTGTGTCTTACATTTTTGTCTTACACACGATTTATTTTGCATCGGATTGTTTTTTGAAATTACATTTATTTTCATATCGGTATCATCTGGTTTTAAGGTGTTCCAATACATACCACATTCGTCATAGTCATCTTCTATCAGTTTTTTCATCATTTTGCGTCCTTCTCGTTTTTGCCTTTGAAAATCGATTTTCCGATCAAAAACATGTTGCGGCATTATATCTTCTTTTCTTATTGGTTGCTCAATTACCTGTTCCTCATCATCCGAAAATAAATATGTCTCTCTATCTTCTTTTGTTGGTATAGCATGTATATTCACTTCAGGTACTTTACCAAAACGGGCTTGTTTTAATCCCGGAATCTGCCGCGTTCTGGGGCATGCAACATTCTGTTTTTGTTGCTGATGTTTTGTTTTGATCATTTTTGAAATTTAGAATTTAGTTATTCACGGTCCGAAAATAATCGAATATTAGTCAAGAGATCTTAACAATTTACTAAACAAAAATCGATAAATTTTAAAATCACGGACAGCTAGATTCATTTGTACCAAATTATAAAATTGAAGTCAATAGGAGGGTAGTTACGTTGCATTTTTCGGCTTTTTATTTTTGTTTAAAAACGCGCATCTGTTTGCAATATTGTCGAGATAATATTTGGTACTTGATTCCTTTTTGAGTTGCTTGTTAACATTATAAAAAACATGTGTGTACGATTTTGTTTTTATATTAAATTTAATGGATTCCATTCAGTGCGCCAGGTCCATGGCACTGCCTGGTGTTATGGTGATGAGTTTGAAGCAGTTTACCGATATTGATTTCAGTTTTCTGCAATAATATTACTTGCTCGCTGGATGGTCACATCTATCTTTAATTGCAAAGTAGTTGTTAAGATGGATTTTGAGCTTTCATAGAATGGAGTAGTGGTTTTAGTAGGCACATATCACACTTACCGGAAAAATTAACCACATTGTTTGCTTCCATATGCCTTTGTGGATTTGCTTATGTTGTATTTTTGTACTGATGAAATTATACGGCAGAGTAATACCATAGACACAAACTAAGTAATCGTGAATTCTTGATTATTACGATATTTTTCCGATGAATCAATTCACGATTTTCGTCAAAACCGGTTTAGTACGTTTATAAAACGCGATTAAATATAAGAAATTGTATTGATGTATATAAATACATAAATGTCATTTTTGTTAAATGTACCACAGAATGTTTTCAAGATTGAAGATAATCGTGTCTGCCCGCGGTATTACGAGTTCATAAAAATTGTACAAGTAATTTACTTGACTGACAGTTTGTTTGTATCTAATGGATCTTTAGAATTTTTGTTTAGTAATACACTCATTAAAATGTCCGTTCTATAAAATATTGAGGGGCCAATATCATTCAGCTTCAGATTTGTGACGTGATACAAATTTCGTTTTGTTTTGGCTCCGTATCCTATTTTGTTGATAAAATTGCAATCCATTAAGTATGCCTATTGGGTTATTGATAATGGCTGCGATTAATGGCTGCCGAACCAAATCAGTTTTTTGTTCCGTCTAATAATGAAAAGGTTCTCACTAGATTTTAGATCAAAATATAGGAGAGCTATTCGTATTTGTAAAATTTCCGTCAAACTGAATATGATCCAACTTTTAGCAAAATGAACGAAATTGAAAATCTAGCCGAAATATCAATTTTTTTTAAATGGCTAAGGAGTTTACATCTTACTACCACAAATAATGGGATCACTCTCCGGAAATCATTCAAACTTTTCATAAAATGGTACTGGTGGGCTGACGAATGAAATTCACAAATCAAATAGCTTATATCGTAGATGCTACTGGTATTCACTTTCTAGTTCTTATTAACATTTGCTCGCTGCGGCTTCATCGGGCATGCAACATTCTGTACTTGTGCTGTTGATTAGTTTTGACCATTTTCAGAATTTCGAATTTGGATATTCACGGACCGCAAAATAATCGAATTTAGTCAAGAGATTTTAACAGTTTACTAAACAAAAATCGATAAATTTAAAATCACGGAGAGCTAGATCCATTTGTACCAAATTATAAAACTGTAGTACCCCCAGTATTTACGTTGCATTTGTCAGCTTTTTATTTTTGTTTTAAAAACGCATTTGTTTACAATATTGTCAAGATAATTGTTGGTACTTGATCCCGTTTTGTGTTGCTTGGTATGCAGTAACATTATAAAATGCATGTGCTTACAATTTTTTACATTTATATTAAATTTAATGATTTTCATTGCGAACACGAGATGTAACATTTATCTACAAATGTAATATTTTAATTAAATGTATCGAAAATCGAATATATAGTCCTGGAAGAGTAGATCATCGTGTTTGACAAGGTCCGTGACACGGCGTTATGGGCTATTTAATGCCACCGTAATGCGCTCGAAGCAGTTTGCCGGCATTGGTTTCATACTTCTGTAAAGACGTTACTTGCTTGCTGGATGATCTGTTTAATTGTGACGTAGTTGTTAAGTTGGATTTTTAGCTTTCACAGAATGAAGTAGTGGTTTCAGTAGACGATCAGTACATTTCACAATTAGCGGAGAAATTAACTCCATTGATTATTTCCATTTGACTGTGTGGATTCGTGTGTGGACATATGACAAATTACAATCACAACAAATTTGGTGAACCACGTTTGATTGATGTTTTAATGGGACTAGATCTTTAAAATTTGTAGCGGAGCGTCCAGTAATTTTGAAATTGTGATTTTTAAATAGTTTAATTTGTTTAAAATTATTTTGTGGTAGCGAGATGTAATTTGTATCGAAGTAAATTAAAAAAAAATGTATGGTGTTAATTTTGTAAGAAACGGGAAGCCATGGCATACAATTTAGATAGCGACCAGATCAAGTTTTTTATGTTACCAATCATAAGAATTTTTGTCATCAAGTTCATTTACCAAACGAATATCCAAAAATAAAATCTGATTAATTTTCTAAAGTAAATTTGATTCGATTACTCTTCTCGATTGTAACAACATCAACTAAGAATGTGTTAATTTTGTTTTCCGGAATCGCGTTGATGACGTATTTGATGACGTTGTCTACATATCTATAGTAAAATAATGATTGAAAGTCTAATGAATTAAGTACTGAATTTTCCACAGATGAGCCAAAAATGTATCAAAAGCATTTAAAAATTATAATTTTGTTAATTTTGATTTTGAATTGTTCTTTATGTTTCTTCAATTTTTACTTGTAATATTTTTTAACGACCTTGCTATCCACATCTGTGAATAAAGATCTAATGACGAGAGAAATCAACAGAAAATTTGGTGGAATTACAATATTTTAAGGTTTGTGTTTAATGTCTCAAATTTAGAATATATGAATTTGTTTTTCCTACACTATGTTTCAAAATATTGCCTAACGTATATGTAGGTCTATTTAAAGAACTGCAGATATTCTTTCACACTGCCTGATATTAGAGTTGACTCGAACCAACTAGTTCAATGTAGAAATATGTCTCGCTGTAATGGTCATGTTTCCTCCTTTAAAGTGATGGTTCCGGAAACTATGTGTTTGAGTTACTAACGTCTCCAGCGTTATGGCCTCAGTCCTGAGTACCTGCAAGAATTTGTTGATCTCCGCCCTAAGAATAATCATATTCAAACCAATGCAAATCAAAAATCTGAATTATTTGTCTCTGTATTACCAGAATGTAAGTGGACTACATTTTTGCACTCATTGAAACAAATTTAACTAACGACTTCAACAGTACTAAATATTTTACATCAGATTATAATGTTTTCTGCAAATATGGTTCGGTTTCTACCGGTGTATGAACGGTAAAGGCGAGGCGATCTTATTGCGATGCATGTTAACTTTGACTGCTCAGTAATAGTAGTCCCGAATACCGACAATATTGAGCTGATTTGTGTTAAAATCAACAACGATTATACGAATAAATATATTTAAGTTCTTTGATGCTATATACGCCCTAATAGCCATACGGGCACCTACCGGTTCCTCGTAGATGCTGTCTATTTCGTTTCTGATTGCATTGATATTTTAGATTAACTTTTTGGTCATTTGCGGTTTTAACCTCCCGGATTTTATGTAGACACAATCTGAAGATTAATACCCATTATAATGCTAAACGAATGCACAATCTGCAATAGAAACTTTGATTACTTTAATTTTGGTTTAATGCAGATCAATAACGTCAAGAACAATCTCAACAGGTAGCTTGACTTAGTGTTCTCTTCTGGTGCCAATAATTGCAGAGTTTCGGAAACAAATTTGGTTCTCAGTACCATTGACTTGTATCATCCACCTATTTTAATCTCATTTCCAGCGAACAATGTTGAGTTAACATTAACTGTGATACTTCACCTAGTTTTTATTTTCGTGCGGCTGATTTTAAGAAGCTTAATGAATTATTACCTAACTTCGATTTTAAAACCATTCTTGACAATAATCACAACCTGGAATACCCAAACTCTCAATTTTTATGCCATGATGGTTAAGCGCTTTCAATAGTCAATTCCTTATACGTTACAAAGAAACAAACTGGCAGTTCCACCATGGTACAACAGGGAATTGTGTTCACTGCGCAGTCATAAAAATAAAAACTGAAAAAATTGTTAAAGACGTGATTTGATTCAGATTACTTAAATTACGTCGGAAATAATCGCAGACCCAAAGCAATTCATAAACTCCAAGAAGAAATCAGATGGATATACTTCTACGATGAAGTTCAGTGATCATTATTCTGATGACCCTAAAACTGGATTTTTTTTAAAACGGCCTACTCCAATAACGATATTAAGCCGGCCTACTTCAGTTACATTAATAATATCGCTCTCACATATCTGGTCTCTATTCAAATTGATCTTAATACTGTGGTAATTATCATTAACAAGCTAAACGATGATTTTCCCACCTGGCTATTATCGTTTTAGAAAATTGTGTTGGTAACTTAGCTCAGCCATTTACAACACTGTTCCAAAACTCGATCTCGCACGAGAATTTTCCATCAATATGGAAAGACTCTTATAATTCCGACCCATAAAAGAGAATGTAAATCAGATGTCTCCAATTATAGGCCAATTGCGCAACTATCCTGTATCCCTAAGTTATTTGAAAGTAGTGTATATGATTCCCTTTCATTGAACATTCATTCAACATTGTTTTCAGTGAATCAGCATGGCTTTCTTAGAGGACGATCTACGGTAACCAATTTAACCGAATTTGCATCTCATACTTAGAACGTTAGGGAGGGTGGAAACGAAGTTGATTTTATTACCACTAACTTCAGCAAGGCATTGAACAGGGATTCTCCCGGGTTTAAAACTCTTACTATGTGGGGGGGATTCTTATCTGAGAGAACGTTGGTGATCTTTAAGGTCATCAATATTTGTTCCTTTTGTAGCTACTTCCGGGGTACTACAAAGCAATCATCTTGGGTCTATATTTTTCGTCTTATCTAAAATCGACGTCGATTTCGTGATTAAAAACTCGTCAGTTTCCATTTATGCAGACGTTATGAAAGTTTACCGACAAATGTCAAGTTCCATCGATGCTAGTTATCTTTTTTTTTTATCCATGCAATCTTTTCTGGGGCCGAAGCACTCCCTGCTCTTTCGCGGTTGATTTTCCCGGTTTACTTTACGCAATTCCTGCCAAATCGAAGACGTACGGCTATAGGACCAATTTAAGTTAACCATCTGCGCATTGCCTCTCCATACCAGCATATAATATAGTACTGGACATGGAAGATGGGTCGGCCCATGAGTTTTGCACGCCGATAAGGAGTCGCAGTTGTATTCCTTTTAATCACATCGTAATCTGTTGATGAAAATTTCGTTTTGCATCCTGCCTCTTTCGGGATTCGAACCCGGTACCTCCCGATCCCAACGCCAAAGCTTTAACCACTGTGCCATTTGGTCGGTTAGTTACCTTAAAACTTCATAACTTGTTGGCTAAACATAATCTCGATCTGAATGTGAGTAAATCTCTAGAAACTCTAGAAAACGTGGAAATTCCATTAGTCGAGAGTATACCATCAACAGCGCCGTTGTTGCCAGAGTTTCAGCCGTACGGGATTTAGGGGTAATTTATAACTGCGAACTGAACTTTCGAGATCACATCGATTTGTCAAACGCTGGTCTAAAGAATTTTTGAACCCTTATGTTACGAGGGCTCTTAATATGTCATTTGTTCGGCCTTTGCTCGAGTATGCTAGTCAGGTTTGGTCCCCATATCATGAAGTACACATACGAAGGCATACGATTTTTTGCGCTTTGCTCTGCACGGAATTCCCCATCGATGGACATTTATAACTTGCCTCCTTATCTTGACTGTTTGGAGCTTATTAACTTCAAGCCACTCATTAAGCGATGCTCTGTTGCAAACGTAGTTTTCATTCAGTAATTTTTGTCTGGGAGGGTAGATGCTGCAGCTCTGGTCGAAAAGATAACTCTTAATGAGTATGTGAATATGAATATGTGCCTGCTTATACAATTGTTCCTCATAGAATGGGCTACGGTCAGAACAAGCCTAATACTAGAACGCTGTGCAAGACTAATAAATATTTCGAGTTTTTTGACTACCACATTAGCAAAATCGATTAATCGCTATTGAGAAATAATTATTTGCTACCAACCGATAGACCAATAAACTTAAAATTCTTTATTTCTATATCATTTTTTTGGAGCAACGATCGGTTTCCCCTTTTTGCGGCAGCGTATCATTCACCTAAACTTAATACAAATATAATCAGCCATTTTATTTTTGTAATTATGTAATTATTTCGGTTAACATTAATTTATTTTTGCGTTTTCTTTTTTAATTTTAATTTTTGAAGAATGATATCCTTGTTTATAATTCCCCTGAATTATATTCAAAAAATAATAATAATGTTGATGGTGACTCTCCACATACGGTCAAAGAGGGGCGATTGGTCGTTGAGATTTATTATTATTATGTATGTGATTGTATAGGGGTTGAATTATTTTTGGGTACTTGCAGTACAATTGATAAAAATTATGATGTTTTTTGGAACCCTAACTCACTTCGTATAATTTTTTGTCAAATCCGAGTGAACGACCAAATCGAGAAAAAATGTAAATGGATTTTGTACGTCAATACTAATCTTTATGTTTTTTTCACAATAAAAACACTTCACATCTTTGCATAGGTAATACAACAAATCCGGGCGGTACATCGTAATTCGCGTTAGCGGAGGTTTGCAGATAATTGAACGTGTTAAAAATCTTTCACACGTCGTGTTTAGGTGGCATTTATAAGTGTAAAGGCAAATCGACTATATATAATATGCATGTAGCATAAAATCTATGTATTAACATTCACCTTCTAGGCCAATATTCACGAATAATTATAACCAAGTAATTACCATGAAATGCGACTCGTCGTCGGCGTCGTTTTTGTGGCGTGATTTCATGTTCTTGATTAGATTTTTCGCAAATGTCAACTTTCCTTTCTCGCTTTTTTTTCGCATGCTCCTGGTTTCTGGCGTAGACACGTTTTATAATTCGGTGGACGTACGACAGGAGCTTTAGCTGCTCTTGAAGAAACCGTTGCGGCTCGCTTTGTAAGTTTACAACTTGGATCAGTTAACAATTCCTCTCGTTTTTTTGCTATTTCATCAGCTGGCTATTTGCTTCATTCGTTTGGATACTTCTGTTGCCCTACAGGAGGAGGAGTTCTTTGTGGACTACAACTGATATTTTGTGGCCCGCATGGTGGTCGTGTGTTGCGGGGCGGCTTTGCATGTGGGGTACGTTTTTTTTGTTTCTTATATCGTTAGAAGAAATATTTTGGCTTACGCGAGATGGTTGCGGACTGCAACAATTATTTGGTGGTTCACGCAGTGGAGGGTATCGTGGACTAGTACTCTGTGTTCGTTTGCATTCCATGTTTTAAAATTTTGAATTAGAAAATATTTTGAAGAAAATATCTAGAAGGTTTATCAGACGACTGTCGAATAATTATAAAATTTTAAATAATAAAAATTCATAAAGGGTTATCCAATTCAAGCTTGATAAAGTAAACTTAAAAAAAACACAAAATATTCGGAATGTATTGTAATTTTTATTTCATTTTACAGATTGATCCTTGCCATTTTTAGTTAAACAAGATATCATTCAAATGTCCTCCACGGGACTTCTTACAGGCCTTGATTCTTTTGCGGTAATTTTCAATGACTTTTCGGCACATTTCGGGCGGTATCTCGGCCATTACCTTACGAATATTAGTTTTCAATTCGTCAAGAGTTTGAGGATTGTTTGCGTAAACACGATCTTTCGCGTAGCCCCACAAAAAGAAATCCAAAGGCGTTAAATCACAGGATCTTGGAGGCCAATTGACATCAGCCAATCGCGAAATCAAACGTCCAGGAAATTTCTCTTGCAAAAGAACTCGATTTGCTCGTGTTACGTGACTGGTTGCTCCATCCTGCTGGAACCACATATCGTCAAGATCATAATCTTCGATTTTCGTAAAAAAATAATCGGTTAACATGCGGCCATAGCGCTCAGAATTGACGGTAACGGTTCGTCCATGGTTGTTCTCAAAAAAATACGGCCCAATCACACCACCAGACCACAATGCGCACCAAACAGTGACTTTTTCCGGGTGTAATGGCTTCTCTACAATCAATTGTGGATTTTCTGAGCCCCAAATTCTACAGTTTTGCTTATTAACGTATCCACCAAGCGAAAAATGAGCTTCATCACTGAAGAAAATTTTGTTCGAAAAATCAGAATCGACGGCCTGTTTTTCCAACACCCAATTTGCGTATGTTAAATGCTCCATATTCTTAAATGGCAGAATGTCAACTAAATAAATGACAGCGTACTTGACGTTTATCTTTGACAGATGTCGGTATACAGATTTCTACTTTATCAACCTCGAATTGGATAATTTAATAATCAACGTCTATGATAGCTATGTTTGAAAATTCTTTTATTAATTAATAAAATTGAATCTAAGATATTTAAACATGAATTTAACCGTATCGTCTAAAACACGACGATTATGGTTTGAATCCCCTGTGGTGTTGTGCTTGTTGTACAATCTGTTACTGTGGTCTAGCTCTCTGATTTAAAGCTCACACATGCAAGTAATTGGCTGCAAAGTAATGGAGAACTTCTTCTGATTCATTCATCATAGCAGGAGTCATTTTTACCTTATAATTCGGAGCACATACTCCTTCGGATTTGGGCAGCAGATTATTCTGAAGATTCATCGCCTTCTTCATCAACTTCCTCACAATATTCTTCTTTCACTTCATCATATTCTTCGTAGTCACATTCTTCTTCATCATCCGAAAATAAATACCAATCTTTACCTTTCGGTATTGCTCGCATATTTACCTCAGGTTCTGCAGCAAATCAAACCGCTTTACCTGCATCTGGTGTTTTCACATTTTTCCGCATACATGTTTTATACATCATTGGATTATGTTTTGCTATTACATTTATCTTCATATCAATGTCATCTGGTTTTAAAATATTCCATTTGATTCCCGATTCTTCGTAGTTTTTTTTAGATTAGGCTCTTCGTCATTTTGCGGGTGTCATTGAAAATTGAAAATTGTTTTATTTAAATTAAATTGAATCGAAGGTACATAGACATAAATTTAACCGTGCCGACTCGAACACGTCGATGAGCTCTTCGGCCGTTGTGCATGTTGGATAATCCGTGGCTGTAGTCTAGCTCTCTGATTTAAAGTGCCCATATGTAAATTGATTGCAAACTGGTCGGAAACTGCTTCTGGTTCGTGTGCCATGGCAGGAGCCATTTGTATCTCATAATTCGGAACACATACTCCTCGGGATTGTGCAGCAGTTGATTTTGAAGATGCATCGTCTTCTTCATCATCTTCCTCACAAAATGCTTCATTCACCTCGTCGTGTTAATCATCTTCCTAACAAAATGCTTCATTCATCTCATCGTGTTCATCATCTTCCTCACAAAATGCTTCATTCATCTCATCGTATTCATCATCTTCCTCACAAAATGCTTGATTCATCCCATCATTTTCATCATTTTCATCGTTTTCATCATCTTCTTCACAAAATGATTCATTCAATTCATCATTATCTTCGGAGTCACATTCTTCATAGTCACTTTCTTCATTGTCACATTCTTCTTCATTGTCACATTCTTCTTCATCATTCGAAAATAAATACTGATCGTTTCCTGCCGGTATTGCGCACACATTTACCTCAGGTTCTGCAGCAAATCGAGCTCTTTTATCCGCATCTTGTGTTTTCACATTTTTCTGCATACATGTTTTATTCATCATTGGATTTTCTTTTTGGATTATACCCTTCATCATATTGCGACTGTCGAGTTGTTTCCGCTCTAAGACTTTTTCTGGCATTTTGTCTTTTTTTGTGACTTTTCGATTACACTGATCCACCTCCTTCATCATATTGCGACTGTCGAGTTGTTTCCGCTCTAAGACTTTTTCTGGCATTTTGTCTTTTTTTGTGACTTTTCGATTACACTGATCCACCTCCTTCATCATATTGCGACTGTCGAGTTGTTTCCGCTCTAAGACTTTTTCTGGCATTTTGTCTTTTTTTGTGACTTTTCGATTACACTGATCCACCTCCTCATCATCCGAAAATAAACACCGTTTTTTATTTTTATGAATCGCATGTTCATTATCCTCGGGTATTTTACCAAAACAGCCTCTTTTATATATTGCCTGCGTCTTGGTTAATGATTTCGAAGGGCATCGAGCGGAAGGCGATGGCTTTTTCTCTTCTTCGTCTGAAGAAAATATATACTCGCAGCCTCCCTTTGGTATTGCCTGTATTTTAACTTCAGGTTCTGCAGCAAATCGGGCTTGTTTAGGTTCATCTTGTGTCTTACGTTTTTTTCTTACGCACGATTTATTTTTCATCGGATTGTTTTTTGAAATTACATTTATTTTCATATCGGTATCATCCGGTTTTAAGGTGTTCCAATACATACCGCATTCTTTATAGTCCTCTTCTTCCAGTTTTTTGATCATTTTATTGCGTCTTTCAAGTTTTTGCCTTTGAACCTCGATTTTCCGATTAGAAACATGTTGGGGCATTTCATCTCTTTTTCTTCTTGGTTGCTCAATTACCTGTTCCTCATCATCCGAAAATAAATATGTCTCTTTATCTTCTTTTGTTGGTATAGCACGTATATTCACTTCAGGTACTTTACCAAAACGGGCTTGTTTTAATCCTGGAGTATGCCGCCTCATCGGGCAAGCAAGATTCTGTTTTTGTTGCCGATGATTTGTTTTCAACATTTTTGAAATTTAGAATTTAGTTATTGACGGTCCGAAAATAATCAAATATTAGTCAAAAGATCTTACAGTTTACTAAACAAAAATCGATAAATTTTAAAATCACGGACAGCTAGATCCATTTGTACCAAATTATAAAATTGAAGTCAATAGGATATTTACGTTGCATTTGTCCGCTTATTTTTGTTCTAAAACGCATCTGTTTGCAATATTGTCGAGATAATATTTGGTACTTGATTCCTTTTTGTGTTAGTTGTTAACATTATAAAAAAACATGTGCGTACGATTCCATGCGTACGTACGATTTAATGGATTCCATTCAGTGCGCCAGGCCCATGGCACTGCGTGGTGTTATAGGATATTTAATGCCACAGTGATGTGTTCGAAGCAGTTTACCGATATTGATTTCAGTCTTCTGTAATAACATTACTTGCTCGCTCGATGATCACATCTAGCTTTAATTGTAAAGTAGTTGTTAAGATGGATTTTGAGCTTTCATAGAATGGAATAGTGGTTTTAGTAGGCACATATCACACTTACCGGAAAAATTAACCACATATTGTTTGCTTCCATGTGCCTTTGTGGATTTGCTTATGTTGTATTTTTGTGCTGATGAAATTATACGGCAGAGTAATACCATAGACACAAACTAAGTAATCGTGAATTCTTGATTATTACGATATTTTTCCGATGAATCAATTCACGATTTTCTTCAAAACCGGTTTAGTACGTTTATAAAACGCGATTAAATATAAGAAATTGTATTGATGTATATAAATACATAAATGCCATTTTTGTTAAATGTACCACAGAATGTTTTCAAGATTGAAGATAATCGTGTCTGCCCGCGGTATTACGAGTTCATAAAAATTGTACAAGTAATTTACTTGACTGACAGTTTGTTTGTATCTAATGGATCTTTCGAATTTTTGTTTAGTAATACACTCATTAAAATGTCCGTTCTATAAAATATTGAGGGGCCAATATCATTCAGCTTCAGATTTGTGACGTGATACAAATTTCGTTTTGTTTTGGCTCCGTATCCTATTTTGTTGATAAAATTGCAATCCATTAAGTATGCCTATTGGGTTATTGATAATGGCTGCGATTAATGGCTGCCGAACCAAATCAGTTTTTTGTTCCGTCTAATAATGAAAAGGTTCTCACTAGATTTTAGATCAAAATATAGGAGAGCTATTCGTATTTGTAAAATTTCCGTCAAACTGAATATGATCCAACTTTTAGCAAAATGAACGAAATTGAAAATCGAGCCGAAATATCAATTTTTTTTAAATGGCTAAGGAGTTTACATCTTACTACCACAAATAATGGGATCACTCTCCGGAAATCATTTAAACTTTTCATAAAATGATACTGGTGGACTGACGAATGAAATTCACAAATCAAATAGCTTATATCGTAGATGCTACTGGTATTCACTTTCTAGTTCTTATTAACATTTGCTCGCTGCGGCTTCATCGGGCATGCAACATTCTGTACTTGTGCTGTTGATTAGTTTTGACCATTTTCAGAATTTCGAATTTGGATATTCACGGACCGCAAAATAATCGAATTTAGTCAAGAGATTTAACCAGTTTACTAAACAAAAATCGATAAATTTGAAATCACGGAGAGCTAGATCCATTTGTACCAAATTATAAAACTGTAGTACCCCCAGTATTTACGTTGCATTTGTCAGCTTTTTATTTTTGTTTTAAAAACGCATTTGTTTACAATATTGTCAAGATAATTGTTGGTACTTGATCCCGTTTTGTGTTACTTGGTATGTAGTAACATTATAAAATGCATGTGCTTACAATTTTTTACATTTATATTAAATTTAATGATTTTCATTGCGAACACGAGATGTAACATATATCTACATTTCGATCGTACGTTTACATAAATGTAATATTTTAATTAAATGTATCGAAAAATCGAATATATAGTCCTGGAAGTATAGATCATGGTGTTTGACATGGTCCGTGACACGGCGTTATGTGCTATTTAATGTCATCGTATAGTGCTCGAAGCAGTTTGCCGGCATTGGTTTCATACTTCTGTAAAGACGTTACTTGCTTGCTGGATGATCTGTTTAATTGTGACGTAGTTGTTAAGTTGAATTTTTAGCTTTCACAGAATGGAGTAGTGGTTTCAGTAGACGCTCAGTACATTTCACAATTAGCGGAGAAATTAACTCCATTGATTGCTTCCATTTGACTGTGTGGATTTGCTTATGTGGTAACTTTATGCTAGCTACAGCAGAGTAACACCGTAGCCAGACACAAACTAGATGATCGTGAATTCTTGATTATTACATTACATTCACGATTTTCATCAAAACCGGATTAGTAAGTTTATAAAATGCGATTATGACGGATTGTAAAAACAAGATAAATGTGAAATATAAGAAAAAATTAGTCGAATCGAATGAGGTGTGGCGAGTAACATCTAACTCGATATGTAACAGTTCTAAACTTGATCGTTTCTTAAAATGATTTTGTTTTTTCGAAAATTTTCACGTGCACTACAATTTTCATTCAACATATGACAAATTACAATCACAACAAATTTGATAAACCACGTTTGATTGATGTTTTAATGGGACTAGATCTTTAAAATTTGCTGCTGAGCGTCCAGTAATTTTGAAATTGTGATTTTTAAATAGTTTTATTTGTTCAAATTAATTTTGTGGCATCATCTAAGAATGTGTTAATTTTGTTTTCCGGAATCGCGTTGATGACGTCTTTGATGACGTCGTCTACATATCTATAGTAAAATAATGATTGAAAGTCTAATGAATTAAGTACTGAATTTTCTAACTTTCCCACAGATGAGCCAAAAATGTATCAAAAGCATTTAAAAATTATAATTTTGTTAATTTTGATTTCGAATTGTTCTTTATGTTTCTTCAATTTTTACTTGTAATATTTTTTAACGACCTTGCTATACACATCTGTGAATAAAGATCTAATGACGAGAGAAATCAACAGAAAATTTGGTGGAATTACAATATTTTAAGGTTTGTGTTTAAAGTCTCAAATTTAGAATATATGAATTTGTTTTTCCTACACTATGTTTCAAAATATTGCCTAACGTATATGTAGGTCTATTTAAAGAACTGCAGATATTCTTTCACACTGCCTGATATTAGAGTTGACTCGAACCAACTCGTTCATGTTTCCTCCTTTAAAGTGATGGTTCCGGAAACTATGTGTTTGACTTACTAATGTCTCCAGCGTTATGGCCTCAGTCCTGAGTACCTGCAAGAATTTGTTGATATCCGCCCTAAGAATAATCATATTCAAACCAATGCAAATCAAAAAACTGAATTATTTGTCTCTGTATTACCAGAATGTAAGTGGACTACATTTTTGCACTCATTGAAACAAATTTAACGAACGACTTCAACAGTAATACATATTTTACGTCAGATTATAATGTTTTCCGCAAATATGGTTCGGTTTCTGACGGTGTATGAACGGTAAAGGCGAGGCGATCTTATTGCGATGCATGTTAACTTTGACTGCTCAGTAGTAGTAGTCCCGAATACCGACAATATTGAGCTGATTTGTGTTAAAATCAACAACGATTATACGAATAAATATATTTAAGTTCTTTGATGCTATATACGCCCTAATAGCCATGCGGACACCTACCAGTTCCTCGTAGATGCTGTCTATTTCGTTTCTGATATCACTGACCTTTTTGCCATTTGCGGTTTTAACCTCCAGGATCCTTTTCTCGTATGTAGACACAATCTGAAGATTAATACCCATTATAATGCTAAACGAATGCACAATCTGCAATAGAAACTTTGATTACTTTAATTTTGGTTTGATGCAGATCAATCGTTATCAAGAACACTCTAAACAGGTAGCTTGACTTAGTGTCTTCTGGCGCCAATAATTGCAGACTTTCGGAAACAAATTTGATTTTCAGTATCATTGACTTGTATCATCCACCTATTTTAATCTCATTTTCCAGCGAACAATGTTGAGTTAACATTAACTGATACTTCACCTAGTTTTTATTTTCGTGCGGCTGATTTTAAGAAGCTTAATGAATTATTACCTAACTTCGATTTTAAAACCATTCTTGACAATAATCACAACCTGGAATACCCAAACTCTCAATTTTTATCCCATGATGGTTGAGCGCTTTCAACAGTCCATTCCTTATACGTTACAAAGAAACAAACTGGTATTTCCGCCATGGTACAACAGGGAATTGTGTTCACTGCGCAGTCAGAAAAATAAAAACTGAAAAAATAGTTAAAGACGAGATTTGATTCAGATTACTTAAATTACGTCGGAAATAATCGCAGACCCAAAACAATTCATAAACTCCAAGAAGAAATCAGATGGATATACTTCTACGATGAAGTTCAGTGATCATTATTCTGATGACCCCAAAACTGGATTTTTTTTAAAACGGCCTACTCCAATAACGATATTAAGCCGGCCTACTTCAGTTACATTAATAATATCGCTCTAACATATCTGATCTCTATTCAAATTGATCTTAATACTGTGGTAATTATCATTAACAAGCTAAACGATAATTTTTCCACCTGGCTATTATCGTTTTAGAAAATTGTGTTGGTAACTTAGCTCAGCCATTTACAACACTGTTCCAAAACTCGATCTCGCACGAGAATTTTCCATTAATATGGAAAGACTCTTATAATTCCGACCCATAAAAGAGAATGTAAATCAGATGTCTCCAATTATAGGCCGATTGCAAAACTATCCTGTATCCGTAAGTTATTTGAAAGTAGTGTATATAATTCCCTTTATGTGGAAGCACATCTAGTAGTAGGCCACAACATTCTCAATAATAACACAACTCTGCGGCAGACTGCTTCAATATGATACTCCCAATACATGGTTTTATCAAAAATTAAGCCCAAATTGCAAACAGCATCGGAGTAATCAACATCTAATCCATTAACAAGAATTTTAGGGAAATGATCCGTATTACGCGCCGAATGAAAATTTCTACTGAAACTGTAGCTATTTATTCACTGATGTACATTTCCTGATGTACAACATTTATTTTGGCATGCCATTATCAAAAATAAATCATCTTGCTGCGTTTTAAATTTTTGATTGTAAGATTAAGTTTCTACTGGTTTAAGGGTTGCACAAAACAAAGGAAATTTAAAATATTCAATATCTAAATTGACCGTAGTGATGGAATTCGAGATCTCCGTATAACGATAATATTTGTAAATTTGAAAGTCATCAGCAAATACGTGATATTTACCAAAATGTGTCCTAACTGATTGAGAGCGATCCAGCCGAGAAAACAAAATTAATCGACAAGCCGACACCGTGAATTTGAAACAAGAATGCAGTTTCTTAATCAAAATTGAATGTTTAATTTTGTCGAATGCTTTACTGAAATATAGCAATACAAGGACATATATCATACCTTTGTCAATAGCACGGCGGATATCATCATTGATGTGAAGTAAAGCAGTATACTAGTACTGTGGTTAAATCTGATTCGATAAACAACAAAATTTGTGGTTGGAATATTTTTTCAAATACCTTAGACAACGCCGGTAACAAACTAATAGGCCGCAAATCAGATAAGCTGGTCGGCATCTTCGTTTTAGAAATAGGTACAATAATTGAATGTTTCCACTTAGATGGAAAAATGAAAAACGTTATTAGACTATTAAATACATGCAATATATGACAGCCAATGCGGTACAAGAGCAACTTCAGGAATTTTATAGGTATTTCATCGATACCAGTTGCATTGGATTTAATCGAGTTAAAATCATCCAGATCATTCATAATATTGGTATCAGAGAGTGCTGGTTCGACGCTATTAAACGAAGAATAATTCGTTAAAATCGTCCGAAGAGAACTGGTCAGTTTCTTTGCTTTTTATAGCAGAAAATGTACCAACAGATTGATATTTTTCCAAAAAACTTTCGATGGTAATGATGGATTTAGAACCACTGATCGAGGAAACAGTTTTGATCTTGAATGAGAGGTTGATTTGATTTGAATTTTCAATGGCAAATAATTCTTGGAGGACCATTTGACTTAAATTTTTGAGTTGAGGGTGTGGTTGTCTGTTGAAATTATTGAAATTTTGCTTATTATTTGTATGAAATTGAAACGGGTATCTTGATGGCCTTGATGTCATATAGTCGAAATTTTCATAGCTTCTGGATATTTGTTTTGGTTATTTGATTTTTGAGAATGTTAAAAGGCACCCTACCCTGTTAAAGATGGTTTATGGCTTTGATTAAAATGTGATTTGGGATTAATATGAATATTTGGAGGTTTTTGAAGGTAATGTACGTTAGGTTTAAAAGGAAATTGCGTTTTGTGTGGTATTTCTGTACTAGGCTTGTGATTATAATTGTTTCTTAAATAGTTTATATTACTGCGCTCAGTACTTAAATGCTTCACTTAGGCTTGTAGGCATCATTGCTCTGGATGGATCGTAAAATGAATATGAGAACAAAAAAAATTTGTTAAATTTTTATTTTTGATAATTTATGTTCACAATTTTACTTAAACTTCTTTTTTCGTTTTAATCACAAATTAAATTTAAATTCCGGTTGGCGACGAAATTATTAGTTTTTGTACACAAAACACAAAAATTATTTTCTTTTTATCTTCACCAACTGCGCCAATTACGTTCTTTGTTGTGGTTCATTCAAAAAAAAATACGATGTTGTTGGTTCAAGTTCATTTGTAGATCTAATTTTATTTTATTACAATAAAATAATATTTTTATAATTTATTTATGATTTTGCAAATTAGGATGAATTTGATATTAAATACTTTTATGTTGAACTTGATGTGAAGTTCCGTTTCGAACAGCAAATATTTATTTAAATAATATTTTTTGTACTAAACGATTTATTTACAAAATATGAGTATCTTTCTTTGGTTGTCATTAATTATCAGATGTATTCTGAATCATTGGGCAATTTTGTACAGTTCAAGGCAAATTAAACATTCAGATAACTTGTCGAAATAAGCCGGTCTGGAGTCCAGTTAATTTCAATAGATGCAAGGATTTTATAATTACACTCAATAAAAATGTGAACTTAGCTATTTTTCCGTCTTACCCAGGTAAAATAACTAATTAATCATGAAACTGGTAAATGTTTAGCATTTTCTTCACATTCGTGCCCTTTCCGTATTTTTATGAATTCGAACGATGTATCTATGCATCCCAACAAATGTTGGTGCCAATTTATTAATTTTGTTGTCCAAATATTTTTTTTTAAATTTTATTTTACAACATTATAATATCATTATTAATTTGATATATTTTTATTTTATTTAAGCCCGTACTAAACGAGGAGGATTCGACAGTGCCACAAATATTAAAAAATGGTTCCGTAAAATTACATCACAAACAGAACGGTTACACGCAACAGAATGGTTATGGTAATAGTAAATTAGGTAATAATAATAATAATGATAGTAGCACTAATAATCTTAATAATTTAAATAATAATAATAATAGTAATAATAAGGATATTAGTCATAATAGTCATAGCAGTAATCAAAATGGTGGCGTCTATGCAAATGGCACGGTACGTTCACGGAAAAATCAATAACATAAAATTTATAAAGTTAGAAATAAAGTAAAAAGAAATAAAATTTAATTATTTTTCAAAAACAACAATTTAGATTTATAAATGTTTTATATAAAATGTATAATTAATTACTAATTAATTAATTATTAAATTTTTTTTATTGTAAGTAACTTTATTGTTTTCTTTTTATAAATTAATTACACTTTAAAATATGTTTATTATTATTATTATTTAATTATTAATTCATTGAAAAAAGTGCAAAAAGTATAAATTTATAAAAAAAAAAAATTAATTATTGTATAATGATATCTTTCGGGGTGTTTGGGTGCGTGGCCAAACTATAAATATTATTTTGCGATAGTCCGAAGTTCTTCACATTATTTTTATGTTATTAATTTAATATTTAATAATTATATTATTTTTAAGCATTTTGAAACATCAATATATATATTTAATTTAAAACAAAAATTATTGTGTTTTTTCGTTTACTGTATAAAATTTGGTTATGTTACAAGACGTGTACCAAGTAGGTGTGGTATTGGAATGAGGTGCATTTTTATAAGTATCTAGCTTCTTGTCTGATGCGTTAATTTTTTACCTTTTGTATTTATGAATCGACTTGCTACATAACATAATGTATAACAGAACGACTTGCTTTACGCGGTGTACGTGATACATAATCTTATGCTTTTATAACCGTATGACATGACTTTGCATTTATTCGTGTTAGACTGATGGAATATAATATTGTGTCACATCATTCATTCCAGGCCTGCATAAACCGTCTTCAAAACTTGTTCTGATATACTCTCTGATAATATATTATAATAAAATTTGTTTTTGATTATTGTTTATATTTATTAATTAATAAATTTTGAATATAACATTTAAAAATGGCAACAAATATTTTTTTAAAATAATTAATAAATTAATGATATAAAAATATTTAATTATATTTGACCAAAATTAACAAAATTTATATATATATATACAAATAATATAAAACATAAATAAAAAAAATCTATTATTTTTTTTATAAGGGAATTTAAATTGATAACAAAATATTTAATTATATAAGAAGAAAAAATGTTATCTACATAAAGAAAACGTAATTTGTTTATATTTACTTTAAAAATATTACTGAAACAAAACCAAACTGAGGAAATTATTATATTATGTTATAACATGGTGTATTTTGTAAAACAAAACAGAAAATGAAAACTGAACCAGAAAATTAATAAATGGATTTTGTTCTGCTTATTTTTTTAAATTAAAATGATGAAAACTTCACAAAAAAATGATGAAAAATAATAAAAAAAAAAATAAAAACAAAATACTAAGAAAATGTTTTTTTTTAATTTAGGTTTCAAACGAAGTACCTCTCTATTCAAACTCGACCGCTTTAACACTATGGGAGATGACCTTTAGTTTAATGGAGACATTTTAATATTATAAGCATCCTGCATATTACTGACTGATGAGGTGGTAAAGAAACTAATTTGCCGAAATATATTGGAATCAGTTAAATCGTACTGTCCCAGCAATGGAGAACCGCGCATTGTTAAGCTCAATTTGGAAAATGCAGAATTTCGATTTCGACGTAAATAACAGTTTCAGTGTACGTAGATTGGCTTAATTGCAGTGGGTTTGCTAGTGGTATCCTGAGAAAGTACGAACCGGGCTAGCGCCTAGCAATTTTAGTATGTAAGCGAATGGATTCAGCCTCAGCTGAAAATTCAATTCATATTTTTTATATTCTGAGCTTACCTCTGACTGGTGTGGAGTAATATCGGAATATACTAAGCAATTTAGTTATTACGAAGTTGTTTAATACTTCTTTCGATGGTCACAGACGCCATTATATTCAACTGGCCCATCTCTTAAGATACATCGCTAATCCAATTCCTGATTAGATTATTTTAGGATCCACATACGATTATTTTACATCCACATACTCTGCCAATGTTGCTTTGGGTATTCTTGAAATGTGCCATAATAAGTAATTATGATCAATAACGTTGCATCTTATAAATATGTTTACCTGTTAGTTGCGAGAAATGCTCGTTGTGAATATTAGTCCTAGTGAACTTTTAATTAATTAATTCCAGATTGGTCCACCGGAAGTGACAGCTTCAATACGAGCTTTTTCGTTTTTTGCAAGTATTCTGAAAGTTATATCATTTACGAAAAAAACGGTTATGAACTAACAGATTCTAAATTAATTTTGTAACAACACCGGTCCAGATCAGTTTTCCGAAATTTAAGCGGAAATGACAATTTATGACAAAATACCGTTTTTCAGAAAACAATTTTAATTCATCGTACATCCCATACGGATTGATTGATCGGGATGAAACTAAACTGATGATTAAAATAAACAGATTGTAACCTAAATTAAAAACAAAATTAGTTCAGATCATATTTTAAATTTTACCGGAAATGACGAGTTTTGATAAAAAAAACTTTATTTCACCAAAGTTCGGCGTCTTTCCAGACCAGAAGGATTGAATATTCGGAATAAAACTGCAAACCAAATATGCGTACCAGAAGTGGCAACTACCATAGGATCTTTTTCATTTTTTGCAATGAAGATTAAATTTATACAAGAGTGGTGACCTTGATGGTTTTCTAAAATTTAAGCATGAATAATGATTTCTGATTATTCTGATAGAATTTTTAACACAAATCCGGTAGGTTCTTTTGCTTTAGAAATTAAGTGTGGTGTATTCGACATCTGTGTACATTTCTCGTTGGTTTCATTGGAGCGATACGCACCAAGGCATTTAAACCAGCGTGAACTTCCTGTAACTACTCTTCAGGTAAATCAACTACAATTCTTTGTACTAGGTGCCAGCTTGTTAGTGAATAAATATTTTCATTAGTCGCTGGAATCGTTTTCTTCGGGCCGCCTATTAGGAAGTGTACCGGTGTAAAAATTCGTAGGCTTTCCGAATCATCGAACAAAGCGTTCGATTAGTGTTGTCTCTCCTAGTACCTCCTTCATATGATTGTTTACTGATTTTACACCTGTTTCCCATATTCAACCAAAATGACGGGGCAGTTGGATGTATGAATTGTCAAGTTGTTCCATCTATTTTAATAAATTTCTGGTTCTAAGCTCGCAATATTTTTGGTTTCTTTCGCTCTGTACCTTACACTGTACCAATTTTGTCGCCTGCATCGTGGTCCTCCCAACTGTCTCAGTTCATCGCTCGCTTTCCGCGTCTTGTTCGACATCGTCACGCCAGCGAAGTCTTGGTGGCCGACTGGTTATTGATGCAACGCTTTTCGTATCATAGAGTTTATAGGAAACTGAGCCATCTGACTCGGTTAGGTTTAATGAACAATGGGACAAGGCGAAAGATAGCACAGGTCTTATAAGTGCTTTGTAAAGTTCGAGTTTACACGATGGCCCGATGCCCGGCTATTAGGTGGGTTTCTGTATCTACCTGGATTTCATTTGTTGATGTTATAATTGATATTTAACAATTTGAAATGCTCCTAGGTGTTAATAGTAAGTTTTGTGATATCATTTGGGTTTCGGCTAAGAAACACGATATCATCTGCATATCCAATTTGGCCTGCTTATTAAATATGCAACGCGAAGTTTCAGTACCACTTTTCCTTATTGTGTACTCGAGCTCCAGATTAAACAGCACAGGCGAGAGTGCTTCCTGTCGTACACTAGATGCTGTTTTGAAGGAATCAAATACTATCCCTTCCACTACAATTCTACACATCGAGCATGTTATGGTTTGGGTCTTATACAAATGATGATGGCGAAAATAAAACAAGATGCTCTCAAATATATTGAATTTACGAAGTAGAAGAGATTAAAGCTAGTTTTCACTTTATTCCTCCCCGCTACAGTTGAGTGTTGGTATTACAAGTCCAACGGTTTCCATTACAAATCATTGTCTTTTCGAACCCATACGTCATCTCTTGGATTGAAATGTCTTTCTTTGAGGCTAACTCGATCGTGACACAGCTAACTTTCAAGTTGTTTGTGTTGATAGTGCGTTATACAGATGGCGTAATGTTATCGAAGGTCGTTGGCAGTCGTCGTAGGATGTGGTTTGTTTCGATAAATAAATAAGAACGCGTTGTGCTGAGATTCGAGATCTGTGTTATCATTCTCAATTCGACGTTTGAACATTTGGATGAATCCATCGGCTAATCCATTCGTCTTTCGGCTTTGGATGGTTTGGCGTACTTTCTGACGTATGTTTGTTGTCATATTTGTCATCGCGTAAACTTTTATCCATTTTGGAAGCGCATCTACGATAACCAGAAACACTGCGTTAATAATACGAGTATTTTCAATTGGTGTTTGTTGGACTCGAATGAGATTCTCTTCTCGCAGAACTGGAGGTCTTTCATCTTTACTTTGTTTATTTAGTTGACGTCATCTTCAATCTTATGGCTATCGAGTTGTGGTTCTTTATTTGTAGTTGGCATTCGTAATAAAAATCGGCGAAAATGTTTTATTTTCCCGGAATGTATTCAACGTTATAACTGTATGAATTTAACAGCAATGTCCATCGAATTAAAAGATTATTACCGAGTTTCGGTAGACAAATCTACCAGCTACGAATCTGTCAAACTTTTGCACTCCAAAAACAATTACAAGTGCTTCCTTGTCGCTAGTGCCGCAATGTAATTGTGTACCTGATAACGTCCTGGATGCGAGTCGGATGCGTCGCACGTTACATAAACGTTTTTTTCGTGTAATATTTGTTCATGTAAAAGTTGGTATTTAATTCAGCAGGAACAGTTTCAGCAAGGACTGTTAATGCCTTGTCCGTTTAAAATGTTGGTTTTTCCAAGAACTTCAAATTTTAGGTAAAAGCATCCTTTTGGTCGGTTTCGGCATCCTTTAGGTCGGCGTGGCTCCTTCCACAGGTTTTCCGTTTGGATCAACTGGTGTTAAAACGCCCTCACTAACTAATTTATTGTCTCCTTTTTCGACATTATTTTGTATCCCGAATTTAACATATCGATGACCGAAACGTTTCGGTTGTTCAAATGTATTTTAACTTGGTATTGTGGAGTCATCACATAATACACTTGCCAACCTACTTGCCATACTTGATATGGCTTTTTATTGTAATTGTTTTTTGATTAAAGCAGTGGTTTTCTTCGTTTCTAATTAAAATCGGTGATCCTGAAAAACACACATGTAAATATAGGCATATTATGTTATGACGCACGAAGACGATGATACTAAATCGATAGTGGTAAATAAAGTCACGGTGAAATTACCACTATTTTAACAATCAAATATGGTTTCAACAAGCCGAGGCACAGTTCTAGTTAGCATGAAAAGGAAGTGGAGGATTCAACCAAATACTACACTTTGTTGACAGCTGTGGACACCAAAATATTGTCCCAGGTAACAAATGCTGTAATTAATCCGCCAGCTGACGATATATATTCACCATTAAAACAAGCCATATTGGAACAATATGCTGTGTAGGATCAAAAGAAGATAAAAATTTTGCTGGAAGATGTACAGTTAGACGATAAAAATCCGTCCGGTCTTTTAAACGAGATGCGAACACTCGGCGGATCAAAAGTTCGAGACGAAATGCTTAAAAACAAATTTGGATACAACGATCGACAGTTTATCGAAGCTGCCACGAGTTGGGTGATTTTTCCCAAATTAATTTGGTTGAAAAACCAGTAGCGTCAACCTCCATACATTATTTACTACAATAGCAACACTGGAAGCTAAAATTAACGCATTAGCTGTTAAATTAAATAAAATCCAATATTCTAGTAGATCTCAATCACGAGGATAGTATTACGAGAATCATCCACAACACATGAATCATCAAGAACTGAACCGAAATATGAACAGTGCTGGTGGCATTTCAAATTGGGGCGAAAGAGCACGGAAATGTAAGAAACCGTATAACTTCGGTACAAACTATCGGTACTTCGGTACGTACGGTGGAAGCAAAATGCCAATAAATTTCGGATTACGACGGGTATTTCCGTGGAGATTTTTCGTGGCCGATGTAAATCAAACCATCATCTGGGCGGATTTTATTAAATACCACGGGATGATAATCGACATGAAAGGAAACCGGTTGATAGACAGCTTGACCAAATTATCATCAAAAGGTACACCTTCAGCGGAAAAGTCATTGGGACTTTCGAAGTTTCAAAGTTCATCAAAAGTGAATATTACTGTGTTTGCCTCATCGACTCGCACTGTATAAATTAGAAATTATCCGTACCGAATTTGAATATTTGTAGAAACATGGGAATTTGCCGGCCATCCAAAAGTAACTGGATGTCTCCGCTGCATATTCTGAAAAAAGCGAATGGAGAATGGCGCCCATGTGGCGATTACCGCTGCCTGATAGCAATTAATGTCTCGGATCGTTACCCGTTTCCGTTCATTCAGCATTTTTCAAACATATTGCACGGTTGTATAATATTTTCTACCAACGCGGCACAGGCACAGCAACGCTGAATGGACGAGGTATTAAAAGAACTACAGTTCGTGTTCCCTTACATCGACGACATTTCTCACCTGGTTTAAAACCACTGCCAGAAAGAACCAGAGCAATAGAGGAATATGAACGACCGTCAACTACTGCGGAATTGAAATGTTTTCTGGCTATGATACATTTTTATCGGAGATTTATATGTGGGGCGCTCAACAATCAATCGGTTTTGCAAAAACTAATAAAAGGTAACAAAAAGAACGACCAAACTCCGATCAACTGGACGGAAGAGGCAGAATTCGCTTTCCAAAATTGTAAAGATTTTCTGATTAATACCACCTTATTGCCTCATCCGGTAAGCAACGGAAATTTCTTCTTGTTCACAGATGCATCAGACATAGTCGGCGTGGCGCTAAATCAATCAGTAAATGGTAATGAATTCCAACCATTAGGATTTTATTCGAAGAAATTACCTGATACTATAAGCAAATGCGTCATACTTATGACAGATAATTGACTGCGATTTATTCCGGCATTTGTTAGAAATAAACGCCGGAATTAGTTTTGTATTGCGTCAACATCGCGATGAATCGGACAACTCGATTATATCGGGCAATTTTCCACCGACATCCGTCACATTGCTGATTCGGAAAATAATGTCGCCGATTTCTTGTTCAGGATAAGTTCGGTACATTTAACGGGCGAAGTAAATTTCGAAAATATGGCAGCGGCGGAGCAACGAGATACGGAATTGCAGTCAATATTGAACGGAAATGCGACGACCATTTCATTATCGTTAAGTCGGTTAGCCATGCCAAATTTGGAAACAAGTACCGACAGCCAATCATCCGTAAAGTGCATGAACTTACTCACCCCTGGCGTTCACGGCACACAGAAATTAGTTTGCGATCGATTTGTGTGGCCGATTAATCGGCACAACAAATTCCCCGATTTCGAAGTAAATCCGTTCAAATTCGTGATTGGAACACACCAACATCGATATTATTGGACCCATGCCACCTTCAGCTGGAAATAGATACTGTTTAACAGTCACCGATAGGTTCACTAGATGAGTCTAGTCGCTAGACATCTTATCAAAGGATGGATTCAACATTTCGGAGTTCCAATAAAAATTACATCGGATTTGGAAAGCCAGTTTGAATCGCAAATGTTCAGAGAGAATTGAGTGAAATTCGGGGTGTAAACATTTGAGAACCACATCATACCATCCGCAAGTCAACGGGATGATTAATCGTTGGCACAAAACTTTAAAAACTACCATTAAATGACATCAAAACTACGACTGGTCAAACTTGATGCCGTTGAATTTATTGGGACTACGGGTCGTGTACAAAGACGACTTGAAGTCATCTTCGGCAGAACTGGTACTAGGTTAAACTCTACATATTCCAAAAGAATATTTGTGTTCGGAAAAACTGAATCTGAATTCGTAAGAAATACTACTCCGAAAGAATTTTAGAGAATGATGTTTACTTTTAGGGCCTACAACAATCAATCATCACGACAACGCCAAAGTTTTTGTACCAAAAGAACTTTCAAACTGCTCACACATATTTATAAGAACGGATGCATTTGTGCCTCATTACAAATCTCATATACAGGCCCTTATGAACTGGTGAATCGTTTCGAAAAATATTTTGTTGTAAAATCAACAATAAAGGAGGAAACATTTCTATTGATCGTCTGAAAGCAGCTTTCCTTCCAAGCGAAACTGAAGAGCAAGTAATATCGAAAGTGATAACAATTTCCGATCGGTCAGGAATAACACCTGTTACTCCATCGGAAAAAGCAACGACTCCTGTACCAACACTAATTAAAACTACAAGGACAGGAAGAAGAGTAATAATACTCGCACGTTTTCACTAAGGGCGGAGTATTGAAATGGAAATGACATTTTAATTGCTTCACACCATGTCATAAGATTAGATGGCCGTACTAGAGTTGGTTTATCGATTTGTTTCCATAATTCCTCATCAATTATGGAATGTGACGCACCAGAATCGTCATCAAATCAAATTTTTATTAGATTGACGTGTATGCCAATGCGCTTGCTTTAGCCATGTAATTTATGATGTAGATAAAAACACCGGAATCATCGTCACTTTTGATATCATAAGGTTCGGATAAACAGTTTCCAAATGTTGCTCGTTTTACGTGAATTATCTTTGGTGTGTGTTGTGGTGGATTCACTATATCATTGTTTCATTGTGTGGTCTGCCAGTTTTAATTCAACATGAGGCGTAGTGTCCAATTCGCATGTTACATTAGTTGCTGGGCATGGAGTGTCGTTGGTCTGTTTCTCTTATCCGCAATGTTTGCATTGGTCTGCATATAACTTTTGTGGTTGTGGAATGTGTGCCTTTCCCCATTTCGATGTTTTTTTTCTATGTATTTTGTCAGTGCACCAAGAATATTAATGGCCTATACTAGTGCATCCATTCTCTTTCATCTTTCGTCATTGTGTTTTGATTATTAGTTTTTAGTGTACGAACATATCCGCCATCTACTGTTCAGAACAGAAATCGTAGACATAAATTTAATGGCGTATCAAGCAGTACTGCTACTAGGCACAGAATATATACAGAAACGACAGTTAGAAATTCGTTTAAAAATGTGAATCTGCACCCGAAACTTTATTCGATTTGACCAAAACTACACCAAACCGAAGATCACGATACATTAATCCGATCTGTTATTAATGATATCAAAAGCAATAGTTTATCCATACATGTGAAATGCCGGCGTTCGGCTATGTAAGTGTAAACATTGCGATCGAGGTTTTACCCAACCAAATGATACACTTCTCATTCGGCGGTATACTGGAGAAAAACCATACGTTTGTGCAGTATGTGGGGATCGGTTTATTCAGTGTACCGCACTACAAACACATCGCAGAGTGCACCGCCATTGTGAAGAAAATCAGCCAGCGCCAGTTACGAGTATCAGTGTAAATAATCCTAATCGGTATACAAACGCGAATCGAGTAAATCGCATTGAATACATTCCACTAAATACGATAACGACGTTGACTACAAATTCCGTGAAAAGGCCAATCAAGACGTTCCACACCAAATATAAAAAAATAATCTGCACACCATCGCCATCCATCAATATATACCTAGTCAACTTCAACAAACTTAATGCAACAACAACTAGATCTCAACTCTCATCTAGTTCGACAGCTCCTACTCCGAACGGGAATCCCCTACCCGCAAATCTAGTGGGGAATAATAATATTCATAATACGTCAGCTATCCTACCACCACTTCATCCCACATCACAACGAATATTACCGAATCTTGGGTTCCCAGAAGCTATAAATTTAGAAATATTTATATAATTGCAAGTGACATCCTTAATATTTCGCTGGCATATATATATTTCCCAGTGGTGGGATTCCCTTCGTTCACCTCAACCACTTCCTTCATATAGAATACGATTTATTTCCAATGTAACTCAATAAAGGTATCAAAATATCCAACGATTGTGGTTAATTGTATATGAAATTAGGACAGTTCGTATTCACAAGAACAACACATTGACATGGTAAGAATACATTCTGGTTTACATATTTCTATTGTCGCCTCCTTTAGAATTTCGTTTTTCATGCACGACATATCAAAGGAGTAAACATTGTCGATGAATCGATCGATAAATTCTTTGTATCGATTTGTATCGTCGTATCCCACAATACTAATGTTACATCTATTCAGCAGCAGGATTCCACCGTATTTTAAATGCTGTTTCCATACATAAATTACGCTGTTAAACATCCCTACGAACGATAAAAAGTATCCCATCCACTCCGACACAATTATATCAACTTTATTTATAGGAAGTTCACAATCCTCAATCCGACCCTTCACCAATTTAATATTCTTAAATTTATGTCGTAGTATAATATCCATGGCCTAAAACAATTTGGAAGGATGGCGTCCCGGCACATGATGAATACCGTAATGAGCGTACGATAAAAATATCCCTGGTCATATTCTGGTAATAAATTAGCAACACATTCAATATCACTATTTGTACCGTTTACGCAGCCAGATCCTTCTAAATCGTACAACAGCAATGTCTTAATTTTACCAATTACAGCAATACGGTTGATGCAGCCAAAGTCAAAGTGATTTTAGTTGTACACTGCAAAGATTCTATAAACGTTTTTAATGTTTTGAAAACTACTAGCGCTATCTATTATCTAAATAACTAAACTATTATTACCACTCCTATTTTGATGTAGAAGGTCAAATATTTGAGTCGAACGAAATTCATGCAAAAACGCTTCTGTACATATTCTGTGCTCTATGTGCGTTGATTTTGTTAACTGATTGCGTCGGTTGGTCGTTGGTGTTTGACCGTCGACGAGAACAGTCGAAAATCGAGAAAAATAAAATAAAATAAATGTTTTATTATTTAATTTTTGTTTTACACGTAAATATTTTTAATTTAATTTATTTTAATTTTATTGTGAGAAGTTTAATTATGAAAGGATTTAATCTGATTTACAAGGATGCATCATACATAAGATAAGTGTTTTTGTTTTGTTTTAATTTTATTATTGTAGTATGTATAAAACTTTATATCTTCTGTGATAAGAGTACGCAAGTGTGAGCGACGCAATATGTTTAATATCCTTACTGTAAATACGCATTACGCCATTTTTCATTCTATTTTTTATGTAATCGCTATACGCCATTTTATTTTAAGTAAATAGTTAGTGCATTTTCGACACACGTAGTTTTACTTGTTTTGCTAACCGGTTTTAATTTTTCCGGTTAAGGAAAAACGAAGAATGAGACCGGATTCAAAAGTCCTAGTATGGATTGGGCAATAGAGCGGAGAAAATGGGTACTACTATCGGAGTATTTTAACATTTTGATCACTACTGCTTCATTTCGCACTTCCGTGCCAAATTCTAAATTTTCGCATTTCTCTAGAAAGGTTTGTAATGTTCAAATTTTCCAAAATATATTTCGGTAGAAGTAAATGAATGTGGCTCAAATATGGTTGCAATTATAACCGTTTACTTCTCGTGAAAATAGGTTACTACCCCGAAAATATTGGTCAGTCTAAGCCATGCAAAAAGATGAAAACCCATGAATTGAATTACCCTCAAATCCTCAAGAGATTTTCTTGAAATTTTTTGGGCTTAAACTGACCAATATTTATCTACAAATATTCGCTTATTGATGGCTTTGAATTCTAAGATAGTTTGTGGAAGCAAAATCATGGGTACAGATCGATTCAATTGAACTACAAGTAATTTCAGTTCTTCGATGACGTTTTAGTTTAAATATTAATTTTAGAATAAAATTGATAATGTTAATTTTTTATTATTATTTTTATAATTTGGTTGTTTAAGATTTTTTAACAGTTTTTTTTTCTTTGTTCGAGAGCTGTAATCTCGCTTGTTAATAAATTATAACTAGTAATTTTTTTAATTTTGATTTTCAATTATTTTGTTGAATGCTTTATTTTAAGCAATAATTTTTTTTGCAATCTTTTCTGGGGCCAAAGCACTCCCAACTCTTTCGCAGTTCGCTTATTTACGTCCTTACCTTACGCAGTTGCTTGCCAAATCGAGGACGTATGGATATAGGTTCGATTTAAAAACGGGAATAGTAACCGCGAATTCCTAGATTCATACACCTCCTCGCGATGCTCTCTGGGTAACTCAGCGTCTGTTCTCAATGATGGGAGCGGTTGAGGCGGGAGTTTTCTTGTATCAGGCGGTTCACTGTATAAGTGTGTTGAATTGAGATTGTCCCCAGTACGTAACCCAGACACGTGAAAAGCGGGTTGAGTGGCATGTCAACAACGTTCTCTCATAAAATCGGTTGAGATGTGAAGGTGAACCCTAGTCAGGGACCTCGGATTGCCGTGTCGTAAGTTGTACTCGGTCAACGCTTTAAGAATGGGAACATGGAGCGTGCTTGGCCTCTTGTGCCTTGGAAAACTCCAGAACCTTTCGAACTAAGCAAGGAGTTGCACCATGGACGTGCTTGCACTGCAGGGGCTTGGATGGTCTTTGCACTCCTCATTGCAGCGGCCGTCAGAGTGGAGTAGAGTTTGTTGTTGGCTTCCTTATCCATCGGCGTGTAAAGCGTCATATCATCGACTTCAGCCTTATCAACATGGGGATATGTACGATCGGTCTTCGCCTTACACATAACAATTTACTAACTATTGAGTACTTAGTTGTCTGTAACTGGGTGTCTATCAAATTTAACAACCTTTCCTATCCCTCCATCGTGTTATATGTAAAAGTGTCTACGGTAGGCCCGGTATATCCGGGATTCCTGCTTAGTCTTGGCCGTACATTATAATCAATCAATCAATGAATAACGGGAATTAATTTAGAATGCTAGAATATTTAGAATACATTTACTGAATTTGGTGAATAATAATATTGACAGTCCTCGTGAAGTACACACGTGGCAAATTAATCGTGGAAAAATATTCGATTGGACGACGCGTTTTAATAGTGAAAATTTTTTACACAAGTCAATCATCAATTTACCTTACACCTACAATTTACAGGATTATCAAAGAATTGAGAGAGGAAGAAAGAGGAACTGTGGCAGATAAGCCAAAGTGTGAGCAACAATTTATAGTCGGAACACCAGAAAATATTGCTGCTGTACGTAAAATTGTACGAGATAATCCAACGACATCAATCAAACACTACGCACAAGAACTTGGTCTTCGAAGATCAACACTACCCAATATTTTGCATAATTTTAATTATTAGGTGTGCGAGTAGAAACTTTACTTTTTTGGCCAAATTCAACTTTATTGAAAATATAATTGTTACAAAGGTTAATTATCGAAATATTCGCCATTACTATCTATGGTCTTTTGCCATTTATCATTTATCTATTTAGTGATCGATCCATTTTCTGCACATCTTCGTGAACCGCTCGCCTTTCAACTATGATGACATCGATCTGAGTAAGTAGTAACCAGAGGGAGCCAAGTCTAGAAAATCCGCCGCATGCTATAAAACTTCCCAGCCTAAAGAGAAAATGAGTTCCGGAGTTGATTGTGCTGTATGTGGACGAGCTTTGTCTAGCAGCAATATAACCTTCCGCCTTCCTTGGCCCGTAAATGGTCGTTTTTCCTCCAGAGCATCAATTAATTTGATCGATTGGGCCTGGCAACGTTCAGCTTTCATTTACCAGGTTTCAGAAGTTCGTAGTAAACGACTCCTTTCCAATCCCACCAGACACACAGTAACCCTTTCTTGGTCTGAATATTCATTTTTGTAACTGATATTGATGGCCTGGATCAACCCATGGTTTTATGCGTTTTGGATTTTCGTACAAATCCACTTTTCATCAACCGTAATGATTTTGTGCAAAAAATTCTTTCTTTTTTTGCCGAGAAAGCAAATTCATGCAGATGTCAACTCTTCGGTCTTTTTCTAAGCGATATTGCTTGGTGAGTAACTCCTAACTGTTCTGCGAGCTCTTTTTGAGTTTGACCCGGATTTTCAGCCAGTAAAACTTTAAGTACTTCGTCTTCAAATTGTTTTATTGTACCTGGACGTGGATCGTCCTTGCAAACCTCATTTTTTACTGTTGAATGACTCACAGAATATTCACTCAAAGTCGAATTAATCAATTCAATAGCTTGAGCGATTTTTTTTCATTTGAAAACAGATTGACATCCATCCCTTAAAATTGATGCACATGGAACGACAGCTTGTAAATGACTGAAACTTTTTTCATAAAAACAGCAATGACTAAGCTACATATATCCAAAATGGCGGGCGATTTGGATGCGTTCAAGTATATTTTAATGCAACTAACTTCATTGCCGAGTTTCTACTATAAAATTTGTATTATACATACACATTTCGATAAAACCAAAACATTACGACAACCCCGTTAAAACCTTTGACCCCTATTTTAGCGTACAATCATCAGCTCTATATCCATATTCGGCACCATCGTATCGTGACTTATTGCTGTTTACCACACATCGAATAAGAATGTTGTATACAGCAATTGAGAGTGTAGTGTTAGGCATTGAAACCACCACTTTTGTCCATGTTTCAAGAAATTCGGACGACAATCTTCCACAATGATATTCGATCGAACTTCCAATTTTTATGTAAACGTCAGGAGAAGCTTAAAGCGATCGAGAAGAAAAATTTAATGATTCAACTTCCCCGTAAAAGGACATGACAAATTAACCAGAGTCGTTACCTCAGGAAGGATTATTTAAAAGGTCCACACTATTGAGTCAGAAGCCGAACCTTCCGTGCGTCAAGTGCAGAGAATACCTTAACCACCACCCGGGATTATATTTTGAAAAGGATGCTAAAATGAACCCATGTATTATGATCTCAGAGAATTTGAAGGGGAACTGAAAAATATGAATATACAATGGCTACCACCATTAACAATTTGATCACCATCTGGAAAATATGAGAAAGACGAACCTAATTCAAAAACTCAACAAAGAACAAAGACGAGTAAACGTAGGATAGGGGATACAGTGGGAAACGTGATAGGAGATTTATTTGGTGTTTTGAATGAACGGGATGCACGACATTATAAACAATTAATAAGAAACCTAGAAGATAAAAGCGTAACACTCATAAATTTAGCACGAAAACAAACCTCTATTATCAGCAGATGCGGATAGCGCCATTGATAGTTTTGACTGTTACGACTCTTGTAATTCCATATCTCCTGGGATGAAGTTGGGTGACGTATGTGAAGCTGGCCTGAAGACCAGCCCGAAAACGCCTTTAAAATGTAGGTGTGTTTCTCCGCTAAATCCATTAAAAGGCTTTTCAGCCCGAAAAACTCCAAAAAATATGGAGAAAATCAAATTTCATCCCGAGAAAATAAAACAAGCTCATGCACACACAACAGATTTTAAGTATAAAATTACCCTACAGTGGGGATAAGGGACCTCCCCAGCTGATTTAATATTCGCTTCTGTTGGGCTAGGTATCGGAATTATGTTCATACGAGTACGTCACCATAAATTTCTCCGTTCACAGAGTTTGGCAGATATAACGGTATATGCCTAGTATAAGCACACAAATGCTCATTACCTTACAGTGGGGATAAGGGGCCTCCCCAGCGGATTTAATATTCGCTTCTGTTAGATTAGGTAGATCGGAGCATAATTCCGATACCTAATCTAACAGAAGCGAGTATTAAATCAGCTGGGGAGGTCCCTAATCCCCACTGTAAGGCAATTTTATGCTTAAAATTTGCTGTGTGTACGTGCGATTGTTTTTATTTTTTTTTCGGGATGGAATTTGATTTTCTCCATATTTTTTTTTAATTTTTCGGGCTGAAAAGCCTTTTAATGAATTTAGCGGAGAAACACACCTACATTTTAAAGGCGTTTTCGGGTTGGTTTTCGGGCCAGCTTCACATACGTAGTTGGGTATTGCGACCCCCACCCAAGTTCACCCACGATTTGCGTTATTGAAGATGTAGCAGGTACTCCGATGATCACCGAATCCAAAAATGCTGATGTAACTGTTGTACTAGATTTCATCGGTTAGTGAAGGATAAGTTTTGTTCTTGAACATCGGGTAAAAATCGGGTAATCCGGAATCGCTGTAAGGGGTCTACCAATTAAAAAGTGGCCCGGAATGAGTGTCAGCGTTTCACTAGGATCGTTTGACATCGGGTAAAGTTGTCGGGAATTCAATACGGCATCAGCTTGTTTGATTAAAGTGCTTAATTCCTCAAATGTCAAAGAGGCATGTCCCATTACTCGCCGTAGATGATGTTTGTCGGATTTCACGGCAGCTTCGTATAGTCTCCCAAGATGGGGGAGAATAGGGCGGAGCATAGTGTCACGCAATTTTATCTTTCACGCATAGTTTCGAAACTCTTCTCGGCCATAAGCCTTGGCTGTAAAATAGCTGGTATAGTTTATGCAATTTATTATTGATACCTACGAAGTTAGTGCCTCTTGTTGCCAAAAAGCGCTTCAAGGCTTCAATAAAGACTGGTTGCAAAACATACAAATATACATAATATGCTTTGGTCGGCCCCTTTCCTCGTAGCTTGTAATGGATATGAAAAGGCTGCAGTAGTTAATTCTGATATTGGTGAATGGCGGCGATACATTCGACCTGAAGTGCTCTTTCCAGAGCATTTTCATAACTTTTCTTATAATTTCAGGTCCCAGCGTCCTCACTTCTTTTCGTATATTGGCCTTAAGCAGCTGGCTGGCTCTTGGCTTATTGGCATACACCTTACCTTTTAGGTAGACCCAAAGAAAAAAATCCATTAAATCGGGCGAACAGTTAAAATCAGAAAAACGCGATATTATTCGATCGCCAAAAATTTGAATATTCGCCAAGTTGGACCAGCTGAGTGAGCTGTAGCTCCAACTTGTTGGAACCACAATCCTGGATTGTTCTCTACCTCTGGGCTTAAACAATTTTTAATCGTTGCCCGGTATTGAATGCCATCCACATTAACTGCAGCTTGTTCGTCGTTTTCGAAACAATATGGACGTTCCAATGATCCTTTCTGAAGTTATTCCACACCGTACTGTGCATCTAAGTGGATGCATTTGATCTTCACCAATTATTCTTGGATTTTGGATGCCTCATATTCTGCAATTTTGTTTGTTTACGTGACCATTGCGATGAAAATGGGCCTCATCGCTTATTATGAGTTTGTGAATAAACTCGTTGTTTTCTAGGCACAATTCTTGAAAACGGCGACTATATTGAATGCGTATTTGTGCATCATTTGGTTTTAACTCGTGAACCGATTGAATCGTATATGGGAAAAGGTGTAACTTATGTAAAATTCTTTGCAAAGACCGCCTAGACATCACCAACTGCTGAGAGCGTCGCCTGGCGGAAGTTTCGGAGTCTTCCTCAATACTTGCTTGCACCCGAGCAATGTGCACATTATCTCGAACTGCACAAGGTCTTTCAGCACGAGGAAGATCACAGACAGCCATTTCTAACATGACAGAAATTTCGATATGATCTTTGTGTCTGAATGATTGAATGCTGATTTTCAAACTAAAATTGAAATTTTTGTTCTTTGTTCTGTACTGAGACTTTCCAACATAAATTTCCCAAGTTTTTCAAAGTTAATTCTGAAAAAAAAACGTAAACAAAAAATTTATTCACTAATTAAAACATAACGTTGCTTATGCACCACCCTTTATATTCGGCTAGCTGGGAGTTGTCCCATAAGTTGAGTATACTCTTGGGATGAATTCATCGACAGGTGAAGCATTGATTAACAACCTTCTGTGTGGCCTTCTGTGAGCCGTTGTAACCAGACTAGTATCGTAATTTTGAGTTCGAGAAGCCTCCTTTTTCCATAGATATGTGGTGTTAGTTTTGGCCATGAGCTTTCATTAATTAAGAATTCTGGGCCGTTGAACCAGAAAGAAAAAGTTGATAACGCTGATGGTCGCAAACCTCTCGAAATTAAGTCAGTTAGGTTTTCGTTTGATGCTATATAGTACCGATCGACTGTTTTACTGGATAATTGTAGATTAGAAACACGGCTTACGACAAATGTTTTTAGATGAGAAGACTCAGAAGCAATCCAATGAAGTCCAATAAAATATTGTTGGGTTGTGAATTTCCATAGCTGGTATGACGCGTTTCATTGAATTGACCAGTAAATCAGCGGCACACAGCTCAAGCCTGGGAAATGATATCTTCTTGGTGGGGGCGATCCGAGATTTCCATCATTACCTTTGCAGCGAACATGTATCGATGCTTCATATGCTGATTCGCTCGCATCTGAAAATCCGGAAATGTGAATTTCAGAATGTTGGTTATTTGAAGTAATCGCGGTATCCGTATGTTGTTAGGTTCAATTAATTGTGATGAAAAGGTCTACCATTTTGTATTCATGCTTTACGGCAACGCAGCGTCCCAATCGATTTTGATCTTCCACAGGTCTTGTATAAGTAGCTTTCCCGATATGATTGTTCTATTTGTGATAGGCCTGGCTGAGTCAAATTTTTTTACCTTAAATCAAAATTGACGATTTGAGGAAGCCAATATATACCAAATGTTTCCAAGTAGTCTGAATCGTCGATGCAGATATGATTCTCGATCGGTATTCTCAACATCTGCAATCAAGGCCCCATCATTACTACACCATTTTCGCAGCGTCATTCTAGTCTCTTGCAATTTCATTAATTGAACTACCGCCAGTAAGTATATCATCTACGTATAAATCTTGATCAATTGCTTCAGATGCTTCCGCATATTTTTAGCGATTAATTCGAGCCAATGCATTGATACACTTTGTGACCTGAAGATGCTGTCATGTCATATGTTACCGTTGTGAGTCGAAATTTGGCGATACATTTTAGTAACATCGGCGCTAATAACGTATCGATGTGTGTGAGAACGTCATCATGATGTCGTTTAAGGATTGACCAGAGTACGACTTGACAGAAGCGCCAAATACAACACGAAGCTTTGTTGTGGAGCTGTCGTATTTAAAAACGCAATAGTGCGGAATGAAGTAGTTTACTTTTGCAATCTCAGCTTCGGGTACAGGAACCATATCTTCTAGGCTTTCGTATTCGTTGGGAAATTTGCTGAATGATTCCTTGAGCTTGCAGTCTTTACTTTAACCAACCAACCGTTTCTCCAAGTACAGAAATCTACAAGTAGCCAGGATCTGAGAATTCCCTAATGTGTAACTACGTTCTGAAGTGACTGCAGATTCCAAGTACCAAAACTTCTCTAATTAGCCATCGAATGCTGCTCTTCAGTTGCTGTGAAAATTGTAGCAAGCTTGATTTGGCCGACCGATAATAGAGTTAAATACACCTCGGCTTCGATTAGTAAATCAATTTTTTGTGGTTTGGCAAAGTTTGGATCCGCTAGACGAATATTTTTAGGAATTTCACAAAATTTGAGCTTCCAAAAGAGTGCTAAACTCAGGGATGCAGACGCGAATCCTAAGATTGTTGGAAGGCATGCTTGATGTGGGTTTATTGTTGATTCCATTAATGGATGATGCGATTGTTTACGCTACCAAGTTTAGCAGCAAAAGTATTCGTGATGATATGAGCCTGAGACGCTGAATCAAGTAAAACTCTGCCAATAACAGGTACACTATTTTTGTCGCAAGCTTTAACCAATGCTGTTGACAGATAAACACACGAGTTATTTGACGAGGCATTAGGCAAGGAAGCCTGATGTGTTGGTGCTACGCTCTTGACAGGAATAGATGTGATCACTTGAGGTTCAATGCTGGGAATTAAGCACACAGTAGTGATGATTGTTGCTTCTGAGGCTAACAGATGATCGGCTCGAAGGCAATTGATGCAAACAGCGTAATGATTGACTGCAGCTTTTCGTTTAGCAATTGATAGCGTCATAAATTTTATGCACATAATTACATGTTGCATTCGATTTAATGGCCATTGAGACTCGAGGAATATTTGTTGGGCAATCTTGAGTAGGTATGTGTATGTGAGTATGCATATTAGCGGAATTGAGTTTATTTGAACGAGGAGCTTGACCTTCCAGTACATGACAACATTAGGTAAGAAAGCTTATTAGTATTAAGTAGCTTATTATCATCAAGAGCTGGTATTCGCTCAATTCGCTGACGTCGCCCCATCAAGGATCTAATTTTGAACACAGTAAATATACAACTAAATCATCCCAATGTGGTGTAGGGCGTTGGAGCGAATGAAACGAAATTGGGATTAACAGTATCGAGCAGTAATTTTCTGATGTTAATTCCAATGATTCGAAAGTTTTGTTGGTAGGATTTAAAAGTAACGATTTAAGATATCCAAAGCGGGTAATATCAGAAGGACTAGGGTTGCTGTGTATTAAAGGAGTGAGCTCGCACACTTAGGGAGTTTGACCAAAAATTTATTGTTGTCCGAATGATTAGGTGTCCCTGCTGAATTAGTTTGTAAGTTTTTCAAAATTACTTGTAGTGTTGGTTTGACGGTCAAATAAGATTCCTGAAAGTTCGACCTCACATTTTTTTCCAAGTCATCGTCATTAATTAACGCAAGGTCGAGTTGGGCATCTTCAATGTGACGTTCAAATAACGTCTTGTAGCCGCAGAAACAAATCACGTTAACACTCTCACTATATAAATGTGGATGTAGATTCCACTTCTGACACTAACGATTCTGACTCAAATGAATTATGGAAAATCAAGGGCCACACACCATCGGCAGTGACCCTTTCTGGTTATCATCTCACTGATATTTATAAGGTTTTGACAGTAAATGCAAGAGTTATGGCAACCATGGTTATTTTTAACATTCAAATACCTTTGATACAATCAAGTGTCTAGTCCAATGGCGGTCTCGAGTTTAAGTCGACATGTTACTAACAACTCTCATTTATCCAACACAATAATGAGCTCCATCACAGTTGCCACATTGAGTTAGTCAAATTTACCAACTATTGGGCTAAAATTGATGATCACCACAAATGAATTTTCAGTATAAACAGTAAGAAGGTATTTGATCTCATTTGTGAAAATACAGTTAACCATATGTCAATCTCGCAGTTTCACCAATCTTGTGAAATTACAAACCACAGAATTTTTTTTTTTATATTTATTTATTTATTACAACTGATTTATAAATCATCTAGTAATTTATCTTTCATAATTTATATTCTTGTTTGGAGGGTTGTAGCACTTTGGTCCCCTTTACAATTTTATTATGTTTTTAGTCGATCCTGATTGGATCTTGTAGATCATGCGGTTTCTTCCTTCGCAGCCGTCTTACTAGGTTTGAATCATCCGACATACGACGTATCTCAGCATTTTGGTGTAGACTAATACGTTGCATGTGTTTTCTCGCGTGTTTGCTTATTTCTTCACTAACGAAATCCATCTTCAGATCTCTATGGAGGTTGTCATTTCTTATGTACCACGGTGCATTAACTATTCCACGAAGGACTTTGCTTTGAAATGACTGGATGATATTGACATTGGTTTTCTTTGTACAGCCCCAGAGCTGAATACCGTAAGTCCACACAGGTTTTAGGATTTGCCGGTATAGTAGCAATTTATTATGTAGAGTTAGCTCAGAATTTCTTCCTAAGAGCCAATCCATCTTTCTGTATTTGATGTTTAACTCTTCTTTTTTCTTTTTCACATGCTCTTTCCATTTTAGTTTCGCGTCTAGAGTCATGCCTAGATATTTTGCCGTATTTGCATAGGGAATTTGCTGGGAGTTCAGTTCTACTGGTATCCAGTTGACCTTCTTGTTGGTAAAGTTTACGTGAACAGATTTTGTTTCATTAAGTTTTATTCGCCATCTCTTGGTCCAGGTACTGACAATATTAGTAGCTCTTTGCAATTTGCTTGTAGATTCTTCTATGCCATTAGCAACTGCTAAGATGGCCGTATCGTGTTCATAGAACATATAAAGTTGGTCCCAGAACGCTACCTTGTGGTACCCCTGCGGATATTTTCTTTATTTCTGAATACTCAGGCCATCTAATTTAACTCGAAAGTGTCGGTTAGATATGTAAGATTTTAGAATTTCATAAAACTGCTTTGGTAAGTCTCTTTGTAATTTATATTCCAAACCTTTATGCCATACACTGTCAAAGGCCTGTGCTACATCCAAGAAGACGCTTGACATACTTTCTTTTTTTCAAGTACGTCTTCAATTATGTTTGTAATTCGGTGTACTTGTTCTATTGTTGAATGATTTTCTCTGAAGCCAAATTGATGTGGAGGAACAAGATTTCTTTCTGCTATTATTGGTTTTAGTCTCTTTAGGAGTAGTTTCTCGAATAATTTTGAAATTATTGGGAGTAAGGAAATCGGCCTATACGAATTTTTGTCATTAAGTGGTTTGTTTGGTTTAGGAATCATAATTAATTCTGTGACTTTCCATTGATTAAGAACGTGTTTAAGTCTGAACACTCCGTTAATTATTTAGAGTAGTTTACGTAGTCCCTTTTCCGGAAGAGTTTTTACTATTTGTCCTGTAATTAAGTCATATTCTGGAGATTTCTTTGTATTTAGGTTGAGATTGATTTCCTCTTTTAATTCTTGTAGTGTGACAGGAGATATATTGCAGTTATCCATTTTATATACTGGTGGTATGTTTTCCTCTGCAGTTTGTCTAGGTAGTGGCTGAAACGTGTTCTCGAGGTGGGTTGCAAACAACGAAGCTTTTTGCTTTGCACTTATAGCCCATGTGCCATCTTCATTTTTTACTGGTGGAATTTGTAGTTTAGGTCGTTTTAAACAGTTTGTCGCTTTCCAAAGGGAGTACTCGGTATCTTTTTCCCCAGTAAAGCCACTCAAATATTTATTAATGGATTCGTTTTTGATTTCTTTAATTAGCAACTTTAGTTTATTTCGATAAAAAATTAAGAGTTGTTTTATATTCTGGCGCTCGACTTCTTTGCCTGGCCTTTCTTGCTTTTCGTTTTGCTGCAACCAGTTTCCTAACTTGTAGAGAATAAATAGCATTTCGGCGCATTTCCTTTGACCTTGAGGGGGTACTACTCCACGCCGCTTCTTGTATACTGTTGTTGAGTTGTTCTAGTTCTTCTTCTAGCTCTATCGGGTTTTTAATTGGCACCTGAAGATCAATATTATCCTCAACAAGTTTCTGGAATTTCTCCCAGCAGCTTTTTTTGTTCGTTAGCGAAGGTGGACTAGTTTTTTTAACAATCGTTGCACTGATTGTCATAATATTAGGCGTGTGATCCGACATGATCCCCTCGCTGCTTTCTAGGTATATGTAGTTTTCGTCTATGAAAGAATGAAAATCGCAAATGCATAGTCTTCCTGCTGCAAACAGCTCTCTTCCTTTTTTAGAGGTTACTCTTGATCCCCAGTAAGTGTTTTTTGCATTAAAATCACCTCCGATTATGAAACTTGATCCAAGTGATTTAAATAACGTGCAATAGTCTTCTTTAATTAAATTATATCTTGGGGGACAATATATTGACGATATACTATATTCTTTGTACATGACGATAACCACCGACGATACTCCCCTTGCCCTTCTCGCTGGATGAATGGCGTGGTAACAATTGTATCCATATATTTTTAGATATGAAGTTGAAGTAAAATGGGTTTCCGATACTAGGCATACTCGTATATCTATTTTTTCAGTATTTAGGAAAATTTCTAATTCTGGAATATGTTGCATTAGCCCATTTGCATTCCAGGTTACTATTCCTAATGTTTTATTTGTTGTTGTTTGGATCATTTTAATAGAGCATGGATTTCATTTCATTTAGAGAGTTTTGCTTATCTAACCTGTTGCTTAGAGCTTGAAGGCATTTCTCTTGTTTAGCTAGACGAATGTTAAGAGCTTCCATGCTTCTTAGTATCTTTTGGGCACTGCTGTACCTTCAGTAGTGTGCTCCGAAATACTTGGTTTTGTCATGACTACTTGCGAGTACAGTTTTGGTTTTGGTTCTCCCGTTTTACTAGCATGAGGTTTAGGTTCCTCTTTGGTGGAAGTTTGATAATTTTTTACCGATACTCCTGGACTTTGTTTTCGCGTTTTATTTCTTATTCGTTGTAGCTCCTCAGCTATTTCACATCCCCGGTAGTTTGCGGGATGTGACTTACTGCAATTGACACATTTTGCAGCAATATTTTTACTAACCGGGCATACCTGGGCACGATGCTTTCCGGCACATTTCACGCATCTAATTTCTCTTTGGCAATATTTCTGCGTATGATTAAAACCTTGACATTTTTTGCACTGCGGTATTAATCTGTTATTCTTTTTCAATGGCTCTATTTTAACTCTCATGCTAAGTATTGCCTTGATATTATACACATCTTCCACTTTTTGTTTGTTATTAAAAGTGAGCATAAATAGTGGAAGTTCTCTTTTGTTAACTTGAACTCCTTGTTCGGTTTCGATTTTTTCTTTCCTAATAATGTTTACGGCATTTTCTATTTGATAACCCTTTTGCTTGAGATCCTCAATAATTTCCTCTTCTGCACAGGTTGGGTGAAGACCTCTAGCCATAACTTTAATTGGGCGATCATTCTTATCCTCATAGGTAAACCACTGATGCCCCTCGGAATTAAGCTTTGTAGCCAACGCTCTGTAAGTTTCAGAGTCTACAACATTAATTTTCCAGATGCCGTTGTTTAGAGATACGAGTTTGTACTCGGCTATCGTAATCGATTTCATAATCGATTGTATAGTGGAGAAATTTGCTATCCCGACGACATTTATTGGTGGAGGTGATTTTTCTTTCGGTTTAGCTGGTTGTTGTTCTAGAGCTAGTTGTTTCTGGATGATTAACTGATTTCTGGCAACCTCTTTTGAAGTTGATGGTAAAGTTTCCGCCATTTCTGGTGAGTGTTGCGCTTTCCTTTTCTTACTTGGTCTTTTATTCCGGTTCAACGTCCAATATCTTTCTCTTTCTAATTCTTCTTCATCCGTATGAAATATTAATTCATTTCCATCATCGACTGTTGGGCTAGGTGTCGTCCCAAGTTCTGCACGTGTTTCAACTGCCTTTTTGAGTTCTTCATTTTCTTTCTTTAAAATTGTAAATTCTTCTTTCAATTTAGTAGTAAATTCTTTTATTTCTCTTAGTTGTTCACGGAGTTCGGCATTTTCCTTCTCGTACTGAAATATATTTCCAGTTGAAGATCTTGGTGATCTTGATAGTTTGGAACTTCGTCCAAATGGGTTAAACAATGATTGGCCCACCCCAGAATTTGTTGGGCCTGCCTCCGAAGAGTGTGGATTTGGCAGCATATCTGCTGCTGTACCACCTGGGGTATTACATTCCGTATTTGTTGTATTCATTGTTTGTTTTAGCCAATTTATACCACTGGCATTTGGTCCCCGGTAGCACTTTGCTACTGTCGAAGCAGTACCCGCCCCCCGCGACGAGGACGCGGCTACCTTGGTGTTACCTAGGTGTACACAGAGACAGCCGAAGCTCTCTGAGTACCCTAGGCTGAGGGGCACCACAGAATTGAAATATTAAAAAATGGATGTTTTTCGAAAATGGTAATACTAGTGTTTTCCGATGAAAATCTCTATGTCAGTCAAAAAGTGTAACATTTTTGGAGGTTACGTTTCTCAGAGGTCATCTGTCAGTTCTCATCGCAATATTTACTTGAAAAATTGAATTGAGTGTGATGGTTTTTTGCGATTTTCGAAAGGGGCTAACTCAACAACAGTGCTTCGAATCACTTCATTCGACATTTGGTGATGAAGCACCATCTTTGACTAGTGTTTATAATTGGTACACTGAATTTAAACGCGAACAACGTTCACGAGCCACGTAAAGGTCGTCCAAAAACAGCTGTTATGCCAGAAAACATCGATGATGTAGAAAACTGATTGAAGAAGATCGTCATGTCACTTATTGTGAAATCGAGGCATGTCTAGGCATTAGTAACACCAGCATACATACGATCTTAAATGAAGATTTAAATGTGTGGAACCTATGTGCACGTTGGATTCCACATTTTTTGACAGACGCACAAAAAAGGTTCGTGTCGTTTGGAGCCACCAGATGCTTGAACAAATCGTTGGAAATATTGTGACAGATATGCATATGAGCTGGAAAGAAAAGGGCAATCGATTGTTTGGGCCTTCCAATTCGAAGAAAAACCAACAAAAGTGGTGTGGCTACTGTGGCTCTTGAAAATGGAAAGACAATCAATTCAGCTTGGTATACGACCATTTGCTTGCCCGAGATTTTCAACAAATTGAGAGAAAACAACCCAAAACGGCGAATCATTTTGCATCACGATAATGCGGGCTCACACACATCACAACAAACAGTCGAGTATTTGAGCACACAAACGATCGAATTGATGGGTCATCCGCTTACAGTCAATGACTTCTTCCTGTGTCCAACAATCAAAGATAAAATGCGTGGACAACAATTTTTATCGCCTGAAGAAGCGATTGAAACGTTCAAAAACCATGTTCTGTAGCTATCATCTTCGGACTGGCAAACGTGTTTCGATAAACGGTTTGAACGTATGCAAAAGTGTATAGAACTTTTTATTATTTTTTCATCCTGTCCATCATAATTCCTAAAGGCAGTGAAGCAATGTGGAACTCACGTTGATTCTAGAAACAGTTTAGAATATCGAATGTGTGTACAACTTTTAGCTAATTATTTAGTATTGCACTACTAAGAACAATTAGTATTCAATTAATAAGCATGTGTGCCACTGCCAATTAATTAGTTCACCTAATTACGAATCTAATTGCACGAACGGTGTTTAAATTTTATAGTGCGATCGGGGGTCAACATTTGAAATTCTAATTGTGAGACTTACGTCGGCCGTATAATTTATTTAATTGGATTGTCGTAAGCGGTTGATAGATTTAGCTGGAAACCTTAATTAGTATGCTGGAATTGTGAGCTTTATAAATTTATGGGTATAGCGTAGTTTACTTTACATCTTTGCTAATCAGTAGCCGATCTTGAGGTTAAATGCAAATTTGTTCGCGTAAAATACTTTTAATTCTAGTTATACTGGATTATGTTAGCGTGGTCATTAATTTAGCAATTATATCGCGACTAGTGATGCACGGTAATATTTCTCCACCGACATAATTTATTATCGAATCAATATTATTCTCTTCACTATCTTACAGTGACATCTCGTATTTAATTTCGCTTTTTGGTTTGCGTCCAGAATAAATTACACACGCATACACCATATAAAAATAAGTGTACAATGCAAATTTTACACACATTATACTTTGTTGTTGTGTGTAGTTATAATGATAATCGAAGTGCAAATTGAATTCTTGAATTTACGTGGAAAATATTTGCAGGGTCAAGTGAAATTTAAATTAAATAGTCAAGTTTGAATTTTTTTTAATAATTAATGTAAGATGTCGAAAGTTTTGCATATTAATGTAAAAGTGATTGTCAATACGGTGAAGTTTTGCACTTTGGTCGATTTACCGGTTGTGCACTTAGGTAGTGTTAGGTCAACATCGCACCTTATCGCAACAACGTGATCATCAGATCATAAATTGAATCGTATTGGAAAACTTGTATTTTGAAACTAATAGATGGAATTTTTTAAGATGTGTTTTTGTGCGATCGTACTTGATCTTTAAAAATAATAAAATTGACAGAATTTATTTATGTTCTAAATAATGTTGTTGTGGATTAATATTGAACGCAATATTTTTATTGTTGGTTTGGTGGCATTTAGCTATTCATTTTTATTTCGTTGTCGGAAGTCCGATTGAATCGAATCAGCTAATGCGATGTAAAGTTGATTGGAAGAATCAGTGGTGTTCATCAATTACCTGGTAATTGGTCCCGTATTCAGCTTTTTCCAAGAGGGTGTAATCTTGCAAGACGAAGTCGGTCTACTGTTTCCGGTCAGACCGTTCTGTTCTACCTTAACACATATTTTACGCTGTTTTATTACTAACTCAGCTTTATTATCCTGTTCACCATATTCCTCTTCCGATTTAACGCATCCTTGAATGAATTTCTCAGTACTGCCGATTGGGATTTTTTACAGCGCGGTGCGGATTTGAATGAGACGATGCACAGATTCAACGAGCTTCTCGGGAGTGGTATCGAGAGGCACGTTCCGCGGGTTATCAATAATAAATCCGGCTTTCGGGAGCCATGGTATAATACCGAGTTGATGCTGCTCGAGAAACGACGCAACAAGTTTCATTCCCTTTACAGGCTTTATGGCGAAGAATATTATCTCGATTTTGTTAATGCCCGCAATGAATTCTAGACCTTTAATTGGTTCCTTTTCAATAATTACGTAGTGCAAATCGAGCAAGTTTTGACATCCAATCCCAAAAAATTTTGGAACTTCATTAAGAGCAAGAAAAAGGTATCTGGTTTTCCGTCGAATATGTCTTACCAGACCTCAACCGCTAGTCAGCCATCCGACATTTGAAATTTGTTTGCCAAATTCTTTGCATCAGTTTACAAGCCACTTCGGTCAACAGACACCGATTCTCCTACGAGGGCGGATTGAAAATGAAGCTACCTAAGAGGAAAACAAAATTTTTTTTTGCCAAAAACCATTTATTTCTCAACATAGTCTCCATTTAGTTCGACACACTTAGTAAGACGATATTCCAACTTTTTTATACCATCTGAATAATACGATTTCGGGAACCCCTCAAAATACGCGTTAGTTTCGATAATCACTTCTTCGTCTGAGATGAATCTTTGATGAGCCATTTTTTCAAGTTTGGAAATAGGAAAAAGTCACTAGGAGCTAAATCTGGACTATAAGGTGGATGATCAACCAATTCGAAGTGTATTTCACGTAATTTTAGCATCGTATCTAATGCTGTGTGAAGTGGTCTGTCGAACTCGTTTTTGTTCGACAGTGAGCAAACGCGGCACCCATCTTGCCGATAGCTTTTTCATATGCAAATGTTCATGCAAAATGTTGAACACACGTTCATATGATATGTTTACCATTTCAACAATCTCACGCAACTTGACTCGGCGATCATTCATAACGATATCGAGGATTTTCTTGATATTTTCTTCAGTAACCACCTCTTTTGGCCTTCCTGTTGATGGTATTGTTGCAGTGCTTCTTCGGCCGCGTTTAAATTCAGCAATCCAATATTTTACCATGTAATCTGACGGAGCAGACTCACCGTAATGTTTATCGAGCTTTTCTTTTGTCTCTTTCGCCGTTTTCCCTTTCAAATAATAGTGTTTAATCACTACACGAAATTTGTTTTTTTCCATTTTTCAAGAAACACAAAAGTTGCTTACTTCAAACGACTACAACAAATAAACTAATCGATGAATTTGGGTGAAATTTTAACAGCTGACGTTTGACAGATCGCAATTTCTAAAAAATTTTTGTGTTTGTGCTGCCATCTAGCGCTAGGTAGTTTCATTTTCAATCCGCCCTCGTACTACTTCCACCTCCATTGTACTCCATCATTTCAAACATAGAGAACAGGGGGTTCTCGATCCACTGCTCCTTCTCGACGTTAGCGAGGGAGCGGGTTATGATGGTCTTCCACCGATCCTATTCAAACGTTGTGCCGTAAGTCTGGCCCCTGCAGTTACCTTCTTGTTTAACGAAAGCCTTCGTCGTGGCATTTTTCCAGATCAATGGAAAATATCATGCGTTCATCCAATTTTTAAGGCGGGTAATAGAAGTGAGGTAAGTAGTTATCGTGGGATCGCCATTCTCTCTGTCTTACCCAAACTGTTCGAGTTCATGATTCACAGAGTATTGCACTTCCATACCAAGAGACCAATTTCTCCTTTTCAGCATGGATTTTATCCCGGTAGGTCTACCGTGTCTAACTTGTCCTTATTTTGTGGTCATCTATGTGGCAGTCTAAACTCCAAGCAGCAGCTTGACGTTATCTACACAGACTTCGCAAAGGCTTTCGATGTGATTGATCACTTCATTCTTATTATCAAGTTGGAGGGTCTCGACAGTGATTTCGTTGGCAATCTGTTAGGATTCTGGATTCTCCTCCTCATTATTTCGGGCGCCATGCGGCGTGACTCAAGGTAGCCATATCGGCCCACTGCTATTTTCATTATTTATTAACGACGTTGTAAAATGTTTTAAGTTTGCCAATTGCCTCCTCATCGCAGATGGCATACCGATTTTTGCCCGGGTCTCTAGCGTGTTAGACTGCGAAATGTTACAAGACGACTTAAACCGCTTTTGCAGCTGGTCAATTAACAACTTACTGACTTCAACCGTGAGTAAATGCAAAACCATTTCTTTCTTCCGTATCCGCTCGCCCGTTTTTATCAATATCAATTGTACAACGAAACCATTGATCGGGTTGAGTTCATTTCGGATCTTGGTGTGATCTTTGAATCTGATGCTACATTTACCAGACATGTTAATGCCATTATTTCAAAGTCGTACATTATGCTTGGCTTTATTAACCGAAACTGCAAGATGCTATTTAAGATAGCAGAAAATTTCCAGCAGAAAAAATGTATTTTTGCTATTCACCGCTAGAGGCATCACTATCACAAAAAAGACATTTTTATGCTAATTTTTTTTGAAACCAGCAGAAAATTTTTGAAATTTTCTAGCAGAAAATAATAATTCTTTCATAATTCTCAGCAGTAAGTTTTGTGAAAAATCAAATAATTTATGAAAAAGAAGCGAAAATATATGTCTTAAGGTTTTGCGTATGTATAAGGACTCTTAAATATCCTAAAATTGCCATAATCATCATAAAGCAAATAGAGAAACAAAAATTTTAGTTATTATTTGTATGTGAAATGTTTTCAGCTTTTTAACAAAAGTGTTAGAAAAACCCCCCTGTAACTACCCTGGGCCTATGTTTTTATGGTAGCTGAGATCATAATCTATATACATGATCAACATAAGATTCTTAACTGGCGTCAGTAGCACCTCATCAACGAATACCCAAGGTAGTTACAGGGGGGTTTTTCTAACACTTTTGTTAAGAAACTGAAAACATTTCACATTAAAATGAGCTCTAAAATTTATGGAACGCTACTGACGCCAGTTGTGAATCTTATGTTACTCATGTATATAGGTTATGATCTCAGCTACCATAAAACATAAGCCCAGGGTAGTTACAGGGGGGTTTTTCTAACACTTTTGTTAAAAAACTGAAAACATTTCACATTAAAATGAGCTCTAAAATTTATGGAACGCTACTGACGCCAGTTATGATTCTTGTGCTGCTCTTGTATATAGATTATGATCTCAGCTACCATAAAAACATAAGCCCAGGGTAGTTACAGGGGGGTTTTTCTAACACTTTTGTTAAAAAACTGAAAACATTTCACATTAAAATGAGCTCTAAAATTTATGGAACGCTACTGACGCCAGTTGTGAATCTTATGTTACTCATGTATATAGGTTATGATCTCAGCTACCATAAAAACATAAGCCCAGGGTAGTTACAGGGGGGTTTTTCTAACACTTTTGTTAAAAAACTGAAAACATTTCACATTAAAATGAGCTCTAAAATTTATGGAACGCTACTGACGCCAGTTATGATTCTTGTGCTGCTCTTGTATATAGATTATGATCTCAGCTACCATAAAAACATAAGCCCAGGGTAGTTACAGGGGGGTTTTTCTAACACTTTTGTTAAAAAACTGAAAACATTTCACATTAAAATGAGCTCTAAAATTTATGGAACGCTACTGACGCCAGTTATGATTCTTGTGCTGCTCTTGTATATAGGTTATGATCTCAGCTACCATAAAAACATAAGCCCAGGGTAGTTACAGGGGGGTTTTTCTAACACTTTTGTTAAAAAACTGAAAACATTTCACATTAAAATGAGCTCTAAAATTTATGGAACGCTACTGACGCCAGTTATGAATCTTATGTTACTCATGTATATAGGTTATGATCTCAGCTACCATAAAACATAAGCCCAGGGTAGTTACAGGGGGGTTTTTCTAACACTTTTGTTAAAAAACTGAAAACATTTCACATTAAAATGAGCTCTAAAATTTATGGAACGCTACTGACGCCAGTTATGATTCTTGTGCTGCTCTTGTATATAGGTTATGATCTTAGCTACCATAAAAACATAAGCCCAGGGTAGTTACAGGGGGGTTTTTCTAACACTTTTGTTAAAAAACTGAAAACATTTCACATTAAAATGAGCTCTAAAATTTATGGAACGCTACTGACGCCAGTTATGAATCTTATGTTACTCATGTATATAGGTTATGATCTCAGCTACCATAAAAACATAAGCCCAGGGTAGTTACAGGGGGGTTTTTCTAACACTTTTGTTAAAAAACTGAAAACATTTCACATTAAAATGAGCTCTAAAATTTATGGAACGCTACTGACGCCAGTTATGATTCTTGTGCTGCTCTTGTATATAGGTTATGACCTCAGCTACCATAAAAACATAAGCCCAGGGTAGTTACAGGGGGGTTTTTCTAACACTTTTGTTAAAAAACTGAAAACATTTCACATTAAAATGAGCTCTAAAATTTATGGAACGCTACTGACGCCAGTTATGATTCTTGTGCTGCTCTTGTATATAGGTTATGATCTCAGCTACCATAAAAATATAAGCCCAGGGTAGTTACAGGGGGGTTTTTCTAACACTTTTGTTAAAAAACTGAAAACATTTCACATTAAAATGAGCTCTAAAATTTATGGAACGCTACTGACGCCAGTTATGAATCTTATGTTACTCATGTATATAGGTTATGATCTCAGCTACCATAAAAACATAAGCCCAGGGTAGTTACAGGGGGGTTTTTCTAACACTTTTGTTAAAAAACTGAAAACATTTCACATTAAAATGACTTCAAAAATTAATGGAGTGCTATCAACGTAGGCGAGTTTTTTTGTGTTGCCCTGTATTTGCATTATGATGATTATATTTTTTTTAATATATTTTAAGAGTCCTTATACAACTGCAAACCGTTCTTTAAAGAAAATTTACTTTTTTCGTTTCAAAACGTTTAAACATATATTTTCTCTTCGTTTTCATTAATTATTTGACTTTTCATCAAACTTTCTGCTCAGAATTATTGATTTGCTTAAAAATTTCAAAAATTTTCTGCTGGTTTCAAAAAATTTCAGCTGAAAAATTTCATTTTTGTGATAGTGCTGCCTCTAGCGGTGAATAGCAAAAACTCATTTTTTCTGCTGGAAATTTTCTGCTATCTTATACAGCATAACTGCAAGGACTTTCGTGACCAGTTAACTTTGACATCATTATACGTATGCTTTGTTCGGTCCACCACTGTCATTCTGAGAGGATTGAGAGTATCCAGAAACAGTTTATTTTGTTCGCGCTACGCCATTTACCATCCAGTCGTGCCGTGCACTACGTTCTTCCGCCTTATCAGAATCGATGCATTTTTTTAAAACTGCAACGACTAGACAATCGCCGAGACGTAGCTTCCGCGTATCAACTTGTACGCTCCCGAGCGTCGAATGCGTCAACGCGATGTAGCTTTATTCATCGACCGAGCGGTAACGAACTACGGTCTTTCTGATCCAATTCCGAGGGTATTGCGGGTGTTCAACAAGATCTACGGAGCTTTCGATTATCACTTGTCGAGAAATTCATTCAAGAAAGCTTTATATAATCTTTTGTAGTCGAGCTCATAATTTCTTTTTTTTGTACCAATTGTTTTGTTGTGCCGATTGTAGTCACTGTAGGCACCATTTATAAATAAATAAATAAATAAATAACCCACCGCGATATCATGTGTCTCTTGATAAAACGTCCCGACTCTAACTTGCATAAGTAGTTCCTTCTACTAAATACTTTGACAACCACAGCTTTTTGCCAGCTCGGTTTGGTTACAATACGATAATCTAGCATGAACTACGGTACTCCCTACATTTCAATAAATATAACTCATGGTTTATATCCTAGTAACTTTTGCGCTGGTGCTTTACCCGTTGTCGAATGATTTGTATTCCTGTAGTTAAATAAAAATTAATTCACCACTATTTCTACGCTAGCATCTGGTTTATCAAACAACGCTTTTTTAATTGCGTCCTTAATGGTTTTCACCGCATTTTCCGTCGCTCCATTTGTTGCTGGATACCATGGGGCCGTTAATTTTTGCGTCATCCTATGTTTCGATAAATACAACTTAAACTCTTCCGAAACGAATTGTCTCCCGTTGTCTGACACTACTTCATCTGGAAATCCAATGCTGGTTGTCATCTCCTGTGTACAAAATACCTCAATCCACTTAGTTCGAGATCCGATTATTCTTAAAAAATAATATTCTTTAATTGGTCCGCCATAATCCATGTGAATTCTCCCCCCCCCCCCCCCATATGCGTCTCCTACACTTGCTTTAAAATCTTGTTCCTTAACCTGGCCGGTACGAGTATTCTGTATCCCTACTCAGGATATTTTTTTCCACTGGCAACTGATTCCTCTTTTCACAGAAGCACTGTAATTTGCCCTTTTTGATCGTGTCCATTACCTTTACTAAATCTTCATCTTTTGCTGTTTCCGCTAAAACTGTATCGAAGTTTTTTTACTTCACTATTGCTTTGAACCTGACAAAGATAAGTTGCCTCTTCTTCTTCCTATACATGTCTGCGGCATATTTATCGGATCCCAAGTACTTTATATCGAAATTAAACCCGGATAAATGTAATGCGCATCTCTGCATCCGGCTCGCTCACATTTGTGGAATTCCCTTCTTGTCTCCAAAAATGCCCAATGATGGCTTGTGGTCCGTTACTATCGTAAACGGTCGATCTATCAAATATTGGTAAAATTTGTTTGATCCAACCCTATCGGTTTTTCAGTTCCATCCGGAAACACATGTGAAATCAACGGTCCTATACCAATAGGTGACGCGTCACGCGTCAATAATAACGTCAGCTTCGGATCATAATGTGTTAAAACTATGTCTGACACAATATCTTCTTTTAACTCGTCGAACGCACTTTGGCACCCCTTAGACCACAGGATAACAGGATCTGGGGCCTCAGAACAAAAGGGTATAAGTTATTATACTCAAGCAACTCTGAGAAAATCAGATCGTGTATTTTAGCGAAAAATAATCTGAATATTTTTCTTCTTTCTCAATTTAGTAGTGGAGACGTCACTGCAGTGAGTGTTGAGGCTAGTGGGGAAAAACTATGGCTAGCCTCAGCCTATATGGATCGCGAGAAGGAGGTTCCACCGGATAACCTGGGGGAACTGATCCGGGAAGCAGATCAAAGAAGGGTAGGTGTTATACTCGGTTGTGATGCAAACGCACATCACACAATCTGGGGAAGCACAGATATAAACGAGAGGAGTGAGTTATTTTTTGATCTTATTAAATACCAACCTTGTAGTTTGCAATATTGGACGAGAACCAACATTCATTGTTAAAAATCGGCAGGAGGTTTTAGATGTGACCTTTGCGTCGGAAACGATCTTTCATATGATCAGAGGATGGAGAGTGGCGAAGGAGCACTCATTCTCTGATCACCGATATGTAACATACAACCTCGACATTAAACCTGTTACCCGGAAACCCTTCAGGAATCCCAGAAGGACTAAATGGAACAAATAAAGCGAGATGTTGGCGGAAGTATTGCCACTGGAGGTCCCCGGACCTCCGTCGACAGTAGAAGAATTGGATCGCATGGTTGATACGGCCACAAGAGCATGCAATCTCTCATTTAAGGCCGCGTGCCCCCCGATAAAGCCTAGGGGTAGGCAGAAACCGACTTGGTGGACCACGGAGTTGGGAATCTATCGAAGGGCATGTAGGACAGCTTTTAATAAAGCTAAAAGCACAAGGGAGGTACGGGATTGGGACTCCTATAAGGAGGACCTAAGAAGGTACATAAAGAGTTGTGGACAGCTTCAAGTGTGGAATCATTGGAGCTCCTCATTGAGACCCATTTTCCCGGGAAGCTTTGATGACTCGATAGAGCCCGGAGCTCATCGAGTAACACCTTCAGTAGATATGGAGGGCATTGTAGACAGGGAGCGAATCCAGTGGGCGCTGAACGGTCTTAAGCCGTATAAATCGGCGGGCCCGGATCGGATTATATCAGCAGAGATCCAAAGGAACTCGGCAGTCATCCTCCCCTGGCTGGATTGTATCTTCAGGGGATGTCTGAAACTTGTCTATATTCCTAGGAAATGGACGGAGGTCAGAGTGGTCTTTATCCCGAAATCGGGAAAAAGCTCACATGCTTACCCAAAGGATCTGAGACCGGTAACTCTATCATCCTTTCTGCTGAAAACCTTGGAAAGGTTGGTAGATGTAGGTATTCGATCAAAAATTGAGCCCAGGAATTGGGCAGTGTCGCAACATGCTGGAATGGATTGCTGTTGGAACTGGAGAGGGAGGGGACAGGAGTTGTAGCGTATGCAGATGATTTAGCGATAGCTATCTCAGGCAAACATGTGGATACGATTAGGGATGTTATGCAAAATGCACTCCTGATCGTTACTAGATGGGCCAGCAAATGTGGATTAGGGATCAACCCTCCCAAGACAGAGCTGGTACTATTTACTAGGAAATATAAAATTCCGGTAGTTAGCCCTCCTACCGTGAACGGCATTAGACTGGCTTTTGCTGGTAGAGTGCGATTTTTGGGCATAATATTGGACAGTAAGCTCAGCTGGAAACCCAACATTATAGAAAGGGTGAAAAAGGCTAATGTAGCCATTTACTCATGTAGGAACGCCATAGGTAAGAGTTGGGGTTTGAAACCAGCGCTGGTGCACTGGATCTATACCGCAGTGGTAAGATCTGTGCTGATGTATGGGGTGGGCGTGTGGTGGCCAGCTCTGAATAAGTTAACATATGTAAGGATGATGGAAAAGGTACAAAGAACGGCCTGCATGCTTATAAGCGGGGCGCTCAGGTCAACTCCTACACGCGCTTTAGAGGTGATGTTCCACCTTATTCCAATCGAATTTTTTGGTAAACAAATTGCAGCCAATGTGGCCACGAGACTCTCGGCGGTCTCGCAGTGGAAGCGTCTTCAGACGGGACACTCGACGATAGTTAGATCGCAATGGGAAGAACTGGCGAATCTAGATTATAGTAAACCAACGTTGTGCTTCAATAAAGGTTTCGGGAACATCTGTTCCTCGAGAGAATCCTGGAGGAACGGATCAATACTGGAAAACGAGGCACGGTCTATGTGGACAGTCAGGCGGCGATCAAGTCACTAGAGGCGGTTTGTCTGAAGTCACGGGTGGCGTTGGATTGCTGATCATCTCTTAATGAGATGAGCGAGTATTTCAGCATCCAGATAATCTGGGTCCCTGGTCACTCGGACGTCTCGGGAAACTGCAGGGCAGACGAACTAGCTAGGTACGGTACGACTCTCCAGATGCAGCCGGAAAGGGCAGTTCTGGGAATACCTATAGCAGCGCTCAAATTGGCGCTCGGGAGAAAGGCAATTGCCTTGACAAATGAGAGGTGGACCAACACTCTCACGTGCAGAGTAGCAAAGCAGGTTTGGCCAAAACTGGACTTGAAGCGCTCCAAGGCACTCATATCCCCGGGGAAATGGGACTTAAGTTTGGTCGTAGGGATACTGACAGGACACTGCCTTTTTGGGGAACATGCGAGAAGGATGGGTCTACAGACGAATGACTTTTGTAGAAGTTGTATGGACGAAGAAGAGGAAGAGTCTTTAGATCACTTCCTATGCTCGTGTCCAGCTCTATCATACAGAAGGCATAAATACTTAGGTGTGTACGGGATGAACAGCCTTTCGGAACTCGCGAACTGTGGAGTGCGAGATATTTTACGCTACATAAGTAGCTCTTGATGGTGTTAACGAGGGTAAAGGGAAAATAGGATCCTGTGGTATCACAATGGGCTGCTATTGGCCTAAGTGTGCGGAAGCAGCCACTCTAACCTAACCTAACCTAACCTAGACTACACAAAATCCACTCTTTTTTTAAAGGTTGTATAGAGTGGTGACATCTTTGTCGCTAAATTTGCAATAAACTTTTCATAGTAATTTATCATCCCACGAAATGATCGCAACTGCTTAATATCGGTCGGTTGCGGTGCTTCCAAGACGGCTTCCTCGTTAGATGGTCCTCCTCCGATAATAATATCGTCAATAAGATTGATTACCCCTGGAATCCCGGTTGCTGGTTTGATTCCAAATGGCAACCGATTCATTACAAACATGCCTACGTGTGTGCTCCACGCAACCAACTTTCGGAATTTTTCCTCCAACTCGATCTGATTGTATGTACGAGCCAAATCCATCGTTGAAAATATCTTATTTCCCTGCAGCTTTGCTAACATTTCCGAGACTCGAGGTAACGGGTACTTTACCTCCTTTAAATACGGATTTTTATACGAAATTCTATCGTTTCCGTCCGCCTTCAAAATTGAAACTAGAGGTTCCCCAGTTCCCCACGCTGCCGTATCTACCCTCGTAATAATTCCTTATGTCTCCAAATCCTGCAACTGTCGATCCACAACATCTCTGAATGCGTATGGTACGGGGCGAGCATTCTTACATTTCGGCTCCGCTGTTTCGTCCATTTCTAGTTTTTTAACACCCGTTTCCTATTTTACCATCAAAAAGCTCGTTGTAATCTTGCACAATATGATCAACTATATTTAAACTGCTATCGACGACGTTTTTTATTGACAGAACTTTAATTTTAAATTCCTTAATGAAGTTCCGTTCTACAATCGGAATTGATGCGTCCTCAATTATCAAAAATCTCAATTCTCCACTATTTTCGGTGCAACCGCCCCCAAAACGTTTAACCCATCACCCCATAGCTTTTTACCCTTTATGTAATTATCTTTCCCAAATTATTAATTTTAATTAAAAACGGATTCGAGTTGTCCATTAAATCTGCACTGCATACCCGTTCACACTTATCCTCAATTGACAAAATTTTATGACTACCTACCAAATGGCACAGTCAGTCGTTAAAGCTTTGGCATTTGGTTCGGGGGGTGCCGGGTTCGAATCCCGATATGGGCCGGATACAAAAGGAAATTTTCATCAACAGATTATGATCTGTTGCGACCCATCTTCCATGTCCAGTACTATAGGCTGGCATGGAGCTATGTAATGCGCAGATGGTAACGTAAGTCGGACCTATAGCCGTCCGTCTGCGATTTGACATAACTGCGTGAGGTAGGCCCCAGAACAGATTGCAGGGTTTAAAAAAATAAAGAAAATAAATTTATGATTTTCTTTTTTAACATCCGTCAAACCTCTACTCACATTTGTGTGTCCCATAACCTCGCTCGATGCGTTAAAGAATCCTATTACCTTTTCCGAACTGATTTCGAATATAAACATTTTATTATCCTCCATGTTGGAATAAGAGAGTCACGGTCGGGTTCCTACTCATGGTGGATTTGAGGACAGTGGTACTCTTTGCCAATACCGACTCCTTTCCAGTCCAGGTTCTCAAGTGAACCAGCTTACTTGATCACTACGAAGGGCATGTCAGTTGTTAAAAACTTTATTTGTAGCTAAGCAAAGCGAGAGTGTTGCAAGTCGAAACATTTTATCCTGGACTGGGTAAGACTAGGTACGTCTTATCACTGAGTAAAGATCAACTAACGATTCTGTTAGTTCAGGAACTAACAATCAGTAGTTAATATTGATGAACCATTTTCACCGAATTTTATTGAAACGTGAAAATTGTAACTTAAACGAGTTTTTATTTATTTTTATTCAAATAGAAATGTTCTTTGTTGTTGTGACCACTAACTACTTATACCGATTCCATATTTTAATGCACATTACGACTTATCCTGTATGTCTATTGAGCTTCACAACAACTGCATCAATGAAAAACAATCTGACATGCCGAAGCACTTTAAGAAAATTATTAACACTAAAAAAGTTTATTTTATATTCGGCCAACCAGAATACCTAAAGAATTAACCAACAAATGGCACGCTATAAGACGTTGGTTCTGCATACGGTTGAGCAACCAAAATCACGAGTAGTTCGTTAGTAGTAACCAGCTGAGCTGATTCTCCTTCTCTGTTGCCTCCTCGCCACCACTCTATATCTTCAGCATGCTGAAGTTTGTGTGAAACGAACCATAACAATTGAGTACACTGGCCGAGTCTAAAACCACGGTTCACACTTCCAAAAACACTGTGCGTCAAACCTATCATAACTTTAAGTAAATTACACCAGAGAGTGCGTTCACTAATTTCAAAACTTCTACTTTTGCTTACAAGTTACTTTTAAAAATTAAAAACAACTTAGTTAAAATTTTCTGTGGCTTTTTAGTCACGCTTCCGTCATTTCGCCGCCTGTTCATCCGTTGCTACAAACTCCAAATTGAAAGTCCATCCTTATACCTCTGATTAAGTGATATCGCACGTCTATGTGCTTGGTCCTCTTCTAGAATTCCGGATTTTTGGTGAGCTGGATCGCGCTTTGATTATCCATACGGAAAATCGGCTGGTCCAAATCGGTTGATAAAATTTCGAACATTAATCGATACAGCCTTACCAGTTCCTTCATCGTATACGCCTCCGCCATGTATTTGAAATTTGTTGTGGGAAAAGCCTCTCATTAATAAAAACCCGGACGTCTACTGTCAAATCGTATCCCCATATATCCATCGTCCCTTTTATGTATTCCATAATGCGTTTTTCCGCATTTACACGCGCTGCTAATGTCTAATCGCGTTTCCACGGCCAAATGCATTAAGCTGTCGATCAGTTGAGTACCTTTTGTGCATAAGCCTTTGTTTCAGCAGCGAGACGTTTGTCCAATTTGTACAAGCTCTTGAATAGCTTCCACGCTCCTCCGCTGTCATCGCCCTATCCGGTCGGTTCACTCATATAATCGTTCTGCTACAAACCACCGTTCAGAAAAGCTGTCTTTATATCGAACTGCTGCAATCTCATACGTTTTGACGATGCCAGGTACCAGGATTGCACGAATCGCTGTAAACTTAACCAAAGTGCAAATGTCACTCAATGATATTCCTCTTATCCAGATCGCATATTGAAACGTTCGATTGGTTGCGCCGGCGTTGTCGCAGCATCGTACGTCTCTGATTCATTATCTGTAACGTTCGCGTTTTTATTGGCAATCTTATCAATGTCACTAATGTCCAATGCAGCTATTGATCCTTTCAGGAGAAAAATCACGTCACAAGCTCTCTCAATTTTGTTCGTCTCCGGGTTTCATACTCGATAAGATTTCGACTGATTATCATAATCATAACCGATGCATATGCGCTTGTTTGCCTTTGGATCCAGTTTTTGTCGTTTTTTCTTTGGAATGTACAAAAACACTTTTGGCCCGATATTCGCAAATGTTCGAGTTTCGATTTTTTACCATGCCATAATTCTTACATTGATTTCTCCGCCCAAAATTTGTACTTCATTTACGTCGCATGAGTCATTGTTCGCGCAGATTTCACAATTGTCAGTTTCTCCAAAATCATCCTGCTCCGGCGTATACGTTGACTAATGGTCAATGCACGTCGAAAATTGTGCACCTTGTGTTCGTCGAATTTTATCTTTGCTGCAGCCTCGCCCCCTCTTCTTTTATAAAATGTACGTAACGAAAATTTTAAAATTCTTACTTTAAAAGCAAAAAATATCTCGAACCGTCAATCGAATTGGCCAATTAGCATTAGTCCACAAACGTCCGCATTAATAATATTGCCATATTTCTTCCGCCATTGCCAAAAAGAATTAATTATCCAGTTGATTTAATGTCCTTTGAAGGTCAATTAATACCCCTCTTTTCATTCACCTTCATGGCGCACACCACCCATTCACCTACTCACCTCATCCAATTACAGTACACCACCTGCACATTGCAAGCTCCATTTGGACAGCCATAGGCCGTCCTCCCAGCCTCTGGTGGGAGGACCTCCGGCCCAAGTGCCGAAGCTTTAACCATTGCACCACTTGTCCGGTAGATGATGACTAGCTCCGATCTGGCCCATAATATGTGATGAATATTCTAGAGTCAAAGCCTACCACTAGAAGTAACTGTCGGTTTCCGCTGCACTTAAAATGAAAAAATTAAAACCACAAAAAGAAGCGAACGGGAAATATATGTCGGTGGTCCACAACTGAGCCGTTTATATTTTATTTTGTATTATAATTAAAAACCCGATTTACATGGACAGGCAGACAAACATTTCAAAGGCACTTGATTATCGAATATAATAATACGAGGAATAAATATATTAACGGAGGTTTCAAGACTCATTTAGGGGGTCTCCAGTGGGACCCGGGTACCTTTTAAAAAAAAATTTCTCAGCTCAAACGACTTTGATAAATATTGCTGAGGGGGTTTTTTCGAGTGCCAGTGATTCCGAGAAAATTCGTTTAGAAGGTCACCCGGTAGGGCCCTTGTCCCGTTTTTTAATTTTTTTTGACTCGCATGATTTTGGTACAAATTGGTGAAGGGGATTTTTTATTGCCAGGAATCTGTCGCGATTGGTCCATATTTCGAGAAAATTTCGTTCAGAGGGTCGTCCGGTGGGCCCAGGTCAAATTCTTTATTTTTTTAAAAACTGGTGAAGAAGGGTTTTCTAGTGACAGGAGTCGATTACGGAGAATGCTAATTTCGAGGAAATCCATCTCGCACGATTTTTATATAAAAATTGGTGGATTGTGATGGTGTCTGACTTCGGAAAAATGCGTTTGGTAGTCATCCGGAGAAGACAGAAGAAGTGATTAATTTTTTTCTGCTCTATCGTACGTTTATAATTTTGGGAAAATTCGTTAAATAGGTCCTTTGGTGTGGCCCGAGTTCCAATTTTAAAAAAAAACTGGCTTGAACAATTTTGATAAATATTGGTAAGTTGTTTTCGAGTGTCATGTTGCGTGATGTTGCATCATGTTGTGGGATGTTGCTTAAATTGCATCTTGTCGAGATATGTTTTGTGCCACTATGTTGCGTTATGTTGGATTGCGCCCTTTTAACATTTTCTTTGGCTTGAACGATGTTAATAAAATTTGGCGGAACAGGGTTTTCGAATGGAAGAAAATGTAATCGTTTAGGAGTTCTGATTTCTGAATAATAAATTTAGGAGTCCTTCGGATGGGTTGTATCAAATAGGTTGCATGATGTAGCACCATGTTGTGTGATGTTGCACTGCTTTAGGGGATGTTGGACGACTTTCCGTCATATTTATAAAAATGGGCGATAAGGAGTTTCGAGTGGTAAGAATCGATTGTGATGAGTTCTAAGTTCGAGAAAATTTGTTTATGGGATTCTGTATAGGATACGTGTCCCTATTTAGAAAGAAAATCGGTCGTACCGTTTATGATAAAAATTTTGTGAAATGATATATTCGAGTGTCAGGACGAAACGACTGAGAGGTGCTCTGGTTTAGCCATTATGTTGCGTTTTGCTCGAACTTCAAGATGGAACTCAGATTAACGATGAAAATTATTCTCTTTGTGTGTTAAACATAGAATAGGATTTCAAAATGAGTTCTGGATGTGATTTTGAAAAATCAGCTGGAACGAATATCTGTCTCAAACGAATAGAATGGAAGGCGATTGACGGAAACTAAGCTGTTGTTTAACCAAGTGTTTTACAAAGTAAAAGTAAATGTAGTATTCATGAAAATTTTGAACCTCGGGATTTTTGAAGAATTACCATTCGCTATACTGCCGAAGCCGATAAAATTATTTTCGAGGTTGTGTCTGTCTGTGTCTTGAATTTCTTACGGTTCGAGCTGCCACTTTTAGTAAACCCAATTAGCCCAATTTGTAGAAAAAGCTTACGTAAGAAGTTTCATCCTGATCATTCGATCCGTCTGAGCTGTAGCGGACCAACAACATTTATACTGCATGGCAGCAAATTTTGGAAAATAAGTTTAACTGATATTATTGAAAAATTAATTTAAAATCATTTAGTTCATCGTCGTTTTTCTTGTTAATGATAGACTTTGCAAAATTTTTGCAAGAAACAAAAAAGCTCGTATGATACTTTCACTTCCGGTGAACTGATTTCTACAAAAACTCACTGAGATCTAGCATTTTGTGGAAAAAGTTTAAGTATGAGGTTTCATCCCGATCAACTAATTCAGATGTAGGGCCGAAGAAACAGTCACTTATCTGACTAAATTTCAATTTATTTACTCATTTCCAATACCATCCGTAGATGACAGGCCTTTCAAAATCGTCTTTATGTTTACCAATAAAAGAACACAAACCACGTTGATTCAACCAACTAACAAACTTTATCTTTACTAACTAACAAACAACTGTTCTCATAACATAAAACCCAAAAAATATTATTTAATTAAACCGTGGAGACGTATCGTCTCAAACGTGCAAGAAGACCCAGCACAATACAATAAATTAGATTAGCATGTCTTACACAACAAGTTGATAGATTAATCTGGTTGTATCAAAAGAGATCTACCAAAATCAGTCAGACGCGTTTAATAAAAATGGTAAAAAATTCTGGCACGATCGAAGTTGGTATACATTACTTGCAAAAAATGTTTATTTTACTATTTGCCAGTAATTTTTTCTAATTGGATGTAAATTTGATAAATCAATAAAACTGAATTGACTTAAACTAAAAATTCCCAATCCCGCTCTTTCCGACTTATCATGGGTTTTGATTCAACGAAGTAATTCTTAATCGTTAACAAAACTAAGATTGTGTGATGAATATGTAATCCCGGATCTTATGGTATTTGTTTGATACCACCTAAACAGGTATACAACATTTTTACACAAAGAAGCTTGTTTGTAAGTTAAAGAGTTTTATGGTTGGAAGGTTGTACATTAGTAGAGAAGACATTCGTGTTTCGTTGTGTCTGTTAAATAATTAAAGTTTAATGTTTAAGTTCCAGTTCATGGAAAAAACTATGACGTAGATTTAGACCACTGCGTTGAATTCGCTTCTGTGTTATATAGACAATGAACACCTATTGCAATAAGACTTTTTTAACATCAATTCGTACATTACGCATGTTTGTCCAGTACGCAGCTGAAGTGAAATCAAATTTTACATATAAAAATTAAACAAGCGAAACCTAAAATGAAAATTTTACCGCTTAATTTTATTTTGCGGTACGCCATTTAGCTACTGAAATTGGTATTTTTCCTATTCGAATATAGATGTCTCTGTTTAACTCTACACATTTTTCACTGCATTTTTATCTTTATTTATCCATAGCTTTCCGTTCTCTGTCAGCATGTTCCTTTCCTTTTTGTTTTCCCAGCGCTTCCTTTTCCCTAGCTTTTTCTTGAATTTTAAACTACTATAAGCTACTATTATCCCAGATTAGTCTATCAAAAAAGAGTTCTGACAGAGTTCAACCAGTTGTGTTATGTGGAGGACTATTATACATCATTAAACATTCCCACAAATCTGTTTTCCAGTTCCTCCGTGAGTTCCCTGTTTTGACTTTTTACTTCACCATTCTGTTGTGGTAAGTACGAGATGGTAGTAAATAAAACAATTCTATTTTTTTGGCACTCATTTTTTAATTCTTTGCTTACGAATTGTCTGCCGTTATCAGCAGTAATTGTTGACGGGAAACCCAGTTTACAAAATATTTCTTTGAGAACATTTATTGTCTTAGTTGATGTTATGGAATCCATTATTTTAATTTCTTTATACCAACCGTAATGGTCAACTATTACAAAACGGTAATCTCTAATGGGCAGCGGACCCATTAATCAATTGCCGTGTCCATCCATGCCGCTGAATGAAATTACCTGCGTTTCATAGGATTAGGTGGCTTTTGTGCAGATACTACCGGGTGGCTGAGACCAAATGATAGTGACTTCACTCTGCTGTCATTTGTGTAGTTGTCATTTTCGCGCGTCAATATCTTCATAAAAAAAATCGTAATGGAATTCAAACGTAATAGTGTAATTGCACTGTATTTGGGTGGAAATTCACAAACAGCAATAGTTCGTCAGCTCCAGCATTTGAATGTGAATAAAATGTTTGTGTATCGAACCATAACTCGATACAACGAAACTGGTAGCATCGCTAAACGCAACAGAGGCGGTCCTAAAAACACAGCAACATCAAAAGAAATGATACGAAATGTGAAGAAACGAATCCAACGAAATCCTCGTCAAAGTGCCAATCAATTAGCCGCACGTCTACAGGTTTCACGATACAGCATTCAAACCATATTGAAAAATGAACTACACTTGAAGCCCTACAAGATACAAAAAGTACAAGATCTTACGGAGGCACAAAAAAAGTTAGGCTTGAAAGAACACGAGCATTGAAGGCCTTGGCCGAACGTGATGAGATTCCAAAAATTGTCTTTTCTGATGAGAAAATTTTTACCATTCAACAGTATGTGAATAAACAAAATGATCGTGTTTGGTTAGAGCACAAGTCCAACGATAATTTGGACACAAGAGTTGCCATGCGCAAGCAATCACCAGCTTATGTTATGGTTTGGGCTGCAGTGACTGCAGATGGACGCACTCCTCTGGTTTTCATCGAACATGGAGTCAAGGTTATCCAAGAGGTGTACCGCCAAAAGATCCTAAACGATGCTTTGCTACCTTGGGCACGTAAACACTTTGGTACGAACCGTTGGACATTCCAACAGGACTCGGCACCGTCACACAAAGCTCGAGAGACACAGCAATTTTTACAAAATTGCATTCCGCGGCTGATTTCGTCGAAAGAATGGCCACCATATTCACCAGACTTGAATCCCATGGATTTCTCCATATGGTCCATTTTGGAGAGTAAGGTGTCCACTAAAAAATACGAAAGTGTTGATGCATTGAAGTCAGCTCTTGTTCGACAATGGAATAAAATTCCGCTAGCTCACGTTCGGTCAGCATGCAATGCTTTCTATGGAAGATTGAATCAAATAATCAGAGCCAAAGTGGGTCATATCGAGCAGTAACATGTTTTTCATAAAATTTAATATGTTTTCAACATATTCCACGAAATTTCAATCAAAAATAATCAAAATTAAAAAAATTACAGCGTTTTCATTTGGTAACACTTGGTCTCAGCCACCCTGTAAAGTGCATCCCATGCACGATTTACAGTTTTTTCTGCACCTAAATCCATTTTAGGTCACCAAACCTTGATGCGTAATCGTCTCTTCATGTCCACTCGAATATTTTATAATTAATTATGGATTTGTCCCAATTATTCCTGTATAGTCCTCCTTTCACCTTGTGAATTTCGTCATCGACTTTAGAAACTTTCTCTATATCTTTTATTAATATTGCTGTTGGTCTTAAATATCCAATAATAGTTTGGATTATCTCCTCGCTACCAAATGGGTCGGCTAAATTACGAAATATGCAAAGCCTGGACAGCGGGTCTGCAATATTCGATTTCGGATTCTTGGAGTCGAAGAACCTAACGCTCAATATGACGATTATGATCGATCGGTTACGAGCTCAAATTCTTTACCATAGGGATATATATTGAAATGTTCAACTGCTCAGATTAGCGCTAAAGCCTCTCTATCTGCCTGACAATACCGTTTAACGTAGTCGGATAAACTCTTATTACCATATGCAATAATCCGAGGGCCTTTCCTATCAAATTGTATTACTACAGGCGCGGTATTATTTTGTTCTATCATTAGTATTGTAATATCCTAACGATTCGTGCTTCGCCTGCAAATTATTTAGATTGTTAAATGCCGTTTGCTGGTTTCCTTTCCAATGTTTTCCCAATTTCAACCGCAACGTTTCTCATGTTGCCAAATTAGGTATCCATTTTCCAACAAAATTGATTAAACCCAAAAACCTTTGGACTTCATCCACAGTCCTGGGTCCTCGAAAGGATTTGATGAATTTCACATATCCTTCCAGTGGAGTTATACCATTAACAGACAATTTGTATCCTAAGAATTTTATTGTCTTAGTTTTAAATACACATTTCCCTTTGTTTAACAATACGTTGTTTTTCTTCAGTACTTTTAAAGTTGCCGCTAAATTCTTATCATGCTCATTTACTGTTTCCCCAAAAAGCATAATATCATCAACAACATTAATGACCCAGGACATTGCAAGAACATTCTTTCCATTATCTCCTTAAATATCTCGGGTGTACAAGAGATTCTCCATAGTCGTTAGCGGATGATTTTCTATTTTCGTAAACCTTTCAATGTTTTGTGAATTTTTTCCTCTAACGGGATTGGTATCTCTCGGTATGGCTGTGCAACTGGCGTAATCGTTTTGTTAATAGGAATCACTTCGAGAATAGTTTTGAACTTAGGAAATGGAGTTTTAATGGCGTATTTCTATTTTTAAAATTCCTAATTTAGTGGCTGTAGATTTTCCCAACCAATTCCTTCCTCCACCTTTAACAGCGTAAACCGTAGCGAGTTGTCTGTTGTATCCAGCAGTAATATGAGCATCAAAGAAAAAATTGAAATCATCAAAAATATTGCAGGTTCCTAGGCTACAAGAAATCGAACTATCGTTATCAATGTGGAATACATACTCCGCATTTTCATTATTAAATGTCCTAATATTTCAGTTCAGCAAGCTTGCTCCATTCACATTCCCTTCATTTAAAATAACAGGTCCTTCATAACATCTCCCATGTCAAAGAATGATTTCTGTTGTTCAGGTCGCTCCGGCTCCAATATTGTTTACCTCTTTTACGCAAAACTGGATCTTCTGACGTCGGTCATGATTGTCGTGGTCTTCGCCCTCCTGTTTCAGCATTCTCTTCCATGACGCTCTGCAGTTTCGAAAGCATTTCGTTCTTATTGCCTTCGGTTGAAAGCCCGAGGCTCTGCAGTTTTACGCTCAACTGTTGCCACCAAATGTTACGAATTTCTGGCGTTCGATATTGATCCGTACTGGATTTTGCAAATAAAACGCTCAGCGTTTTATTACAAACTTTTTTCCCAACACCTCGAAATTCTTCAGTAATTCACGAATTTCGCTCTTTATTACTACTGTTCACTAATTCCTTTTACTGTCGCACTGTATATTTTTTAATTTTTAACTTGCACTGCACTGGTTAAAAGTTACAAATGTATTTGCGTCCCAAAATGCTCGCGCTTATATACTTTATACCTCTCTATTACTGTTCGAGATTATTCTTTTTATTGCATCTGTAGCTTGCTTGTAGTGGTATTCGTCATCATTTCTCCTGTTAGCAAAACCGACGGTTTATTCATAAACAGTGCGTTGTAGAACCTTACAGAAGTAAGTGGAGAAACATTTTGTGCTACCTCAGATTTGTTTGTATCAAAATGTATCAACATGCTTCAATAATTTCCACATATTGCTCAAAACTTTACCTCGGCCAATGTTTATTAAGCATAATTCATTATAACGGGCAAAAATTCAACTGGTACTCACTAAACTGCGTCTTTAATCCTCTAATATTATGAACTATTTAACGAGCGGTATGATTTTAGCCGAGAAACAATTTTTATCAAAATTATGATTCAAGATATTTCCGGTATATCACAATTTATTCATCAAGTCAGCGCTGCCTCCGATTTGTCGACACTCAACTAAAGCTTCCATATTTTCCGCATAAGGCGCAATTGTTTACTTGATAATCGGAATATTGGAATCCAACTACGTATTTAACGTTATCTGGTCATGTCTTTGAGTTTTCGTGAAATGTCATTGATAATGAACGAAAACAAGACTTGTCGTGTTTGTGGAAGGTAAAATTAAATCTGAACCGTGTTGTGTTAAAAATTATTATTTGTTTTTGTGAAATTAATTTTCAATGTTGTGTTTAGTAGTTTTATAGAATTGTGTGGTTAAATTTTGTGCGTTTTAGAAAAATAAAAACTTTACTTGAAGTGTAATTTAGTGGAAAATGTTACAGATTTGCAAGTCATCCAAGGTTAGTGAAACGTTTTATATAAAAAATGCATTTTGTTCTGATTTTCTCATAAAATGGTTGTGGTAGTCCAGAGAAATTGAAATCCTAAGCATTAAGATGATCTACTTTAATCAAAATCTGCTTGATATCTTTAAATTACAGTTGGTCAGAGATGTGTTATTTTGCAAGACTTCGTGTGAGCTTTACCGGAATAAAATTTTTAGTCTCGACATTTGCTTAATTGATTGAGCTGCCTCCTTCCCGATATATTGTGTGCGCATGTAGTATTTTACATCCGGCATCCTCGAAAATTGGTATGTCTCATGTTGCCTTTTTCCTACAGATATTCAACCTCCGGTTATATAGGTAAATGTTCTAAAATGAAACTTAGTCATTGTCTTCGACCAGCCTCATACAGTTTTTTCACTACTGTAATGTTTTCCAAAACTCAGGTTTGGGAACGATGACAAGCGCAATAGCTTAGTCAGTTTATTTTCAATTCAGACTTACAGTTTCTTAGGATCCCCGAACCATTACATCTACAAATACGTTGTCCCCAGCTATTCAAATTAAACTTCTTTTCATGCTGCTTTACCAAACACATCGTACAAATAAAATGCTGGCATTAAGTTCAGTTCCCGAATAAGATACTTCGTTTGTAAATGCTTTTTTCACTCGGTATAAGATCTCACAAATATGCTCTACCGGTCGCAAAGAAAGAACACTTCTGTTGAATTGTTTCGAATAGGTGTACTTGCGACGGATATTGGATGATGATGCATCGGTGGGCGAACCTTAGTGCATTATATGCACTTGATTAATAAAAGTCGCTGGTTACTCGTACTATATGTAATAATCGAGATTATATTCATGTGTCAACGTCTAAACAAATATTAGTTATTGCTTCAGCATTTTGGTCTCTAGTTAATCAATTACGCCGCATATCCGCTTAAGCACCGGATTAGTTCTATTCGAAATGACCAATTGCTCTGTTAGCCGCGTGATTCTTCCAAGCAAATCGGATATTTTTGCAGTAGCAACCGAGTTCCATCCCAATCGGTTGAGTTATGGCTTAATTCCATCCAATTTAATCATTTCCCAGAATCACATCCGAATTTTTTATTGGAATTACATGTTTTTAGTATGCTAAGCATGCCCAAAAATTTTGGAATCTCATTTCTCTCGCAAAAGTAAGTTCTATACCAATTGATTGAGAAATGAACTTGGAATGAAATAGAACTTGGTTCTATTTCCCAACATGATGTTGCAACACGACGCGACCAAACCGAAAATCCTCTTAACGATTTTCCTTACTATTCCCTTTCTATCTGACCCCCGGCAATTTTGTTTTTTATTTTTTTTTTTTCGTAGAACACGTATTTCTCGAGATGTTTTACTTAAATCAAGTTAAGATAATCACCCGGTAAATTAGATCGATACAATACTGAAAAAACATTCAGTCATGTAATCCTTGTCAGCGCTTCTTTCTTTTCTTGTTCTGAACTGGTAGGTCGCACCGCTACTTCCGTTAACGCTCCGACCTTCGCTACTTGTTTATCGTAGCACACTTGTTGGCCTGGTTCGTGATGAACAGTATAGTTCCTGTTCTCCGCTGTCATGTCGCGGCTATTATTCGATATTTCTTGCGATTCTTATTAAGATCTCACCCAAATTCATGGCGTACTGTGCCCGATGGAAGACCTGACCTAGTATTTCTTCTTCCTTTTCACACTATATCGTATTACTCCGGCTGCTCGAGTATTTGGAATGCATGTATCTCATTGAATGCATTCTCTAATTGTTTATTTCTCTCGCAATAAACTTCCAGGTGCTTATTCATTGCTTACAATTTATTTTCGCCTGTCCTGAAGCCTTTGTTTGCATTCTCGTACTCGTTAATGAGCTCAGCCCCGTTGCGGTATGGCATGTATTACATTTAGTAGGATAATATTGTAATAATTCTTGAGATCAGATGTGTGCAGAAGTATGCTATCCTTACCACTGCTGGATTTTCTCGAACTAACATCTTTAAGTTATCCAACAGATTAAACAATTCTTTGCGGCCGCGCACTAGGTTCGTAGGCGTCTTCATTTGCCTGCACCACGCTTGTAAGCGTCTTCATCTGCCATCTGGAAGAGACTTCTCCATATATTATTATCTTCCCGCTGAATCTGGCGTATTGTTTGTGCCATGCTGGCACCAAGTTGTTTAGCTCTGACTTTGACAAGGACACCCAAGTCCATAAGTGGAAAATATTGACCCATCTTTCTTCTTTTCGGCGCTTCCGTATTCATTTTCTACCACCATTTCTTATGGAGTCGTCCGTTGATGGGCTGTTATCCGAGTGTTCGCATTCAGTTGCCTTGGGAAGCTGAATCTGTATACACTTGTGGGTGGTGAACTTGGCATATATTGACGAGCTCACGGATGCCCGAGCCCTTTCCAGGCATTCCGCACATACTCTATATATCTACTGAATGCCTTCATCTTTGTCCAATGATAGATGATTCTCAATTTGCACCACCTCTTTCACTCGGCTTCCAAACAGTGATTATTCATGATCACATCATTATAACGTCAACTCTAATTATGAAGTGTCGGCTTACGATGGCCGAATATTTCTCTAACAGTTGTGGCGTGTATGCCAAGTTCATTTGGGTCTTCATGAAGTTTTCCATAGGCTATTAGAAGCGCTCTTCTCATGTGCAAAGATGTTCGTTGTAGATGAGGGTCGTGAAGTAGATTAGTAGCCCCAGGCATCTGATTTGTGCAATCTGTTCGTTGAGTGCCTCAAACATTCAATTTTGGTCCTCGATCTTTTTTCACATGCTGCGATTGTTGTCTTTATCTTAAAATACCCGCACAGTGACAATGTGTAGAATAGGTATTCGTTGTTCATTCCATATTGGAAGTAATTGAGTGGTTGTGTTCCTTACGGGTCGATCTTCCTTCAATCCGTTGACTCCGTGGACGGCAATGATTTGCCGTGTCTCAATTTGCACTAGTGGCAGCTGTTCTCGAGGAACGATAATATATTTTGGGTGTACGTCTATGTAGTCGAGGGTGCATTGTGTGTTCTGTAATTATGTTCAACGCCTACAGATTCGATGTCACACACCAGAAGCACCTTTAGGTCCACAGGAGTGTGAGTCTTTGTAGTAATATTTGTCAAAGTAGTGCATCACTACTAAAGATTTTCCTGATGCTATCAACACTCCTGCATTATGCTCTTGAAATCGCCGAGTCAAGGCGTCTCCAGGGTTCTTGTGGGCTTACGGTTCACTGCGTTCTGGATGCTTCAGTATAGTGAGGGTCATTATTTATTCAATTTGAAACGACTCGTCCTACATAATGAAGTGGGGTGATCTAAATTCTTCCAAGAGAAGTCTAAGTTTAACCGTCTGATCACATCCAGCACCCTACATGGCAAGTTCATATCCAGTGAGTTCGCCGTCCATTTGCGTGTTAGTAAATTGGCAGCACTGACTGTGTTTGCTAGCACCATTGCGCAACACTGAATACTAGCGTAACTCCCATCTGAATACCTCTTCATTCCATTGCTTCCACGAGGCTCGTTTGGTTCGGGGGTTTCTTCTTTCGAGATGTATGTTTTGATCTTCCAAACCTTTTTGTTTAGTGCCACTACTCTATAGTTGTTGATGTACCCACATTTAATTATAGCTTGAATATTCGCAAACTCTGTTATGTCAATCACATTATTTGGCGGTGTTGCTTTTGTCATCATTGCAACTTTGCGTTGTTTTTGTTTGCTGGTGTTGTTGAGGCCCATTCATTAGTTTGGTATTTTCATCTATAAGGTGAATTCTGCTTTTCGTTGTTTCTAAATTTTTCTTCCGTTTATGTATCGAATCAGTTTCTCTTGCAAGTTCCTCATCATCTGAAAGAAACTCAACGTTAATACAGGCGATTGTGCTCTTTTTATTATAGGAACAGTTTACCAAACTTCTATCGGTCTGATCTTCTTCAGCCCCTCATTTGTTTTCTTTAACTTAGCGGCTTTATTACTAACTTGTAATACCGTTTTGTCTATTGCACTAAGTCTTCTGCGTAGTTCAGCATTTTCGTTTTCCTGCTGAGTTGCGGGGTGTGTGTGTTTAAAAGGTGATCTGGTTGGCTCACCCCTAAATCCAATAAGCCGGCCTTGTTAAAGGGTCGATTAGTCAACTGAGCAGTTAGGATACCATCTGGAATAAAAATTTCGTTTGGTTGTGAAATCATTTGTTTAGGGGCTGGTTACTGAAGCAGCTAAGAACCTAACTAGTGAAATTGGTAGTGGGTCAGTGGAGAGAAATTCATTTGTTAAGTTCTCGGTGTTCGGTTATCCCACCGTTTCTCGGTTGCCATACTCGCGTTGGTTGATCAGCAGGGAGCAGCTCCACGTGTAGGTTAGGTTGACATTTGATAGACATATACCTTCTAGAACCCCCATTACTCCCTTGTTCCAAATTATAATAAGAAAATGTACCTGCTATGCAATTTTATAAATATTCAATTCAGCTTGAGTATTTGTCAATTAGTTTTTAGTGAATCAGTATGCTAAAATTGAAACAGAGCGTTTGATATTTATTTGAACCCATCAAAAGCAGTTACAATTGGAAACCTATATTGACTTAAAGGACGCTATGCAGCAGGACTTAGATCCACAAAGCTTAGGCAGAATGAGTATTCTTCCCTCTAAGGATTACAGAACATCCGCGATTTACTTATTACCATCACCAATCCTAAGTGGCCTGAAAACTTGCGAGCTTATTGAAAGTCGGAAAAAGCGCACAACAGGCATGGCTTGATCTTTCGTGTGTTCCATGAAGTGCCTCATGCGAGAAAGTATTTGAGGCAGTCTGCTGCTACATGAATTCAATCGAATGGCAAAAATGTAGTCCCATGCACCTATCCTTAATACTCCTGGTGGGACTTCAAAAAATTTCTTACTACAGTAATCTTGGCAGAGGTGAGAAGACAAGGAAAAATACTTCCACACATACTTCCTGTTAGCAAGGCAGCACACACAATGTTCAACAGTTTTACGCAAAAATGACAAGGCAAAGCATTTTCTAGATTGCTGTCAATTGTATGGGATGAATGTACGATGGCCAACAGAAAAGCCGTAGAAGCTGTAGACCGCACCATGCAAGACAATCGCAGTAATAACCAGGTTATGGGTAAGGTTACAATTTTCTTTTGTGGTGATTTCATGACAAACACTACCTGTAGCGACTAATGGTACTAAAGATGTCGAAGGAACTTTACGGGAAGAGAATAACCAGGTAAAACTACCAAAAACGGTTGGCAAGTTTAGTGCTACTAGAGAGGAATTCATTCGTTCAGTGTATGAAGACGTTGCGCAAATATTGCATCAACGCAATTCTTGGATATGTGAACGAGTAATTATTCGGTAGAATTCGGTCTAAATTCCCTCACTGTAAACGGGTTTTCTGAACATCTAATCGCGCTTAAAGTCGGTGTATCGATTATGAAAATTATTCAACGAGATATAGTGGGATTTATACCTCGCATACCACTTGTTCCCAATAAGTTTCCTTTTGAATTTAAAAGACTACGGTTTGCTTCGCTATGACAATTAACCATTTGCACGGGAGACGCTAAAGATCTCTGGTGTCGATCTAAGGACTAGCTGGTTCTCCCACGGAACGAAAACCACAAAACGTTGTTCACAAAGAAATATTGGCAGGATATAAATGGCAGTAAGCCATTCGCGCTGGAATTATCTCTGGATGATCCGCATAACATCTATCCTTAACGAAACCCCATAGAAAAAAGTCCAACGGCGGAAAATCGCCGCTTTGCGAAGGCCAATTGACATCTCCAAAATGGCAGTTTGTTCGGTTGTCATTTAGCGCGCAAGAGATCGATTGTCGGTTGGTTTGTATGGCATATGGGGCCGTTTTGTTTGAAAGGAAACGTTGTTTGCATTCATAGCGTCGATTGGAGGTCATCAACAATTGATCATCTCTGTAATGGCTCTGTAACGGTTGTCATTGACCGTAACGGTGTTTCCAGCAACGTTTTCGAAGATAAATGGGCCAAATTTGTCATCACTCCAAAATCCCCGCCAAACAGTCACTTTTGGTGAATGCATTAGCTTCTCTACAATTACGTGTGGCTGTTCCGTACCCCAAATCCGGCAGTGAACTGATATCGAAGCGGATGGTAATTTGCTTTCACCTGCTGTGCAGTGTTCTTCTCAGGCTCGTTCGACTAACGGCTAGTTGCTGCGATCCTCTTCTGTTATCCAATAGGAAGCCTTTCTCATGAACTTTCTTCACCTATTTCACTACAGCTTCCACGGTTTCGGCTACACAACACTCACTTTGAAAATAAGATTTCCATATTTCGGAACGCTCCTCAAGTAAAAACATGATTGTTTCGTTACGCGGAATATCGAAGTGGCAACAACTCTCTGGGGTCCGTGAGTCCCGCTTCTCCACAGACCTCGTTGAATGTTTTCCGAACATTAAGGTCTATTTGCGAAAACAGTATCTTTCATCTTTTCGTCTCATCACAATTGTAACAGCCAAGTTCTCTTCGTGGGAATTGGAATCGGGGCTGACCCACTCCCGCTGTGTTTATCTCATTTGGGCTGTGTTTATCTCATTCGGATGATAAGTGTTGTTACACTTGGTTCATAATTTATTTACTTACAATCAAATTTCAGAACTTCTCTAAACACCATTTTTAAATCCCCACCCCGTTCTGTATACATGATTTGACAATAGTTGGTTGGGATATGGCCGAGTTCCATTCAGAATGGTCGAATTGTATAGAACTTCATCAAAAAGAAATGTTAAAATTCCATTACAAGTTGACCTTAGTTTATGGAATCCTAGCCCTAGCTCTACAAACTAAATTGGAGAACTATCGGTTGGGAAACGGCCTGGTTCCATTAATTATGGCCGAATCCCAAAATTTCGTCCAAATTCAGCTACGCACACCGAATTTGACCATTATTTGTTGAGAGATGGCCTCGTTCCAGTGAGCATTATGTTAGAGTGCCAATCCAATTCTTTGCCATCGTAAATTCCAGTTTGAGGTGATTGGTTGAGGAATGGTAAGTTACATTGAACATGGCATAAATATTTCCTTTGGAGTATAATTATACTTCACATATTCTTTGATGACCAAATTAGTAAGACATTTTTTTGCGAAATTAACTAAATTTATTTGAAATATCCAATCCGGTAGTTAATCTGGCATTGAATAACATTAATAGTTTCCCAGGAATCATTGCCTTTGGAATGTCTCACTTACATTTTGCCACTTTTTAAAAGATTTAACTTTTTTTTTTTTGCTATTTCGTGGGTTGACCCAATTCAAGGGTTAAATACTAAAGGCTTTTAGAGTAATTTTTAATATAATTCAAATAAGCTGGAAAGGGAAGCAGGAAATATTAATTTAGAATTACGAGTACATTTCAGGAAATCTACGAATGCTTGTGAAATAATAATATTTCATTGAAATATTAATTGCTGATCGTGTAGACTAGAATTGTGTAGAACTATCGACTTTTACTAGGTGTCTGTAACCGGGCCGATTCAATCAATCAATTTTGTTTAGGAAGCCGGAAATTATTAACTTAGTATTAAATTTCAAGAAATTTTCACATGCACGTGAAATAATAATATTTTTTTCCCAGGCTACTGATTTAGAGAAGTGAGAAACCTAAACTTGTATCCTTCCTCTAGTAGATTAGAAGTATATTAGAATTGTGCCTAAAAAATACCTTTCCTATACTTCCTATTGTTATGTGTAAACAGGCTGCAGGAATAGGCCCGGCGTTATCCGGGACACTCGTCCAGTACTTGGTTCTAGAGTCCAATCAATCAATCAATTTGCGGAAAATCACGTTAGAGTATTTTTCAGGCCTATTTCTCTATTTACAATTGATCATATTCAATCAGAAAACATTGTGGGGTGCAAAACTTTAATTTTTCTCATTAGACTCGCAAAAACATGAAACAGCCCAACAAGTATCTTTCATTAAATTATGGTACATTGATATAGTTGCTAGAGATATGCAGTGTGATTGAACAAATATGGCATTGACGTTACCATTAAATCCAACCACGTTAAATAATCTTTGATATTCCAGTGAATTGACGTAGTCAAAATTCGGGAGAAAAACAATTTTATAGTATTGTGATGATTTTGCTTAAACAATTTACTGCATTAACTACAAAAAAAAACACAACCAACGAAAAAAAATTGTTAGATTTAAAATAGAACTCTAATTGTCTGCGTCTATTTACCCAAGCAATTATACGATTATTAGCTAATTCGAAATAACGACAAAAAAAAAATCTAAAAATTATTTCGATTATGTGTTTCAGTGATTTAGCAGAAAATCAACTTTGATTTTATTGACACAAGGCATCGCTACCGATTTAGTTACTTAGCTCATCATCATTATCACATTTTAATAATATTTACCGGTCGGGATTGTGAATGGTTGGCGATCAAGATTTGTTTTATATGCATTGTCATCAAAGGTCACGTGTGCGCTAACGTGGACATAATAAGCGTGCTATATGAAATTTACGATGCTTATGTACTTTGAAGTACATTTGTCTGTGTTAGATATGAGAACATTTTCTCACACATTACACACATTTTGAAAAAAGGCGTTACAATTGGTTAAAATTGAAATCGATTTTTCGTAATTGACACCAAGATCACAATCGTTCATCAAATATCAACACTGGGAAATTTGTTATGTACGGTCGATTACAGCACGTAAATTTACCAATGCATTACATAAGATGAGATGACAACAGAGATCAGGTTCCCCCGAAAACCAATACTTAATATCTATTACCAACATTTTATAACTTTAATTTAAATAGTCTAATCTGACAACAACACAACTATTTATGATCAAATCGCGCAGAAGTTGAAGACGCACAGAAATACAAATTTCTCACAGTTTCAAATATGTAAGCGTCTATAGTGCGGTAATTAAGTGAATGTTGTTAAGGGTTATTCAAATTTCTTAGTTTTAGGTTCAAACGATTTGTTTAAAGCGAAACATAAATTAACATAAATCAGTTAGTTATCGCGCGATTAATCACACGAGTGCGTATATTTATACAGACGCACACGCAGGTAATCTGATCGAATAAAAATATATCCAACGTTAATTTGAGACACTCAAACTACTATTTCTTTTATTTACCCGTACTGATCAACTTTCACGAACACATAATAGAGCGTCATATTCATGCATCTCAAATAATAGAGGGCTACCGGAAAAGGTAGCTGCCAGACAAAACAGTATTGGGCATGATAATAAAGTTTGTCTGAATACAATTCATCTAGTAATTTTTCTTTTTTAATTTAGTCACACTTACGAATGAGAACAGGCCCATTGGCCATCTCCATTTGTAGGTTATTTACTGAAGTAGTATTTGCACAGGTGCCTCTAATCCATCAATTGGTTTCGTTCTCTGAAATCGCGTTACTGCATGTGAAGTGTCGAACATACCACGTGTCGATAAATACGTTGTCCATGAATTACTGCAATTTTTTTTATTTCTTCTTGAACTGTCTGGATATTTAGGTCCCTATGCAGGTCATCATTCCTAATGTACCACGTAGCACTTTGTTCTGAAAAGTTTGTATTATTTTGGTGTTGGTTTTCTTTGTACAGCCCCAGAGTAGAATTTCGTGATTCCGTAATTCCGTAATTCCGAGTTTCCGTTTTTGACTTGCTCTTTCCATTTGAGTCTGGTATCTAAGGTCATGCCTAGATATTTAGCCTTGTTTCCATACGGAATGTGCTGACCGTTAATGATTACAGGTTCGTAGCTGACTTTTAGATTAGCAAAATTCACATGCGTGGATTTCGATTCTTGATTATTGAAGTTTCGTTGTCGATTCCTCGATAATGTCACCTACTGAGAGAACTGCAGTATCATCAGCAAATGTTTCAACGGTAACATCGTTTAATTTTTTTTTACCTTTATTAATTACAACTGAGACTGTGCTCATCTAGCAATTTATCTTTCAAATTTACAAATTTTACATTTCTTAAATAATTCTGATTTGTTGGGGTGAAACCCAATGGTTAGTCCCAAAATTAATTAAACCTATTTAAAATATAATTTTAATTTGGTATGTTTACTAGGTCAAGTGGCCTCGTTCTTTGAAGTCTTCTTTCAACGACAGGGTTATCTATCATATGACGAATAAAGGAGTTTCCATGTTCCCGGAGTCTTATTTCGTGGTTGGCGGCATGCTTTTTTATTTCATCTTTGATGTATTCCATCTGTAAGTCCCTGTGAAGGTCTTCATTTCTTGTCTACCACGGAGCATTTACGATGCTACGGAGAACCTTATTTTGAAACGTCTGTATCATTTTGGCGTTTGTTTACTTAGTACATCTCCAAAGTTGAATACCGTAGATCCATATCGGCCTCAGTATTTGCCGATATAGCAGCAGCTTGTTGTATATTGTAAGCTCAGAGCCTCTACCTATGAGCCAATACATTTTTCTGAACTTAATATTAAGTTCTTCTTTTTTCTTTTTGACGTGCTCTCTCCACTTGAGCTTGGCATCGAGAGTCATGTCCAGATATTTAGTTTTGTTTGCATATGGCACTTTGATATGTAAAGTTAATATGCGTGGATTTCGTCTCATTAAGCTTGATTCTCCAGCGCTTAGTCCAGTTACAAACCTCATTGGTAATCTTCTGGAGTTTGCTCGTTGCAAACGAGCTGTGTCATCTGCAAAGGTGGCTATGGTTCCTTCACCTGTTGTTGGAATATCCCTTGTTTATAATAAATACAGGATTGGTCCTAAGACACTCCCCTGTGGGACACTGGCAGAGATTTTCTTTAGTCCGGAGTATTCATCCTCATATTTCACACGAAAATGTCTATTGGATAAATAAGATCTTAGTATGGCATAGAATTACCTCGGCAGATCTCTATGCAGCTTGAATTCCAGTCCACTATGCAAAACTTTATCGAATGTTTTGGCGACGTCCAGAAATATGCTGGAGCATACTTTTTTGCGTTCGAACGTTCTTTCAATAACGTTGGTGATTCTATGCACCTGTGTTTTCAATTGTGGAGTGCTTTTCCCTGAATTCAAATTGATGTGGAGGAATTAGTTGTCGGTCCTCAATTATTGGTTTAAGTCTTTTTAGAAATAATTTTTCAAAGGGTTTTGACATAATTGGCAGCAATGAAATTGGCGCGTATGATTTTTTATCGTTATATGGTTTATCAGGTTTTGCTATCATGATTACTTCTGCTACTTTCCATTGCCACGGAACACATTTTAACCGAAAGCTTGCATTGATTATGTGTAATAGCTTAGGAATTCTTTTATCTGGGAGAGCCTTAATTATTTGGCAAGTAATCAAGTCATATCCAGGGGCTTTTTTAACGTTCATGGTGCTTTTTACTTCTTCTTTAATTCTTTGAGAGTTACTGGGCATATATCAAAATCATCTAGCTTTTGGATTGACATTATATTTTCATTGGCCGTTTGCCATGGTAGTGGTTGGAAGGTATCCTTGTGATACTCCGCAAACAGATCAGCCTTCTCTTTAGGACCTCTTGCCCAGGTTCCATCCTCCTTTTTAAGTGGAGACACTTGCATTTTGGGTCATTTGAGTCCCTTCGTCGACTTCCACAGAGAATAATCAGAATTTTTTTCATCGGTTAGGCTAACTAGATATCTGTTGAGTGATGCATTTTTAACTTCTTTATAAGAAGAGATTTGAGGCTGTTACCTAAATTGTTAAGAATTGTTTTGTTCTCCGGTGTTGTAGTTATTTGCCAGGTTTTACGTGCCCGTCGTTTTTGCCTTACCAACTCTCTAACTTCCATTGGGTAGGATATGTAAAGCTTCTTCGTATTTTGTATAATGGGGGTACTTGCCAAAGCAGCATTGTGAATTGCTTCTTTGAGTTGTTCTAATTCATCTTCCAACTGGTGGGGATTTCTTATCGGCACCTGAAGATAGATTTCTTCCTCCAATACCTCACGAAAGAGATCTCAGTTTGTTTTTGAATTTGTTAATCTGTGAGCACTCTCCCTTTGAATTACCATTTCACTGACTATCATGATAACCGGGGAATGTTCCGATACTAGAGAATTACTGTCTTCAATGTGAATGTAGTTCTGGAATATACCTCTTGCTACATAAAAGTCTATTAGGTCAGGTATCTTCGTTCCGCCACTGGGCCAGTATGTTGGGGAACCACCAGAGTAAAATTCAGATTTTGATGTCTGGCTTGCTTGAAGCAATTCTTTACCTTTTGACGTCGTAAGTCTAGATCCCCAATAGGTGTTTTTCGCATTAAAGTCACCTCCAATAATAAAATCACGTTCAAGCGATTTAAATAGTTTAAGGTAGTCCTCAATTTTCAAGTTATGCCGGATAGGACAATATATTGCAGAGACTGTAAGCTGTCTATGTTTAATTTGTATCCTTACAGTAGTGACTTGCATAGTCTCTTCTTCGATATTTGATTATAAATGGTGTTTTATATTTTCTTTTATTAGTAATGAGGAACCACCTCTTGCTCTTTCTGGAATATGTTGCATAATGCCAGTCGCATTCCAGATTGCTATTTGAAAGTTGTGTTCTTACTTAACATTTTTTGTTGGATTGCGTTGAGGGAGTTGCATTTTCTTCAGTTAATCAAGTATCATGTTGTTCAGATTACTTTGGTCATCTAGCCGCTTTGCAATAGCTGCAATGCTGTTCATAATGTTTTCCATAATTTGGTTACTTTCAGAGCCCATATGTTTGGTTGAACCCAAACCTTTCACTACCTGCGCAAATGAACTTCTTTGCCCTGTATTGCTTGGTTGTGGGTTTTGATTCATCTGACTTGATATTTGAACCCTTCGATTTTCGTGATTTTGCGGTCGATTTCTTGTTTTATCTCTTAATTTTTGAGTTGTTTAGCAACCTCACAGCCTCGATAATTAGCCGGATGTTGGCCCTAACTTGGGACCTAACACTTGGCTGGCACGTCTCTCTATATTGTACATGTGTGAGCATTTTACACATCTTGGATCCCGGCCGCAATATCTTTGGGTGCGATTAAATGCCTGTCATTTATTGCATTGGGGTATGCGTGTTGTGGTTCTCCTCATTGGTTCAATTCTCACCTTCATGTGAAGAATTCCTTTTATTCCATAAATGTTTTGAAGGGAGACCCATTTTACTGATAATTTGGTTTCCTTCCTGAATTTCTGTTCTCTCTTTTTTACAATATTCACAGCATCTAGTATTTTAAAACCTTTATTTTGTAAGTCTTCCATTATTTCTTTGTTTGAGGAAGTGTGATGCAAACCTCTTGCCATGACTTATAGGTCGGCCCTGTTTGTTTTCGTAAGTGAACCACTGATACTTTTCAGCATTCAATTTCATAGATAAGGTTCTATAAGTATCTGAGGCCAGAGTATTAATTTTCCAAACGTCATTATTTAACGCTGTTACCTTATAGTCTTTGTCAGTAACCGATTTCATCAGTGACTGAATTTCTGGGTAACTGGTTACACCCACAATATTTATTGGTGGGGGTGATTTTTCTTTCGATTCCACCAAATTTGGTGTAATGTTCTTGGTAGATTTACTAACTTTTGGTTGATTGGCTTTGGGTAGAGCATCGTTTGATAGATTGTCCCCTACCATTTAACTGCTCAGCCTCAGATAACGATTCAGCTTTTCTTTTCTTACTCTTCCTGGACTGTTTTTTCTTCTTTAGGATCCAGTCCGTCTCTCTTTGTAATTCATCTTCATCAGTGGAATAGATGACTTTGTCTAGTTCAATGCTTCCTATATCGCAATCTTCTTTTGAATCCCGATTCATTTTTAGGTTTTCATTTTCTTGCTTTAAATACTCAATTTCTTATCTTAGCTTGGCAAATAATTGCGCCATATGCTCTAGCCTCGCCAAGAGATTCATATTCTCCTTTTCTAGGTCAATAGTTGTTTTACTAGATTCGGCTATTTGCAAAGTAAATTTTCTGGTGGCATCACTTATTTCGTGTAATGTTTGTCTAGGTATATCGTTAGAAAAAGTATCGGCTTGGTCAGCTACCGATTTGCCTCTATTTTTCTTTATCGGTGATCTTTGTAAATTTGGTCTTCTCTGGAACGGATTTGATGTTCCCTGATAATGCAATAGATAGCCTTCCCCAGAATCCATAAGGCCAGTCTCCACAGAGAGTGGATTTACCAATGTTGATATTGGTGTAGCACCTGGGATATTATTTCCTTTTGTTTGTACCATTGCATAGTTTGGATTGACTAATTAGCTATTCTGCTTCACTATTACGAAGGGATTGGGTACCGCAACCGTTCGTTGTACAAAACATTGCCCCGAATACGCCCGTATCCATTTATGAATACTTGGTGAAGGGTGTCTATCCCGTACTCCATCGTTTAATTGAGGTTAATCTCTGATGTAGAGCAGGTAAAGAATAGCTCGCAAAACACTACCCTGCGGAACTCCTGCCGAAATCTTTTTTAGCTCGGAGAATTCTTCTTCATATTTCGCACCCGAAAATGGCGATTCTCTATGTATGATTTTAAAATCATATAGTATTGTTTTGGTAAATCTCTATGTAGTTTGTGCCTGCGCCACATCTAAGAAGATACTAGAGCAAACCTTTTTCCTCTCTAATACATTCTCAATGACATCAGTAAGCCTATCAACCTGCTCAATAGTTGAGTGTTTCTCTCTGAAACCAAACTGATATTCTTTAGCCTCTCAAACAATATCGCTAGTATTGGTAGAAGTGAAATTGGCCCGTAAGGTTTTCTATCATACATTGGCTTGCCCGGTTTCGGAATCATTACTACTTCTGCTACTTTCCACTGCATTGGCACATATTTTTTCCTGTTAAATATACCCTGTTATCAGATCGTAACCAGCTTTTATGTTCTTAAATTCAGCTTTTAGTTCTTTCAATGGTACTGGCCTGATATCTTCAAAGTCAGATGTTCAGCAAACAGATCAGCTGTATCTTTCGCACTTCTAGCCCATTTCCCATCGTTTGTTTTGATTGGGGGATCTGCGTTTTTGGTCGTTTTAATCCTTTTGTTGCTCTCCAGACGGAATAGTCAGTATCTTTAGTTGGAGCTAGAGAACAAAGGTAATTTCCAATTGTTTCATTTTTCACTGCTTTTATGAGTGCCTTAAGTTTGATGCACAAGTTGTTTAAGGTGGTTTTATCTTGCGGCGCACGCATAGTTTGCCATTTCTTTCGGGATTTTCGTTTTTCCTGCACTATTCGCTTACTTCTATTGGGCAAATAACGGAGTTTTTTCTCCTTGATGATAATTTGGGGATGCATTCCCAAACCGATCATTGTATGACATCAAGGAGCCTATCTAGTTCCTCTTCTATTTCATTTTCATTTTTGATTGGCACTTGAAATTCTATTTTATCCTCTACTAGCTGCTTAAACAATGCCCAATTTGTTTTGTTGTTTGTGAGCTGTGGTGAATTTGTTTTTTCTATTACATTTTCACTAACCGTCATAATAACAGGAGAAGGATCAGATATTAGACTGTGATGTAGAAATCTATAAGGTCGTGGATTTTGTTAGGATTAGATGGCCAGTACGTTGGTTTCCCTCCTGAGTAAAATTCACTGTTTGACAATTGGCCAGCTGCAAGTAATTATTTGCCTTTTGGAGAGGGTCATCTCCAATAATGAAGTTACTTCCTAATTTCTGGAACAAGTTAATGTAGTCTTCTTTCTTTAGGTTATACCGTGGGGGCCAATATATTGCAGATATATTACAGGTAACAGGAATATTATCAATTATAAATATTGCTGACCCTCCCCTTGTCCGTTCTGCAGGAGCTGCTGGTATTAAGCGTATATCAATTTTCTCAGTATTTAAAAATAGTTCTAATTCTGTGTTAGGTGTTGTGTTAATCCGTTTGCATTCCATATGGATTTTCTTAAGGAGTAGTTTTGATGTCTGGTTTCTGCTCCGGAATTATGAATTGAACTATATATTTCCGACATTATGTATTTTTAGCTATTTTGGAACTTGGTATTTCCAGCAGATCAAGAGTCGATCCAGAATTAATTTATTACATTTATTCTATTCGTCAAGGCTATTTAAAATTGTTCGGGCCGGGTTTTTGAAATGTTCGGTACCGTTGGTGTCTTTTTCTTTCAAATTTGAAGAGGCCTGCGCATATATATAATTCTCCCTACGCATAGGTACTTCATTTCTTGATCGACCCTTGTTTGGATGACTTAGAGGGGGTTTGCGTGCCCGATCCCTCATTTTATGTAGCCGCTTGGTAATCTCACATCCTCGGTAATTTATACATTTTTATACATTTATACATTTTGCTGGTTCTTCTTTAGATAGTTTGCAAGTTTGTGTTGGGTGCTTTCCAGGACATTTGACACATTGTGGTTCGCGCGCGCAATTTCATTGCGTATGGTTATAGCCCTGGCATTTTTTACATTTTATTATTCTTGTACTACCTCTTTTAACAGCTTTGACCTTTTAAACGGGTTCTAGTCTCTCTGTTTTTAATAATGATCACGGCATCAAAGATTTTAAATGCTTTATTTTCTAGGTCCTCAATTATTGAATTACTTTTACAGATTGGACGAAGGCGTCTTGCCATGACCTTGATGGGACAATCGTTTTTATTTTCGTACGTGTACCACTGATATTTTTCCATATTCAGCTTCAATGACAACTTTCTATATGCGCTTGGATTGGAAGTGTTAATCTTCTATACATTATTGCGCGTATCCTGACATAAAAATAAATTACTACACAACTGGATAAGGTTGACTTGGCCTCGGCAATGTCAAAGAAGTAACATCACTCAATAACTGGTGGCGGTCTCTATTAAAGGTGGTCAAATCGACTTTTACCGTTCAGAACAAATTCCGTGTAACCTGACTCAAAATAATTTATTACACATCTGTATAAGGTTGAACTACCATTGACAACGACCACAGAGTAACATTAGACCCCATGTCTGGAGGCGGTCTGGTGTAATAAATGATAAAAGTTGGTAAAATCGACTCTTAACTTACCTATTTGAAGCCTCCACCGTTGGGGGCCAATTCCGCGTATCCTGACCCAAAAATAATTTACTACACAACTGGATAAGATTGACTTGGTCTCGGTAATGCCCAAAGAGTAACATTTGACTCAATAACTGGTGGCGGTCTCTATTAAAGGTGGTAAAATCGACTTTTAAATTAAAAATTTCAAACCTTTACCGTTCGAACAAATTCCGTGTAAACTGACTCAAAAATAATTTATTACACACCTGTATAAGGTTGACCTACTCTTTACAACGACCACAGAGTAACATTAGACCCCATATCTGGTGGCGGTCTGGTTTAATAAATTATTAAAGGTGATCAAATCGACCCTTAAATTACCTATTTAAAGCCTCCACCGTTTGGAGTCAATTTCGCGTATCCTGACACAAAACTAATTTATTACACACCTGGATAAGGCTGGACCTACTTCGACAAGACTTCTTGCAATATTTTTCCCAAAATATTTTTGTTTATTAAAGTTGGTTAAATTGATGTTTTTGAAATATATATATAATCGTTTTGGGGTGAAATTTACCCTTAGGTAAGATATAGGGGTGGTCTTGAACTTACTTATTCAAAGCTACATCAAAAGTTATAATTTTGGCGGTGCAGGTTTAATAGTACGCAGTAACATATTATAGTACGCAGGTTTCATTGAGGCGGAGTAATTTAGTCGGTGCATGTTTAGAGCACTCTATAATTATGTTCGTTACCGTTTCGGTTTTGAATTCAATAAAAATATCGGTTAATTTCGGTTTTAGGTTCAGTTCTGGTTTGACTCTCTGCATGCGAGTGAGTTCAAACTCTAACATGGCATTAAGTAAACAAAAAGAAATGGCAAATGCAAAGTTATGGAAGCAAATTGTTGCAACAGACATCAAGATCGGGAGCAAAATTCAATACGTTTTGGAATGTGGGAGATTTTGATACGAGGCGGTCATCCCTACAATAGAAGAACAAAACTGAAAATTTAGTTTTTTGTTTATGTTTTATTTCCCGTATTTGAAAGTACGATTTAATAGGCAGGCTTGATTTATTTAGATTGGCTTTGGCACTAAACACTGTGTGTGGAAAAGGTGTCGAAAGTTCAAGCAAAAATATAATATTTAAATATCTCAAAAACTTCCACTAGTAACCAATACTTTCGGTTGTTTTTCTAGTAGATTAGGTCATACTGAGATTACGAGGAAAATTTGGGGAAAATTGATGAATTAGAATTTTCACTATAATTTTTTGATTTTCTTTGGCCATATAAGTTATTTTCAGTTTTTGGCCAATATCTCAAAAACTTCCACTAGTAACCAATACTTTCGTTTGTTTTAATAATAGCTTATGTCATACTGAGACTACGCGGAAAATTTGGGGAAAATTGATGGATTAAAATTTTCACTATAATTTTTTGATTTTCTGCGGCCATATAAGTTATTTTTAGTTTTTGGCCAATATCGCAAAAACTTCCACTAGTAACCAATACTTTCGTTTGTTTTAATAATAGCTTATGTCATACTGAGACTACGCGGAAAATTTGGGGAAAATTGATGGATTAAAATTTTCACTATAATTTTTTGATTTTCTGCTCCGGAAAATTTAGGGAAAATTGATGAATTAGAATTTTCGCTATAATTTTTTGATTTTCCCCAAATTTTCCTTGTAGTCTCAGTATGACATAAGCTATTAGAAAAACAAACGAAAGTATTGGTTACTAGTGAAAGTTTTTGAGATATTGGCCAAAAACTGAGAATAAACTAATAAAAAAAATTAAATTTTTAAAATTATTGGTTATGAAAAGGCCAAGTTTAGTCCAGCATGAACAGATCCTAGAATTTTGTCCTAAGTTTTGGACCCCTGATCAATACTATTATCCAAATTTCATCGTCATTCTGTTAGAATGGCGGAAAGACGGAATATTGTTAAATTTCAAGATTTCATTTACCGAGTTCGCTTACTTCGGAGAACAATCAATTTGTCATTTTAAGGATCACTTTTAATATTTTATTCCGCTGGGATGTTTTATTTAGTGAAAAAATAGGTAGAAAATGAATACAAAATTTCCGCTGGTAATTATATAACAAAAAAATCATCTTTTGTGGTAGTGCTGCGGCTTGTGGCGAGTAGCGAAATCTCTTATTGTTCGCTGAGAAATTTCCGCTATCTTATACAGCATGTAAGAATGGCAACTTAATACATTTCATTCGCTTTAGAAAGGTGTTGGCTGTAATAAATTTTTGGATGGTCTCATTACATATTAGTCAGGAAGCAACTCGATTCTAAATAACCAAAGTTGTTGTGATATTTTCGTCGATGGTCATTAAACGTATGCTTATAGGTCTCATTTAACGAATATTATGAGGATATTTTTGGGGTTGAACTACATAAGTACATTCAAACATTTTCTGTTTCTTAAAGATGCTTATATACTTGTTAAATTTATACATAATATAAGCCTTATTCGGAGAAACCCATTCTTGAATACTGTCAAGACGTTATTTATACATTTACTAAGAGATTATGGCTGTTTAAAAACCCGCCCAGTATCCAATTGAATCTTAATATTAAAAAATCGAAAATTTGTATTCTTAGCGTCCAATCGGCGTTAAATCGTTTTAATTATTGCATTATAAGAACTCCTCCCCAACTTCTTATTTGTAAGATATTGTATAAGTGTTGAGTGTTTAGTCAACAAGCCTAATAAACTATCAGAAAATGTCAGCTTCATTCTTACAGTTTCGTCAAATATGTTTGAACTATTGTAATCGACACATAATAAAGTACGTAAACAGTAGGTCTAATTGAATTTGCAAATTACAGCTAACCAAACTATTTGAATTATTATTGCTGTGTAATAATCAATTTAGATTTCATCCCCTCTGCTCCATCATTACCAAATTCCCAGAACATTGCAAACTAAACAGGTAAACACTTACGAGTACATCCATTGAATTTTGTCATTTTAAGTGGTTGTACTCGCATTGATACAAAAAATATTCTTACCAGAACAATATTGACAAAACAGATTTGCAAAATAATAAGACGTAACAAAAAAATCCGCACCTTGCCAATATAAAGGCATCTAATCATATTACAAATTGCCACGTGCCGCATGAAGCGTAATATGTTTTTGGGAAAATTTTAATTTCCAGAAAATCACGCGCCCCTCGTCATGTACTTGAAGAATTTTAGTTTAAAATTTTGTTCTTGGTAATTAAATTGCCAGATATCAATGAGATCAGTTAATATTTTCGCACGTCGATCATGTGCTGCGCATAATTTATTAGTATTTGTTGAAGAACCCGTTGAGTTGTTGTAAAGCGATCTGTGCGAGAGTTTTTTTTTTTTTCAATAACACGAATTACATGAAATTTACGTACAATAACATTAATTTTGTACGCAAATAACATTACCTAGTTGAGCCCCACAAAAGGCAGCATTATTGACCAACCAACGGTCAGTATAATGGTGGGATGGAGAACATCGGATAATTTTTTGTGTATGTTAACATTACAATTATTGCTGTGCGCTTTTAATATTTTTGACGATCATTAAGAAATCGCGTGAATAATGATGATGAAGCAAATTTTTATAATTTTCGATTAAAATATATTTGGAAATTTTTGGAAGAAAAGGCTAAAGATCATATTTCTATTGTGCGAGTACCATTTCGAATAGGCGCAGGTTGTCGTGTAATACGTCGTTCCGAATGATGAAACCATGTAGATTTAGGTGATAAGTACACAAAGGTTAATGACATGACTCCATCACAATAAACTTTTGTACATAGAAAATTTTCAAATTCCAAGTGCGATTATAGGTTGAGCTTATTAACAATAATATAACATTTCAAGTATGTTTACATGATGACATGCACAATTTGCGAGCATGCACGTTTCAATGCCAAAGATGAAATTTAATTTATCGAAACGTTTTGTTACGAAATGAATCAATTTCACTGGCGTTGTAGCGCACTTTGTATCCAGTGATTTGTGACGAAACGCGATCACGCTCATAAAACATAATATTTCACTTTAATTGCACGCGATTTATATAACTGGTGGTAGGCTGGGGCAAGGTTGAACACTTACGAGTACGTATCATAATAAATTGTTTATTTTTGCGATAGTTTTGGAAAATCGTTAAGGTTTTTTGTGTTCATGAATATATGCGAAAGTTGTTTTCGATTTTCGCGTCTTGTACTGCGCACGGAGTGTATCAATGAGAAACAACATATACTGTGCAATGTCATTACCGAAAGTGGTCATTGTATGTGATAGTCGCATTCATAAATGATAAGTGATGTTATGTGTAATGTGCCGCAAAATATTTAGAGGTGTGTTTTGTTATGGTTTATTCAGGGCTTAGCTTAAGTGCATTCGGAATATTTATTTACATTGTTTTGTTCAAAAGTTTGTATTTGAATGATGGTAAACGAACAACTCTAAATATCATACTAATTGATTATGACACTGGTAGCTTGCCGCTTATTGACTTAAAAAAACGCAGGGACATATTTTTCCAAAAGTGAATTTCGTTGGTTGTTTTTATTCTTCGGTATAGAGGGATTGGTTTGTAACTAATGCTGTTTGAGAACGTCAAATAAGACTCATTGTATCAGAAGGCGGTTCTCAAGACTTAACAGAATCACAGCATGCATCTTGAAGCCATCAACATCTTTTCTACCCCATTTTTAATGTGAGTAAAATTTTATATGCAAGAGTTAAAGTATCTGGTGGTCTGTAGATCACCAAATCCTATAACATTTAGAGCGCTCAATTAAGAGTGCTCGACTACAGTGATCTTGAGCCTTTTTTATGTTCTTATATAGTTATGGTGTTATGAGAATGCGGAAACACAATGTAACTCATGGTTTCACAAGGTTAGAATGATAATTCGATGGTCCATGGTACTGCAACTTTAGATTAGGTTAGGGTGGTTATCCAAAAGGATTGGCATAGACACGATCAGGTCCGTAGCCGTGCTACATTATTTTCTCTCCTTACCTGCTTAGCGAACCATCTCTCAACGAAGCGTAGGATATCTTTGACTTCCATTTTACTGAGGGAGGAATTTCAGTCTGTTATGTGAGGAGACTCCCATTCTGCTCGAATGCTTTCCTATGGAACAGTGTTCCATAATAACACCCACCACCATCTGCCTAGTTATTACGCATATAAGGTACTGTTGGACCTGTTGTTTCATTGTTTTCATTCCCCGTAATATTGATCTGCAATCTCGTTAATAGATGAAACACAATTATATAATCTGAGCGTTTTAATTAAGCCCTGAATATCCGTAGATGCAAATATCCCAAGTTAACGACTTCCATTATCGCGAGTAGTTTAGCTTGAAAAATGCTGCAGTAGTCCGAGAGATGAAACGAGAGGTTTACATTTAATTCTTCATAGAAAACCCCACACCAACCTTCCCATCCATCTTTGAACCATCAGTGAAGAAACTAACACCATCAGTATTTAGAAGTGCTTCACTCAACCAGTCCTCTCTGGCGCGAATATCAATCCTAAACCGCTAATCAAAATATGATGACGTTTGGTATAGTCGGTAGTATTTGGGATGTTCCCGTTTCTTATAATAGATGAGTGTCCTGTATTGAAAACATACTAGGTGTGTTAGGTGAAAGAGAACCTCCAGTGATTGAATGGATGTGCTCCCGAGAGCCATATTAATACACAAAACAGCTGTTCGGTCTACTTTAACCAAGAATTTACCCAATAGATTACTACTATTAGAGTCAATGTACTATGTAGGGCTCCAAGTAGTAACGCGCTTCTCGAGCTAAGGTGGTATGTATTTCCTCGAGGAAAAAACCAACCCAGTTTTGTGTGGATTCAACTGTTAGCCCAATTGGAGAGAATGCAGAAGCGCACTTTGCATGCATTCTCTTAAGGCGCAGGAATATTTAACGAAGACACAAATCGCATTATCCGTAAAAGCAACCACCTTAAAGTCGTACCAGATCAGGCCGTCACGATCCAGCTTTTAATCATTTGATCTACCTAGCACCGAAGCTCCACACACATAGAGGAGAGTGTTTGTGTGATCGCCTCTGGTTTGACGTTATTACAGGCCACTCTATATTCAGAAAAGTTATAATGGAGTATTCCTTATGTTTAAGAGATTTCTCGATATGGGCAATCAGGGAATGGGGAGCAGTTTCCACAAATTCCCCCTTGCAATATGAATTTTCTGATTTGTAATTTGTATAGCCTGTTTGGCTTAATCGAACTCCTATAGTGGGTTCTATCTGTCTTTCTAAAAAATTTTGTAGGGAAGAGGTGAACTTATAGATCTAAGGTCTTTGAGACTGCAATGAGATCTTTTTTTCCCCGCATTAGATATAAATATTACATTTATTTCAGACCTTTTACTAGGAACGTGACAGAGCTCTAAACTGGCCTTGAATATAAGTTCCAGCCAAGGTAAGGTTAAGTCAGTCGTTTGTTGAACCTCCTCTGGTATAATGCCATCCGGTCCCGCCGAATTATAAGGCTCTTCTCATTATTATAACCCGGATTATAATGCCTACGACTCTGTTGTCACTAGGCCTTTATGGTGCAGATTCGCAGCTAGCTGGAAAGTGAGTTTCCTGTTGTAGCTCCAAGGATTCTGTATTAGTTACGGTCCAAGAACCATCCGGTTGTTGGACAAAACTCGGAGTGGTGGGACTTAGAGAGAGTACTTTACGCAGCCTGGATGTCTAAAAAGACTTCTGTATATTACTACAGTATAGCCTCCAGGCATTTCAACCACCACGGCCGCCGAAGTTAAACTAGAGGTCTACCGAATTACTTGGAATAGTTCTTAAAATATCCTAGTTGGTTTTGCCTCTGTTTCTATCTAGGTTTTTGTTGAGTTTTGTCTCCAACTCAAATTGGAGGTAACAATGATCAGAAATGGAATGATCCCGACACCTTTCAATTCATTAACTATCCATAATTGTTCTAAAACAAGTGTAATTTCTAGTACTTCATGTCTATTTCTAGTTATAAACGTTGGCTTACAGCCATCAAGGAGTAACTCACCTCGTTCATTCGTATCAGTGCCTCCCCAAATTGTGTGATGTAAATTTGCGTTACATGATGACTCCAATTTTTTGTTTTGAGCCTCCTTTAATGAGCTTCCTGAAATGACGAGTGAGAATGTAAGCTGACATTAGGCAAAGATTTTGACCATCGATCTCAATGTTTGTTGAACCATCATATCTGAATTTCTGTAATTTGGTAACAAAAATATATTCTGATTATTTTTAGCAAGAATGCAGTATATATAAAGACCTAAGTCTAAGTTCCCAGGCACCACTGATCCAAGGTTCTTGGACTAGGACATTTTCTACCTCCTTTGCTCTTAGTTTGAGTATGAGCGAGAACTATCCGGATGGTAATATGCAGGAAACTTAACATTAGGTTTGTTCCTTTACTTCAACCTCCACCACAGTTGCAACAGAGTCTTCCTACCGGTACCCGTGCCCTGAAGGTATCACCCTCATATTTCTTATAAATCTTGAGTGTGACTGCACTGAAGCCATAGCTAATGAAACCATTAGTTGCCGCCAGTGCATCCTGCGACTCTCTATTTAATATGATAACAGTTGACCTATAATCAGCCTTTGCTTCTTCCACTTTGGCCACTCTTCAGCCAGCAGTCGGCAGTTCAGGATTGCTAGTTTGCAGCATTTCCAGAATTTCTTTCGGGTTGCTGGGTTCCGCTGAGATCTATGGTCCCGCTTTAGGTCTGCATAGGATATTCTCTCTAGCGACTTTTTCTAGTCTAGCAGCATCGCAGACTTCACCTGTAGAGAGCCTACATCCGTCCCGGCAATCGGGATCGGATCTAAGGTTTTCTCCACCTTCCTCTAATTGTGGAATCAGTCCGTGTCAATGGCAGCCATCAGTTAGTTCTCTTGGCTCACTACTAGCACCTTACTGAAAGGCCTAGCTACATTTTCCTGCATTCTGGTGCTCTTTGCATTCTTTTGTGGTTCCTCTTCCGATTTTGAGAGGGATTGACTCTTGCTTTTGGGTATAGAGAGCCTTTGGAATGGAATCTTGTTAAGCTTTGCCAGAGTTCTCCAGGTTTTTTGCCTGGTTTTGTAAGTGTAAAATCTCACGTAGGTTACCTATGCCTTGTAGACCAGGCTCATCGGCCAAAATCCCACCAGCAATATTTTCTCGGTTTTTATGAGCGCCGGACTCTTTTTTTGTATTAGTAGTTTCATCTATGTTTTGTTTCACGAGTAGCGAAGAAAGAGCTCGGTACAATAATTCAAATACCTGGTATAGCTTTTTCGTGGTGAAGTGACAATCCTACTGAGGGCATATCATCATAGCGGTCCTTAATAAACTTAAACCTCTATATGATCATTAACGATTTTTAGTCGTAAGTTGCGGATGAAAAGATTGAAAATTGGGATCATTGTTAGTTGTCTTTCTGTTGGTCCAAAAACTCGGCAACAAGCGAGCACAGCGGTGCTTTTGAAACACGTAACACCTAGCTTTTAAATCCACCTTTAAATCAGAGTCATGCTTGTAGTAATTCATTCATATTCAAGAACTACAAGAGAAGGGACAAAACCTCCCTTAACATGTCACGGTATTTATACGTAATCACTCGTTTATCTCAGTACACAATTACAGTCAGTAGACTACCTGCGCTTTATACGTTCTTTGTCAGAGTAACCATTAATATGAGCGATTTTTGGCTGATGGATCAGCATTTCACCGGAGGGTTTAGTTAGGTTGATTACGAGTATATCGCTGAGAGAAATCAGGTGGGGAAACTTATTTTTTATATTCAGCTTCTAGAATTTGAACTGAGCACCGTTCAAATACTGAAGCTTTAACCAGTACACGACTTGCACGACCGATCTTTAAAAATCTTAAAGGTCAGCTGGACCTCAATACTATTTCTGAGCATACGGATAAAATCCATGAAATGGTCTATCCCAAAAGCATAAAAGGCGTAAATCGGTATCAATTCCGTTCAACGTTTTAACAAATAGTTGAGGAAAGAATAACTGGAAATTTTTTGGATCAGTATAATCCGATCGGAAATGAAAACCACTCTATACAAAATAAGATTTGTTGAACCGTTCCGTAAGTAATCCGTGCTTGTTGGAGTAAATAATCCCATCTGAAATGAAATCTCTGCTGTAACTCAGCAGAAAAACTCCATCACTAGTGTTACCTGCTTTATATGATGGAAAGTTCAAGATATCTAGAGTGATTATACGGGTGTATGGATGAAGCCCAACAGGGCCTTAAGAGCAGAGTTGGTAACGTCTCATGAAGGAAAATAAATGGAAACCAAGAGCTAGCAAATTTCCCTATTAGGAAAACCACGCTGCATTACGGAAATCGTTATTAAATCTGCAATAATCTTTTTTAGCCAAAACTTTTTAAAGCGTGGCGATGGCAGACAACTGTCTTCACAGAACTTAATGTAAGAAATTTTGCGAGCTTAAACTTTTTATATCAGTTTTGTTGACAAAAGTTGGCTCACAATGTTTGTTGCTGATTTCAAGTTAAAATAAGTAATTGCTGGTTCCCACTGCACTAAAACAGGTTATTAGACGCCACCTATGGTACGGCTGAAATAGCACCTTAGAGTAGTTTAACGGATACTACCAATGATTTATATGAATTTGAAATTTCCATTGTGACGAGTTCAGCCACAACGTCAGCTGAACTACATGTACTTCTATGGATGAGTGTCGCCATTAGTATGAAAAATATTAGAGAAATCCTTAATACCTTAGTATATACTTAACATAATTAGAAAATATTCCGCCAACGGTTGTATTTAGCACAATCAATAAGGTTGCTCCTAAAACTACATAAAAATCTGCAAATGCTATAACACAAAAGACTCTACTTTGCCATCATGGCAACTTTATCTGTTTAGATAATTTACGAAAAAACGATAAAATCAACAAAATAGTTTAAATTAATTTTCAAAATTTTGGTTCAGATCATTTCTTTAAATTCATCGATGATGAGTTTGATAAAAAACTTTATTTCGCCAAAATTTGGCATCTCTAAGTTGTTTTTCCTGCCTCGAAAGTGGCAGCTTTTATATTAGTTTTGTTCAATTTTTTCAATGGTACCGAAAAGTGATGATTAGAATTCAAGTGTGGTGTATTCGAGATCTAAGTATTCTTGCATGGTAAAATAAATTTGCATTTGTCCACAACATATTCGTCTGAACTATTACCCCATAATACGCTCCGTTTTAAGTCACTGTGCATTGTCTAAAATTTTAGTTCAAAACATCGAGAGCTAATTAGCTCCAAGGTTTTAATCCAGAACAATTATGTCAATGGGAACGATACGGACCATTACACAATTAATAAAACCCGTCTATTCCTCACATCATTCCTCCTGTCACATTATTGTGACATGGTTCTAGCTGACAGCATTTGTAGGTTTCACAATAAAAATACGTTCTGTACATTGTGAAAGCGTTAAATGGTTATGGACGGTATTGTATTTGCTTTGGTTAAAATTTTAGATTATAATGTGTATAATGGTTTAGAACAGACCGTGTTATGGAGTAATGTTCTAAATTGGTTCCACTAATATATGCTCACCGCTGGTCACCTGCCACGACTACAAACATTGAATGGGTGATACCTCACGAGGTAATCAGAACTTCAGTATGGAAATTGACAAACCCGAAAAGTTCACTGAAAAGTGGAACACATCGAGCGGTGAATTTGTGAACTAAAGTTCCAGGAATGAAATTGTTGCTTTTCCAAGACTTTTAACAATCAATGATTTATATGTCACATGATTTTATTGGAATAAGCTAAATGTAACTGCTTCTAGTGTCACAACGGTAGTTTTGAGTACTATTGTGCTTTAATTCATACCAAAGGAATAATTTGCCGCCAGCGCCAAATCGCCGATTTTGTCAAATAAATTGCTTATCAAAATGAGAAAAAAAGTATATGTAATCAGCGCCACAATGGTAATTTGAAGAACTAATATTCTTCATCTAAATTTTTTTCATTGACATATCACACTTATATATTCTATGATATATCAATAATAAGCTACCAGCGCCAAGACGGTGGATTTATAAACTAAAGGGCTAATAACAAAATTACTGCTTTTTCTACGACCTTTCAAATGATATGCTACATGATTATATAATGAGAAAAATTGTAACTGCTTCCAGTGCTACAACGGTACTTTTGAATACTAAGGTGCCTTTGAAAAGTTTACGGCATTTTTGAAATGTTTTTAAATGATATGCGATACATATATGTACATATATTATATGATAATTTAATAATTCGCTACTAGCGCCAAAATGGTGGATTTGTGAACTAAACCATATACCATATAAATTTGTAACAGCTTCCAGCACCACAACGGTACTTTTGAGTACTAGGGTGTTCAGAAAATGTATGACATTCTTCATGACCTTTTCAACGAAACTCGTATACGACAAGCATATATTCTATAATAAACGAAAAATTAGCTACCAGCGCCAAATCAGTGGATTTATGAACTAATATTATATCGAAATTGTTGTTTGGTCCAAGATCTTTCAAACGATATTCTACACGAGTACATATGGGATAAATGTAAAGCTATATCGTGGTATTGGGTGGTATTTTGGGTGATGGCAGGTACTCGACCTCCTTGAGGTAGAGATCCCAAAAACTTCTCAATTCTCCGAATTAAAAATAGAAGAAGATTGGCGAGAAAATAATTCGAATCGCTTAAGTCGTTCTTGAGGAATCATCATGAACAAAGTGGGGTTTTTAATTTTCGGGATCAGTTTTCCTTCAAAATATGGAGAAAAGTGGTTATGGGCCAGAATGATTTTTCATCATTTTTCAATCAAAATTTCTTCACACTTTATAGAATTTGATTTTTTTTGTGACAAAGTCGTGAAAATAAGAAACAGTGAGATATTAATTATTAATTTCAATCATACGATATTCCTGAAAAGTTGGGAAAATAGGACCACCGTGTTTGACGTGAAGTATGTCCTTAAACGAACATTTCAACAAATTTAATACGATAAAGTAGGAATGGAAAATCTTAAGAATAGAATTGGTTGAGGAGCAATGAGAGTAAAGAAAACGTCGAAAAATCAACGATTCGCTCAGGTTGGTTCCTCGATAGACCGTCGGAGTTCGGTTACCAAATCGTGTCTCATGTATAACATTTGCGTTGTTGGGAGAAATGTGTAATTATTAGAGATATGGACACATACCGACATCAGCCTAACATCTGCTCCGCGTTACTGATTTGCAACATTCCAATCTAATCTAAAACAAAATTTCATAAATTTTCTACTACATTTAGAAGTCTCAGAAGAAAATAATCTGTTTTTTGATAGTGCTGATCCGAGTGGTTAATAACAAAATCACAGTTCTTCTGCAAATTTTCAGCTATTTTATACAGTGAATAGAGATGTGCTTGTCGAATCATGAAAAAAAATTTACATATCAGTTATCCCGCCGTAATTTGACAAATTTTGTAAATAAATGACTCAGCGGATTATTTATTTAACAAAATTTATTGCGTGTGCGCACACAAAGCCACAAGATACAAAAATGCACAAAGCATTCAAATATGTGTCTCAACGAAATAAAATTTTGGATGCGATATTTAGCATATCTTCTTCTTTTTTGTTGCCAAGTTAAAGATTTAAGGTGAGATCTAATCAATATTCAAAGCCGGTGGCTTGTTATATTTTAAATGATCGGCAAACTAATGTAATTCTTCGAGTACAATGGCTTGAGTGTGTTGAACTAAGCATTTGTTTATGTCAGAATAATTTGTACTTAGATTATAAAATATGACAAGGCATATAATCTCGTAATTGTTAAACCCTGAGTCCGTGTTTGATGATCCGCATTTTTCGGTTTCCGCATAGCACTAATTATTATTTACAAAGTGTATGCTCAACAATCATATTGATATTATATGAGTAAAAGCGTGCGGAACTACTTGTAGTAACACTTGATGTTCCTACGAGTATACTTAAACGTAATAATTAACATGTGCAACACTTCTGCAAACTTGAATTACTATAAAAAAAATGCGATCATATAATTTACCATTTCAAAGCCAAGCTTTTCTACCTTTTTACAATGTTCGACCAATCCTTGAATTTTAACAAATGAATTTTTTTTACTAATGACGATCTGATTAATATAATAGGGTTTTCCAATAAGAGTGATATGTTCCAAACTTTTCTCGCAATAATTCAATTGTTGCACTTGCTGTGTGGCACGTAGCCCCGTCTTGTTGGAACCAAATTTTGTCAAGATCAACTTCTTCCAATTTCGGCCATAAAAAGTTGGTTATCATCGATCTATGCCGATCTCCATTGACAGTAACGGTGTTACCAGCTTCTTTTCGAAAAAAATACGGACCGATTATTCCACCAGACCAAAAACCACACCAAACTGTCAATTTAGGTGAATGTAATGGTTTTTCATGAATAATTTGTGGATTTTCTACGCACCAGAATCGACAGTTTTGTTTATTTACCGCACCACTCAGATGAAATTGTAAACATTACTGAACACAATGAAACAAAAAATGACAGATCATGACATATTACAAATGGCCGAAACGTCACTTAAAAATCATATCATTGCTATTGGCAAACCCTATAGTTTCGGTTTTGATAATACTCGATGTTGAACCATTGGGTATCACATTTTTATGCGCCCGAGGGAAAGATATTTATGATTATACGATCATTATCAGATTGTCAGACCACAATGTGAACTTGACAATTTATTTATGTACAAGGTAAATGTTTTTCTGTAACTTTCGTTCACCACGCACAAATTACGATTCAAAATTAGTGCGTCAACCACTTAACTAAAGTTTGTGGTACTTTGTTTTGGAAATTATTAATTATTTACGTCGAATGTCTTGAGACAGCTAAAATGCTTACCAAATTAAATTTAATGATGATAAGCAAAATTTTTGAAGATTCGATAACCTCTCGATATTACGAGCAAAACGGTTCTCATTAATATGCTAGGTAGGCATAAATTTTGCTACATATGTCAGACGGTTTGATATTTGGGTGTGTGGTTCACGTATTGTTAATAAACATGAAAATAATACGACACGATTAACAAACTGCGTTTTAAGTCCATTTTAAATTTACTGCACAGACAAGAAAACCAATATTTTTGATATCGCGTGTCAAAAATTTAAAACTTAAAATGTTTAAGAAGTTGAATTATTATTTTTATTTAATATGAAAGGAAGCCTATTACTGCGAAACTGATGATTTACCAGAAATGATTAGCTTACTCTTAAAAGCGGGCACCCTTGGATGCGACGTCACTAGGCGTTAGTATATTTTTCTTGTTGATATAAAAACAGTAATGTTTACTTTCATCTTTTAGCACCCCATCCACAGGTTTTAATGGAAGTTATGATTGGAATCTATGGGTCTAGCGACTCAAAAACACTTCACGGGAAGAAAATCATACTAGGGCCTTACTATTGAAAACAATCACCCCTAGCTTTCACATCCCATGAAGGGATTTTCTTGCCTCTACGTTGCTCCTCCTCCTTCCTATCTACGTTCCAGGTACAACATCATAATACACGAATATTTTGTTTGATGTCGTCGTGCGAGAACCGCAATGAGTCATCGATGATATTTTCGGCGAGTGGAATGATTCTGGCAAGTATAACATTAGCAAGCACTTTGGTGGCGGTATTTAACAGTAATTTTTACATTTAAGACGGTCACTTCCATTCCCCGGGTAGCTCCTCCTGGTGTCAGGAGTTACTCTGTGTTTTAACAATTCTGCAGGGTTTCCGTGGAGACCAGGTGCCTTTTCACTTTTTAATCTACTAATAGCTGCGTCTACTTCGTCTACTGTGGGATATTGGAGAAATACCTCCTCGTCTGATTTAGTAGATTTTGAAAGTAGTTTTGCCATACTGAGAGAACATTAGCCACGTTTGTTCCCAGTTTTTGATGGCTGTGGATCTTGGATGACAGTCTTTAGAAAAATTTCTTGTGTCTGCAAAACAGTTTTACGAGTTTCCGTTTTCTGCTTGCAAGCCGACGTTATGCATTTCCTCATATAGGGTTTTTCAATTTGAGCGGGTCGTTGTTGAAATGAAATAAAACAAGCTGTGTGTGAGTTTCGTTAATTCCTTTTTTATTCGAAAGGCCCATGTATGCCATTATTTATGGAATATAACATCGTTTAAATATCCGACGCGGCTTCTGAAGGTGGGTGGCATGTATCCGAGTGGTTCAATTTTCAATGACTCTGCCGCATAGATCCGGCTGCATTTGAGCGATTCTATTGGTTGTGTTGGCTTTAAGGATTTCGGTTGATTGCGGCTTATTGGCATATACCTGCGACTTGAAGAAACACTACAAGAAAAAGTCTAGCGGGGTCAAATCGCACGATCTTGTTGGCCAATTCTCATCACCTCTGCGAGAGATGACCATACCCTCAAATCGTTCATGCAGAACGTCCATGGTTTCATCTGCTGTGTGGCACGTAGCCCCGTCCTGCTGTAAACATATGTCGTCTACTTCCATATCGTTCAATGATGGCCCCACTAACGTCTGCCGGCCCAAAATCCACACCAATCATTAACTCTCGATGAATGCATTGCAATCTGATGATACCTCGTGTGGGTTGGCGTCGTCTCATTCATCGAAAAATGCGCCTCGTCGCTAAAGGTCTATGTGCATTAACTTCGATCTCCTGGGACAGTTGGATCTTGTACGGATGTATGCCCAAGTTCCGACGCAAAATTCAACAAGGTGAAGTCTGTGAAAGGCCGAGTTTTTGGAATTGACTGACGCAGGTTCTCCTGTACACTTTCACGGACCGCGGCAATGTTCTCGGCCGGTCTGGCGTTCCTTTGATGTACGAATGTTGGCTGATTGTTCACCGAACCGGTTGTCTCGAATTTGGCCACCAATTTTTAGAGAATCGACTTTAAAGGACCACCGCCTCTGTCGTCAAATGGGCGCAACGTTTGTACTAATGAACACTCACTTTGATAATAAAGTTTTATCATTTGGACGTGCTGCTCAATCGTGCAACCTTTCATGGTGATTTGGCATCATTAACTGAAGAAAAAAAACACCAGATTAGACAGACGCCACCAAAACAACATAGCAGTCATAGGCTGCAAAGATATTCTGTGTAAGACCTCCTAGTGTTGCAAACCAACCGTTTTTCGCGCATTACATGATCTTGGTGGGCTTCTTATAATTTTTGCCCGTAGCTGCAGTTATAGCCTCCTCGCATACATAGAGAACCAAGGTTGCTTCAGGTAGGTTCAACACCATCAAAACCAGTTGTCAAACTTCCAGCTCGCAATGTCCGGCCGCAACTTAACTTAAACTTGCCAAACCATAAACAAATTATTGTGGACACTGTTAAGGACACATGATTGTGTGATGTTATAAGTATCTACTCATGCCAATTGATCGATGCCAATATTTCGCAGCTGATATTTCGACGCAAAACAAACATATCGCTTATCATTGAAAATTGAATCGATTTATACTAGTTCGAAGGCCCTCCCCCTGAATAAACATAGGATCGGCATACCAATAAAGTTGTAATAACAGCTGCACTATCGCTAGCTAAATCCAGATCAAAGCCAACGCCAGGATCATTATCTATCTGGCTACTGCACTGGTTAAGGTTTTAACCAACATGGACAACTGAGGTGAGTACTGCTAGATTCTGGTTCGCAAGTATATTTTATGATTGTATTTTCCGCTAAGTTAAAATTACCACCACGATAAAGTGATTTCCATGGGTTTGGAGCAACCGTAACTTCATCGTTTTCTCACTGTAATGTCAAACACGACCAATTTTTCCAGCTGGCCAATCCAGAATTTTTTAAACCTAAAGATATTGGTTTACTCTTTTTCGCAGGAATCTACCATCAGCCAGTGACAGTGGGTCAAATTCACCTGGCACACCATTTGCCGATGCTGCATAATACTGTATTAAGGAGAATAGTTTGTGACAAAGCATGAACTATCCCAAAATCAAACCATTTCCGTCATATGGCCAATAACAACTCAGCGATTTTGAGAAAGCAAATTTAGAGGTTTTGTACAATTGAGAGCTCCCACATTGTTGCAAGCTGTAGTAAATGAGAACAATAAAAACGATTTATCGGCAAAATTCCATTTTCATCTTGTCCGTCGCAGCTTGGTGTATAAAAGGGTCACGCTACTTCAGAGTTAATAGACAGTTACAGCAAGTTTATTTTGGAGTAAAGAATTCTGGGCCATATGGAACATGTCAATCCCGAAACCATCAACTGACCGCACTATTATTTCTCGCACCATTATGTGAACAAACCGGAAAGTTCGTCAACGAAAACTAGATGAGTGGCATTCGATAGGTTTGTAAAACATCATTAGGGAAATCGATCAATTCAATAATGCTGGTAGATTCAGTGGTTTAGAATGATCTGTTTTCAGTTTCGGTTCGGTTCCTTTCACATGCATACGCATTTAGCACCAACGAATTGTGAAAATGTATCGGCAAATTCGAATAAATGATAATGATTAGAATTTTAATCTAAGATTCGCTAGTGTTTTCGATATATCCGAGACCGGGTAAGCTGTCTGTTGTTGTTACGGTGTTGAATCTTTTAAAATCAATGAAAGTGCGGTATTTTTTATACCGGAAGTATCTAACTTTTTTCCCACTACCCAGATTGGAGAATTATATGGGCTTCTGGAAGGTCTTATGACGACTTTTAGTAGTTGTTCGATTTGCTCTTGTTTACTGGGTTCGGATAGGTTTTGAAATAAACAGGTTCTTCCGTAGTAGTCACAATTTCCGATCTTACATCAGTGTCGATCGTTTCGTGGTTGTTGACCAGTCCGTATAATTTTTCGAATTTTGACCGTATAATTTTTTTTCATACTGTGGAGTTCTTGCTTAGATCTTTCCGAGAGGTGAGGAGAGGTTTCTTTGTTCCTCTGGAAATTTTCTGCTATCTCATACAGCATGCAAACCTGTCACATGAGAAACCGCTTAAGTCAGTTTTAGTCAATTTTCATCGAATGCATATTTCTGAAAATCTGTGAAGTTAGGCCAGGATAATCATCCCAGAAAAAAAAATATGCCATCAGGCAACACTATAACTACAATATCATCACACAGAAAATTGTACATTAAAAAATATAATTTATGAAAAACATTAATATCATCCCAAGTAAATAAAAGTAAAAATTTTAAAACTTTATAATATTCGTACCCTTACAGCGCCAAACTCAACATACGGATCGACTTGGGATTTTTATTGTGATTAGTAGTCATCATTACCAGTCGATACGGCTTGCTTCAGTTTCCGGAACTCGTGGTTCCTCGGAACCATACATTAAATTCCGTCTTACTTGGGCCATACATATAAGAGTCTAGACTGCCAATCTCAACATGCGGATCAACTTGGGATTTTTAGGGTAAGCAACAATCGTTATGGCAAGTAGATACAAACTGGTTCGATTTCCGAAACTCGTGATTCCTGGGAACCATTAATAAAAAACTGGTTCTCATGTAGTGGGCCATACACATATAGGGCTTTAGCACCAATCTCAACATACGGATCGACTTGGGATTTTTATTGTGGTTAGTGGTCATCATTACAATTTGATATGGCCTGGTTCGGTTTCCAGAACTCGGGGTTCCTGGGAACCAAAAATTAAAAATTGTCATATTTTGACCAAACAGATACTTTGGCTAAACGGAACTACGAGTTCCGGAAATCAAACCATTTCGTATCAACTTGCCATAGCGATTGTTGCTTACTCTAAAAATCCCAAGATGATCCTCATGTTGAGATTGACGCTCTAGGCTCTTATATGTGTGGCCCATGACGTAATTTAATTTATGATTCCCAGGAACCACGAGTTCCGGAAACTGAGGCAAGCCGTATCAACTGGTAATGACGATCACTAATCACAATGAAAATCCCAAGTCGATCCGAATGTTGAGTTTGGCGCTACAAGGGTACGAATGTTATAAAGTTTTAAATTTTTTACTTTTATTTATAACTGTATATTATTATTTAATTTTATTATTTAATTTTACTTATAAGTTTTTATAACTAACTTCACACAATAGCTCATTACATACAAAATAATACATCGGACAAATACTTTATTACCGGTTTAAAAAGCAATTGTCCGTTTTTTTATCTAAACTAGGTCTACTGAAAAGACCTATGTCTTGTGAACACAGATATACTCGTATTTCCACTTCTTCTTCAAAAATTCTTTGAATTTCCATAAAACTGTCTGCTAAGAATTATTGATTTGAAATTAAAAATTTCATAAATTTTCTGTTGGTTCCAAAAAATATGAGCAGAGAAAAATTTCCTTTTTGCGATAGTGATGCCTCTAGCGGTGAATAGCGAAAACAAATTTTTACTGTTGAAGAGTTTCCCCTATTACGATACTTTTTCGATTTCGAATTTTTGCGAATTCCGATATTCCGATATTGTTAAATGCATTGTAGTGTAAACAATTCGACACACATTATTAAGTTGACACTTGGCAAATCACCGTGTAAAAATAACCATACACCTTCTTATCTTCATAGGTAACTATAGGGGGCAATCATTGATAGTTTAATGGAGGCCAACCCAAATATTTATTTATTAGTAGTTCAAAAAAAAAATTTTGTTTGTTAGTCGATTTAATGAAACTGATGGTTCGATTAAACGACAGCTCGTTTCAAACTAAACATTTCTTGAATTAATTTCACAACGTTATTTCTAAGTAATAATTAGCTATGTTGTGTTTTCTTAAATTGCCTCATGCCATTATTAAGTCAATGTTTTGTAGTTCGTACATTTACAAGAATATTGTAATATGCAAAAAAAAAATATTCGTCTATGTCATGCAAAAAATGTCGTAAAGTGTGCAACTTGCATTTCCGGTTTTGGTTTTATTACACATTACTGCACAATAATATTTACATTGTAAATAAGGAAATTAATTGTTGTCACCTAAACATTAAATTACTAATTAAATTAAAATATTAAAGGTATGCTGCTGATCGGAACCTTCACGAAAATATGCAATTAAAAATTATTTAAGATTCTCGGCAAGGTACTTATTGTGTCGCGCACGTTATAAGTGTACGCGACACGGATGATTGATAGCTGATTACGCAATATGACCTTTGGTGTTGTTTTTGTATCTCTGTGTCAAGGGGATGAATGATAGCTGTCCCAGTCAAAAACACGCCGATCATCATGAATTTTGATTTATCTAGACCACGTAACTGCTATATAATTTTTTTACCATTGAAACATATCGCTCGGTACAAATTATGATCTAATCACTGGTGTATTAACCTCATCGTTTACCTCATAATCATTATATAAATGATTTTCAATTACATTTTGACGTAAATCACTTCAATTAATAATATTTTTTGGTTTTAAATTTTTTTTTTAAGGCAAAGTCCAATATGATCTTAATTTTTATTTATGATATGCGGACATTTAAACAAATAACTCTATACATAACTGGTATAATACACTCATGCTAGCTAAGAAGAGGAAGCTCTTTTGTGAAAAATTACGCTGTCATCACGTTCTTTTATTCGGTGTATATGAACTGATAAATGTCATGTCATCAACAGAATTATAGCGCGCATTAACCTTCGGACTCTGAATTGAGATGTATGAATTGAATATTGTCGTACGCTTGCATATTTTGAATGAAATTTGAGATGCTTTTCTAAGCTTTTATGAATCACCTTGAATAAACATAACCTTCTCATTATTATCAAAATTCCATTTATGTATATAAATCAATAAAACTATATTACACTTAAGGACAATAAATATCATGTGACGGCCTTCCACAGTTATCGAAAATTCGATATCTAATTATGCGATGTTTCCGACATCATCTCAAATCAAACGAGATCATATTGTAACACAACACAGCAGTCGTTTGGAAATCGCGCTTTATGATTCAAAACTTTACATGTGTGATAAGGGTGGATCAATGGTGATCTCTCGGTTATTTCTTAACTTTTATTGCTACTTATATTATAACATGGACACATAAAAACCAAATTTTACGATCGTTCCCATTAAATGTCTCAAAACCAGTCATAATATATCGATTGGAAACCATTGCGATCTTTTATCACAAAATGACGATCGTACGGTATCTTCGGCTATTTCTTTATCATAAAATTTTAATTTTCTGGAATAGCTAGTAAATAAATATAAATAGATAACGTGTCCGCGATAACCTAGATGAAAGATGATCGTTAAACGTTTGATCGAAAATTATTTTGTATTGCTGCTGTTTTCGTTCGCGCAGCTAAATTGGACAAATATTTGCCTAATTATGGAACTATACGAAATGGTATTTTTGTTAGCTAAGTAGTTTGTGTTCTTGAGATTATTTGACTTTTTTGTTTTACATTTACTTCATTTACTTATTATTCTGTTTGGGATGACTTAAAGGTTTCGTTGAATTTTATGATCAGTAAATATTTGGTCATTAATTAAAAACGGTTATCGATATTTTTTAAATACAATTTTATTAATGAAGTTGTTATGAGTTTGTTAAAACTGTGCGCAAAAGTACGCAATTACTTGTATGGTAGAGACGTCTTTTGGTGCTAAATGATGATCTTACATACTCTGCTTTTAGTTAAACATAGGTCATGCCTGAACTTACTTACGTATTAACATGATGAGGTAAATTTATTTTAAAAATGTCATTAAGTATTTTTGGAAATGATGCTTGCTATTCTTTCGACGGCAATTTAAATAAAAATATTTGAAAACTAATTATTTTAGTTTAACTCCCCCTATTGTAAACTACTTGTTTGTCTTACCTCAAATTTCATGAAATCTATAACGGTACGTAGGCAGTTGAACTGCGTCGATATAAAAGTATTTTGGTATTTCGAAGTATAGAACTTTAAGGTGGCAAGGAATAGCCGATTTTACAGCTGGCCGTTGAATTTTGGTTAGTTTGATTTGCCATTTCATAATGAATAGACTAGCGCCAGAGCAACGTGTGCAAATTGTTGGGACTTGATCCAACATCTTTCCGGAGGATTTTGTATAAGGATCTTGGTTTATTCGGAGAATGGGCCGAAGCCAATATTCACATTGATGCAAGCTTTCCTTACAAAATTTTCTTAAGTTCGTCACGCATTTTGGGTTGAATGGCTATATCAACAAGCAGAATTGTCACATTTGGAGTGAATATAATCCACGAGACTTTGTTCAAAAACCATTACATCCACAAAAAGTTTCCGGTTGGTGTGCTTTATGGACCGAAGGAATCATCGCATTATATGTGGTCAAACATGATGCTGGTGATAATGTTACAGTCAAACGTGACTTCTATTTTGTTGCGCCTCAATTGTATGGTATTGACGTCAGAGACATGTGGTTTGAATAAGACGCCACATGAGAAATGTACTTGTCAACTGGCCTCCGTGTTCCTGTGCGGTGTTAAATCCGCTTGACCATTTTCTTTGGGGGTATGTCAAGTTACTTGTCTACGCTGATAGGTCATGATAGGCATGAATTATTTTTCAAATAAATTCGTGGCCATTCAAATTATTTTTCTGTGTTTTACTTAAACTCAAAGATCTATACCTCAAAATAATAAAGTTCCCTGCCAGGGTTAGATATCTAGGTCTAAAAATTTAAGGGATTGCCCTCAAATTTGAAGTGAAGTGAACATCTTGCGTACCAATTGCTAAATCTCTTGGTGATCTTATTGTTGATTTATGTTTTCAATTAACTAAAAACGATAGTTTACCGAAAACGACCGATGACATTCTCTATTACTCTTTTCAAAACGGAATATAACAAAACAGAATATCGCAAAATATTACAAGGTACGTAGCAGGACCGATTAAAACAAGCGTTTGAGCGAATTTTGAATGAATAATAAATGACACGATGGTTGCGAAATGCGAATAGGTGTCACCTCTGGTTGTCGTGCAGACGTTTGTTTTAATACTTTAACTGTTTGTTGTGGTTGTCTAGAATAGGCACAAGTATGCTTTCCTCTTTGATGAGCTCCACTTGACTGATAACGAAGTTGTCGTTGGCTCTCAACCAGTTTCGTCGCTGCTGTAGGCTCGAAAGGTTTACCATTAACCAATGATTCGTTTTCACATCGAGTCGGTTCAAGTGTCGTGATTGAAACCTCTCCGTTAAAAAAAGGTGCCATGTAGTGAGAATTTTGTAGTTACCCGGGTCAATCGACATAGGGCACAAAGGTCGCAAGTTTAACTCCGTATCGATCTGGCATAGCAGAGACCTCAATTCCTGGAACGTGAGTAAAGTTTCGCCCATGATGCAACGTAAATGATGCTTAATTTATTTTACCTCTGCTTTTCACAAGTCGACACCATCTCTAAATATAGTGTTTCCGTATAAGCAGACGAAAATTAGGATGCCCTTTGCCAATCAATGCACCACTACGGCCTTTGTGCATTTGATGAATACTGGGCCTTCATAATTCACGCCACTGTGCAGGCACGATCTCGAAGGAGTAACACGAGGGACGGAAGGTTGGTCATCAGTTACTGGCTCATCATTGAGCGATGTCAAAAGTACACTACACATTCATCCACATGCGAGCACACCAAGGTTTTGATGATTAGTATCCAGTAGTGTTTTCGTAGGTGAGCCAACATTAGCTGCGGACCCTGTCATGGGTAGTGACGGTATACTACGAGTCGAAGGGCGGCTCTGCCGATTTTACCATACTCAAGGAAGCATCCAATTATCCTCCCCACACACAATCAGCTTATGTCTCCCGTAGTATACCGTCACTTCCGGTGAAATGGTTCGGAGATTGAAATGGGTTTTTTTCTAATAGATATTCCCTTGATTAATATCTTGATAACTCATCAGCGAAATGAATTTCTTGAATCAGCTTAACCCAGAACTCGAATGATCAATTGAGCTCGAGTACGGTAATGATGCCTTTCGAGCGCGTTGAAATGCTGAGACATCAACATCGATGAAGCGTATGCAGAAAGCCATGATACGAAGTCATTTTCCGACCGATGAACATTGAGCGAGTAAGTAGTACAAGTTATTGTGAGACGTGACAGTTTCTACAAGCGTGCGACCATTGACTTTATTTCTCGCTCGTCAATGTTAGTGTAGGCTTTGCTAGTTCTACGTGGCCATTTACTGGGATATTTTCGTAGCCAACATGGTCATGTGTCGACATGATTCCAATTGGTAGGTTGAACGTAATCCAGGATTTGGGAAACTGAATTGGCAACAAAGTTCTTCCAACGATTAGACATGCTGCGTCGCCAACCAAATACTACTTCCAACTAGGTCCATGCGTACATTTGAACTTGTGACACGTTGAGTGATTGAATTATCTTGTGTGTGAATTTGGCATGGAGCATAATTGCACAAAGCTCTAGGCTTTCTTACAGACATCGCTGAACCCGTAAGTTTGAAGAGCGCCTTTCTTCCAGCTAATCTAAAATCACGGTGCACCAGGAAGTTAGGGCGTTCACTAATTTCAATACTTCCACTGTTACTTACAAGTTACTTTTTAAAAATGCCAAAAAATACGTTAATAAAATAAAAAATTTACAATCACATTAATTCTTCTTTTTCAGGACCATCAATTGCAAAAATATTGATGTTTATCTTAACGGTTTGGCCATTATGTTGGACGACTTTTCATCCGATACCACATAATCCAAGCTGAAAGTTCCATCCTCATTCCTCTCTCTGAAAAAAATGACATCGCACGTCTATGTGCTCGATCTTCTTAAGGAATTTCAGATTTCTGATGTGCCTAATCGCGCTTTGGCATACGCCACCGCCATTCATCCGAACTCTGTAGTCGATAACGCCACTGACTTTTGGTGTTCTGAGCCCCAACTTATAAATCCATTGTCAAACATGAATATATACTCGGACGTCGACCGCCTGATTTTGATGCTTCCTGCGTGTCGACATCACTGTAGCCACACAGACTCAAATTGATGCTTCTTTCAAATCGAATTCCCATGTCCATTACCTCTGTATTTTATAATGCGTTGTACTGCATTCACTCGCGCCGCCGCCGGCTTCTCCAAGTGTTGATTTGCTTTGCCAGCAAAGAAACTGATGTCTGGTCGCTTTTCCACGACACAATACATTAAGTTACCCGATCACCTCACGATGCGGAAAATTGATTTCTTTCAAAATCGCCCAGATTCTTTATACTGTCGGATGGAGTTGCCACTGTTTTGCATTTCACCATATCAATACGGTTGAGTACAAAACATACGCATACGCCTGCTAATTCACATGCAACTATTTCGTCTTTGTTCGATTAAAGACCAAGAAATATTTCGGCTCGAATACTTTGACCTTGAAACCTTTGTGCTATAGTGTCTTATGACCACTAAAAATACATGATTCGGAATAACTGAAAAAATTACCGTTGAAAAAACTGCCTTTACGTCGAACTGCTGCAATCACATTTGATTTGATGCTGCCAAAATTGCTCAAATCGAGGAAAACTTAAATTCAACGCTTATCGTTTCAGTATAATCAACGCCATACTGTGAACCTCCCGCACTACAACTAGCATTTCATTGCCTGCTCCCACTGGTTGTGATCAACTAACCGAATTGCTTGCTCGTATGTCCTTGCTTCTTCGCTGATTACTTGATCGCCGCGGTGCCTTAATGTTGTTACCATCGTGCAAATGCCGTTCAATGATATTCGTCTTATCCAGATCTCATATTGTACCACGCAAGATTGGTTGCGCCGACGTTGTCACTGGATCGTTCACCTCTGATTCATTATCTGTCACTTTCGCGTTTTAGTCGGCCTTCTTATTAGTGTCACAAATTTCCAATACAGTTATTGATATTTCCAGAAGGAAATTCACGTAACGAGCTATCCCACGTTTGTTTGTCTCCGGATTCCACACTCGATACGATTTCGAGTTTTTGTAGTTTTTGTCATTTGCTTGTACCACACAACCGTTCTGCTCTGGCGCATACAAACTACTACTACAGTTCACTGATGCTCAATGCCCATCTCATTGAAAACGTCCCCAATTCCGTATTGACCAACTGTGAGCAAAAAAAATGCGGACCTGGTGTCCGTTCTCTTACTGCATTCGCATTATCACAAATTTGATCTTTGCTGCAACTCTGATTTTTGCTTCATAAAATATACGTAATGAAAATGTGAAAAATCTTCCTTTAAATAGCAAAAAATACCTCGAACCGCCAAACGAATTCGTTTGCATTGGTCCACAAACGACATTTTTCTTATTGAAATTCTGCTTCGATAAATTCAGTTTGGCTATTACTGCTTCCGTTCTTTCAATCTTACTCTGCAACTTCAATCGAAGCTCTTCCGCCATTAGTCGCGTATGTAATATTATCACAGTTTGGTTAGCTGCACTTGTTGGTTCCCATGCAGCATTAAAAGACTTTAAAATCTCTGTTATAACCGGAAACCTCTTCACCTTGATTCTCTAATTGTCTTCTCACACGATGCTGAAATTGTAATAAACACTATTAATTTCCTGACGCTTTGCAACAATTTCACAACACGCCGCGAATATTGTAGACTCAAATAGTTTTTAAACACCTACAAACCACTTGCACGAACTACCTAAATTTAAATTTTAAATTTAATTTATTCGTTGCCAGAGACTGGGCCCATAACCTCTTGAATTGTTGAACTGTTGTTGAATTGTTGTTTATTTTCCAACCTTCAGTTCAATACGCAGTGGAACGAACTAAATAAATGGTGGCGTGTATGATACAAAATTTTATTTCTAACCAAGAAAACATTTTCAGCAAAAAGTCAAAAATACCACAGAACTCTTACTATTGAGTACACCGTCCGAGTATAAAACTGCAACGTGTCAAACCTGTCATACTCTTTATGTTAGCCGATAGTTTCCAGCCGAAAGTAAAAAAAATCGATATTGCAGATAGTGTCTTTGCTATCTCAGCCGAAAATATGCCATGTCGAATAATAATATGTTTCAGCTGAAAGTTACATTTTAGCCGACATTTCTCAGCTGATATTTTTCAACCGAAATACCAAACCAAAAATATTTGTTTTGATGTTTTCTACAATAAAAAAAATTTCAACTGAATCCGTTAATTGTAAAACACTAAACTATATTTTTAAGGTCATTGGTTTGACTTGGCCATCTTAGCAATTGAAGAATCCACAAGCAAATTACAAAGAGCTACTAATATTGCCAGTACCTGTGCGAAGAGATGGCGAATAAAACTTAATGAAACAAAATCTGTTCACGTAAACTTTACCAACAAGAAGGTCAACTGGATACCAGTAGAACTGAACTCCCAGCAAATTCCCTATGCAAATACGGCAAAATATCTAGTCATGACTGTAGACGCGAAACTAAAATAGAAAGAGCACGTGAAAAAGAAAAAAGAAGAGTTAAACATCAAATACAGAAAGATGGATTGGCTCTAAGGAAGAAATTCTGAGCTAACTCTACATAATAAATGGCTACTATACCGGCAAATCTTAAAACTTGTGTGGCCTTACGGTATTCGGCTCTGGGGCTGTACAAAGAAAACCAATGTCAATATGTTGTAGCAAACACGCGAGAAAACACATGCAACGTATTAGTCTACACCAAAATGCTGAGATACATCGTATGTTGGATGATTCAAACCCAGTAAGACGGCTGCGAAGGAAGAAACCACATGATTTCAATATTTAAGTTGAATTATTTTTTTAATTAACTGGAGCTCATTTTGTAAATATGTTCTAGTAGACGTTATTTTATTTTAATATTTAAAAACATTTATAAGGAATCATATATCACATTAAAACCAGTATTTTTAAATAGTCTGGTAAATAGTTTAAATTTAACACTACTTTTACTCCACTACGGAGTGTAATTTGACCAGATTTCGTTAGTTAAATTTCTTCCAAATTCATGGGATAGTCCGGCGCTCTGGGTTAATCTAAATTTACATTGATGTCACTATGGCCATTTGATAGGCCTTAATGCCTGTTAAATATAGCATAATTGTGAATAAATTCTAATGAAGCTACGTGAGTGTAATTTGACAAGATTTAGTTAGTTCAATTTGTTGCAAACTCGTTCACAAACCACTCGTTGAACATTCCAGTTGCCCTTTCAGAAATTTGCAAAAAATTAACTATCGAAATTTCACCAAATTACAACCCCAAAGCCCCACCTCTTCACAATTGAACTAAATTAAACAAACAATGGCATTAAAACATTAATGCGGATTTAGGTTAATCTAGAACACTAGCCCATTCAATTAATTTGCAGGAAATTGAACGACCAAAATCTGGCCAAATTACACTCTCGTAGCTCCGTCAGAATTTCTTCACAATTGGGTTAGTATTAACAGGCATTAATGGGGTAAACCCAGTGCGATGGATCATTCAATGAATTTATCATTAATTGAATTAAATATTTTCAAATTCCGTCCCCATATCCCAGGTTTTTTTTTAAAAACGTGTCTTTCAAAACGAAAGTTTCAAATTCATCAATAAATTACTTTTCCGTGAGTTAACCATTACTAAGACCTTTCATTTGGATTACTTTCCAAACATTACATTTGAAACGTTAAATTTTTTAAAATTTTGTAAATCTATGATCATAGATGAAGATCTATGTTGAAAAAGAACACAACTAAGACCCCCTGGCGGACTGCAACCCATCTTCCATGCCAGTACTATAGGTTAGCATGGAGCTATGCGATGTGCAGGTGGTTCTACAAAAATCGGACCTATAGCGTATAGGCCGTGAAAAGTGAACCGCAAAAGAGTTCGAAGAGCCTCGGCCCCAGAACAGATTGCAAAGGCAATAAAAGTATGACAATAATGAGTTTTCACAAGCTTTCCACATGAAAAGTGATCTGAAAATATTGCCAGTTTTAACCATCACTAACACCTTCCATTTGAATTACTTTCCAACCATGACATTTAAGTTTTTAGAATTTTCCAATTTTGTATGTACAATATACTATCGTGAAGTTTCCGACAAACTAGAAATGACAAAAAACTTTACAACAGCCCACAAAGTGTAAACCTACACTTTCAAAAAAAAAACTTGTTTTGTAAAACGAAATAAAATGCAAATAAAAATAGGTTCAGAATGGCAAGCTAATTTAGCCACAACAATGAGCCATAACCTTTCAATATATTTTCTAGAAGCCAACATATTTATGCGGTGGGGTAGTCATAGATCTTGTGTAACTACACTGAAAAGTGTAGTGGCGGTTCGAAGGTCAATGACAAGGCATTGTAGAGATGTCTACGCTTCATGTTAATTAGGCAATTTTTATGTTTTCTAGAAGTCAACATATTTTTGTGGTGGGGCAGTCATAGATTTTTTTCATTTTTAAAATTTTGCTATAGTAAAAAGTGTAGTGGCGGTTCGAAGGTCAATGACAAGGCATCATAGATATGTCTACGCTTATCGGTATATATTGAGTAAAAGTTTCTGATCAAGGATGCGTGTATTAGGTGGATCTGCACTGATAGTTAATATTTAGGCCGTAGGGGTAGTAAAAATCAAGGGATTGTTTTGAAAATTTTGACGGTTTTACTAATTTGCTAATATAAAAAAGAGTGAACACGATGGTAATTTTGCTGAATTACTGTTCTTTTACCAAAACTAGATTTGTTAAAAAATAAATTGAATTCAAACAATTCTTAATTCTAATTTTAAAATTGAGAGACATCTATGACTGCCCCACCGTATAAATATGTTGGCTTCTAGAAAACATTAAGAATTGTCTAATTAGTAATTATGTAAAATTGGGGAAATTTATATATTTGCTATCGATATATTTTATTGCGAATTTAGTATTTGATTTAGCTTTGAGGATTATATTCCTAGCTAAGAGAGATATGTTTATGTCTCTAAACGTTATACAAAATTAGATATATTTTTCGTTTTTACAGATATAAAATATTCTTGTCCCGAAACGAGATATATTTTATATCTAAAAATCTATGAAACTATATCTCTGTGGGCAATTATTTCTCTCAGAGTGCTGGCAAAAAACTGATCCAATGCATTCTTGACGTCCTCTTATGAAGAAAAGTAATAATCTGAAGGTGTCAGATCTGTAGAATATGGTGGGTGTGGTAGTACATTCCATCTAAGCTGCAATAATTTTGGCGTGTTACCAAACTTATATATGAGGTATCGCATTATCCTGGTGCAACACTATAACTTTTCTATTGATCAATCCTGTCCTATTCTGCTTGCATGAATCATTCAATTTGTTAACTTGATGATTTGTTAAGTTTTTAAGTTTTTTTATGAATATCGCCCTTCGAAGTGCTTTGCGCCGATTTTCTATTTTACTCCATGATCTCTTGCGTTTAACATTGTTATAGACAACCCATTCCTCAACCCCCATTCCTCGTTCCCGTTGATAAGCAAATCACAGACGTGAATGCGACGGGGAAAATTTATTTCTGTAAGAACATGCGTAGAACTTATATGTAAAGTTTTGAAACTAAACCAAGGCATTTTACCAACCAGCCAAGTTATTCGGCGGTTTGCATCAATCGATGCCTATATTTTGTCCTCATCAGCTTCAATTGGCCTTCCAGAACGTCGTGCATCTCCAACATCAAAATTGTCAGAACGAATTTTCGAAAACCAGTTTGGACACTGACGTTCTGCCAATTCATCTTCTCCGAGCACATCACACAACTTTTTTCTTGCTTGAACGGCATTTTTCCCTTTTCGATAATAAATAAGTAAAATATGCGGATATTGCTGCTTTTGATTTTCCATATTTAAATGGCACCAAACACAAACTATTAGGCAGAATCAAACAAATGTTTGTACAAATAAGTCCTGATACTCGTATATCAGCTGTCAAAATATATAATAAGCATGCGGCTTAAGTTGGAAGTTGGCTATGAAACATTACATTTTAGTCCTCTGTTGGAAACAAACGAGATTACTTACCGAACAACCCAATATATTCAAACTAGTTTCCTAATATGAAAATGAATTTTTCCGAACAACATTCAAAGATACTGTCTACATTATAGGTTTTCGGTACTTTCGGCGGGAAACTATCGGGTAACTTTAATAGGGAAAAACCTTTCATAACTTTAAGTAAATTATATACATCAAAGAGTGCGTTTACTAATTTCAATATAGGGTATTATGTGCATAGTCTCCACCATCTTCATTTTTCCAGGTGTCTTTGTCTGTTGTCAAGCAGAATAAACTGACGCAATGGGAGCGTATTTTGAACCTCCGTATTTCGTTTAAGCCAGAATTTTTCGTAGCATTCCATTCAGAATAATCTCGGAACTTATTAATTGATGAGCCCCCTTGTTGAATCTTAGGTTTCGAGCAAGGTGGGTGGTTGGATGCGTCTGGCTATAAGAACCTACTTTCGACCCCCTCGTTAGTAGGCATCATTAGTTAAAATTAATTAATATAAAATTGATGCGTAATTTAAGCATTTAATTTATTTCCGCGGCTTGAGATTCCGTGCAAAAAATTTATTGTTTATTCTTGAAAAAAGATCTTAATTAACATCACTTACCAAGTTTTTTATATGTGTCCTTGAGTTTATGGTTTTAAAATTTATTATCATTTAGGACAAACTAAATAATTAATACCTAAATGTATTTTATGGATCTCGTTTATCTTTGATCTGTGCGCACTTTTGACAACACCTCGTAATTGAATGGTGATTCTGACATCAGTGACATGAGAAAAATATTGTTTATTTATTTAAGGTTTGTTTATTTGCCAAAAATGAATCATTCGAATGAGACATACAACTGGTTGTAATTTTTTATCGAAATCCTTATATCCATAAGCAAACATCCCAATAAAATGGTATCATAAATCAGTCATAAAACTAAAAATACTTAAATGCTAAATTGAAATCTTGTTCTGACTGAACTCATGCGTTCATACTTGCCACATCTTCGACAAATCCACTCCATTGAAACATGAATGAATAACATTAAAACCGCTAAACGAGAATCAAGTTTTGAACTAATAGGTTTGCGATTTTGATCCGACAAAGTTCGATAACCTATCCACCAGCAGTTACCAACTATCAATATACAAATTTGGAATGAATTCGATTAATTTGTGCTTTAGATGGTAAAAGCATTGAGCACGGTCGTCTGCGGTTAAACCGCAAAAGGTCAGCCAGCCTTTCACTTCTCCACAGCTAAATATAATTTAAATGCGTAGATTGAATTGTTCTGCTTATAAGAATTACCTTGAAATAATTGGATACAAGCCATCTGGGTACAAGTTAAATTTTCGATGTTCAGGTTCGTATCTCTATAGATTATTTATAATTATATACTCGTCAAACGACATATTATTAAATAATAAAAATTCGTTTGTCAATAACCTGCTTGTCCATCGCCTTCGAATTTTATCGTCGTTTTATGATAAAATTCTGCGATAAAATAGAAAACCTTCGATACTGATATTTTTCATATACATAATGTCTCTCAAGAATCTCTTGACGTCACCATAATATATTCAGTTATACATTGGTCATCAATAATCGAAAGGTGTAAGGTATTCTATACGTTACTCGATCAACAATTGTTCATATTTATTTAATAAATTTATATACATTTTTAAAGTGGCTGCGCTTTGATGCCGAGTCCGTAATCATCATCTATGTCGCCTTTGAATTATCACACGCGGCAAAAGTACACAACTTGAGAAACTCGAGAAATCGACACATTTTTAAAAATTGTCAATCCTTCATCTGCGTAAGTAACTTGGGAATTTTTAATTTTGAAGTTACAATTGAATGTGGCAATGAGATGATGTTTTGTTTCATAGCTTTTAAATTAACAAATATTTATTAATTATTTAGCTAAATAGTTAGTTATTGGTTATGAGTACAAGCTCACAGAATTCACTTAAATTGAAATTTATGCAAAGTATACTCAAATAAAATTAATTCAATCGTGCTATTTATAGATAAAGGGTATTGACAAAAACAATAACACAGCCTCCATTCATCTAGCCGGAGTTGAGTAAAATCCGGCTATAGCTTCGAGCCAAAAGATCTTGGTTGGGTTGCTTATTTTAAATAATATTTGGACAACCTTCCTTCATTTTGACACTTACCTGGAAATATTATTTCCTACATTACTTGACATGATTTTTTTACGTATTTATTATGTTATATCAATAAATGAACGTCTTAAAAGAACAAAAGATACTTTATATTTATTCAGTATGTTTGCCATAAACATTATTTGCATAAAGTAAATAGATAGTTACTGATGGCACGCAGCAAAGCGAGCTATATGCGTTAAGAAGTTCTAAAGAATAAAACACAGGGTAAAAGACGTTATAAGGATGTTTTGGTTTCATACAGCTCATACGAAAATATTTATTGAAATGGCACAAGATTGAAATACATAAGATTCCTGTAAAATGATAGGAAACAATTGGTGTGCCCGTCATCCGAATATTTGAACGCACGGTAGAAGTGAAACTTTCATGTTGATGATGACGTCCGTCAGCCAACAACTGTTTTTCTCAAAATGAGTAAGATGATGTACAATATTACAACTGATACAAAAAATACGAATTTTAACAATTGCCATTGTTTTTATAGTACGTTATTTTTAGTGGGGAGGAGGAGGAGGAGGGGTAATAAATATATGCATGTTCTGTATCAACAGAATCGGGCTAATTAGTTAAATGTAGAACAGAAATGTTTTCTTCAATGAACATGTTTTTATTTCTAATTTTGGGTTTGTTCATGACCGGTGTGAAGTACTTAACTTTAATTAAAAGTGTAGCTACACATATTAACGAAAAGTGTAGACTCAAAAAGTGTAGATACACAAATTATCAAAAAGTGTAGCTACAAAAGAAAAAAGTTTGGAATTCGAAATACGTGGTTTAATTAAAATTATTAAAAATATACAAAAAATATTGGTAATCACACTACTATTCAATCTGTTATAAACATCTGTGGGTACGGAATGCAAAGATATTCATGAGGAAAACTGATGGGAGTGATAGACTGGAAATCAGAGACCTTCACAAATTATAAATTTTATTTTTGCTTAACTTTTTTTTCTTTTAGATGTCTAATTGTGATGGTCATACTCAATTGTTGAATTTCTCATAAACGAATATTTGTTCTACTTCCAAAGATCAAAACACCTTGCATATAATTCACCAAAATTCTCGTAGTTTACTAAAAAATCGTGATAAAATCTTCGCACATTTCAGTAATTCTACCACCTTGCCTGATATTGTGTTTTTTTCAGAGGTTTGGATTGGTAGTGATGAAGTTTCTAGTTATAGCATTCCTAATTTTAACTTGTTTCATGGCTGGAACAATAGTTACTCAGCCGAAAGTATTCTACCATATGTGAGGTTAGGTTTAAGTTTTAATTTTGTTACAAAAGGCTAACAACTGCTTATGTATTAAGGATTGATTTTGGAATCGATTCTGAGAGCTTTTGCGTCGTTGGAGTATATCGTCTTCATTCTAGTTCAGTGCTAGAATTTATTGAAGGATTTACAGTTATTTAATTATCATTGGTGATCTAAATATTGATATTTCGGATTCAAATTCTGTGAATCAAAATGTCAATAAATATCTTCAAATGATGTCTTCATTTGGATTAATCTCTCTAATTCAAGATTTTACTAGAGTTACTTGCACTATTGACCACATTTTTTTGAGATTAAATAATGATTCTAAACTAATTGCGAATGCGGAAGTTTTAGATTATAAACTATCTGACCATCGTATATTATCTCTTGAAATTACAAAGGATAACTTTAAACCATTGAATAGGTCAATTAAATTTTTTCCTAAACGGAGGGTTGAATTTTCCATTTCCAAGTTAAAAGAGGTTTTGAGTCTAGGGAATTGGATTCACGTGTTTACTGAACAAGATCCAAATCAAGCATTCAATAAATTTCTCGGCATCTTTTCAACTCATATTACCGAATGCACTATAGTTCAGCAATCTCGGGTTAAACTAAAAACTAAAGAAATCCGTCCATGGATTTTTTTTCTTTGTCTAAAATTATTGGTTTGAAAAATGAAGACGCTTAAAGTTCAACGGAAGCATCTCAGAAACATTAAATTAACTGAAAAAAGACTTAACAACTCAATGGCGTCTTGTAAACGAATTTTTAAACGGTAATAGGGAAAAAGTCCCTATTGCCGAAGTCGCAGTATTTGTTCCCTATAGTACAGCATAAATCGTTTTTCTTTACTCCAGCTGATGACATTGAGATACACGATATCATTACCTATTTAAATAATTCAATGACTTGTGGTTACGATAACATAAGTAATTCTCTGATCAAATCTGTTGAGCCACTGAATGTACAAGCTGGAATTCGTGACATTGCGAATGACTTGTTTCGCTCTTATCTTTCAGATAGACAACAAAGGGGTCAACATTTTGAGCTGTATTGGCGATTTTAGAAAAGTCAAGTGCGGAGTACCGTTGGGTTGGTTTTAGGACCAATCTTGTTTTTGATTTATATTAATTCAATTTTCCAATTGAAATTAGAAGGCCATTCAGTTGGATTTGCTGATGATGTGGGATTGGTTTATAGCTCCAAGACTAGTGATGTTAATACTCAGAAGATTACTAATGATCTTCGCATTCTTAGACGCTGGTTTGACCTACATTATATGGCCCTTAGCTCTAAAACGATTATTATGAATATCAAATTGTCTGGAATGGCACCAAACATGTGCTTGACATTGTTGACTCTTTTAAATATTTAAGAGTAACGATTGATAATCACAACATGCAAATTTTCGTTGACAGAAGAGGAAATCATTCTCTGAATGTACAATTAGTAAGTATTGGATGTATAATTCAGGTTTTTGGATTTTCTAAGAGATGGCGTAACTATAGTACTAAACATTCTTTTACAATGACACCTAAGGCGTTTTAAAGTGTTGACATTCTACATTAAAATTTAGTTTGTCATTACTCGTGAAAGCGTAAACTACATATTTTTATATCCCGCTTAAATATGTCGAATTTCGTACCAACAAAACTGTATTTGCGGGAACCATTTAATCAAAAGAAATAAGCTGCTGAAAATTTTCGTTTGCTTCTAGAAACTTATGGTGAACATGCACCAACTCAACAGACTTGCGAGAACTGGTTTAAACGATTCAAAGTCGTGATTGTGATGTCAGTGACAAAGAACGTTCTGTTCAACCAAAAAAAGTCGAAGTTGAAGAATTGGAAGCATTATTGAAGAAAAACTCAGCTCAAACAGAAAAGAAGATGCCATGAAAATGATTCAAAAAGGAGGAAAATGGGTACCACATAAACTGACTGAAGCCAACATTGAAAAGACACCAAAGATGGCATTCTTTGTCTCAAATTATGATTGGCGATGGAAAATGGATTTACTACAAGAACCCTTCCCCGCGAAAAATCGTGGGTTCATCCAGGCGAACTATCCACAACAACAGCAAAACGAAACATTCATGGAAGTAAGGAGTGGTGTACTATGAGCTGCTAAAATCGAACGAAACTATTACTAGTGAACGTCACCAACAACAATTGGTAGGTTTGAACGATGCATTGAACGAAAACCGTCCGATTTAAGCCAACAAACAGCGTAAAGTGATTTTGCTGCACGAGAATGCTCGACCACATGTCGCAAAACAAGTAAAAAATACGCTGGAAGTACATAAATGGGAAATTCTACCACATGCTCCCTATTCAGCAGATTGTGCTCCATCAGATTACTATATTTGTTCCGATCAATGCAAAGCGATCTTCAAGACCAGCACTTCAAAAACCACGAAAATATCAAAAAATGCATCGACGAATGAATCGCTCAAAAGACAAACAATTTTTTTCGATGGAATCCATAAATTGCCTGAAAGATGGTCGAAAGTCATAGATAACGATGGAAAATATTTTGATTAAAATAAAATTTACCATTTCTTAGAAGTTTTTTCTGCAAAAAAATACAAAAAATAAGTTGTACTCCCAACATATTGTAAGTGATTGTATTTTACGATAAAATAAAAACTGATTACTACTAAATACCGAGGATCTGCTCACAACTCCGTCATTTGGCCACTTTCGAGGGATCGAGAAGAGCCTGAGAATGCATTTCTAAATAGTGAGCACAATACATGGCTTTACGTGACGCTGGTTATCCACTAGAGCCATATGGCTTATGACTCCATACCGAAACCCCCTTTGCGCTTTCAATTCGTCTAAGATTTTTTGTTGGGTTGTTACCCGTCGTTTCGGTACTCGTGCTCGTGCTGCCTTTTTGTTGGTACCTGGGGTCGGTGAAACTTCTTCGGCGATTTCCGTATTGTCGAATATTCGAGCATTTCTGATCATTATTTCGGCATCTTCTCTGTGGCCAAATACGTTTCCTTGAAGACGAACCACACATTCTCTCATTCCTGTCAGCTGTACCAAACGCTCTTCAAATGGGTTCAAATTGACAGTTCTTTGGCCCCCTCCTGTCTTGCTAATGTCAGCCGCTTCTTTTCGAAGGTTTTGTTAATTTTACTTTTTAAGTCGGCCCATGCCCCCCCTCCCCCCCCTCCCCCAGTATTATTGTGTTATTTAACTAAAAATTTTATTATTCCGCACCTTTTTACAATTAAATTTTGCCATACATCGCTCAATTCTGCTTTAGGTTTTTCAAGAAATTTAACATTTCCTCAAATTGTTGATTTGTGGTTATTTTTTTTTGTTTGTCCCTATTCACAAAAGAAAATTGTTATTAAACTTCCAAAAATTTATTTATTTTGTACTTATTCAACACTTACATTGTAGTTTGTATATTTCAACTGACATTCGAGAAGAAATTTAAAAGTGATAGACGATCGAAAAATATGATGGTCGAAAATGTTACAACATACCAAACTAAATGTGACATTTCATTGAAGGTTGAAATTTTCGATGTTGCAACATGTCAGCCCAGGTATTCTTCATTATGTTTAAGTCCGGCGAATAAGGTGGCCATGATAAAAGGTCTACGTTTTGTTTCTGATCCAGGTTTTAATGATGTTTGATGTATGTATCGGGGCATTATCGTGCTGATAAAACCATCGAATCGGCCTAAAAAATTATGGCTATATGGGAAAGCCTTTTCCAGGATGTTTTTGTATGACACCGAGGTCATTTTGCATGTCTCAAAACTTAATTACATAGTTTCATAGTAGGAGACTGCAACCCCCCCTCGGACCACATGCCGCCTTCTTTACTGTGATGTCTATCCAGACAGTAGTTAAAACCACCCGGGCCAGCAAAATTAAATTTATTTTCATCGGAGAACACGACAGAGCACGGACATCTTGTGCTGAAGTGGTTCTATATAAGTGCCGCCTTTCATATTGTTGCGATGGCCTTCAATATCTTTACGACTGCTATGTCTTTCCGATTTGAACGCCTCAATTTCTGCTTTTACAGCTACAGGTACAATTTTATTAATAATTGAAAATTTTAAAAATAACTAAAACTCTGCAATATCTTATCTTTATAACGCAATAACTACAACTAACCTATTCTGATGACACAGTTAAATATGTATTCCCCTACTGAAAACAAAGGACTGTGAAAACAACGGCAAATGTAAAAAATTTTATTTTTTGAATCAAATCAAAAAATTGTCAATCACAACAGCAAAGCTTGCTAAGAAATAAAATCAAACAAAAAATATCTGGCCCTATTCAGATGACGTGCCGTGCTTTAATTCCCTTGATTTTATTTTGTAATTTAATATTTTAATGACAGATACTAGAGAGAGTAATTCTTCGGTTGGTTGAGAGCGTATATGGCTGTCTAATCTTTTGAATGACGATAATTTTCTAAAGTATTATTGTAAATAAAATTTGATGGTTTTTCTACATTGTTTACTCCAGAATTTACACCAGTTTCAAACAAAGGCCATATCGGTGACCCAACTTGATTTGGCGACACATTAAGCATTATTTTTCTCAATTCTATTATCTAGTGTACACAACACAATTGTTGAATCAGTTGTCCGTAACAGAACATTACCCTCTGGATAATACCACCACCAGCCCACAACCCCTCGTCATTACCCTCTGGTCATTACCCCTTGCCATTGGCCTCCGGTCATATTCTCTCCGTCACTCTCACGATTATTACTGCCAACCTAGCCCCCCCTTCCCCCCTCATCCCACCATTATGAATAATTTCGATGAATTGTATCTTAGCACGAGTCACTTTCGCACACGCATTTTTCAATATTTAAGATTGTGAAGCGAATTTCTGGCATGAGGTGCATAATTTATTTGAAACAATTTCAGACTGACGAACAAACCAAAACACGAAAAAGTTTGCAAAAAATCGACTGATTATGGAACAATATACCATTTCGTCGAGAGTAAATTTGGTTTTTATAATTTTTTTATTATTACGGATTCGAACTCAAATTGAAAAGCTGAATCTAAACCTATAACACCCAACATGTTGCATAATTGAAACCTGTGTTAAATCTCTATAAATTCAAATTATCTGTCACACTTCGGGTCGATCGCACATTTTTTGAAAAATCAGTGTAAATTCCAGTTGATTCACATAAATTTATTATTTAACATAATCATGCTATGGTTCTTCTGGACCTTCCTCTACCTAGTAAATCTTTTCATAATATTTTCACTAGGAGCTGAGGTATGGTTTTTCTCGTCTATAGGGATGCTCCAAAATCGAAAATTACTTTCGAACAATATATTCGCCAGCAAATGACCTTTTTCTAAAAATGACCATAACAATTACGCAGAAAATCATTTTTGTCTTTCAGCATCCCTGAGGCATGGCTAGGCTTCACTGAACTTATCAACCATTAATCTGAAAATAAACATGATAAGGTAACCTCATTGAGGCGGCCAAAAAGCCACATATGGGATGTAGCGCTAGCGAAATAAATGAAAATGTACTTATATTTGATGGGTCGGAATTTTCCAGAAAGTGAATTATTTAGAATGATTTTAGCATTAATGCTCAATCGACTTGATATTTATACAGTTGGCCCTAGTCGTTCAAGAAAGGCTTGAGGTGTGTCTCGTGTTACTGGCTGATGATATTTTTGACTTTTTTTCCAGAGAATCATTACAACCATCATTATACTGAGAACGGTTCCAAATGTTCAATGAGTCATCGTAGTATTTGTGATGACTATTGAGGGGTTCCTGTTTTTTTTAACTTTTAATTGTTCAGCGAGCTCGTGGATATTTAATGTTGTTAAAGATGATGTAGTAGAAATCACTCTTTCCTGTCCATGGTGTATGTGGCTTATGTTGCGTAAAAGCGGCTTTGTCGTACTGAAATTGGCTGTTACCTATCCTATATGATTGGCAGGAATATAACCTCGAGCAACGCAACTGGAATGTGATTTTGTTTTCGTAAAATCATGTTTATCTCACATTGAGTTACGGTTGAATGCTTTATGTAAATCGGTGAGTGATCCTTCGTCTATAAACGCACTGATTGAAAGTCTCTCGGTTGATTGGTGTATAATACTCCCGGTGAGGATCAAGCATGAGATATTCTGATGATGTATTATCGAAGTATGGAAGTTTGTCGTAGGGATACAATGTATGAGTGCAAACAATTGGTAGGAATGCATCCTTACTAACGGTTCATGATCGGAGTATTCGGTTTTTAATATCAGGTGCGGATTCATTAGGTCCTCTTGTTTTCTGCCAGTCAAAGACATCACTAAGGAAAAACGTTTCCTGATATGATTCATTTCGTCTTGATGTCGTAATGGAGTTAAAGAGGCTGATAATGGTATTGTGCTGGGTGTTAAGCATTACTTCGATAATATTCTGTTGTATGTGTGGCATAGATTTCATTAATAACATCAGCTGAAGAATGTCAATTACAATAATATCCTTCTAGTTCATCTTTTTATTGTATTCCTTAGGATGCTTCAATTCCAAAACCACCTGCTGCTGATATTCTTGTAGTTTTTTCAGATTGGTTATTGTGTAATTATTATTTTGCTTAAACAAACGCATTATCTATAATGGACATTTGTCCTTTACAAGCCGTACTCTTGCTCATTCTGCTCGATTAAACCAAAATGCTGTTCGTAATTTTCTGGTGGCGTTGAGACAAGTTGCCAAAGATGCCACTTAGAATAATCCCAATCGTGTCTCCAACTCTTCGCTTGCGGTGTCTCTTCGCTTTGGTTTCAAGCAGTTTCTTTTTTTCTTTTTCAATGTTATCACGAAGTCTTACATTATGTACTTGAACTTGGAACACTTGCAGCTTTTGGATTCTCCCTCTCTGACACTAGTCATTTTCTTAGTGTGTCACCGCTTCTTGAGCTTTCCAATATTCATGTGTTGTAAAGTCGTCTTGATCTAGCCGCCCCATTTTTCGGTCGTTTTATTTACTCGTCTGCTTGCTTATGGGAACCTTCTTGTATAGTTCGACAAGAGGGTTTTTGAAACCCAACTTATTTCATGGAATGCATTTTAGTTTTTCGCACTTATAGATGTTGTTTTGCTCGAGAGACCAATGAAAGTTCGTGTACTCACAAGTTTTATTCAACTCAACTGATTTATAATAATTAACGAATTAGTGCAGCTGATTAGTGCAGTCATACAGGGTCACCGTAACACACCAAACATAACATGGTGCAACATTCCGCGATATGATGGAACACAACACGAAGTCACATAACGCAATGTGCTACAAAGTTGCGCAACACGGTGCAACATGGTACACGTAACAACAAGGTTCAACATGGAGCAACATTGTGCAAAATGATGCAGCATAGCGAAACGTCACACAGCATCCCGCAAGATCCTGAATATTTAGCAAAAAGATGCAACATAAATCATCATGATGCAATATAACACAGCATGGTACAATATTGCGTCCGAAAACCCTGTTCCGCCCACTTTCAATAAAACTATTGAACCCACATAAAATGTTAAAAGAAGGCCCAAGCCGCACTAGTAAACCTTATGAATAAGGGCTGATCGGAATCGATTTCAGGCACTTGTAAACCTAAAGTCACCAATTGGTATCAAAATCATCAAGAACCAATTGGTATCAAGAACATTCTAAAGCAATTTCTCTTAAATTTGGGCTCATTGCAATCCATTTTTGGTATTTGAAATCTCGTATCACCATCCACCGATTTTTTCAATATCCCGAAATGATAACTCGTCGAAATCCTTTCCTGTCATTTCACAAATTTTTATGAAAATCGTGCGTGCCGAAAAAAAAATAAATAAAGAGGAACTCGGCCGAAAATGAATTTTTTTCGAATTCTGGGCCCATCACAATCGTTTTCTGATACTCGAAAACGCTCATCCAGGAATTTTTTTATAAAAACCGTGCGGACCAAAAATAAATTAAATAAAGAGTCCGTACCGGACGATCCTTTGAACGGATTTTGCACCCTTTAGAGTTGATTTTAAAGCCGAAAACTCTCCCTCGCCATCTGCACTCGCGAGCAATTAAATCGACTCAAACCTTAAGTGCTCACAGAAAGATGAATTCTTTTAAAACAGCTTAACCGATTTTCACAAGACATTATTTTTTGAAAGCCTTATATTTTCATGAAAATTGGTTTTGTACTTTTTTTTATAACGAATTTGAATGAAAACGCAACCAAAATTGATGATTACGAAAAAATATATTGGGGATATTTAAATGTAAATTACAACAAAAAAATCAAGCAAAACAAAAACAATTTTATTGGTTAATACTTAATATTGCCCCCTTCTTCCGCTCCCTTGCGTCTACAACGGTGTATATGCGGTTCTCCATTGACCTTACTAAGGTTGTGGCAAAGACTTTGGGATTGGACCCTACTCCTCATCCAACGCAATCTTGAGGTTACCGTTTTAGTTCGTCCCATAGATGCACGATTAGATTCATGTCTAGACTGAGGGATCAACTTCATCGTTTTGAGTCCAACCTCATCCATGAACTGCAGAATGGTTCGAGCTGTGTGACACCGGGTATTGTCATGCATCAATATTAAATCAATATCCCCTATATATCCTGCGCAGAGCGCTACATGATCCAAGAGAATGTCCCTGATATATCTATCAGTGATCAGATCTCCTCTATGGCCTCCACTAGGTACGACAACAAGAACTGTTTTTCTCTGAAGCGATATGCCAGCACACACCATGCACGGACCGCCGCTGTATGAGACTGTTTCAGCAAAACAGCACTGCGATAAGCACTCTCCTGGACGCCGGTAGACCCAGCCTCTTTTATCACTACTAGGGAAACATATTCTGTATTCCTTCGAAACATCGCATTTTGTTACGATTGCTTTAATTTGAAAAGTACTGTATAGATTTGAATGATCAAGGTGTCCTTGTAAAGGTAAAATACTAAGCTGTCAAAAAAGCTGTTTTACGAAAATGGATTAGCCATTTTAAAAAATATTCCTTTTTGTACGCGCGGAGGTTTGCATCGATTTAATTGATCGCGAGTGTATATATATGAAAATGAATGATTCTTTGTGTGTCCCGAAACTTTGGTGGGCTGTTTGATGAACACCCGCGAAGGTTTCTGAGTTGGTACAATAAGCGCTGGACCCCAGGATCTAGGTAGTCCTGGAACAAATGTTTGCTAAAATTTCAATTTTTTTTCTATATTTCTCCACAAGAATGAGTTTAGGAAAGGGGTTATATGAATTTAGTGACTTGCTCGAATTTCAGGGGTCCCAAAAATGTCTGTTTATTTTCCGAAGGGCGTTTCAGCGTATAAGTTACATGTTCATCCAATACTACGATATTTGTGAAGGGGTTGGACCTCGGTGTCTAAGGGGCCCGGTATAAATGTTTTCCAATTTTTTTTAATGTGTTCGTGGGAATGAGTTTAGGAAAGGGGTTTTATGAAATTAGTGTCATGCTCCAATCCCAGACCATTCATACACTCAGATTTAAATTTTGCAAAGGCATTGTATATCTAAATCTGCAGGTTTTCGTAATATTTTTGAATTGGCTTGCCTCCTGGATCTAGGTCTCTCATACTATTTTTTGCCAAAAATGTCTGCAATTGAGACTGGAATCGCCTCAGCGAACAGCAGATAATACAGTCGACTTTGAAATATTGTACGTAACGAATTCCGTTATCAAATAATTGAACAGCGTGAGACACGGTATGCAAACAATCAAAGCAGAAGAAATTCTCTTTCTCAGGAAATTTCAGTGCTAATTTGAAGTTAACAGAATTCAATTTACCTAATTTCTCGTGCAAAGCAGGGGTAATTCAGCTAGTTTTTTTTAAATCGTGTAAGCCGAAATAATATTAAAGAAAGAGACTCGAGCCTCATCAGGCGCCGTTCTAAAGTCTAAAAAATTATAAACTGGACCCGGGCGCCATCCGACGACCTTTTAAAATAATTTTTCTTCAATAATGTGTTTATACCCAACGCAAGGTGTATTTACCCCGTATAACCAAAAATCTTTCCCCTGCTTGTCGAGTGTGAGAAGGAGGGCTGTCGTAGCTACTTGATACTGGACGATTTGAATTATTCGCAGCGTATTGAGTTAGTTTATCCACCAACCTCCCCTAGATACTCGCTATACAAGGCTAGTATTAGCCAGTCTCCAACGAATCACGGCCATCATTAATTTTGTTACAAGGTACAAATAGATTTTTTTATCCCAAACGATTGATAAATCAATTGATTTAATTCAAATTTGAACATTTGACAGATGCCTTACGTTGTTCCATCCCGATTGTCTATATTATTAAAAAAAACTCTGCTTCTTTCTAATTGGGAGAAATAGTCTAGTTTTATAAATCGATTTTTCTTAAATTAGTATGTTGAAATTAGGTATCCGTATCCGGGAATTTGTTGTGTGGGATTTTTATATCCGGGGATTTTGATTTCAGGATTTCTAATTCCTGCGATTTTGATTTCCGGGGTTTCCGTGCTCCCCCCCCCCCCCAATGTTTCAGATTTGTCGGTTTAATGTGGGGCATTACGAGCATTACGAGACTGTTTTGGTGGAAAATAAATGCTTTAGTAACCAAATAATGCCGTACAGCTACTGCAGTGAAGTGTCTTTCGCTGTTCTCTTTCTCTCAACCTTGGTTCAAAAGTGGAGGAAACCGGGTCGATGGTGTTACTATGTTATTTGCTAGAACTTCAAATTCAAGCATTGAACTTATCCAAAATAATTATGATAATGATGAGATATTTTGCTCAGTGGTATAAGGGACAAAGTTTGTTCAAAATTTCTGTTCAAAGAAACTCAAGTATTTGTTCCGTAAAAAGTTGATTTTCGCGATTTTGCTTACGTCACTATAGACTTAGCGTCTAGTAGTATTAAAATGTAAGTATTTTTTAAATTTATGCGAAAGCGCGATTTTATGCGAATAAAATGTTTAAAACTAGTTCACACACCTTCCAATCGTTAACCATATTTTGTAGTTTGCTATAATTATGCAAAAATTGAAAAATTCTTTACACAGCTTATATGTATATCTTTAAAGATCATATGTTAGTTTTATGAATGACTCGCTAGATACGTTAGATACACTAACCTTTGGTTATGTGTTCGAACAGCTTGGTAAATAAATCGAGAAATTGACATTGGATTACGTAACCGTATTTATCTATAATGAAGGCATAAATTATAATTTGAAATGTCCTCGAAGAAAATGTCTAAAAAATATTATTCTTCAGCTTCCTGTTATTACGCTAGCCTATAACAAACCTGTTATTGGATCAAACTACAAAGAAAAACAGCAAAATCTTATATTCGAAAAAAAAATTTGTGATAGTGACCAACCGAGCGGTAATTATCAATAATTATATATGGATCATAACACATCACATAATTAATAAATTAAAATCGGAAAATTATAATTAACCACTGTGTATACAAAATAATTGAAATCTCATTCTACCGGCTGATTACTTTGGCTTCTTACGTAAATGGCATTTAATTATAAAACGCGAATTAAATGCAATTGCGGAAAATTACTGTACGAGTATACAGTCTTGCGTGCTGTTATTATAGGTAAAATACCTTGCAGCTAAAATTTCTATAGAACAATTTACTGGTATATTCTGAATTGAAGTAATTCTGCCGCACATCATTTTAGCATGGCACATACTTTCGTTTATTCTTGTTGGCCCTGAACATATCGAAAACAAACGCTCGTGGTTCCATATGAATATTAATTATTTTTTGTTGCTACATCAACTATATAGTCGACGCTAAAGCTAATATACACAATATCAATTTTAATTACATATCTTACGAATTTAATTAATAATACCTAAATATGAATAAACTACCTTTGAGGTGTCTGCGGTTTTGTTTTCCGGTTTGGTGAGATGATTACTTAATTTTTGGGCCGTAGGATTATTGTCATGTTTCCAATTTTGTTATTGAACTTGAACAATATCGTTTTCCTGTTATGTGCTGGTTTTTAATAATATTTTCGTGGTGAAAGGCATGTCAGCGAACCTTACGTTTGAATGCTATTTGCTATTTGGATATAGGTGCATTGCACGCGTAGGTGAAAATAAATGCATTGTTTACCTTACCGCTAGTATGGTTTACTAAAGGTCATCGAAACAAAGAAAATTTTCCGGTTTTATAAATTGTAGTCTGAACCGAGTGACGCAAGTTGTAAGGTAAATACGAAATAGAATAAAATTTACATTTTTATAAAACATATTCCTCTCTAACCAGTAGATTTCGTATACACGTATATAATTCACCAGAACTAAATTACAATTAAATATATATAATTAATAATCAGCTTTAGCCACAGATGTGTCCTTGGTTTAGATGGCACCCATGTATATAAATATGTTTGCCAACGACTAATTTATGGGACTGCATTCTGAATTAATTTATATTTTGATAATAAATATTTTTTATAATTAACTGAGATACGAATATTTATGGCTTTAGTCACACATTTGTCTAAACACCGGAAAATTTTGTGGAATGGTCTCTTTGTACCCCGAATTGTCATCTGCTGGCTGTTCATACAACATCATAAACACAACCAACGTTAAACCGTTTTATTATTACTTACTAGTTCAGAGTACGAGTATACCTAATAAAAATGTGACATGTCACGTGCCACAATTAACGAGTTATGAATATTTTAATCCGTATGCAAATCGTGCGGTAATTATTTTTTCATATTACTCGTAACCTTCCTAAATAGATCTTGCAAGACGACGGATCTTATGCTTATTTACGTTATACGAATACGGAGTGTCAATGAGTTGGGCGTGTGAAAAATCCAACTAAAGTGCGAGGTAATTTTATAATACTGTCTGTACGCTGATCTCATGTTTGCTTATTAGAATTCTGTTTTGTTTATAAAATTATTGACATTAAGCTAATCAAAATATTTCTTTTATTATTCTACTAGAGTACAACTTAATCACATATTTAACAAAGGTACATAAGGTAGTTAATTCAATGTCTCTCGTCAGTATTAGGATATTAAACTTAATGGCTTTTTGAACCGTATTAAACAATAGCAGTCATAACATAGACGAACAAAGTCTTCTTGGTTCCATTATTTTTGTTTTAAAGAAGGAATATCTGACATTCGTAAGTTGACTGATACCTACGACACCTGCGATCGATATTTAAGTGCTTCATCTACTGGTCGGTTACAATTCTCATTACACTTAGGCGCTTCATATCGCAATTCATGCTTAAATAGTTCTCACGTTTACTGACAGAAAAAAAAACTAGACATTTAGACATGCGTTGAGGCTGTTACTGTGCGTATTTTAATTTATTGATAGGCATCCGTCGAGGATGCATTTCACTGTAACCATACGGGGATAATATGTTTTTTTGTATCTCCAATTTTCGGAGCATACGGCGTCCTACTAGGCTGTTCCATCTTACTCTGTTGGAGACTACAGCTTTTATCTCTTCCCATGATTTTCTAAGTTGTTTCGCTTCAGGAGTCTTCCTACTTTCCTTTGCTTTTCCGGGTTCCAGTCCAATGGCATCCTCCTTATGTCACTTGGTGATTTCCTCAGCGTATGGCTGAACACCTCTAGCATCTTTCGGACTTTTTCAGTGTGTTTACATGTCTCACCCCCATACAATAGTACCGATTGTACACGCGAGTGGAACATTCGTATCTTGGTCTTCTGTGACAGGACAGAAGAATTCCAGGCTTTATGTAACATGTTGAATCTGTGTCCGGCTTTATTTATGCTTTTTTTATGTCTTCCCCTCTGTCCCACCTGTTTTCGTTATTGTGCAACCAAGCAAGGTGTATACAAATTATTTATTTATTTATAAACAATTGGTAAAAAAATTAAGGCACATAAGCTCGATCGACACAGTTGCAGTTTCAAAAGATTACATCGATTCTGATAAGGCGGAAGAACGTAGTCCACAGCACACATGGATGGTAAACGTCGTAGTACAAACAAAATCAGCTGTTTCTGAATACTCTCAATCCTCTCAGAATGGCAGTCGTAGGAGGGTGACCAAACACGAGATTCATAGTCCAAAATGGACCGAACAAAGCATACGTATAATGATGCCAAAGTTAACGGGTCACTAAAGTCCTTACAGTTTAGTTTAATGAAAACGTCGTCGATCAATGGTTTCTTTGTACAGTTGATAATGATAAAAAACAGACAATCACAGTCGAAGTGTGTGTAGACAACGTCAAGCTGCTGCTTGGAGTTTATAGACTGTCAAATAAATGACCACAAAATGAGGACAAGTTAGACACGGTAGACCTACCGGGATAAAATCCACGCTGAAAAGGAGAAATAAGTCTCTTGGTATGGAAGTGCAATACTCTGTGAACCATGGACTCGAAACAGTTTGGGTAAGACAGAGAGAATGGCAGTCCCACGATAATTACTTACCTCACTTCTATTACCCGCCTTGAAAATTTAATGAACAAGGCTTTCGTTAAACAAGAAGGTAACTGCAGGGGCCAGACTTACAGCACAACGTTTGAATAGGATCGGTGAAAGACCGTCATAACCCGGTCCCTTACTAACGTCGGAAAAGGAGCAGTTGATCCAGAACCTCCTGTTTGGTAAATTTGAAATGATCGAAGATGGAGATAGAAGTAGTAGGAGACAAGGTGTCTGTTGACAGGTGGCAGTGCAGGTCTGGTAAGACATACTCGACGGTAATCCAGATACCTTTTTCTTGCTGTTAATGAAGTTCCAAAATTTTTTGGGATTGGATGTCAAAACTTGCTCGATTTGCACTACATAATTATCGAAAAGGAACCAATTAAAGGTCTTAAATTCATTGCGGGCGTTAAAGAAATCGGGATAGTATTCTACGCCGTAAAGCCTGTAAAGGGAATGAAACTTGTTGCGTCGTTTCTCGAGCAGCATCAACTCGGTATTATACCATGGCTCCCAAAAGGCGGATTTATTATTGATAACTCGCGGAACGTGTCTCTTGATACAAATCCGCACCGCGCTGTAAAAAGTCCCAATCGGCAGTGCTGAGAAATTCATTCAAGGATGCGTAGTCGGCCATTCTAAAATTAAAATGAAAATCGTTAGAATTACCCGACAAACATTTCATTCCTGGTAATTAAACATCAGGTTCAAAAATACCGATCGTCGGTTACAATTACAACAATAAAAACTAAAATATTTGAAACATTAATTTTCGATCAAAGCAGAAATACAAAATACTCTTAATTTCACGCTCATTTGTTCCATTTTTGTTGTTGTTTTAGCAAAACAGAAATAATCTCTCACACATCATAAACATTTTCTCTTGTTTGTTATAATAAAAAAGACAATAAGTATTTTCTCGTTACTTTCCGCGGCGCCTTTCGTTCTATGTCGTTTTTACAAATCATTTTTCTGAGTTATTTATCGCTATCCATTTAGAATAGTAAAAATAGTTTAATAGTTAACGACGTGACAAATTAGTGTTTAAACGAGAACTTCAACATATTTCTACGCATATTGTGTAATATTTTTCTGTAAAGTATTTTGTTTATTTAGGTAAGTATTTTGTTTATTTTAAGTTTATTTATTTTATAGTTTCTCGCAATAAAATTATTTTGTTTAGTTTTTTGGGCGTTTAGTCGACCTTACAAACATTTTTAATAAATTATGCAAAAATAATTTCCTCAATACTTCTACGGTTTTTATCGGTAATTTCGTTCGATTTATAAATCATTTTTAAAATATCAAATGGTAAAATAATTTCTTCGGTATTGATACGGGTGTTTTCGGTAATTTCGTTCGATTTATAAATAATTTTTAAAATACTCAAATGGTAAAATAATTTCTTCGGTATTGATACGGTTTTTTCGGTAATTTCGTTCGATTTATAAATCATTTTTAAAATACTCAAATGGTAAAATAATTTCTTCGGTATTGATACGGTTTTTTCGGTAATTTCGTTCGATTTATAAATCATTTTTAAAATACTCAAATGGTAAAATAATTTCTTCGGTATTGATACGGGTTTTTTTCGGTAATTTCGTTCGATTTATAAATAATTTTTAAAATACTCAAATGGTAAAATAATTTCTTCGGTATTGATACGGGTTTTTTCGGTAATTTCGTTCGATTTATAAATCATTTTTAAAATACTCAAATGGTAAAATAATTTCTTCGGTATTGATACGGGTTTTTTTCGGTAATTTCGTTCGATTTATAAATCATTTTTAAAATATCAAATGGTAAAATAATTTCTTCGGTATTGATACGGGTGTTTTCGGTAATTTCGTTCGATTTATAAATCATTTTTAAAATACTCAAATGGTAAAATGATTTCTTCGGTATTGATACGGGTTTTTTTCGGTAATTTCGTTCGATTTATAAATAATTTTTAAAATACTCAAATGGTAAAATAATTTCTTCGGTATTGATACGGTTTTTTCGGTAATTTCGTTCGATTTATAAATCATTTTTAAAATACTCAAATGGTAAAATAATTTCTTCGGTATTGATACGGGTTTTTTTCGGTAATTTCGTTCGATTTATAAATAATTTTTAAAATACTCAAATGGTAAAATAATTTCTTCGGTATTGATACGGGTTTTTTCGGTAATTTCGTTCGATTTATAAATAATTTTTAAAATACTCAAATGGTAAAATAATTTCTTCGGTATTGATACGGGTTTTTTTCGGTAATTTCGTTCGATTTATAAATCATTTTTAAAATATCAAATGGTAAAATAATTTCTTCGGTATCGATACGGGTTTTTTCGGTAATTTCGTTCGATTTATAAATCATTTTTAAAATACTCAAACGGTAAAATAATTTCTTCGATATTGATACGGGTTTTTTCGATTATTCGGTAATTTCTTTATGTTGATTATGTTTGTTTTTGGTAATTGTTGTTGTTGATATGCTATTATTTTTTCTTTTTCGCTGTCAATAGTAATATGCCGAAATACAAAGACATTTTAATGTTATCAAAACAGTCTCTAAATCGTCGATACAGAGGAATACACTCAAATAGCAGGTTACGAATTAATGCTCAGAGCATTGTTACTCGGGTGGTTAATACTAATCTTATAGAAGAACAAAATGAATCAATACAACAAAATGTTGCAAATTTAATCGATAATGACGATTGTGACCAAATGGACGAAGGGGAAAATTTTGTAATAAATAATGAGGAGGAAAAGTTTTCAAATTTTATAGTGAAATGGGCTTTAAAATATAACATTAAAATGAACGCACTAAACGAGCTTTTGGTTTATATGAAACAAAATGGATATCCTCATATTCCTAAAGATAGCCGAACTTTGTTTAAGACCCCAAAAATCAGAGATGTATTAGATATATCGCCAGGAAAGTATACGCATATTGGTTTGGAGACTAATATTAAAATAATACTAAATAATCTTGAAAATATACCGGATGTAATAGAATTAAGTTTTAATATTGATGGCGTACCTATTGCAAAAAGCAGTAGAAGCAGTTTTTGGTTGATTTTGGGTAAAATAAATAATATACCGATAAGCAGTATTTTTGTCGTTGGCATATACCATGGATATAATAAACCATCCAATTTTAATGAATTTTTGCGTCCGCTTGTAGATGACATTAAAAGTACAACACACGTACTTAATAAGCCTATTAAAATTATTTATTTTATTTGTGATGCTCCCGCAAAATCCAGTGTGTTAGGTATAAAATCACATAGTGGATACTTTGGTTGCGGGAAATGTACGCAGGAAGGAGATTACGCTCATAATAGAATGACTTTTCCGGACAATAATTCACAATTACGCACAAATGAGTCGTTCAGAAATCGAAATGATGAGGATCACCATATAACTACCTCAATTGTAGAGGAGTTAGACATAGATATGGTAAGGCAATTTCCACTCGATTATCTTCACGTCGTTTGCCTCGGAGTTATGAAGAAACTACTAAGAATGTGGGTTAGTGGTAAACCTCCAGACGTGTTACCTAATCGAGATATACAAAAGATTTCATCAAAACTACTTCACGTTTCCTCATGCCAACCGTGTGAGTTTCAGAGACAAATAAGAGGTCTTTCTGATTTACATTTTTTTAAAGGAAGTGAGTTTAGAACATTTTTATTATATACAGGACCCTTTGTCTTAAAAGATATTTTGCCGTCTGAGAAGTATATAAATTTTCTTTTACTGCACACATCAATTTTAATATTATGTGATAAGACTTTATCACGAACAAAAACTGAACTCGCAAGAACTATGTTAAAAGCGTTTGTGAATGGCTTTTCTCAGATTTATGGAAACCAGCATATAGTTTATAATGTACATTCGCTGATACATTTAGCAGATGATGTACAAATTTATGGGGCGCTTGATAATTATAGTGCGTTTCCATTTGAAAGTTATATGTCTACTGTAAAGCGGCTTCTACGAAAAAACAATCAACCACTTGCACAATTAAGCAACAGGATTTTGGAAAATAATAATTTGAATGGTTTAAAGCCAAAGCAAAACAAGGAACATTTTCCCCAGTTGAAAAAACAAACATTTCTTGACGATCGAAATGAACAAAAGATCGTTTATTTGACGGTTATTATGGACAATTTTACAATCAACCATACCAGAAAAAATAAATGGCTTTTAACTAAACATGGCAATATTATCTCATTTCGATATTTAGAAAAAATTGATAACGAATTATATGTCTATGGCTCGGAAACTAAGGAAAAAGAAAATTTTTATGATATCCCGGTAGCATCAAGTAATTTAAAGATTTTTAAAACTACCACAGTGGAAACCAGTCCAGTTTATTGGAAACTAGACGATATATCTCAAAAACTGTTTTGTATGGAGTGCTCAGAAGGAAGTGGATTTAGAGTTTTTTTCCCAATATCGCATAGTAAAATGTAAGAATTTTGTTATATGTATCTAGTGTTTCTAGTCCTTTGACCCTTGTTAATTTAAGTCTTTTAGATTATATGTATTTTTTTTATGTGTATTTTAATATAATTTTTTATTGGTTCAGGTAAAACATGTTCTGCATTGTAGAAACAACGAAACCCAATGGACTGGTTGAATGTGTCGCGGTGTGTAAAAAATGGCTTTTTAACGAAAATCTAATGTGGCCTAAATATTACAATAGAGCGATTAAAAATTTATCAGATGTCGAACCTGACTGGACCCCTCACAATTATAAAATGTTGAAAGACGATATACGTAAGTATTGTTTTTATATTCGCATCTGACCACAAATAAACCACTAATTCATGTATACAAATTTACATTTATATTTTCAGAAACCTACGAGCAGGCATTGAAGGCGGAGGAAATATATACGCAGTTCACGAATTCAGATTCCGAAAAACTTCAAATCGCAAGGATCAACCATCAAACTTCGGGTTTGGATTTCAATTATTTGATGGTTCAAGCCGATAAACAACCAGACATACCTACAGCTTCCACTCAACTAAATACCACTACTATTTGCGATATAGAAATTACAGCAGAAAACGAAAAAGTCGAATCAAGTCGAACAGTTTGTAAAAAACGTAAAATTGAAACAACAACAACATCAACATGTTTAGATCAAGATAACCTCATAATAACTGGAACGCCAGTTTACAGGTGCAATGCCCAGTATATGGCACCGGAGAATGAAAATATTATTAATAATGATGAGACTGGTGAGACCTTCGAGAAATATAAAAAAAAAAATGGAAAACGTTTAAGGAAAATAGAGGAATCACAGGGCAGAATAGAGAATAAATTGGACACAGTGTTTGAGATGCTCCAGTCCGTTTCCGCGATGATGAAAAAGTCAATGCAAAAGAAAACTCTAACCATCGAAAAAGATAACAGCTTTTTAATGCCTGAGTTACCCATACGCGAAATTGATAAGCTTGTACAATTGAATTCGAAATTAACAAATATTGACTACTTGGAACAAATGGTAATAATACTCCTGAATATCAATCTTACACCAACTTATTTTAATTTTTTTTTTCAGACTATAAGACTACATAAATATGTCACAGACAAATTAAATACGTCAGTGAAACAAATCTTAGAAGCTTTGGTCGATTACAAAGTTATAACTCAATACTCATGGACCGGCCAGGCAGGCCTCCAAAAATGTAAGTATTTAATATATATATATATATATATATATATATATATATATATATATATATATATATATATATATATATATATATATATATATATATATATATATATATATATATATATATATATATATGGTATATATCCAAATTTCGGATATTTATTATGCTCATAAATTAGCTCTTCTAGAAACATAAAATATACGATAAGTACCTCTAAATTTTTACCAATATATTATGTATTGCAAAATGTCACTTAAGTTCTTCATAAATATAATCTCGGGTAGTCCAATATAACACCAATTTACAAACATAGTTAGTCAGAATTGTTTATTTTATAATTCCCAGTTTCCATAATACGTTTTACTTCATATCACTGTTGTAAACCGACTATTATATTTAAATATTTTTGTCTTTAATTTTAATATTTTGTTGTTTAATTAAGAGGTATACTGGTGCCTATTATAACAGAGCACAAATCGATTATATGATGAGCACTAATCGATCATATGTTCCTTTTACTACAGCTATTCAAAAATTAGTGTTCATGGAGAACGTTGGCATTATTACATTAATTATAAGAATTCTTAATTACAAAAAGGATGAAGAGAATGCAATAGAAGAACGGGAAATAAAAAACGGGATAAAAACTTTTCTAAAAAGATCTTCCATAAAAATGAAAGAAATTCAAAGAAAATATAAATAATTTATATAGTTGTTGACAAATAATGTTAAATAAGAAGATTATTGAATTGAATTTAATTTAAGATTAATTTATAATTTTTTTAAGCTATTTTTAAGAAATTTTTATGAAATTATTGAAATAAAATATATATGAAAACAAAATTTTGATTTCTAAATTATAATCCATTATCATAACTATATATAGTTAGTCTACCTTTATTCTCTTTTACATCGTGGGCCCTATTTAGCATAGATTTCAAACCTTCCTGGTTACATGTGTCTATCTTTAATGTGTTGTTCTGTGAAAAATAATAATAAATACATGATAATAAAACGATAAATGAAGGTAAACATAAACCACTAAAACATTGATTCAACGAAGGTCAGTAATAATGAACTAAGTGTCATTAGTAATAAGAACTGAGTTTTACAATAGGACCCTAAATTTTCACATTTTTTAAAGTCAATATGAACGTAAATTTTTGAAAATAAGTAAGTTTTTCAAGTAAATAATTTGTTTGAATCATGTATGTAAAATTTAAACTATAAAAATGCCAATTGTCAAAACGAAAGAACTAATTTCAATTAACACATATTTTTAAATAATCAACGTATCTATTCAAAATTATTATCCGAAATCTTGCAGTAAATTTTGTGGTAACTGGACGGACGTTATGTAATACCATATTACAAACAAATGATAAATTTTTAAAGTCAATATAACCTTTCACGAGTTTTTCACGTTAACCTACAACGCATCAATTACCGTAATTTTATAGTAAAATAGCAAACAAAATTAACGATACATAAACAAATGTTTTAAGTAAAAATACTATAATTGTATTATAAATGCATGCTAATTTTTAGGTAAACTAAATCGAATTAATTATTGAATCAATGAAAAGAAATCTAATTATTAATTAAAGCAAATATAACCGTACACGTCCAATAATAAAGACTGACTTTATTCAATAAACGGAATCCTAAAAGTTACGGCTATGATAGAGTAATTGTGACAATCTAAAAATGAATAAATATTTAGATTTTGTTACAACAACACATTCGAATTCTAAACGGACACTTTACCGTCAAAATTACCAATTCGATGAAGTAAATTCGCCAAGTAAAATTTCCTTAAACTATAATTTCAAGATTCAGTAAATTTCCCTGGAATTTTTGAAGATATTTGGAACCACAATATTACCGATGCGGTACTTTGTACCTGCCCAAAGAGCCACAAATTACGTACTTTTGTCGGTATTGTGCCGGTGATTGCCCGACACGGTCATCGGTAATTCCTCGGTAATTTTATGGTCTTAAATTTAGAAAATGTTTGTCGGGTTAGTTGTACATTTCGACATGCAAGACATCGTTGACAAATATATATTTGTGTTGAGTCTTGAGACCAACTTCATTAGCTTGATCTGATAGCTGTTGCACTTGCTGCTGCATGTCTGAGTGTTTGTGTGTGTCCAGTTCAGTGAGTTTACCTGTTAGTCCCCATTGTATGCCATTAGGAGACGTGACATCTAATTTTCTCATTCCATTATCCAATACGATTCTTCCTGGTATAAAGCCAGCTTATTCGTTTCTTAATTTTTCATTGATCGTAGGTGAGATTCTGTCAACTGATCATTGCGACTATCTTTATTGTTGTATTGAGGAGAGAGAGAGAGAGAGAGAGAGATTATGTATATATACCTCGCCAGTTCTTGCATTCTCGTACAGGTCACCTTTCTTGGGGATTGTAATTGTCAAGCCTGGTTTCTTTCCAGTTTTGTGGTATTCTGCCACAATTCCACACTTCTTGGATTTATTGGTGTTAGTGTGCTTGTACAGCTGTAGATGAAACTCCTTTGAATATTTATACTGTGTCTGTTCCAGCAGCCTTATTGTCTTTTCAGCTTTTCAAAGGCACTTTTAACTTCCCGCTCGGTTGGGTGGGTGTTGCTGGTTTCGTTATGGGCGTCAATTGATGCCCAAAGATTTTCGGTGCATCTTCCTCGAAATATGCTTTCCATCCCTTTAATGCTCGGTTGGTGGTGGTATATGTTTGTAATTTTACCGGTGACTTTTCTTACACACTGGGTGTATTTAGTGTTGTAGATATATGCTCGCATATTTTGGATTGCTGCTGCCCTCTTCAGCAGTTTTGAGGATACTTTCTGATATTTTCTTAGATCATTCCTTGCTTCTTCTTTACTAGACGTGCTGTTTCTTCGTATCTGCGTTTCACCTCTGCCGTATTTTGTTACATTTGAAGCTTAAGTTGACGGCGTTCTTTGACGTTTTTCCATGTTAACTAATCCACGGTTTCCGATTGTATTCTTGGTCATCGCGAGTGCTTCCGTAGCAGTTATTGATCGAAACTTCTCTTCAGTTTGGATCCATTTTTGTTCTATACTTCTACGGTGGCTTCATTTCTATGGAAATTGAGTTGGAGTGTTTCACTGAAGGCGTTTCTTGTTTCAGTATCTTTCAATTTGTTTGTGTTAAATTTCCTCCTATTTGTCGTCTGTGAGTGTTTTTCACAGCGACTGGCTTGATTTTTAATTTTGCTATTTATGGTGTACGTCTGCACCCCTAATTGTTCTGACATCTTGTGTGATGTGAAGAATTTCTTGTTGATCAATTACGTGGTCTATCTGATTTTTAGTTCTGCGATCCGGTGATGTCCGTGTGTAATTTATGTATATTTTTGTGTGGAAACCTACTGACGCCGCCTATGAATAACTTGATGTGTGATGCAGAAGTTTTTCTCCATTGTTGTTTCGCACAGAATCCAACGCATTATACCCATATTGGTGGTAGTATAGGTACGTCTGTGCTAATTTTGGCATTACAATCAATCCCCTTGTACAATTTTAACGTCGTTTCTGTACGTGCCTGCTATTGTGGCTTGTAATTATATTTTGTTCGTGTTGTTATTTCTTCTAATATCCGTTTCTGTAATCGGTGTGATTTTGGATTAATGAATTATTGGCCCAATGAATCCTAACCAGCATCCAGGGCTGCTGAGTGAGGCATTCCACTTTTAATTTTTTTTCTACTAAGATGTTCCCAAGCGGTCACTCAAATTTGTACTAACCCAAGCAAGCAGTTGACGTTGGTGAAGTTGTTGTCTGGATAATGTGCAGCTGTAAACAATTTTTGCAGTTTGGATTCTTTAGTCCCCGTTGTGCTGAGCTTCCAAACTAACATCGGAACTAGCATTGGAATCCCAATTACATTTTATAAACCGATAGGCTCATTTAATGAAATGTAATATTTAACAAAATAAAACGCGTTTCAGATGTCGAGAGAATCCAATAAACAAAGACCGAGAGCATAAAAATGCTCAAAAATACATATTAGGTTTTACTACTTCAACATTCCCTCTAAAATTAAATAATATTTTGCTTAAGCTGTTTAAATTGCATTTCCATCCATTGTATCGTTCAATGAGGGCTTTCGTCAACACGTCTGTGCCTATTTTATTCGTTGTCATAAGCTTCATTGCTTGAAAAACATTTGCTGGGTGCCAGATCAATTACACTTTGGTTGTCGCAACACACGACAGTTACGAGATCTGGACTCGTCAAAAGCTCCTTTTCGAGTGATTTTCCTGAATATCAGATGTCGCCGCCATGTATTCTGCTTCCATTGTAGGTAACTTGACTGTTGGTTGTTTTTTAGGATTCCACTGAAACGCAAACCGAATGTTCTCACTGCTTAGGGCACATCCTTATTTGGTCACAATCGGAATTGATTTAAGGACACATTGATTTTGGGAGTTTTATCTTTGGCTTCATGGGCGCTCCACAAGCATCTCATGTTGCTGTAAAATCTAATTTAAATACCGTTCCTGATCGATCCATATTTTCCCTTCCACACAGTCCCGTGTATTCTGTATTCCAAAACAGCATCTTGTGCCCTTCTATGTTGTAATATTTGCCAGGATTAACTTAAGATTGTACTAGTTCGAGTTGCTTTAATACTTTATTATATTATTGATTTCAAACACGACTAGACTGCGTGAATCCATAAAATAACTTTTTAAGTCGGCATATTTTCTTCCTTCAGTTGTCCATATTGTATTTTGCTGTAAGTGATATTAAATATCTTAAGGAGGTAATCCTCAACACTGGCGCTTAGGTTCCATCGTAGTCAACACCTTTCGTAGTGAACATCCTTTCACAATTGATCTCGCTTTCTATCTATATATTTCCTCTTCAGCGTTACGTTTTGATTTAAAAATGCATTTGTGGTCGATGGATTTTTTTTTTGGGTGGTTGATCGTTGATTTACCACTTTGCATTTTCAAACGCTCTCTTCACTGGTGTGCTGCTCGAACAACATCGCGAAAATTAGGCACATTTCCTTGAAGTTGAATCTGGACGATCTTTTAATCGCTTCTCATAGCGCTCAAAGATGTCCAAGACGGCGATGATTTTCTTCAAACACTTGCGGAATGGAAGATGGTACAATCGCTAGGTGCATTCGCATGTAGATTCCGTTCCTTCACGATATGCATGCCTAGCTTGTACAATTTCCGTGAAATATTAGTTTCCTTCGGTTGGTTTTTACTTGGAAATTCTGTTGGCCAAGATGTGGGTGGTATTGTTTGTCGACCAATTTATCCTCGACTCGTTCTCTTTAAGCTGCAAATTCGTCCATTATTTCGGACGAACTCATCTGAATCTGTTTGGGACGAGATTCTCGGTATGGCTAGCAAGCCTTTTCCTCTGCAAAATGACATAATGTCACATCGTCAATAAACTTAATCCCTTTCTCTGTATAGAACGTTGCTTAATTATTTCATCTTGGCCAGATCTTGGCTTTCTTGCAAACTGCAAAAATAATTAATTGAACTCGATGGATCCTTGATTGAAAGTAGTCCAACGGCGTGATGATGACTGAACGCTCCTCATGTAGTTCATTACATCCATAGGGTAACACATGCTACCCTACCAAGCTTATTCCTTCGCTGTAATTTCATTGAAATCCCATTTATTCCAGCTCGCCCTCGACGTCAGGCTGCTCATAGTCGATGGGAGCCTGGATCGATGTAAGGACTTCAGGAACTGGATCAGGTTCCCCATTAATTGCTGGTTCTATTACTTGTTTAGGATGGAACTGTCTTAAATAGTCGTCCATTGACATAACATCTTCATTTATACGTACATCGACGCAATACATCAAGGTTGAAGTGTTTCGTGAAAGTACAGAATGTCTCGCTATAAGAATCACTTCCTTAATGGTGTCGCACTCAATGACGCATACCTTGCCGTTGTCGTTACTTAAAGTGCTGCTCTTCGGTTTACAGGAATGTGCAAATGACATTCACTTTGATGAACAGGCAATCATTTCTCAATTTTGCTCCTCAAAGTAGTTTAATTGCATCGAACAAGGTCTTTCCAAAGACTCAGTCGCTGATGCTGTTGACCAAATTTCCTTAACAGCCAGTTGTCTTTGACTACGTGGAGATTTCGTAGAGTTAACTAGCTGTCCGGTTTAATGGGGAGCATCGCTGGACCTTGGGCCCGTTTAAAATTGAATCTGAAGAGACACACAATCTGCTTTTGTCAGGTTCTGATTTAGCACCTTTGTATCCTATAAAGACTGTAAGAGAATGGCAGCTCTAATCAAGTTCGCTGTCACCACAACAAAACACTGTACTCCTGCGTAGCGGGGATCAAAGATGTTGTCTCGTCTCAGATTCTATGAAGTACGATCTATACGCAATGCCTCACTCGGTGGGGACAACTCGAATCAAATTATCTTAGTTTTTACCCAGCCAACGTAGCGCTGCATAAATCAGTTCACTGAATATGGTGTAATCGCGAGAGATGTTAAGCTTATCCAGAATCTCTCTACCACAATTCCTGCATTACCGCTTGCACGTGGTAATGTGGCTGGCAGTTTTCCTTCACTTAAAATATGTCGAGTGCGAATAATACGGTCCCTTTAAACCATTCTGGCCAAATGTACCGCTTCTTGATGAATGGTTTGATGTGGGAGAAGAGCTGCTGGTCCGATTGCTTTAGAACCCTTATTTCATCTGAAATATCTCCCAAAGATTGTTCCAATATGTCTTAGAAGTAGTCTCAATCTTCGTGTTTTTCTTCGTATATGTATTGCAGTGGTGACACATATCCAAGGCGCTCTTATTCACAAGGTCAGTGAGCAAATAGAGCTTAGAAGCCACTACATGATAGCACATGATTTGCTTGGGATAGCGCTGCTTCCTTCAGATGTCACAAGCCATATCATAGAATGTGTTGATTATTTTCTGAAACTCTTGCATATTCATAAAACGCAGAGCATGAGCGTTGCGACGGCATTGGATAATTTTCTGATGTTCCTCTTCAGTTTCCTTTGCTCGTAATTCTGTTCATTGCGTTCGCTCAAGAGTAATAAAACATTAAAAATTAATAGTGATAAAAATGTATGTGATTCTGAATATCCGATCGATGGAATGTTACTCGTATGCAACACCGAATCGGCAACCCTTTATTTTTCTGTGTATTTTCTAAAATAGTCTCTTAAACTTCCACATCAAAAGCATTTCACTTAAATTCATTGCTTTGCAAATCAACCAAAAAACAATTAAAAACTGATTTTGACAGTTAAAATTCAAAATGAAGTTAGGTGTAATTGCTATCGAAGTGAGACGTATTACAGCTTTATATTACCATAATTTCGAATCATCCTGTATAAATACGTCGTATTTTATAATTATATAAATTATCACATCAATCACTCACCAGTTAACTATGATATGGACATAGACCTTCGCTAAAATATTATGAATGAAAAATACTCATAAATCGATATGTAGCATGTCCTTCGCCATTTCTGAATTTTCCTACATGCTAATTCCACCTTGGAATTCTTACTAATTTATATTCTTATAATCTGCTAATTAATAATATTTAGATCAATCCTTGGTCAACCAAAAGTAAATATTTACCTCCGCAACAATCATTAGAGTTGACTTTTAAGTATGCGGTAGCTTCATGTGGTATTTGGCAAAATTCATTTTCGTTTGATAAAAAATTTGTCGTATTCACGGCACCAAATGGTGTTTGTATATTCAATCCATCATTATGATTTACTAGAATATTGTTTACTACAAAGTTCTCTCTCAACATTAAAAGTTTAGTCACTTTTACGGCGGAAATCCAAGAATTCCTGTCTTCAAAATGACTAAGCAAAATGTTTAATGAGCCCTGTCAAATTGAACATTTTAATTAAAATAATTCTAAAGAAATCTTCGAATACAATTTATAATCATAAAGCACGCGCAATTTTCGGCACCAAATGAAACACGCTAAATGCAAAAAACCTGTATTTGAAGGGTATTCGCATTGGACCTACACGTGACCTCTCGAAAAATCGTTTGTATCTTATACAAATAATTTGCCATAACGCAGACCAGTATCGATTATACGTTTTGTATCATAAATTACACACCTAATATAAACAATATTGCAGCTATTAACACATTAAAAAGAAGGTCGATCAGAAGTCATAAATCACCCACATTTAAATAATAACGAACGTATTACATAAAAATGCTCATCCATCGCGGCCGACTGAAGTTACATACATTGATGAACCCCATCTGCCGTATTTTTTGCAATTGAACGATTTCGATGCACGATCGAACGGAATTGAACAATTTACAACATAAATTTGTCAATTTGTACACAATAAAAATTTCTAAAACGAAAAAACAAACCTCAAGACAAAGTGGAAAAAGTGGTCGAGAGTGGTGATAGTGCGCGCGCTTTAATATTCAAATTGTGACGCTTGAATTCAATTAAAACGTCTTAAGTGGTAATTTTTTCTTTTTTTTTTTTCATTTCGTTTATAAATAAATTTCTTATGTGTCCAAAATAATTTGGGTCAAGGTGTTTTACTAGTTTAAGATAGTTTGTATGTAATACATATTATTGTTATTATATAAATAATTAGCATGTTACATCGCTCATAATTATATGATGAACACAAGTGGGTGAATTGTTTTGTGTGCGACTCATCGGCTTTGTATATATGATAAATTATACAAAATTCTAACCTGTCACTACTGTCTCATCCATTGAAACTATTATATTATCTTAATTGTGATTAAGTAAAATAGTTAAGAAAATAGTAAAAAACGGCCTTTTGTTAACGGATTATGTAGATTTAAGCGGATTTACCGGCCTAAGCGTGTGTCATTTGATATGTGGTAGTATACGCGTGTCTTAACAAAGAAAGAACCTTAAAAGAATAATTAAAATGCTCTGCATTGACTCGGGCGACCGTCTAATGGTCCAAACAAAAATCCAGATAAATAAAACATGGCCTTCTCACGAAGCACCCGCCTAAAACTTGCGTAACATTTTATGATATCCACTATCAGGAAAGTCACTGGTGCCTTAAACCCAATTTAGTTTCAAGGGTTTGTTTTCTGCCACCAATATGTGACCAGCACAAATGATGAAAGAAGGTTGCGCAGGGTTGCAGCTCAGTCGTAAAATAAATGTATTCAAGAAACAGAAACTAAGCTTGGAAATGGGCAAAAAATCGTGGAACTTTTGTACATTCACAGAATCGTAGAAGCTTGCAACAATGATTTTCTGCGTAATTGTTAAGCACGGCTTGAAGGATATTCAAGGATAATTTTTTATGAGTGCTTTAAACCTACACCGGCCAAATCAGCCCGCTTCAACTTTTGATGTAGCTATGTATCGGGATGGTTCTTGGACATAATTTATTACAAATTAATTGCATTTTTTTTTTTTGTATTAAAAGAATATTAATTGTCCAGTGGATGTAATGTCCTTTGAAGGTCAAGTAATACCCCCATTTTCATTCACGCAAACACCAACCATTGACCCTATTACAATATACAACCAGCGCATTGCAAGCTCCAAGTCAACCTGTATATACCATACATTGACATGAACGGTGGGTCGGCGCTGAATTCTTCACTCCAACAGAGGATCTTAATTGTTTTAATTAACATCACCGATCATAACCAATTACGATAATTCGCTTTGCATCCAGCCTCTGGTGAGATTCGAACCCAGTACCTCCCAATTCAAGTGCCGAAGCTTTAATCACTGCACCATTTGTCCGTTACATTGAATTTGTTAGTTCAAGACCACCCCTATAACATTTCTAAGTGTAAATTTCAGCCGAAATCGATTATTTATTTCAAAAACGTCATTTTAACCAACTTTAATAATTTATTACACCAGACTGCCACCAGGTGAAGAGTCAAATGATGATTTATAAGATAGAGGAAATTTGACAGCGGAAAATAAGAGATTCTGATACTTGCCGCCAGTGGCAGCACTATCACAAAAGAGAATTTATTTGTATACATAATTACCAGCGGAAATGTTGTATTCATTTTGTATCTCATTTTTCACTAAATAAAACATCCCAGCGGAATAAAATATTAAAAGTGATTCTTAAAATGTCAAATTGATTGATCTCCGAAGTAAAGGAACTCGATAATTGAAATCTAGAAATTTAACAATATTCCGTCTTTCCGCCATTTCTTAAAGATGAAATTTGAATAGTAGTATGGATCAGGGATTTTAAAGTAAGTTTTGGACAAAATTCTAGGATCTGTTCATCAATATATCAGAAACTTCCACTAGTAACTAATACTTTCGATTGTTTTTATAATAGCTTTAGTGCTCTTTCAATTAGTGCTCACGGGAAAAATTTAGTGCTAGTCCAGGAGCGAAAAAAACGGAAAAAGAAAATTTCAAGTTTCGCCTGAAAGACGGAATAAATAAAATCCGATTTCTAGAAAAACCAGAAATAGTTTAAGCCTAATTTTAAAACTTCCTAAGGGCCGTTAAACTGATAAAATTTGCGCTTATCATAGAAATATAATTTTCATAAATTTTCATTCATAAATCGACGAAAAACAAACCAGCCCCTGGCAATGTTTGCTGGTAATTATATAAAAACATAAATTCTCTTTTGTGATAGTGCTGCCACTTGCGGCGAGTAGTGTAATATTTCTTATTTTCCGCTATCAAATTTCCGCTATCTTATACAGCATGGTCAAATATTACTCCATCGGCCTTGTGGAGGGCAGGTTAATTTTATCTAGGTGTGTATTGCCATCAGGCGGTAAAGATCTAGCCTGACACAAAAATAATTCGATACATTTGGATAAGGTTGAGACTTATCCTCCACAAGGTGCATGGAGTAACATTTGACCCAATATCTGGTACCGGTTTGGTGTAATAAATTATTAAAGTTGGTTAAATTGACGTTTTTGAAATAAATACTCGTTTTGGGGTGAAATTTACCCTTATTACTCTTAGACAAGTTATAGGGTTGGTTTTGAACTAATTAACTCGTGAGTACAACTCTTGACGATAAAAACCATATCTCAGATTCTATAATATGTATCGGGAACTGGCTTCGTAGGGACATCTTTCGTAAATAAATTTTTTTTTTTAATAATTTAGGTAGCTTTGTACTTGCTTATACGTAGTAAGTACTCAAAGTTTTGATCTTGAGAGTTTTGCAGCTTTTCCATTGCTATATTGCCCAAGTCAAAAAAATCTCTATCTATGTGTGTGTCTGTGTGTGATCACAGATTAAAATTTATGGCCTCTTTACAGCCCAGTACGATTGACTGATCAGCGTGAAACTTCATACTTGAGCTTTTTCCATAAATTGGTAGATCCAAGTAATTTTTGATTGAAAACTGTCCACGAGAAGTAGCAGATTTGTTCGAACAAAAAGTTTGTGGACTATCTACAACTCAGACCGCGATTGACTGATCAGAGAGATATTTCATACTTAAGATTTTGCCATTTATTAGGAGATTCTACAATTTTTTGACAACAATTAGTCCACCAGGAATGGCTGCTTCCATAGGAGCTTTTTTTGAAAATGTTTTGAAAATTATGTCATTTATGAGAAAAACGACTATGAACTGATCAGTTGGTCCAGATCGGCTTTCAAAATTTAAGCGGAAATGACGAGGTCAAACCTCGAAAAAAAAATTGTTTTTACTTTCTTTACATGGTAAAATAAAGTATAGTAATCGTGAAAAAATGTGTCCTCTACATTTTTTCCGATTTGCCGTGCGTGTTTGTCCTGTTCTGCTCTACGTCCAGAAGGTTTGTCTGATCGGGATGAAACTATACTAAAGCTTTTTTTTATTAATTATGAGTTTCTAGCGATTTTTAGCGGTTTATCGGAAGCGGAAGCTTTCAGAGGAGCTTTTTCGCTTTTTGTAAATATTTTGATAAGTAAAACGTTTATGAGAAAAAAGATTATGAACTACAAGATTCGAAATTATTTTGCAATAATATCAGCCCAGTTCAATTTCCAAAAATTTCCAATTCAACAAAAATTAGGCGTCGTGCAGTCCATACGGATTGATTAATCGAGATGCAACTTTATACTTAAGCTTCTTTCCACAAATTAAAAGATCTCATTGAATTTTGGACGAAATCGGCCTGCCAGAGTGACGGTTTCCATAGGAGCTTTTTCGGTTTTTGCAAATAGTTTGAAAAGTATAGCATTTACAAGAAAAATGATTATGAACTAAAAAACAGATTCTAAATTAAATCTGCAACAATCTCGGTCCAAACATTTTTTAAAAATTTAACCGGAAATGACGTTTTTTTTGCCAGAAACTGTTTTTCAATAAGTACGCGACACTGCGAATGGCCTAGCCGAATTTATTGATTGGGATGGAACTTCATACTAAAGCTTTTTCCACAAATTGGGAGATCCCAGTGAGTTTTAGATGAACTTGGTCCACCGTAATTGACAATATTCAACGGAGCTTTTTCGGTTTTTGCAAAATATTTTTAAAAGTAAATATAAAAATTCGCACCTATACATTCCGGACGGATTGATTGATCGGAATAAAACTTTAAGTGTGAAGTTTGCTTTTCCATAAATTTGGAAATCCCGCAGTGATATTTGGCCAAAATCAGTCCACAGGAAGTGGCACCTTCCACATAGGAGCTTTTAGTTTTTTCCAAATATTTTGAAAAGTATCTTAATTATGAGAAAATTATTCTAAATTAAATTTGAAACAATACCGGTTTAGATCATTCTTGCAAAATGTAAGCGGTAAGGCCGATTCTTGAACAAAAGACTGTTTTTTGTTATGAAATTTGTATTATTTTGGGTGATAGCCATTGTTTTTACATCTAGGTTGGGTTACCAAGACGTTGGAAGTTTGGTTTCGAACTAATGAAACTTGACACTAATTTGCTAAGGCATTGTGATTATATTTTGTATGTAAGTGCAAAGTATTTAATATTTTTGAAGTTTGGTCACTCAGTCTGATCAGACGACCGAATTTTTAAAATTTTTTATTTAAAGAATCAAGTTTCATTAGTTCGAAACCAAACTTCCAACGTCTTGGCAGCCTCACCTAGATCAACTGTTTTTCTTTTGTATAGTTATCATGAAAATGTTGACCTCGTGTTTTTTGACAAAATGTCTGTGTCCTCTCTACAGTTCAGACGGATTAACAGATCGCGTGAAACTTAATGCTTTTTCCATAAATCGGAAGATCCCAGTGATTTTTGGCCGAAATCGGTCTACCAGAAACGACAGCGTCCATAGCAGATTTTAGTTTTATGCAAATATTTTCAAAAGTGCGATGGACATCTGCATGCCAGAAGTGACGGCCACCGTAGGAGCTTTTCAATTTTTGCAATGAAGATTAAATTTTTAACAAGTGTTGAGCTTGTTGGTTTTCTGCGAAGTTTAAGAATAATTATTTTTGATTGTACAAGACCATTTTTATCTCAAATCCGAAGGTTTCGTACATTTATTGTAAAAGAACGTCCACAACAATTACAACTTCTGACCTCGAATTCTCTGGGTCTTCTCTACAGCCCAAACAAATTGACTAATCGAGGCGAAACTAAAAACTTAAGCTTTTTCCATAAATCTAGAGATCTTAGTGGTTTTTGGCCGAAATCGGTCTACCGGAAGTGACAGCTTCCATATAGCTTTTTCGTTTTCTGCAAATATTTTGAAAAGTATGTTAAACTTTTAATTTTTTAAATTTTTTCCTCAAATGACGAGTTTAGATAAAAAAAATTATCTCTAAAATCCAGGCGGATTTACTATTCGGAATGAAACTTCATACTTAAACTTTTCCCATTAGTTGGGAGATCGTTGCGAGTTTGGTGGAAATTTGTGTACCGAAAGTGGCAGCTTCCATCGGAACATTTTCAGTTTTTGCTTTGATGTTGAAAAGTTTATTCTGTACAAAAACAACGGTTGACCTTGTTGGTCTCCTGAAATTTAAGCAATAATAATGATTTTTGATTATTAAAAACAGTTTCACCAAAATACCCGTAACTTTATATATTTGCTATAGAAAACAAGAGTTGTGTATTCGAGATCCATGTATACATTCGTGGTAAAAAAAAGAAACATAGTGGCCACAACTTATTCACTCTTCCATTTTTTTGGAAATTTTACAACCATGTTTAGATATTTCCTCAAATTAAATTTTTACAAAATTTTTTTGTCTCCGCATAATTTATTTTGTTAATTCTAAAAATTATGTACATTGTGCTTTTGGTCCTTCGAGCCGGATGCACAACCCATTGTGCAATAAAGTATTTTGACGCCACCCAGTTCCAGTAACCCAACACGTGGAACACAAGTACATCCAAGTACAATTATAGTGTTGTGGACGCCACCGAGTTCCAATAACTAACACGTGTGATCCGGATTGTACACCCACGTACAATTGTAGTGTTTTGGACGCCGCCAATTCCAGTAACACCAGTGGAAGGTAACCATTTTCCATATCTGTTTAAGCGACTCCATTCTTTTTTATTCCATCTATATACTCATGTTAGCCAATGGCTTTTTATGTGCCATGCCTCACATTTTCCTTTAATCGCGGAAAGTGAAATGTTGATACGTGCAATTAACCTCCAATCAGTTCCCATTACCGGCCAGGTTCCAAAAATGAAGATGCTGGTGAGCTATACATTACGAATAATTTCTGATCGAATTTTAAGCTACCGAGACTGACATTGCCTGAAACTACAGGCAATGGCAGGCCTTCTATGCCGTGTTTACTTTAACCGTTCATGAGAATACCACGTTGTCGCCCGCCCAAAAATTTAAAATTTTTTAGGCCAATTGCGCGGCCCAGCGTATGCTACTAGCAAATTATCTTGAAGCTCTAAAACGCCTTATCAAAAAATATGATAAAAAGAAAACGATTGTTGAAACTTACATTTGCGACTTTTTATCTCAACCCAAACTTATTTCATCCCCTTCCGTCTTTGGGTTGCTGAAGATCAAAATTCATGGATTGTTTGTTTAGCCACGGAGAAGTTAGATAAGGAGTCCAAACAACTGTGGAGATACGAAACCTTAGAAAAGGAATTTCCTACCATAGACCAGTTTTTAGCATTTGTAACTAAAATAATGAATGCTTGCCCGTTATGTACCGATGAACATCACAAACTGTTTACGTGTAGCAAATTTCGTAATATGCGGGTCGATAGACGACGAGAATTAATAAAAACTCTATAAGTCGTTACTACAATTGTTTATCAGATGAGCATGTTGTAAGTCAATGTAAGAGGTCGAAAAGTTGTTTTAAATACAACAAAAGACATAATACGAGCGCATCAACCTCACAACAAGGTAAAACTTATTTGATACCTGCGATCCACAATGATCTACCAATAGCTGAAATCATCGATAATTATTATAGTCCGAATCCGCCAGCAATATCAATGCTTCCGTCAGTGGAGATCGAAATTGAGAATAATTTCGGTAGATGGACAAAATGGCGTTCCCTTCTTGACTCTGGTTCGACTCATTCGTTCATAACAGAAAATTGCGTTAGTTATTTGGGAATTCCTTGAGCCAAAGGTAGTATTTCGATTGATACTTTGAATGGGTTCACGGGCTGGATTTACTGGCCAAGGGATTATCCGATCTCAAGATAAGGTCTTGTGTTGACCATGATTATAAAATTTCGACCCAGGCTTTTATTATACTTAGTATTTGCTCTAAACTTATGACAGCAATTCACACTTTAGGCCCATCAATCCGCTGGCCGATCCCGAGTTGTATCAAGCAAAGCAACTAGATGTTCTACTTAGCTGTGAACATTTATTCCATGCACTCACTGATGGTAAAATAGAACATATTGAAGGTAGCCCCGTAGCTCGCAACACCTGTTTTGGTTGAGTCATTGGAGAAAATTTTAACCCAAATAATTTGAATATTTTTCCCGATTCACTCAAGATCAATGCATATCCAATTAAATCAAGGACAACGAGAATTATTAAGTATTGAGAATTCCCTGCAGAGATTTTGGGAAACTGTAGAGATGATTAACCCTAGTAGTCTCACCGATGACGAAAGTGCCTGCGTCAAACATTTCCGTGCTCTCCTTTATTGCATTTAATCCATCTTAGTCATGAACTCTTGTAACCCTTTTGTAACAAATCGGACCACAGCCTTGAGATCGGCATATATTTCAAATGTGAGCCTCTAGTTACACAGTAAGCTAAAATTTTGCAACGGTTAAAAATGTCGTATTTATAAAATTAATCTAAAATAGAATCACTTCTGTAAAATTTCAAACCACAATTTTAAATAAAAGCGAAAGGTTTTCTTTTAATGGTGCCGCACGCCATTACAAATAAAATACTTATCCAGTTTCCAGCGTTTTTAACTGCAATTAATTAATTTTACAGCACAAACATTGCAATATCTAGACACCTGCAATTTGTATAATTACTAGTTATTATACCGTGAAAATTGCTATCGCTCGTAAAGTTAGTGATCCATGAAATTGTTATTACAAATCGCTGATTTAGTGCGATGAGTACAGCTGTAAAATATCATTGGCAATGATCTTATATGTCACAAATGAGTCGCGTGTCTCTCTACTATGTAGATCTGTACATGGATGGAAGCAAAAATTGAAGGATCATTTTTGCTTACAAATGCAAATTTTGGTTGGCTAATGTACATCGTAAGCTTATGGTGATTTCAAGGGTGCGATTTCCGTTATTTCATTTTCATTTATGTATGAAAGTTTTGAAGGTCTTAATAAATATTTGTTACAACATTATTATTTATAGTAAAATTATGTTTATGATCGATAGATATATCGGTAGTATGTTGCTGAGTATTTGCTCAATGAACCTAATAGTAGTTAACACCTCATAAAATATTACTAAATTTTCACTTTATACTCGTACATGTGCATTGTAATTAGCCTCGGCATAAACATTGTGCGCTTATCTGCAAACAGCAAAAAATGGCTTAATTATACAAAATATTTACATTTTTACAAATCAACCGTAAACTTGTAAAAAATTATTCGTGTATAAAAAATTTATTCAACTGTTAATATCTTGATTAAATTTTTGTATCGTGTGCAGAAGTTTCTAAATTTCTAATAAATTCGGGGCTTCAGTATGATTAATGAGGCCGCCTCTAACATATAGGTAGGAAAATGCAATTTAACTCGTGTTGTTGGTAGAGGAAATAAAGCGAGACCAACGAATTATCATCCTCCAGAAATTTTTATAAATTTATTTTGACTTTTGTTGATGACACCATTAGAATAAATATTTAATTACAAATTGTACGCTTTAATGTGTTTACCTGTTTTTCTTATTGTAAATTTTTTACCTAGAATGTATGTGCAAGTAATTAAAAATTCAGATTGCCTAGTGCTAATATAGATTTAGTTTATTTGGCCTCTAGCGCGAGCAAGTTGTATTTTATGATCTGAACTGTTTCACCAAAAGTCTTTAGAGATATGGATGAGTAGAGATATGGATAAAAGTTTTCTTGATAAATCTATCAACTATCCGATTCTGAGCCTTGCAAAACTAGATAAGGAAGAAGGAATGTCGTGAGAGTCAATAACAGTAGAGATTTAGAAATTAGGTGCGACGTAGTCGAAATTTAGGATGTGGACAAGGAGAGCCACTTCCACAAAAGTGTTTTAAAATGTGAGTGGACATTAAAGAACAACTGATATCAATGGCAGGCTTCAACTGATGAGAATCAGTCATATAAACATTCCATGCTCTAGCGTAACCAAAGAGGAACCTCGGTTATTAATGTCAGAACTGCTTTTAAAGAATGATGTTCCGTCTGACGCAATAACCTGCAACAAGCTCGAATTCTGGGTACCAAACGCGTAAGACATTTGAATAATTCAGGCATATATTACAATATATTGTGAACCACCTGATAAAATACGAGGTAATAATAATAAACAATGGCCCTGAAATAGGTTTTCGAACCTTTCGTCGATACATTTGTGTTCATAAGATCAAAGTGAATGTAAACGACACTGGGATTCTCGAGTAATCCAAGCATGCAAGATTTTGCTGATTTTGGAATCTCCACACAAAACCAAATGTATGTCTCCTTATTGCTGAATTTACAAAGAACGGCGCTATAAGCCAGGTAATAATCACCGATCTGCGGAAACCAAACTTGACGATTTAACCGCAATAAGAATGCACCAACTCATTCCATTTTATTAAACAAATTTTCTGATGTGATACCCAAATTAATCGTATTTCACCTGAATTAAGTACCGCTTCCTCTGAGAATGGGTTATATCTATCGCATCCATTAGAACGATGCTGTAATAGGCCAATCACCATTTACAATTTTAACATACTGATGAGAGATGTACTCCTCAGTGGTAAATGAGAAACATCGGGCAACCTCTGCAAAGTGAAGGTTGTACTAAAATGCAAATTATTTCTCCAGACACTCCAAATTCCAAGAAATATTAACTTTTGATTTAAGATTTTTTTTAAATTATTTAGGGCCATATGAGTATGACCCTATAATACAAATCCTAAATTACGGTTGGTAACTTAACATCGTAAGGCCCAAAAAAAGTTGGAATCCATCTCTTCCAACTAAAACGATGGACTCTGCCAGGTTTAGAAAAACTCAAAAGAAAGTTAAACCCAATTTTAGGCTTTTGGGAACATTTAATTCCCATTAAATAATTGTTTGTTCTATTTTTTTTTTTTGATAATGCACTGGGGTTTACCATTTAGAAGTTAGCAGAATCCAAATCGAAAAATGAGTTGCAAATCCACTTTAGAAAGCAAAACAAAAGCTATTGAATTACAAATAAATAAAGGCTCATTATGATCTAACCAAAAGAGCCATTAAAAAATTTTGGGTTCCACTGGTTCTTCGCCAAACTTTACGTTCTTTCATTTAAAGCCTAGCATTACCCAAATGGGAAATCGGACTAAAGCAGAAATTAAAATGCAAAACAAGACCTTCTTTTTCGCTAACGTTACATCTCATGACGGCCACCTCAATAATGGTCATCCTACCATTTCGACACGAAAAATGGTTTATTCAAAGTATTGTCCTTCACTAAAACGACGCGTTTTTAGACCGAAACCATTCTACCAACCAGTTTTGCACTTCTTCGAAACTGACTAAGTGTAGCCCTGCCAAACCATACACCATCAACCGGAACAAATGATAATTCGAGGCAAATGCAAAAAGGTGAGTGCGGTAGCAGATCTCATTTCAGCGTTTTGATGGTGTCCTTGATGATGGGAGTGCGATGGCATTGAGCGTTGTTGTGCTGCAATATCACTCGTTCGTGTCTCGTGTCCCATTCTGGCCATTTTTCGAGCAATTCATAGTACAGATTGATGAGTTGTTGTCGGTAGGGTTGTCCATTGACAGTTGGAGCCTGTTTCAGCAGCTCATAGTGCACGATTCCTTCCTGGTCCCACCAAACGTAGATCATTATCATCTTTCCTGAGCAATTTGGCCGTACCGTCGATGTTGATGCTTTGCTAGGTGAAAGCCACGCCTTTTTTGCATTTGGGATTCTTAAAAAAAATCCACATATCCCGTAACAATTCGGTGCAGGAAGCTCTTTCTTTCATGCCGTGAAAGCAAACTTTCGCAAGTGGCTCTTCGATTTTCCATCTGTCTCTCAGTCAACTCATGCGACACCCATTTTCCCTTTTGTTGAATTTCTCACATAGCTTGTAAACGTTTGGAAATACCTTGGTGAGTAGTGTTTACTGCCTCTGCAAGTTGTACTTGCGTTTGCGAGGTAGTTTTCGATGGTGCATATTCGCCCGTAGGCCTCTTCAAGCAAAAACATGATTCAGCTTCACCTTTTTTTTCAAGTTGAAGCAGAAAAGCAAAGTTTCCCGCAAATGCTGTTTGTTTGGCACAAATCTCGACATTTTCGTTCTTAGAAAAAATATTTTTGCGTCGCGTTATGTGCTGGTATTGCAACAATGAACAAAACACCACTTTTGACATAAATAACAACTAGATGTGTTGCTAGCACCATCTATGTGTGAAAACCGGAAATTTAGTTGCGCCCCTGATTAGACCCAATAAAGATGTGCTGAAATTAACCTTTCATTTTCCATGTATTGTCTTTATTTTGCGAGTATATGGACTCTATTAACTTTTCTTAAAGCTGGTGCAGAACACATCGTTCTGCTGGATGGGTTCTGCTACATCTTTCTCGATATTTTAAAATTTAGCGCAAGAATTATTAGCTTTCGAAATGGCTTGGAATATAGATTGTCCTAATCTAAACCTATCAGAAAAACGTAATGGCATTTTTGATAGCCATATTAGGTCTCGAGATATTCAATTTCTTAAGAAAATCCTAACTTCTTGAAAATCGAAAGTTCTAGAAAATCTAGCAAAAAATTAATTTGATCGCGCAAGAATTATTAGCTTCCGAAATGGCTTGGAATATAGATAGTCCTAATCTAGACCTATCAGAAAAACGTTATAGCATTTTTGATAAAATGCTCGAGATGTCTCGAGATATTCAATTTCTTAAGAAAATCCTAGCTTCTTGAAAATCGAAAATTCTAGAAAATCTAGCAAAAAATTAATTTGATCGCGCAAGAATTATTAGCTTCCGAAATGGCTTGGAATATAGATAGTCCTAATCTAGACCTATCAGAAAAACGTTATAGCATTTTTGATAAAATGCTCGAGATGTCTCGAGATATTCAATTTCTTAAGAAAATCCTAGCTTCTTGAAAATCGAAAATTCTAGAAAATCTAGCAAAAAATTAATTTGATCGCGCAAGAATTATTAGCTTCCGAAATGGCTTGGAATATAGATAGTCCTAATCTAGACCTATCAGAAAAACGTTCTAGCATTTTTCATAAACATATTAGGTCTCGAGATATTCAATTTCTTAAGAAAATCCTAACTTCTTGAAAATCGAAAATTCTAGAAAATCTAGCAAAAAATTAATTTGATCGCGCAAGAATTATTAGCTTTCGAAATGGCTTGGAATATAGATTGTCCTAATCTAAACCTATCAGAAAAACGTAATGGCATTTTTGATAGCCATATTAGGTCTCGAGATATTCAATTTCTTAAGAAAATCCTAACTTCTTGAAAATCGAAAGTTCTAGAAAATGTAGCAAAAAATTAATTTGATCGCGCAAGAAATATTAGCTTCCGAAATGGCTTGGTATATAGATAGTCCTAATCTAGACCTATCAGAAAAACGTTATAGCATTTTTGATAAAATGCTCGAGATGTCTCGAGATATTCAATTTCTTAAGAAAATCCTAGCTTCTTGAAAATCGAAAATTCTAGAAAATCTAGCAAAAAATTAATTTGATCGCGCAAGAATTATTAGCTTCCGAAATGGCTTGGAATATAGATAGGCCTAATCTAGACCTATCAGAAAAACGTTCTAGCATTTTTCATAAACATATTAGGTCTCGAGATATTCAATTTCTTAAGAAAATCCTAACTTCTTGAAAATCGAAAATTCTAGAAAATCTAGCAAAAAATTAATTTGATCGCGCAAGAATTATTAGCTTTCGAAATGGCTTGGAATATAGATAGGTCTAATCTAGACCTATCAGAAAAACGTTATAGCATTTTTTATACACATATTAGGTCTCGAGATATTCAATTTCTTAAGAAAATCCTAACTTCTTGAAAATCGAAAGTTCTAGAAAATGTAGCAAAAAATTAATTTGATCGCGCAAGAAATATTAGCTTCCGAAATGGCTTGGAATATAGATAGTCCTAATCTAGACCTATCAGAAAAACGTTATAGCATTTTTCATAAACATATTAGGTCTCGAGATATTCAATTTCTCAAGAAAATCCTAACTTCTTGAAAATCGAAAGTTCTAGAAAATGTAGCAAAAAATTAATTTGATCGCGCAAGAATTATTAGCTTCCGAAATGGCTTGGAATATAGATAGGCCTAATCTAGACCTATCAGAAAAACGTAATAGTATTTTTGATAAACATATTAGGTTTCGAGATATTCAATTTCTTAAGAAAATCCTAACTTCTTGAAAATCGAAAGTTCTAGAAAATGTAGCAAACAATTAATTTGATCGCGCAAGAAATATTAGCTTCCGAAATGGCTTGGAATATAGATAGTCCTAATCTAGACCTATCAGAAAAACGTAATGGCATTTTTGATAGCCATATTAGGTCTCGAGATATTCAATTTCTTAAGAAAATCCGAACTAATTTGATCGCGCAAGAATTATTAGCTTCCGAAATGGCTTGGAATATAGATAGTCCTAATCTAGACCTATCAGAAAAACGTAATGGCATTTTTGATAGCCATATTAGGTCTCGAGATATTCAATTTCTTAAGAAAATCCTAACTTCTTGAAAATCGAAAAATCCAGAAAATCTAGTAAAAAATTAATTTGATCGCGCAAGAAATATTAGTTTCCGAAACGGCTTGGAATATAGATACTCCTAATCTAGACCTATCAGAAAAACGTTCTAGCATTTTTCATAAACATATTAGGTCTCGAGATATTCAATTTCTTAAGAAAATCCTAACTTCTTGAAAATCGAAAATTCTAGAAAATGTAGCAAACAATTAATTTGATCGCGCAAGAAATATTAGCTTCCGAAATGGCTTGGAATATAGATACTCCTAATCTAGACCTATCAGAAAAACGTTATAGCATTTTTGATACACATATTAGGTCTCGAGATATTCAATTTCTTAAGAAAATCCTAACTTCTTGAAAATCGAAAGTTCTAGAAAATGTAGCAAAAAATTAATTTGATCGCGCAAGAATTATTAGCTTCCGAAATGGCTTGGAATATAGATAGGCCTAATCTAGACCTATCAGAAAAACGTTATAGCATTTTTCATAAACATATTAGGTCTCGAGATATTCAATTTCTTAAGAAAATCCTAACTTCTTGAAAATCGAAAGTTCTAGAAAATGTAGCAAACAATTAATTTGATCGCGCAAGAAATATTAGTTTCCGAAACGGCTTGGAATATAGATACTCCTAATCTAGACCTATCAGAAAAACGTTCTAGCATTTTTGATAAGCATATTAGGTCTCCAGATATTCAATTTCTTAAGAAAATCCTAACTTCTTGAAAATCGATAGTTCTAGAAAATCTAGCAAAAATTAATTTGATCGCGCAAGAATTATTAGCTCCCGAAATGGTTTGGAATATTGATAGTGCTAATCTGGACCTATCAGAAAAACGTAATAGCATTTTTGATAAACATACAAGGTTTCGAGATATTCAATTTCTTAAGAAAATATTAAATTCTTGTATCCCATCCTAATAAATGTTGAACCTAATTATTTATTATAAATTGCAATTCGAATTAGTTCATAAATTCAATATTTCGCCTAAATGACATTCTTGTTTTACTTTTTAACCAGTCCATATACCAGTCCATCGCTTGGTTAGGTCTAACTTCACATTCGTTTAGTTGACGTATTGAATACAGATTGATGTTATTTTGACGTTTCAACAAAATATAGTGAAACTGATTCAAATTTCAAAATTATTAAAATAAATTAATTTATAGCCGAAATTATAAAATTATTTAAAAAAAAATTATGTTGCTAACTTCAGATTTGTTTATTACCAATTCGATAATACAAGTTTCATAATAGGGTAAATCCGTGTCGCATCGAATATTTCCGAAAACGAAAAAATCCGTTATCGGCCAGCGTTTTGCTCCTGACTGTGGGCATGGAGGAGTCGTGCCTTGTGTGTAGAATTTGACTATGACTTTTTTCACCTGTTTTGTAGGGCTGAGTCATGAATTTTGTTTGTATTGAAATTTGGTTTATCGTTGGGTGTGTGGCTTCTGTCGGTATTTATTAGAACACAGACTTCAAATCTAATAACGCTCACCATTTATTCACGAACAATGATACATACATATACAGATATGAACACAACGGCGATGTACTCGGCGATGGATTGAATTTTGGAGCGGGCAGGGTTTGTAATTTGGCTTTGCACGGCGGGTGAGGAACGGTTGTTAGCGGGTGGATTATGGGAGGCGTTATTTTTCTGTGTTCGTAGTTAGTAATGGGGCGTTAACTGGTGGGTGCAGTCTGGGAACGGTCTCAAATTTTGGTCTATTGCAGTTGTTGGCGAGGAGGTTTGCTGTTTGAGGTTTTTAAACTTCTAATTTTGTTTGTGTTGTACGGGGTTTGAGTTTTGTGTTGTTGGTAGGATTGTAGATAGTGTAAATAGTAATTAATTTAGTAGCTTACTTTTAATTATTTGTTTGGAGGAAAAATTATTGTTATTGCTTGTGGTTGTTTTAACACATCGGAGTTCTGGGGAGGATCGTATTTGTGAGTTTTTTTTTTTTTGATCAATAGATCTCTTTGTGTGCAGTTTTGTTGGTTGGGTGAACACATTTCAAGGACCCTTTGCAAAATAGTGTTGTTTTAGGTGTTTTGTGTGTTTGTTTCTGTTGTTGAGGGAACATGAGTGTTGTATTGTGAATCCGAGTGATCTGGTGATTGGTACGGCGGCTGAATTTGTGACGGTGCTCAGTTGGAGTTCCGTAGTCAACGATGGACTGGGAATTATGGGGTCATCATATGTATATACATGCTGTGGAACTCAGCACATGTGTACCTCGGGTTGGTTGGTGTTGGTGCAGCCGTGTTGTGCAGCGTGGGATGAAATGGCCTCTGGATTCGATTGATTGATTGTTCCAGTCATTTGTGATTGATAACGATGGATATATCGATAGAACATAAAAAGGTGCCCCTCCTCATTTTAAACATGGTTGGAAGAATGGAAACAAACAAAAATTGTTATGTCTAATTCATCTTCATGTTGATAAAAAGAGACTAAACAAGAAAATTACTAACAAACTAACACTTTTCCAAGACCATAAATGGTCAAAATATTAACGGGGATTAGAAAACTGGTAATTGTTAATCATTGAAGAAGCAAAAACTGGGGTATGTTGTATTTATAACGGCAGTTTGCTCTTGTAGTTCTTCTATTATTAGAACCTATAGCATATCCTTAACCTGTAGAATTAGAGAACCTCGTAGGATCATGATACCTAGTCAGTTCGGTCACCGAATCTTGTCTCAGGTTGATACAGATGTTCTTGGTTACCAGATTGTAAAATCGAAATATGCTGAATAATTTTGTACAAAACTAGCAGTGAATATTTTTTAAATCTTAAGGCATAAACAGAACCAGAGATACAGCGACAAGATACATCGACAAAATACATTTGTCTCCTGGCGATGTCGCTTTGGTAAACACAACAAGCACGTCAGCGTTGAAACGACGAAACAAGAAAAATAATAACAAATTAGCCCTAAAATATAGTTAATTTACCTTTTTATCGACTCTATTTACACTTCTCTAATTAAAACATTGTGAAATTCATTTAAAAACAGTTCTAAAAAATTTGATACCAACATAATGATCTGAAACTTGTATTTGTAGTACTGCAGCGCCGACGACAAAATTTGAATGGATTCTAAAAACAATTCAGCGAAAATGTCGTCGTCGCCAGCGACATTGGTTGCGTTAGCATCTTATGGCTTATGTGTATTTTAATGTGACAGGCGTTGTATTTTGCCGCTGTATTTCTGGTTCTGTTTATACCATTTATTTGTCGCATCAAAATTTCAAGTGATGGAAATTGTCCATTTAAAAACTAGCCGCAACGAGTTTTGTATATAATTATTTTGTAAGTTTCGATTTTATAATCTATAGTAACCAAGAAGATGAGTATATAGTCACGTCGCATGCAGTGATGCGACTAAGGGAATAAGGGTGTACGTGATAATCGAATGCAATAGTAGTAGAGTGCGTGCGCTCAAGTCATTGAGTTGCTGTGCCCTCAAGGAATGTATCAACTATGGACTTGAACATACTAAATTGCAAGTAGTATGTTATAGGATACCAGCTTAACAGCTGGTACAACAACAGCGTACAAAACTTCTATTGTAAATATTGCTATTTATAATTTGTAAAAATTCTATTAAAACATAATTGATCTATTTTTTCTAAAGTGAGAATTGAGCCTTTGGCTAAGTTGATTTGGGAAATCCGAATACCTGATCGATCGCACATAGGTAAACATAAACAAATCCCAATAAACTACTTTGCTTGCTCAATAACAACAACAACCTGTTTCGGATGATCTTGTTGACCACTTAAATAGCATCCACGAGCGGCATATTGTATGTATTGAACACAAAATTATCTTTTAACCACGACATCGCGTCATTATATTCATGCGCAGATCACCGTTTACGAAATTTAGATAACAATTTTAAACAGTTATATGACATATCACAATATGAGACCCCTTTCTTTATGCAATACACAAGAAGAAGTTAAGTTTTTTTTTAATGTCTCTAATCGATCGATAGTAAATTATATTTCGAGATCAGATATGACGTAAGTCAATTTCGAATATGAAAATAAAGCGCGTTTGACGTAAATCGTGCAAATCATTTTCGATTTCGTCATTTTATGTTAGTTTATATTTTATTAAATACATAAATTAATAGCATATGAATGGGCATTTATAGGAACGTGCGCATGATCACATGGTAACCATAGGTTTACAATCGGTTTGATATATGCTAATATTCTGGTATAGCCGAGAAATCGCCATCGGGCAAAAATATGCCAACTAATAAATTTGAAACCTTATAATTATGTAAAACCTTTTTTGATATATAACATCCGTATTCGGCTAATAAATTATTAATTAATCCACGCGCGCATCCGAAATATTTTGGTAGTGCGAAGTGTATACCGGGTCATACCAAATTGTGTTTAACTAAATAATAGAAAAAAATTAACTTCTTTTAGGTTTACGTAATGAGATAAGTAAACATAAAATTCAAGTTTTACATTATTGGTGAAGCCATCATCAAACGATCGCATATAAAGCGATTCGGCACATATGGACAACAATATAACCTTCAAGACGCTTTTCACACGTAGTTTCGGGTGTAAATTATGCATCATTTCAAGTAAGCATTTTATTTACTCTTCCATTTTATTATCTGCCATACAGCCACCATTTAACTTCTTGATCAATACTCGTAAAAGGCGTTTATTTGCATAGTTTGCATAGTTCGTAAATCTGCTATGTAATTGTTTGAGTTAAGATAATATTTTGTACGTATTATGGATTGAATGGGCCATGATTTAACATCATTTTCGACAGAATTCTATTTTATTTTTGCGTAGAATGAATGAGAACATTCGAATATGATATAGGATTGACATAAACAAGTTGTTTATGGCATTTCCAAATTTAACAAATCGCTCGCGGTATAAATCAATTGGAGTCCAGAGTTCACAAAACAAGAAATATTTATGATTCAAGCACCTATATCTAGGATGATTCTCACATTTTTTTTATTGCGACATATTCGATTAATGAAACGTGTAATATACTTGATTTGGGTAATACACATATTTGACCCCGGTAATTATTACATTTTATGGAATTTTTGGATAAACTCGTGCTGATACATTATAACCTCCAATATAAGCCGTCAACAAACAATAATTAATCGATAATCGAAAATACAAATATAATTTTGTTTCTATTCCAAAGCATTATACTGCAGAAAAACCCAAATGTGTAATTTATTGGCCGGTTTATTCTCGTACTCGTAAATCATATGAGGTGACTTTTAAATTTGACGTAACTTCTTTTAGTGCATACACAATTTTAATTTGCTAATTTTCCCATTGCCACACGGAAGAACCTATGACATGTCGAAAATTAATTGCGCAGAATTATTGCTTCCATTAATTATTGACAGCAAAATATTCTTGTTCATGGCAGGTTTTGGTTAATTGGCGCTGCTCATTTGTTTTATTACAACCATATTGCGTTTTATTCAATCTTAAGCAATTTTAAAAATTATTCCGCAAATTTTGGTTGTAGGACAATTCACAGAAATAGTAATTAACTGTAAATGACAGCTCATCGAAAACAAAAATGCACCGATCATTACAATTCACCGAAAACAACAATTCGCCAGAATCAACAATTTCGACATCTCACCGAAAAAATGTCAAATGAGTAGTAACTCAGGTTTACGTACAAAATACGTGTCTCTTTTTATATCTCGATTCAATTTTTTTTTATAATTTTTCACCCACAATGGGTTTGATTGATTATTTTTGGAAAAAGTTCATGAGGGATTGTATACTGAAAAACCAAAACCTTAAATCCCGGAAACGAATAATTTGCAAAATATTGAAACAAAAAGTACTGAAAAGAAAAATCTCGAAATTTAAAAAGCTTCTTTTAGTGAATTTATTGGTGCTCATATAATTGGCAACAGCGCCCTCAATTCTATAAGTTTAGACAAATTGCAATTTATATAAGGTTGGGGAAAAAGAAATCCATTATTTTTACATTTATTTCGGAGCTCGGATTTAACATGGCTACAATCATTTGGTTTGGCCCAAATTTGCGCCGTTTTTTCGATAACTCGTTGCCAGTTAGAAGGCAATTTCATTATGCCGCTTTTCCAAAATGCCTTGTCTCTATTAGCAAACAACTGAAATAACCAATTTTCACAAGCCTCTCTTGAAGCTATTTTTACACCACCAAGAGCATTTGCCATGGACAAAAGACATGATAGTAGTTTTGTGCCAGGTTCGGACTAACAGATGGATGCATATTAACCTTCCAACCAAGCTCCCGGAGATGGCAAACCATCATGGACGTGTGAGGCCTGGCGTTGCTCTGACGGAACACGACGCCTCTTCTATTGGCTAATTCTGGCAGCGGTTGGTCGATTACAGCCTTCAGTCGGTTCAATTGCTCTCAGTAGAGGTCCGAATTGAGCATTTGGCCATTTGGCTGCAGCCCATAGTAGATCATTCTCTTCTAATCCAACCAAACACAAAGCGAAATGTTCCTGGCCGTCAATCCTGGTTTGGTCACCATTTGGGCCGCTTCTCCGGCCTTCGACCATGAACCGCTCCAGAAATGATGGCAAAGATTCGCAGATGGAAACATAGTCCATCAAGTTTTTTTGCATAAACTATTGCGGCACCCAAACATCGAGGTTCTTTTTGAAGCCGCTTTATGCAAGTGGTTCAAAACTGTTTTGTCGCCAATCTTTAGCTCCTGGACGATGCTACGACAGCTCACATGCTGGTCTACTTCGATAATTTTCATGATTTTAGTGAGATTTTCGACGATAGGCATTCCTTCCAGTGCGTGGTGCATCTTTGATATGGAAATTACCAGAACGGAATCAACGAAATTAAAATTGCGCGTGATTAGCTGTGTATCGGGACCATAGACACTATTCACAATTTCAGCCGCCTGACTTGCTTCCTCTCCTTTATCGAGTCAAAATTGTAAAATATAGCGAATTTTCTCTCTGTTTATCTTCATTCTTGACACGCTATAACTCGCAACTGGATCGACCAATCAAAACAATGACAAACAATCAAAACAACCCAGTTCATGAGTACGGCCTATTGGGCCAGAACCTGGCCATTTCTTAATATGATGAAATTGGGAATTTAGGATGGAAATTGGATTTTAAAACGATTTTTGAGAGAAGTTGAGAATATGACAAACAGAACGAAACTAGACCGAATTTCGGTTAAAACTCCGATTTCGAAAACATCGAAACGAAATTTCGAAATAAAAAATATCGAAAAAAGCATTAAATTTAAGCATTACATTTTTGAGGTGCTACCACTTATCACGAATACCAGCCCTAATATCTGAAGTACAAACGGCAAATTCGTATGTTGGATACGATGTACCGATAAAGCTCCCATGGAATCTGCCATTTCCTGCACACAGATTTCCACCAAATTTCGCAAGGATCCCCCAATTAATCGAAAAAGCGTTTTTATGAAGTTCTGTTCCAAATATTTGATTCGTCTCGACTGTACAGTGGATTTTGGTGAACTGAATTTTTTTTTCAAAATTCGTCATTTCTTGTAAAATTAAAAAAAAATAAGCTTTCCGAGAGATTTGGACTCAGGTTCCGTGAGTTCATCAAATAGGCTGCTAGATTGTCCATCCAGCCAGTCTGATTGAAACTTGCTACCCAGATCAGCAAACTTGTTATGAATTTTTGAATTTCTATTTTGAGTTTGAGTGAAAATGGTAAACGGCCATTAACACGTCTTCCCAGATCAAATCTCTGGTTCCGTGAGCACCTCAAATAGATTGCTAAATTGCTCATCAAGCTAGTCTAATTGAAACCTCCTAACCAAGACAGCAAATTTGTTAAGAATTTTTGAATTTTTATTTTGAGTCCGAGGGAAAGTGGTAAACGACCATTAACACGTTTTCACAGAGATTTGAACTTAGGTTCCGTGAATACCTCTTGTAGGTTGCTAAATTAACCATTCAGCAAGCCTAATGGAACTAGGTCTAAACCAGGACAAGAAATTTGTTAGAAATTTTTGAATTTCTATTTTGAGTTTGAATGAAAATAGTAAACGGCCGTTATCATGCCTTCCCAGAGATTTGAATTCAGGTCCCGTAAACACCTTAAATAGGTTGCTAAATTGCCTATCCGGTCAGTTTAATTGAAACTTCCTAACCAGGACAGCAAATTTGTTAAGAATTTTTGAATTATTATGTTGAGTATGAGTGAAAATGGTAAATCGCCATTAACACGTTTTCTCAGAGATGTGAACTTAGGTTCCGTGAATACCTCAAATAGGTTGCTAAATTAACCATCCAGCCAACTTGATTGAAACTTCCTAACCAAAACAGCAAATTTGTTAGAAATTTTTGAATTTCAAATTTGAGTTTGAGTGAAAATGGTAAACGACAGTGTTCACGCTTTGAGATTTGAATCGGAGTGAAGTTTATGCAAAAATAACAAAATACACACTGTGTCCTATAAGTACTTAGAAACAAAAAAACACTCAGAAATTGCACTTTCAAAATAATATTTTAAAATTTTTAATAAACACAAACATTTCTGCACAATAAATAGAAAATATTTAATTTTTGTGAAAAGTTTTGAGTGAATTTTGTAGTAAGAAATTTATACAACAAAACACACTACGAATCACACTGAGGTGATCGTAGTGGTTCTGAACTAGTACTTGATCTAAGAAAAAGATCTCGTTTACCCACGTGCTCGGAAATTTCTGAAATTTTTGTTATTCGACAGATAACATCGTTGAGTGTAATATTAAAATTCTTAAACATTTGAAATAATTTATCTCGGCCCCTACGGATCGCACAGAGATGATCAAAGTGGTTCTGAACTAGAACTTGATGCAAGGAACGAACCTTATTTACCCACATGCTCGGAAATCTCTGAGATTTTTGTTATTCGAGTGAGAACATCATTGAGTGTAATCCGAAAATTCTTAAATATTTGGAATTATTTAGCTCGGCCCCTATGTGTCGCACAGATATGATCGAAGTGGTTCTAAAGCAACATTTGATGTAAGAAGCAAATCTTATTTATCCACATGCTCGGAAATCTCTGACAATTTAGATATTCGAGAGAGAACATCATTGAGTGTAATCCGAAAATTCTTTAACATTTTGGAATTATTTAACTCACCCTTTACGGATCTTACATAAAATGCTGCTTTAGAACCACTTCGATCATCTCTGTGCGATCCTTAGGGGCCGAGATAAATTATTTCAAATTTGTTATTCAAAATGTCTCAGAATTTTCGGAAATCACTCAATGATGTTCTCTCTCGAATAACTAAAACTCAGACATTTCCGAGCATGTGGATATACGAGATCTTTTTCTTACATCAAGTACTACTTCAGAATCACTACGATCATCTCTGTGCGATTCGTAGTGTGTTTTGCTGTATAAATTTCTTGCTACAAAATTCACTCAAAACTTTTCACAAACATTAAATATTTTCTATTTATGGTGCAGAAATGTTTGTGTTTATTAAAAATTTTAAAATATTATTTTGAAAGTACAATTTCTGAGTGTTTTTTTAATTTTAAGTACATTTTGTTATTTTGGCATAAACTTCACTCCGATGAGATTTGAACTCAGGCTCAGTAAGTACCTCAAATAGCTTGCTAAATTGCTTACCCAGTCAGCCTAATTGAAACTTCCTAACCAGTACAGCGAATTTGTTATGCATTTTTGTATTTCTATTTTGAGTTTGAGTGAAAATGGTAACCGGCCATTAATATGCTTTCCCAGATATTTGGACTCAGGTTCCGTGTGCATCACCAATAGGTTGCTAAGTTGGTTTAGAGGGTTTGGTTTCAGAACATTAAATTTGTTAAGAATTTTTGAATTTCTATTATGAGTTTGAGTAAAAATGGTAAATGGCCATAAACTCGTCTTCCCAGATATTAGAACTCAGGTCCGCGAGTACCTCAAATAGGTTGCTAAATTGCTCATCAAGCTATTCTAATTGAAAATTCCTAACCAGGACAGCAAATATGAGACCATTAACACGTTTTCCGAGAGATGTGAACTTAGGTTCCGTGAACACCTCAAATATGTTGCTAAATTACCCATTCAGCCAACTTGATTGAAACTTCCTAACTAGACAGCAAATTTGTTAGAAATTTTTGAATTTATATTTTGAGTTTGAGTGAAAATGGTAAACGACAATTATCACGCTTTCCTAAAAAATTTGGACTCATGCTCCGTGAGCACTTCAAATAGGTTGCTAAATTGCTCATCCAGCCAGTCAAATTGAAACTTCCTAACCAGGACAGCAAATTTGTTACGAATTTTTGAATTATTATTTTGAGTGTGAGTGAAAATGGTAAATCGCCATTAACACGTTTTCCCAGAGATGTGCACTTAGGTTCCGTGAACACCTCAAATAGGTTGCTAAATTACCCATCCAGCCAACTTGATTGGAACTTCCTAACCAGACAGCAAATTTGTTAGAAATTTTTGAATTATTATTTTGAGTTTGAGTGATAATGGTAAACGACAATTATCACGCTTTCCTAAAGATTTGAACTCATGCTCCGTGACCACCTCAAATACTATAGGTTGCTAAATTGCTTATCCAGCCAGCCAGATTGAAACTTCCTAACCAGGACAGCAAATTTGTTATGTACTTTTGTATTTTCTATTTTAAACTTGAGCGAAAATGGTAAACGACCATTATCACGCCTTTCTTGAGATTTGAACTCAGATTCCGTGAACATCTCAAATAGGTTGCTAGATTACCCATCCATCCAGTTAGATTGAAACTTCTTAACCAGGGCAGCAAATTTTTTCAATAATTTTAGAATTTTTATTTTGAGTTTGAGCGAGAATTGTAACCGGCCATTAACACACTTTCCAGATATTTGGACTCAGGTTCCGTGAGTACCTTAAATAGGTGCTAAATTGCTCATTCAGCCAGCCTTATTGAAACTTCCTAACCATGACAACATATTTGATAAGAGTTTATGTATTTCTATTTTGAGTTTGAGTGAAATGGTAACCGGCCATTAAGACACCTTTCTAGAGATTTTTGCCCTCGCCCTCCCCTCCCCCACCTTCTGCCCTACTCAGGTTCCGCAAGCACCTCAAATACATTGGTAAATTTCTCATCAAGCCTCATCAAATTTGTTAAATTTTTTTAAATCTGTTTTGAATTTGAGCGTAAATAGTAACATGCTTTCTCAGAGATGTGGACTCAGTTTCCGTGAGTACTTCAAATAGGTTGCAAAATCGCTCATCCAGCCAGCCTGATTTAAACTTCCTAACCAGTTCAGCAAATTTGTTAAGAAATTTTGAGTTTCTATTTTGATTTTGAGCGAAAATGGAAAACTAATGGTAGTTTACCATTATCGCCCAGAAGCACACCTTTTCCGAGATCTGGGTTCAGGTTCCGTTAGCGCCTCAAGTAGTAGGTTATTATATTGTTCGTCCACTTTTCGTAATAATTAACTTCCCGGCGAGAACAGCAAATTGGATGCGAATTTATGTATATCAATTGTCAAACCCTTGAAATTTTTCATAAGTTACTGATAATAAATCTAATCAGAATTCGCATGGGCATATTTATTAATTATTGTACTAAAATGGTTTGCAACTTTGAAAATTTATTTATGTAAAATAATTATTAAACTTTATGAATAAAAGTTTTATTAATTTATATCTCTTATTTAAATATTTAATTCGTTAAAAATAAATGAAAATGAATGAAACGGAATTATTTGTAAATTCGTAGCATTTTTTTCTCGAAAATGATTAGGAGTCCTCTGTCCAGAGCCATATTTCGGCAAGATGCAACATACCGATCATCTTGAAAATTGTTATTTTAATGAAAGATTTATTTTGCTATATGTTCCGGGCATAATACAAGTAAATTTTATAAATTCCTGTCCTGGGATAACTTCACATAAGAGTAAATGAGGTTTTAATTTAATAGTACTGCCTGAATAAACTTTTTTTGTGTTCTGGGCTAAAACTGTAGGCTAAGTTCTTATGCGTCAATCTAACCAAATAACAAATACTCACTAATTACTCGAAAATCGTTTCTCAAGTTTATTCTAATTTTTATTTACATAATTAGCATCATCGACAATTTAAATTTTTAATTTATATAACCGAAACTCATAGTATATTTAATCGGATGATCATAATGAATCGCGCTGCAAACACAATCAATCATAATCAAGAAATTGTTTTGTAATCACCGCACCTTCGCAATTATCAGGTCCACATGTTAGACCCGTACAAAACAAAAACCATAAACAAAAATTTCTAATAATTAAAAAATTAATAATAATCCAAGGGCGATCGCGCGCATTTACTAAATATAACCACGATATCTAATTGTCCTAATTAACACTAATTTCAAGGCTTTGACAATAAATATCCGATGAACTGATGACTTATAGTTTACTTAACATAACCAACAAAACTATATAACTATCAATCAATAAAATAAAATTTTAAAATAATATTGTTATAATTATTAGTATACCGCGACAATAATAACAACAACAAGTGTTCAAGTGCCTTACATACTTATAACAAAAAAAGCTTTCACTTGCTTCAGGTTCGTTTTTTATTCAGGCGTTCAAGTCTTTTGTTGATATACTATTGAATTTGGTTTCTCACGAATTTGATTAATTTTGTGCATTTCTTGTATATGATCAGCGATTGTTATAATTCGTGTAAACTAGGTGCCAATTGAATATCCGCCGGATGGTCTTAAAACACGTTCGCAGTACACATTCACTTTTATGTATTTCATCATTTGGTTATTACTTGTGACGAACGTCTTGATATCGTCCACCTTGCGCTTAATTAAAAAATATTTTGATTTGTTATCTCGAAAGCAAGTTATACGCGATTTAGGTACACGATTTTGGTATTTAGGGCAAACCAAGTAAACTTGACCTTTGAGTATACAATTACGATAATGTCTCTCCTCTCACTTATCAATATATATAGAGGCACGCATAACTTCCAACAACAATGTAAGTTCATGTTGCAATCACCCCAATGAATTTCCAATCATCATTTGTATTATAAAACTATAAAATGTGACATCGAAAACTATAAATTAAAAATATTATTATTATGGTCGACTTCTTCGTTTTTATTTTTTGCGCGATTTATGCGCGATGTCGCGCGTCTTCTTCATTTTATTTGTTACTTTCTTACACGTTTATTGGTGTTTTATTATGGCAAAGCATATAAGTAGTTGCCAAACACATTAATTATGTGAAAGATGCTATTTACCGAGTGAAAATGATTTATTTGAAGTTTTTTTTAAGGAGTTGTGTATTTACGTCTTGAATGTGTTTTGAAAGATTCTTTTGGTTGAAATAAACATTTTGGTTATATAAGCGTGCGGTATAATATTATAGCGTTATTATATATCAACCTAGTTAGGAACAATGCAGTTTTATACTTGACTTTTAGCTTAATTATATAATGAAATTTCGCCTGTGAAGCTAGCAAGATATATGCGATGGCAACACTTTTGGTTTGAATCTTGAATATTCATTTATTTAGTATTTAGAAATTGCGAATATTGCATTTGTAGCAGGAAAATTTATTAATAATTATTTGCTCAATATAAATTAAGTTGAAAATTTATCAACAGAACAGTACAATTACATAATATAGATCAAATTTGATATACAATTTTCAAATAGAATATGTATGGAAATGCTAATGGTTCGAACAGGTCTCTTTCAAGCCTTTGTCGTATATGAATAATTTTCTTCAGATACAAATATCAAAGCGCTCGTATGGGGTAAGCAGAGAATCGAGTGAGAAGAGTAAGTGATGCGGCAAAGCTGTATCTTCCACCTAAATCATTAAAAATTAACATAAAAGTTACATGAGTGGCGTGTATTGGCGAGTCCCAGGAAGCAACGTAGACGATTATTTGCTTGTCTGTGAGGTCGCTGCCCTCTGGAGTTGCTGCCCTGAAACTTTCTCGGAATTTTTCGGTGATTGTAGCTCAGTTGACTCGGGCTGGGTCCATGAACATTAGATTTTTTAAATTATCCTCAATTGGCAATTTACACAATTTCACAATTGACCGCTTAATAGTATTAGTATCAATAGTCGCACTTTACTTTAGCTACTCGAACTAAATTATCACTTCCGACATGGGTCTTGATAACTCTTCCTATAGCTTCCACTTTCTGGTTGATTTTTGATTGTCCTTTGACAGTACCAAATCATTGATCCTTAGGTTAATACTGACAGATCGGTTGGTTTACTGGTCAGCGGAGATAGCGGACGAAAATTAAAGCATGCTTCTATTTGGATAGGCGCTATAATTAATTGGCGGAATAAAATGCCAATTAGTTTCGTCGTTGGCTATATCAGCGCGAATCTCGTTCGTAATAGCTGTGTTTATTGACGCTTCGTGAAACAAAACAAAGACGCTTACTAGAATTAAAATCAAAATTTATGATCTAAAACAAAATTGGGATCAAGTTTTTCATATAAAGTTTGCACTTTCGTGCTCTTGTTTCATTAAGTTATTTGTTCCAATCGAATATATCCACGGTGAAGTTTGTTTCACCAAAAATCCCGAAATTGAATAAGGCGAAATAAATGGCGGAATTGTATACAAATGTTAGCTATAGCTTGACACAATCAAATGAGTCATGATTATTGATCATTGTTTGTTCGTGCAAATCAAATCGATTTCATTGGTTTGAGTAGTTTTAGTTTAGATAAAGTTTGGATATCGTAGCGTTTGTTGGAAAATTCCACCATGTGCAAAAGTTAGCTTTAGGTTGACACAATCATAAATCAAGAGCCATTTTCATATGGTATTCCCTCCATAGGAAAATGGTCAACACCCCCTCAAACGATGCTGTGATGAGACAACGATTGCGATGCCCATTCGTTATCTAAGTTTATCTAAACTAAAACTGCTTAACCCAATAAAATCATTTTGATGAACGAACCTGAAACGGATAATCCTGCTCTCAGTTTGGATAGAGCTGTTGACTGTTATCCTGAGGCTATCATTTCGACGTAGTGAAATATAAGAATAAAAAGATATTCCTCCCCTCCTTTTGGAAATGGTTCATGCTTATGTCAACATGTAGCTAACATTTTCACATAGAGGAATTTTTTGACAAAGTATGCGATATCCAGAATTAATCTAAACTAAAACTACTCAAACCAATAACTATGATTTGGCTCGTGACTCATTTGGTAGTGTTAACTTAAGGCTAACATTTCCACATAGTGGAATGTTCAACAAACTCTCCATTATCCACAAGTTATCTTGATTTGAAAAATTTAAAATTGATTTGATTTACGAGAACGTTAAAAGATATCTCTCCCCTCCTTTGGGAAATGGTTCTTGGTCCATTTGCTATAGTCAACCTAAAGTTACCATTTTCAGTGTGAAATTTACTAGCAAACTCAATTTAATAATCCAGAATGTATCTAAACTTAAACAATTCAAACCAATAAAAATGATTCGATTTACAAGAACGAAACACTATATCTCTCCCCTCTAGTTGGATATGACTCTTGCTTGGCTCATTTATTTGTGGTAATCTGCTAAGTTCCGACAAACTCTACGTTATACAGAATTTATTCAAACTATAAAACTCTCAATCATATACAATCGATTTGATTTACGAGACTGAAAAAGGATACCTCTCCCCTTCGGTTGGAAATGGTTCTTTATTGATTTAGTCGTGTCGACCTTTGGCTGGAATTTTCGGACAAACCCTGCGATATCCAGAACATACTTAACAAATTTTTTACAAACCAATAAAATCGTCTTGATTTACCAGGATTAAAAAGGACACCCCTAGTCTCAATTTGGTGATTACAGTTTATTAATTTTAGTGTATTAACAGATCGCCTGAAAAATTCCCGATCTAACAAAGAAGACACAATTTTTTCGGAAAATACATTTACGGTACAATCAGTCCAACGCATCTCTAACATTTCGATACCTTTTTTGTAGAACGATTTATCTTTATCTTCAAAATAAGCTTCAGTTTCGACAATAATTTTTTCTTTGGAGCCCAATCTCTTCCCTCGGAGCTTTTTTTTTAGATCTGCGAACAAGTAATACTCGCTGGGGGCCAAATGTGGCGAGTACGATGGATATGCGGAAGCAATTTTTTTCATGGTCAAAATGACAACACGTGCCATTGATATCTTTACAATGTCAGCTATCTCACGCAATTTCAATTTACGGTCTTTCAAAACAATTTCGACAATTTTTTTATGTTTTTTGGAGTCACAGCCTCATTTGTGCGTCTAGAGCGGCGATGTTTGAACGACCACGTTTAAATTCAGCATACCAGTCATTGATGGTTGATTTCCCTGGTGCAGAGTCCGGATAACACTTATGAAGCCACTGTCTTGCTGAACGGTATTTTTCCCCATCAAAAAACAGTAATTAAACATAAAATTACTTTTACTGATCGAATTGACTTAATTTGTAAAATTACTTATAAGAAATTTTCGTGCTATTATGAAGAATCAGTGTTTTTACTAATACTTATTTTTTGCTATTTTGGACATACTTCACTACCATATATATCCGTATATATTCCTCTCATGGATGTAAATCGTTTATTTGCAGCAATAAATGTGTCACCTTTGGTACCCTGCAGATAAATATGGCAATATAGCATTTGTAATTTTTGTGACCTCTTACTTGGTTGTTCTTACTTGAATGAGACCAGTATAATCGATTCCCGTTTTAGCAAATGGTCTTCCCGGCCACACTCTGGCAGAAGGTGAATTTCCCATATATTGTTCTGGAAGATGTTGTTCATGACGAAAACAGATAAATTATTTTTGAATTACTTACCGTAACGCACATTTACGGTCGATAATCCTTAATTTATTTTTAAAATGTGACGACGTTAATTGTGTGCCGGATTTATGCGGAAACTTGATAGTGCGAAATTTTAAAGTCGCCCATTTAGTCTTGCGAATCCGGTGTTATGAGTTTAGAATAGGCAAATGGGATCAAAAGGCCTTTTATTTATAGAACTTGGGAATGTCGTAGTTGTGACTAAAAAAACTATCTCTTATACATCAGAGCGAGTGTAGAGCCAATTAAAATACTTTTGAGCTTTATTATTTTTCAGTATGTCATTGTCTAAAACACCATGACCTAAATTACCATTTCCATTGCATTTTTATATTTTTTTAACCTCACCCAATTTTATTACTTCATAAGGTATAATGTGTTAAGTCTGCTTTGCGCTCAGAATTTGTTGTTCTTATCATATAGTTAATTCCATAATAACCAAACTCGTATTGCTCTGCAAAAAATCAAAACCATAAAAAGCCTTTTCGCATTATAACGTTGTTTGTTCCAATATATTAAAAAATTGGTCCAGTTAGTATTAATTGGCATGTTTTACTACATTCGTACCGATAGATAATGAAAAGGCTTTTTCCGTTTCTTAATTTGTTTTTGGTTTGTTATTGTTCTCGCACACTTGGATATTGTAATCTTTCTATCTGTTATCACTAATGATAATTTTATAAAATAGGCGGTATTCAAACATAACAACAATTTTAATTTCGAATTATTATATTCTTTCAACTAATTTCACTTCAATTTCACCTGTGATGTTTTTCAAACAAAAGCTGACATAACAATGCTATTATATTGCGTCATTTTCATGAACAAAAAAAACAAAACATAAAAAAGAGCGAAAGAAGTAAAGAAATTATTTACTATAAAATGAAGTTAGCGGCGATGCTAAGCAGAGCCATCTTACCGCGAATACTAAAATTAAATCCTATTTTAATACTAACTGAAGCTGTTTTCAGCTGTTTTCAAATATGAAATGAATCGAAAATGGATTATCTGGATTACGAATCGAAAATATAGCGAAATTAAAATAATGCAACGTTTTCACATTAGAATCAACAACGATCTGTCATTCTAAGCGGTTATTTTTAATGCGTCAATTTTCAAAGGGGTCTGACGCATCTGGTTTTGCTTTATCCTTTTTAAAAATCTTTAAAAATTATTGATCCGAAACCAAAATCAAAAACATTTTCTATCAGCTTACAGATTTAAAGTGTTAGGCTTTTCGTCCAAATATAACCGCCCAGTGCGCGGTCGATGGTAGCAGCCGATTTAATGAGGTTTATATCTACGAAAAGTCGATAACTAAAGCGTTGCATTGAGAGGATATTACTTGCACCTTCTCCCATCCTTCACTGTGTTTTGTTACGAATCAACTGATTCCCAGTGTTGTGCCGTATTGTCTACACCGCGTATATAATGAATATTATACACGAGTAGATCAAAAAACTGACGTAGACAATGTAGACAATGTCGAAAATTATTATTTCTGTTAGCAATCATCAAAATTTTATGATTTCTTTGTAAATAGAACCATTTCATGATTCTCCTTTCCCATTTTAAAAATTCGAGCCCAAGTTTGTACAATGATAATGAAGCACATTTATGATATGTTACGGTTAAAGTACGAAATTGTTAAATGTGCGAAATTAAACATTTTTAAAATCGTTTACACGAATAAAAATCCGTTGTAAGTAGGGAATGCTACCGACTTGCTAATCGCTTTCCTTGGAAGGGCGGAGGTGCACCAACTTGCCGCGTGCCCGTAACAGTTATGTCGGCCGTTAACCAATACAGTTGATTAGGTAGCAAAACCATACCAAAGTTTCAGTTTAATTTATTGTAAAAAAAATGCAGAACCCTTCGCCAAAAAGTAGAACTTTATATACAGTTAAGTTTTTCAACCAAACCAACAGCTATCAGAATGTTAATTGTACGTTAATTGTAAGAGGGCTCTGTAGGCATTTGTCATCTGCATAATGAAGACCATTGAGATTCTTCGTTTGTTCCCACAGGATGCCGTTGGGGATGCGCTATCTAATTTCCCCGTGCCACTATCTAATACTACTAGGAACAGAAGTGACCAGAGTATGCATTCCATTGTATTACTACTTGGCTGTTACAGAGTGATTCACTTTGCTTGCCTTTGTATTGAACTCGATTATGAGTTCGATTAATTTTTTGCGTTCCCGTTTATTGTGTCGAATGTAAAACTACCGATCGAAGTCCAAGAAGAGTAAATACTGTGGTGAATTCAATTCATTAGACTGCTCCATGATGATGCGTGTTGTGTTAATATGATCCGTGCAACTTCGCCTTATTCTGAAGCCAGTTTGTTCAATGCTTGATTTCGAGTTGACTGTTGGTGAAATTTTATCTAGGAAACATAATATCTTTATGTTTATGTTGAGGAAGGATATTACCTTTTTTCGATTTTCACAGAGCTTTTGCAGTTGTCGATATATCTCCTTTGAATACTTCGGCTTGTTATATTGTCTGTTTATTGTCTTGTTATTGGTCATTTTAGCAACGACACCACTAACTTTGGCATTGCTGGACTTACCCGCTACGTTGGATGGGTGTTACCAGTTTCGTTATTAGCGCCAGTTGTTAATTCGAAAATTTGTGTATCGTTGGTGATGTTGTGACCGAAATCTGTTTTGATTGACGTGGTGGTGGCGTATTTTCAACTTGAGTTGCCGGCGTTCTTCAATTTTCATCCAAATTGTATCATAGATCCAGGGTTTACGTCTGAATCCTTATTGGTATCCGAGTGTCTTGGTAGCTGTTATATAGGCTTCTGCGATTTGTGTCCACTTTTGCTCTACATTGATGGCTGCTTCTTCATTGGTTTGGAGGCTGAGCTTGAGCGCTTGGCAGAATGTGTTACGTGTGTCGGTATCTTTTAATAATATCTCGGTGTTAAATTTCTTAAAATTTGTCTTGATGCATTTTACAGCAAGCTTAATTTTGAATTGTGATGTTACCTGTTGGTTTGGTGGTCGCTGTGAATATTTATACCACTTATTGACCTGATATCTTGTAATGACATGAGAAATTCTTTGTTGATCATTTACTTGATGTATTTAGTTGGTTGTTCTGCCATCAGATGATGTCCATGTGCATTTGTATTGAAATTTTTTTTGTGGAAATTTACTGCCTCGTATGAATGGCTAGTTTGTGACGCATAAGTAGATGAGTCTTTCTCCATTATTATTACGCACAGAGTCTATAATGCTTGTTTACTCATTGGTTGTCAGGTCGGTGTTATATCTGTTCCAATTGTTGCAATGAAATTTCCATACTACCTTGATCGTATCTGCGTGTCCATTATGCTGTTGTGGCTGGTTGTTGTTCATAAAACTAATCCTTGGTTGTTTCAGCTGCGTCTTTTGTTGGAGTATGCCACTAAATGTTAGTTATGGTTGTGTTTTGTATTTTTGAATGGAATCTTGTTACGATTATTTTGCTATTAACTGGTTTCTATTCCACTAATGCTATCTTTGTTTCAAATAAAACATTACAAAGGCGAAATTCTCGGCCTCAGTGATGTGGAGAATGTGGTGAAATAAACATGTTCGAAGGATATAATCTGGATATTCTCTAGACGCGATGAATAATTCGTCGGCCATATTAACATAGGGAATATGCAGGTTATTTCCTTCGATTATATGTTGATTGCACCACAATTTTCACATCGTGTTCGTATAAGATAGTCGAGGGTCGATATTAACAGTTTTGTATTATTTTAGTGTTCGTTTCTGTAATCAGTTTGATTTTGGATCAATGGATGATTGAGGTTTGCGATGAAGATGTTGTTGTCTTATTTATCTCTGCCACTGCGCCCTCCCCCTATTTCAAGCAAAATAGCTCCAGTGACAAAATGGGAAAAACAAATAAATAATAATAAATGTTATCCTGAGCTAACCTGAACAAAATAGATGTCGCTTGCACTACAAAATCCCGCACCTTTATTCTTGTTGAAGACAAGATCAATCACAGATATCAAACAATTTTACTCTGGAAAACCCAGATAAAACAAGCAGACATGCACAAATTCGTCGAATGCCACATTTGTTTTGTTTAATTTGGATCAAAACATAACCAAAACCAGTAAAATTAATCAAAAAACTCATTTATTCCATAAGTTTTTAGTAACCCCATCTATGTTGCTCAAGAAACCGGCGTTAAAGTCAATAATCAAGTTTTCGTTTTCGAAAATATTCATGACAAAAGACACATTTGACACATCGAATTTCTTTTAAACCATAGCCGAATTTAGCCTCGTACAGTGATGTGGTAATCGATTAAGCTCTAAACCTAACTCGATTTCAACCAGAATGAAAGTTAATAAAAAGCGTACCTATACACACATTTTAACGAAAAATGTTGTCTCAAAAAAGTGTAGAAACAAAAATTGGTTGATTCTATGGTCCAATAAGCGGAAGCGTTTTTGGAAGCCAAAATAGCTTAATACTTAAAACAATGAGTGGCGAGTGTGAAATTTAGTAAGCTCGACTTTAAATTGTGCCTAAAATTTGTAGACAAATTTCATGTCTATTTGCATGTTGTTATGGTTGGCGATTTGGCCATACACGAGAAAGCATCGTTGATCAAATAGACGTAATTATTTCACTAATTCAGCAATTCACTGGGTACATTGTGTGTCGTGTGTAAAATTTAGTGTACTCGACTTGGGATGGTGGTGTCTAGACAAATGTTACACTGACCGAGATCCGTCAAGAAAGGTAATGCTAGCTAGAACCGAAGCGCAAGTCATCTAGCCTGATCTACCACCCGTCTGATGTGAAACGTGAATACGGAGTTCACCTCGGTGCTTATTTCGGTAGTACGCAGCACAACAATATCATTTACCAAATAATACATTGTGAATGTTATTTGAAGCTCACGTGTAAAAATCTTTTCAAGCACAAATTCTTTCCTTATAGAAATAATAATTGATTAGAATTTAACAAGCAAATATCGTTTACAAATAATTGAAATATGACGATTGTTTAGCTTTTGCTAATTGATTTAAAAAAATGTGAAGAGATTTTTGTAAATACGCAGCGCAGCCGAGCATTAATTTTGCCATTCATTCATTGGCATTAAAATCGCATTTCATCACATTCGCATATTCACATACGCGATATATCAGATTGAACTTTGAAGCTAAAACTATATATCTATACATAGATAATATTATTATGAAGCTCGCAAATTTAAAAGTTATATTTGTTTAGTCAAGAGACGTTTTAGTTTAGAATTTTTATCTACCGTGTACAATTGAGGCCAAATACTTTGTGGAACATTAAATCTATTTGCTCAAATACTTACGACGTGAACGCTTCTACATATGTAGATTGAGGTGATGATTGGAAAGCATTCAAAATATACAAAAGCTAAAAGCTAATGTTCGGATTACATCATGACGTGAACGAAATTATGCGCTGCTAACTACTTGAATATGTTTGTGTTATAAAAAAAAGTTTTCAAGTAGGATCCGGTAGAAATTAGCAATGTCATAATTTATCTGCATACCTAATGTGTACTCAATTTGACGTACATTCTTAATCAATTTGCGTAGGTCAGCATTAAACTGAGCTTTGATCGTAACATGTTAAGTGGCCATTTTGTCTCACACATCGTAACAGAATACTTTTTAAATGTCACTATGTCTTAGCGAATTTGAAACAGTTTTATGAAATTCTTTTGTTAGAGACACACTTGAACATCGATCTACACTTAAAATACAGCAAACAAATTTTTTTGATATTTTATGTTTACTTTAAGTAGGAGGTAGTAGGTTTGTAGTCATCTTTAGATGAGGTTATTTTGAGGTCGATCCAATACTACAAAGTGCTCATGTACCTAACGTACTGCGTAGGGAAACACCTTACCACAATCGGGGATTAAATAGCGTAAATAGAGTGGACCGATTGCCTCAGCATACAGCAACATGCATTTTGCTGGTTTACACATAATTTGGCTTCCTGTTGATATAAATTTGTTTACGCTTGGTGCTCAAAAATATTATACGTTCATGTTTCGATGCAGCTTCAAGGTCTATAAATATGCGCGCGATTTTATTACCAATATGCTGCAATTCTTAATAATTTCAACGAAACACAATAAACATGATTGCCAAAAAAAATGTACTTACATACAATACATTACACTAACTATTTTTGTACTTGTCTACCGGACTACAATATTTTTGATATGATTCAATCAGCAATAATTTTTTTTGAAGCGAATAAATACGCGATTGCACATTATTACAATGTGCTGTGTACACCTTGGATGAGCGCGACCAATTCGTAATTTTATTGCGCACACCGCATTTAATTCACGTGTGTTGAATAAGTAAAACCAAACAACAACAAGAGCACACACAAGAAATTTCGTAGATTACACATTATATTGCCAATCAAAATAATTAATGTTTTTAGAGGTAGCTGTGAGGTGGGTAATTATGAAAAATAAGGTAACAAACAAAATAATTATAGCGCTTAAGTCGTATGTAAAATTTATCTGCGCTTTACAATACTAAGAATCTTGGCTAAGCTGTAATGATCATTATACAGACAAGAGAAAAACAAAAATTGCAGGAGGCCTTCAAATCTTTGGTGATTAATAAAACTACAATCCTTCTGAAAGTTGATAAATGGCCATGTTTTTCAGATCTTTTATCAAACCAACACAAACAAACATTGAAGAGGGGCTGATATGAAGATTTTACGAAATTGATCCTAAAACTACAAAAACAAAAAATTTTATGAACGTGCGAATAAAATGAGAACAATTAGGCGTTTTAATAAAAACATAGTTAAAAAAAATTAACTGCAAAACCATTAAAAAATAATTTAGTGTTATAATCAAGTCTAATTAAATATTCACCGAAGTGAAATTTCTACCAAATAATAAAAACTATCGGTACGCGACAACTCGGCGAAACCAACTCGGCGACGGATAACTCGGCGACGAACAACTCGGCGACAGTCAACTCGGCGACGGTAAACTCGGCGACAGTCAACTCGGCGAAACCAACTCGGCGACGGTAAATTTGGCGACGGTAAATTCGGCGCCGGTCAACTCGGCGCCGGTCAACTCGGCGATGGTCAACTCGGTGACGGTCAACTCGACGACGAGGAAAAAAATTGAAAAAAAAATAAAAAATTAAGATAAAAATTGACTGATTTCGGGATTGTTCAGCAATGGTTCGAGTGACGTCACTTTAAAAAAAATGTTAACTAGATCTTTTTTTATTAACTCCTAATCGATTAGGATGAGATGTGGTATGTTGGGTGGTAATGTGATTCTAAACTGAGTTTTGAAAGAATTTCTGGAATATAACCACCTGGAACGGAACTGGACCATTTCTTAACCAATTATGATGGGGTTGTATATGTTGGATGGAAATGGGATTCGAAAATGAGTTTTGAAAGGAGTTCTGGAATATGGCCAGGAACTTTTAACCGAACAAGGAAATATTCATTTAAATATACCTGCACATATAGACTGCCAAGCAAACGTAAGTTCACTAGTTTAAATATGTACACGCAACTTTTCCCGCACACGGCACCGTTTTATATAAACTAAAATGTTAGTTAGTAGATACGATAGAAATAATTATGTTTCGTCTTCTTTTTTTTTGTCGCCACAAAGTGAAAATAAACAAGTACTTGCGGTGTGCATGTCTAGTTTGTCAGTGTTTACGACCTGCTCTCACAATAATCCGGTAATAAAATTTACATAATGGCCTATGATAAATTTGTCGTTTTGATAATAACAACGACCTCGGAAAATGTACACGAGAACAGGGAACATGCTAAGCCCATTAAAACCTGGGCGTAGTGACACATAATTTCGCCAACGGTTAGACTTTTTACTTTGAAAAGATAAAAAGGTGAATTTGGTTTTTTCATCCAACGGCGAATAAAGCAATTTATCATCGAATTTTGGCCAATCTAGATGCGGCTAAGCAATGACCGAGTTCCGTTCCAGGTGGCCGCTTTTCAGAACTACTTCCTCCACAAACCATTTCAAAATCTCATTTCCATCCATCATACCAAATCCCATCATAATCGGTTAAACAATGGCCGAGTACCATCCAAATTGGCCAGAACTTACTCCAAAAATTATTAAAGAATCAAATTTCCACCCAGCATACAAAATTCCATCAAAATCGGTTAAGAAATGGGCGAGTTCCGTCCCAAAAAACCGTATTTCAGAGCTTCTTCTAAATATTCCAATATTCCAGAACTTCTACCCAAAATCATTTAAGAATCTCATTTACATCCAACATATCCAATCTCATTTTATACTCGGTTTAGAAATTACGGTGTTCCGTCCCAGATGGCCATATTGCAGAACTTCTACCAAAAATCATTTAAGAATCCAATTTCCATCCAACATTCAAAACCCCCTCAATGTCGGATAAGATTTGGCCGAGTTCCGTCCCAAGTGGCCATATTTCAGAGCTTCTTCCAAATATTATTTAAGATTCTAATTTCCATCCAACATATCCAATCCCATCTTAATCGATTAATAAATGACCGAATTCAATTACATTTTATAAACCAAAGACAATTCAATTTTACAAACTACACGGTAAACTGGCATACGATAAATTGTCCACACTATAAATGGTATCCACGGTAAGTTGTGTCCAAGATAAACTATTCTACGGTGAACGCTATAACGTGAACATTTAACGTTATACTGAAACACTACAAATTGTTTCCGATAAAGCAACCATCACCTGGCATTAGCATGTACTTTAATACCAAAATGCCAATAATGATCGGTCCCTAGGTACGGTGATATTAATAACAAGCAATAACTGGAACACTTGTAGCACGAAACTTCAATGAAAAATTTTGTTCTCAACAAAAGTCAAAAGTCCCTTGTTTCGAAATTCGATTGAGTAACGCGTCTACAAAAAGAGTTTTACATGTATTGTGCCGTGTTGTGAAGAAAGCTCTTCGATATGGGACGATATCACACTCATATGATCTCATTGTGTCGATCTAAGTGACGGTTTGTTTTCATATTTTTATCATAGAGATCTAGACAATTTAAATCAATTTTTATCATATCACGTTTCATTTTAAATTTTCTGGGAAATGTTTATGGGCCTTGTAGAGAATAGATCAACTTTATCCCGGTGTGTAATAAATTTATTTTGTGTGAGATAAGATGAAATTGGTTTCAGACGGTAAGGGATCCAAATATGTAATGTAAAGGTCGACATTTTACCATCTTTAAAATTTTATTAAACAAAACCGCCACTGGATTTTGAGTCGAGTGGTTGCTTATGTACCTTGTAGGTTAACCTTATCGTGGTGTGTAATACATTATTTTTCTATAAGGAGTTTTAGGGACCGACCATTTCCCCTTTTTTGTCACAAAATTCACATCACATTTCACAAAATTTTTAATTTTAGTTTCGTGCAACAAATATATCAGTTATTGCTTGTTATTCAAATGACCAAACCCTGGGGTCATCCAAGTGGCATTTTTGTATTAAAGTACTTACCCCAAGGCCATCATAAAAAGCCTTCTCTATATAAGGAACTTTTGATTTCCGTAGAACAAAATTTTTCATTGATTTTTCGTGCAACAAATGTTGCAATTATTGCTTGTTATTCATATGACCGAACCCAGGGACCGACCATTTGGCATTTTTGTATTAAACTACATACTCCAAGTCCATCATAAAAAATCATGTCTACATAAGGGGCTTTTGACTTCTGTGGAACAAAATTTTTCATTCAAGTTTCGTGCAACAAATGTTGCAGTTATTGCTTGTTATTCATATGACCAAACCCAGGGATCATACAAGTGGAATTTTTGTATTAAAGTACTTACCCTAAGGCCATCATAGAAATCTATGTCTATATATGGAACTTTTGACCTATGTAGAACAAAATTTTTCATTAAAGTTTCATGCAACAAATATATCAGTTATTGCTTATTATTCGTTTGACCAAACCCAGCGTCGACCATTTGGCATTGTTGTATTAAAGTACATGTCACGGCAATCATAAAAAGCCTTGTCTATATAAGGAACTTTTGATTTCCGTAGAACTTTTCCGTAGAATTTTTCATTGATTTTTCGTGCAATAAATGTTGCAGTTATTGCTTGTTATTCATATGACCGAACCCAGGGACCGATCATTTGGCATTTTTGTATTAAAGTACATACTCCAAGTCCATCATAAAAAATTATGTCTACATATGGGGCTTTTGACTTCTGTAGAACAAAATTGTTCATTCAAATTTCGTGCAACAAATGTTGCAGTTATTGCTTGTTATTCATATGAACGACAAAGGGACCGACCATTTGGCATTTTTATACTTTACACTATGTTATGCTTTATCTTACAATTGTTTTCAACACAGTTTTATTTTTAGCATATTTAGCACATTAAAGTCTTACTTTCAAATGCATCGATTGTATTGCACATTTTTATTTTTATTCGTTTGATTGCTCCCTAATTTTTGTGTTTTTACTTAAGAACAACATTTAAGGAAATAACTAACCAATACATATTTAAAGTGAATAAGTATAGTCGGTCTGGATTGCATCTACCTCTAATTTTGTTCAATCACTCAACTTTAGCGTAATACTAAGGACATTTCCAGGTTTTTCTCATCGAGTTCCTTGATAGCGAAATTAGGTAAATAGCTGTTTAGTCTGGCCGAAACATGAAGTTCTATTAAAATCCACACCCTGGATTGGCCTGGATTGCATCTATCCCTAATTTTGTTCAATCACTCAACGTTACGATTCGGCCTGCTGAGCAAATATTCTCTTTACTTACTTGCACTTCTCATTAAGATGAGAAAATCCTGGAAATGTCTTTAGTATTACGCTAAAGTTGAGTGATTGAACAAAATTAGGGGTAGGTGCAATGGAAGTCAAATTTTAGCTCAACATTATAGAGTACATTATAGAGTGAATGCTGACCAAGTGACCAGCATCAGCCATATGTTCAAATTTGAATATATGCTAAACTTCTAAAATCTTAGGTGAAGATAATTAAAAATTGTCATTTTTGTGTTAGTAGTAATAAGAGTTAGTAGTAATAAGGGCAAACTATAGCAAACTCAACATTGCTAGACGTATGTTAGGTTTGGCACAATCTTCCAGCTTCGATATGTCCGAATATCGCCTATAAATTCCAAAAATTTCCTGGGCTGGAACTGGCGATTGATGTTTTGAGATGGTACATTATAGGGTGTATTTCACAGCACAAGTGTATTTCTTAAAACCTATCTAGACCGAAAATGATTTTTTATGGTTAGCACAATCTTTCAGCTTCGATATTGTTCCATATAAATATGAAAATCGTTTCCAGGACCTTCTTGGGCCGGAAATTGCAATTGATGACAAAGAATTGACCAAGTGGCCAAGTGGCCAGCACCAGTTGTATGTTAAAATGTAAGTATTTGACCAAGTTCTAAAATCTCAGGTTAGGTTAAATAAAAATTGGTATCTCTTAAGAACTTGCTAGGCCGGAAATGGTTCTTTATGTTTTGAGTTGGTAATGATAGGTGCATACGTTAAAAACTGTGCGTCAAATATAATTAAATTCGAGGTCATCAAAGATTACTCGACTTATACTTCATCGTTAAAATTGCTTGAAATGTATCCGCGGCCGAACCTTTATAGACCATTATTAACTATATGCGGCTCGAGAAGCTATGTGCCATGCCTTGCTTATAATAATCCCGAACAACATTGTTCCATCGAATGTTGGTGGCTAGAACTTCTTCGTACAACCCGTCTGGAGCACGTTGTTACGTTTGTTCATACTTTAGTTGCACAGTTTAGATTTTGTATTCAATATCCGAAACATTGAACTGCGTTTATTATTTTAGGGTGTATTACGAAATCCCAGTTTTCAAAATCCCAGTTTTCAAAATCTCGGTTTTCAAAATTCCGGTTTTCAAAATCCCGGGTTTCTTTTCTTGGGGGGTTAGGTACGCAATCTTGGTTTTCAAAATCTTAGGTTTAATACACGTTTTTATTAATTTCACCGGAATACAAAATATTGTTTAAAAATTTTGGATTTTAGGGGCTAACGGCTTAGAAACTCTCACACAGTTGACTAGCAGGTAAGGGGTGCGAAGGGCCGAATTTCAAAGTGCCGAATGTGTCCAAGAGCAGAATGTGAGAAAGATCGAAGGGCCTAATGTACCCGAAGTGCTGAATGTTGACCGTTTCCAGACATCGAAACAAGATTATCGAATGATAAAATATCGAAAAATTATTGATCTAAATTAAAAATGTCGAAAAAATATAGTCGAAAGAAAAAATATCGACTTTCTTTTAATCGAATTTATGCAAAAATATTATAATATATCTAATGCAATATTTTGTTAATGCAACATTTTAAAATGTAATAATTGTAGAGGCTAATAATTGAAATGCAAAAATTGTAGACGTAGGAGCCGGGATCAGCAAACATGTCGCACTGCGTGCCGCACGTTGGAGCGGATTATATAGAATCTATTAATGACTCCTACTAAACCGAAAAATAATTGCACCATTTTGTTATTGCAACATTTTTAGAATCCCATTTCCATCGCACGTATCGAATTTCAACAAAATCTGTTAAGAAATGGCCAAATTCCATCCCTATTAGCCATTTTCTAGAACTTTATCGCAAACTCATATTTGAATTTTGTCAAAAAATCATTTAAGAGTTCCATTTTCCCACATGTCATATTTATGATGATTCTTTATTTCATCTTACATTTTCAGATTGTTCAAATTTTCTCAACCGTGTGTCTAAATTTTGAGTTCGCTCATCCAACTTTTAGCCACAACTAATTTTTATGTCCCCTTTCCGAATTTTTATTCCTGAAATTCAAAGCATTTGCTTGATAATCCTTATTCTCAATCAGTTTACTGATGTCATTCTTAAAACAATTTGATTCTCGAGTAAATTTAAATGTTCCTGCATAATGGCGTTGATAAAATAAAATATAAATTGATAGCTGATCTCACGATATAATGCACATCGCATATTCTTGAACTTTAGAGTAGGAACATCTTATAATTTTGTGTACTCCATCTTTTGGAAAACCCATATGATGTTGTTTGTAAAGAACCATTATAAATCTAAAAGGGATAATAAAGCAAATCAATAAATTTATTTAAACACGAATCATTAATTAATCTTTCAAATAAAACCATAAAATAATAAAACTATTGATGGACTTGCAAATGTTTCATTTTGATAAATCGCTCATTTACAATTAAACACTTATAACAATCTTTAATGGCCATCATATTATTTCAACCTAGCGACAAAAGTCCAAGGTTGGTTTTCTTAACAACGGATAGAAGCTCAACGTTAGATGCAATAAATAGTCATCATCTATGATTAAATGGTTAGTCGAATCGTTTATGAAAGTTTCTGATTTGTTTGTACCCAAACAACACTTTACAGCAAAAATTAGGATACAGCAAAGACTTGGACCACATTCTTATGTTACCTTGTCCTGTTTTGAAGCGCCAAGTATAAATGAAGCAAATATAACAACTGAAATTAATGTTTTTTCCACTGACGCTACATCCAACTAAAGCATTTAGCCGCCTCCAAACCTGCTAGATGAGATATACTGGCATGCTTGGGATAAAGTTTTATCCATCCAAATTTTTATTTGTTTCTGCCAATGTATCGAAAACTCTTCTAAGTCGTTTAGACTAACTACAGCCCTAAATCTAAGGTTCTCCAAAATTATGAAAACCCCACGTACTGAAAGAAATTAAAAATATTTTCAGAGGTACTCGGTTCCATAATACTATTTATTTTAAAAAAACTGTCAAATAATATTTTGGCTATTTTCAAAAATAGAATTTGCCCTTTACTTTCTTTTATACATAACTAACTGAAGTACCCGGCTATGCCCTTAAGTGAATTTAATAAAATCACTACAGAAATAATGTTTTGGGTTTACCGCAAAACGCTTGCTTGTAAACCATATTTTTTGATTTTCCTCCCAGAGCTAAAACATACAAATTTTATGCCACATACAACTGGCCAGGTCATGAGAGAAATAAGGACTTTCCAAATTCACACCTGCAAACTTAAGGGATTGTCCTTGAGCTTTGTTGATGGTTATGGCAAATGAAAGTCTAACTGGAAACTGGATTGGTTTGAAGACATTTGGCAAAAGACTTTTGACACATAACCATTTTCCATTGCATAGTTTTGGTGGGTCCAGATTCCGCAGAAGCATTATTGATGATCCTTTCTTCAATTTCAAGATATGAGAAGGCATTCCAGGTGGCTCCAGCGTGTTCAGAAATTCCAGCGGGTAATTAACGGCATCATCGGTGTCCACTACAGAATCAAATGACTTGTATGTGGTAGCAATGCCTGGTATTTGGCTCTGTATCTGTTCGTTAATTTAAGTCACGCTTTCATTTTTGGGTGCAAGGATGGCTCTCTCGCATAGCCAATCATGATTTTTAAGGTTTTTATCAATGTTTGGGTGAATATTTTCTGAATTAGCTGCTCAATCGACGACACTAACTGGCACAGATTTTCAGTGAATGTGATTTCGCCTGTCAGTGTATCAATGGGGAAAGTGTCACCGGCAATCTGGAGCAATGTCGTTGCAAATTGCTGTGCGTCTGTTTCTTGCTGAATACGGATTTGCATATTTGTTGATAATTGGACTTTTTGTACTTTTGTCCACAGAACTGAAGCGTTCAAGGAGGTGTTGACCATTTAAAAGTAAGAAATGAATCATCAATTTTCCCGAGTGAGTCTGGTAAAAATGAAACAAGAAATAATATTTTCGGCCGAAAAAAATTTATTTTTCAACGTAGTCGCCTTTTAGCTCGATACAGTTAGTCCAACGTTTTTCCAATTTTTCGATCGATTCACATTAGAGCCGAATCTTTCTGCCGAGCCATTTCTTTAAGCTCGGAAACAGGAAATAGTCGCAGGGAGCTAAGCCTGGAGAATATGGCGTATGTGAAAGCAATTCGAAGCGTAATTCATGCATTTTGGCCATGGCAACTACACACGTGTGCACCCGTGCATTGTCTTGATGGAAGAAAACTTTTTTCTTCGCCAAATGCGGTCGTTTTGTCTATCAAAACGTCGTTGAAACGGTCCAATAAGTTGCAGTAATATTCGCCCAAAAACTGTGGCCATGACCTTGTTGGCCAATAAAACCGCCTTAGCCTTCTTCGGCACAGATTCGCCAGTAGAAATCCACTGTTTAGACTGTTATTTGGGCTCCGGTGTATAGTGATGGATCCATGTTTTATCCACAGTTATGAAACGACGGAAAACTCCTTTTTAGTTCGCTTGAACATCGCCAAACCTGCCTCTGAAGTTGTCACACTTGTGCGTTTTTGGTGGATTGTAAGCAAACGCGGCACCCAACGAGCGGATAGCTTTTCATATTCAAATGTTCGTGTAATATATTGCGCACACGTTCATCTGAGATGCCTACTATATCAGCTATCTCGCGCACTTTCACTCTGCGGTCTTGCAATACCGTATCATGGGTTTTGTCAACCATTTTTGGTGGGGTGACTTCATTTGGGCGTCCTGAACGTTCGGCATCAGTTGTGCTTGTACGACCACAACGAAAATCAGTAAACGACTTGTGGATCATTTTAATCGATGGTGAAGAGTCCCCATAATATCTATCAAGCTTTGTTTTGGTTTGCGTACTGGCTTTGTTTTGGTTTCCACGCAAAAAATAATGTTTAATTAAGAAACAATGAGTTGTCTGTTTTTAAAGGCTGTCAAAACTGAACTAAATGACAGATCTGTCTAAAAATTTTAATTTGGTCTAGTCACAGATGGTATTAACACATGACATCTGGAATTTGCGATTGTGGCGCCCTCTGTTGCAATTTTACCAGATTTCTCACTACGCCCTCGTATCAAGATTTTGACAGTTGGACGCCGATCTGACTTATTCAATTTGACGAACCATGATCCTAAGTAGAATTTGGAATTTATTGGTTTCGACGATAAAATTTTTCACCATTCACTATGAAATCTTTATGAAAAATGAGTCTTGGTACATTTAAATTCTGTTCGATCTTCATTCGAGATGTTCTCGGATAGACCTCACCAATCTTATTGTGTCAATTCGAAGGCCTATGACTGTAGGTATATTTTGATTATAGATTTGGGGGTAACCTTCTGATAAGGTTAGAAGGGAAAAATAAAAATTTCACCCCTATAACAGACTCACCTTAAATCTATAATCAAAATCTACCTTTGGTGATGGGCCGTCGAATTGACATAGTCAGATTGGTGTCTATCTGGCAAAATCTCGAATGATGAACGAATTTACCGAGGGAAGAAGAGGAGAATAATAATGTCACCCCTATGTAACCTCAACCCAAATCTATGATCACAATCTAAATTAAATCTTCGGCAATCGAACTGCCATAGTCAGATTGGTGTTTATATGGAAAAATCGAGAATGACGAACGGTTTTATCGAAAAAACATGGGGATAATCAAAATTTCAGCCCCTATTTCCTCATCAGGCCCACTTCAAACCTATAATCAAAATCAACATATTGTCACGAACCATTGAATTGGAGTAGTCAGATTGGTGTCTGTCTGGCATAATCTTGAATTGCAAACCATTTTAACGACAATTATAAACCATTTAATGCTTGATAATATGTCATCGACAATTTTCGGCTGTGTGAAACAGGTACGCAAGTCATTACTGCTTACAAACTTCTGCAAATGAGACCTTTTCCAAACAACACTTTTAGCGTTCAGTTTTAACAAATTTTTGAAAGTTGGCCGTATTCTACTTTATACAAATGAAACAATAAATTAAAATCGGTATTCCAGTTTTACTTGTTATTTGTTAAACATAATATGTTCTCGGCTGATTTTGTAGGTTAGTCACTTAATTGTAGGATATTTCAATTTAAGTGTCTGTCACGCTAGCCGGAACTAAAACAATTATGACACAAGTAGCACGATGCATTGTGTATCATTGTGTGCTATATTATGTTTCAGCGCGAACTTTATAATTCCAACCAAAACCTGATAAATCCAGCCAGAACAATACTACAGCCAAAACAAGTCAATAAATTCAACCAACCACTGGATAAAGCTTCATGCTCAGATGAAAATCTCCGCAACATCGCTATCGGCACAGCATCTAACGATATTAGTAAATCGCTTCACAAATCAGCTAATACGATAAACGGAGCCACCAATTTAAAGCATTTCGATCAATAAATAAAAACCAGAACAACACTAAATCAAAACCTTACATTGATGCAAGCACGTGACACTACAGATTTGAAAAGGGAGCTGGAAACAATAAAGGAAAATGAACGAATGCCAATAGAAATGAATCACCACGACATTCATCATTACACGATTTCCTACTCAACATAGGAATTGTGGCACTACTTTTCACCATTTTATTGTTTAGGTTGAAGGCGCAACGTCCGTTCAGCACCAGCAGCTCTTCCCCGAACTGATTCTAACAATGACACTTAAACGACAAAAGCATACCAACCTTTGTAGCTCCGGAATATGTTGAGAACAGAAAACATTTATGCTAACTTAGCAATTACAATTAATTTTTTTTTGAACTATATAATTAGTCAAACATAAATATCGAAACTTAATTAGGTCAAATCACAATTATAATTTAAAATATTTTTGTTTAGCTGGCTATAATTGTTGAGTAATATGTTCTTTATATATTCATATTATGAGCAAGATAGGCATAAAAATATATACATAAAGAGCTTAAACTTTTAGAATAAATCAGAATAAAATTTAATACCAACAAGTTAGTTTTGATTTCGCTTTAATATTTATTTAGAAATAGTGGTGAAGCCCCCACCCGTGGTAAGAGCACGATTCAATAGATAAACATGTACTATATGCTTTTTCAGCCTTACAATTTCAGAATAAACCTAATAAAGCTAGCCGGAGCCATACTACAGCCAAACAAACTATAGCATACGAATAATAAAAGCGGCCGGGCAACCATATAGTTTCAGCCAAAACGTGATAAAGCCAGCTAGACATAAATCAACTAGTTTTGAAAAATGTAAGCAACTATTTGATTACTGTAGCTGTGGCAACTTACGAAATCGCTGAATTTAGGCAAAAAATTGTTCATTGTATGATTTACAAAAACCCGAGACCAGCACCAACACTTCACGAGAAATGCATGCCTACATGTTGTTCTATTTACTATAGACCCAAATCACACAAAGAAGGTTTATCTGCAAATAACATTTATTCTGTAAACGATGAAATATAAAATATAATCGAGTTTAGTTATTAGTTTTTTTTTTGTTTAAACTTTTTAACTAATTAACACTTTAGGATTTATAAGGTGCCCAAATAGTTCAAGTTGAAATTTTAACTAGTTTCAACCAAGCTTATTGTTTATTGTTCCGAAGGGCTCACGCCGACTTCATATGGTTCCGGCTGGCCTTGATGGTTCTGGTTGGGTTGGTATTGTAGTGCATAACGTTTTCATCATTTCGGAAACCTCATATGTTACCCTATCATCCTAATTGCACTGCGACCATTGTGCAAGCGCTAAAATTATTTTTGTAAACATTTTGTTTCGGCTGCTAGCACACGCGGCTATAACAATTAATGCACAATGATGCACAATACGTCGTTCTTATGCCAGCTCTCAGGCTGGCTTTATTAGGTTTCGACTGGAACTATAAAGTCTATTGTGCTTTTTGTGTCATAGTTAATTTGACTGTATATAACCATACCACAGATTCCGGCTGGAATTATAAGGTTTCTACCGAACAATCATATAATACTGGAATTATAAGGTTCCGGCTGAAAAATTATATAAAGCACCACAATACATCGTGCTACATGTGTCATAGTTGGTTTGACTGTTATGTGGTTCTTGCTGGTTTTATCAGGTTTAGGCTGAAATTATAAGGTTTTAGTTGAAAAATCATATAGTGCACAATAATGCACAATCCATTGTGCTACTTATACCATAGTTACGAGTAGTTTGGCTGTAGAGAGTATGATTCTAGCTGGATTTTTAAGGATCTGGATGGCATTATATGATTCTGGCTAAAAACAATTAGTGCACAATGATGTACAACACATCGTGTTTCTTAAACCAATTTGGCTTTAGCATGGCTCCGGATGGCTGTTTAGGTCTCGGCTGGAATTATAAAGTCTGTTGTGCTTTTTGTGCCATAGTTAATTTGGCTGTATATAACCATACCACAGATTCCGGCTGGAATTATAAGGTTTCTACCGAAAAATCATATAATACTGGATTTATAAGGTTCCGGCTGAAAAATTATGTAAAAGACGATGGTTATGCTTCTCTTATATGGTTTGGCTGTTATATGCTTCTGGCCGGCTTTATCAGGTTTAGGCTGAAATTATAAGATTTTGGTTGGAACAGCATGTAGTGCACAATAATGCACAATCAAGTTTGGCTGTAGCGGGTATAGTTTCGGCTGGCTTTATTAGGTTCCGCCTGGAATTGTAAGGTTCTGCTTGAAAAATCAAATCGTGTACAATGATGCACAATCTATTGTGCTACTTGAACCATACTAGTTTCGCTGTAGGGGCTATGGTTCCGGCTGAACTTATAATTAATCATTTTGTTTCGGCTGGATTTTTATGGATCTGGATGTATAATGCCGTCCAGATCCATGAAAATCCATCCATTCTGGCTAAAAAACAATTACTACCCAATGATGCACAATATATCGTGTTTCTTATACTTCTTATGTTTCTTATAAAGTCTATTGTGCTTTTTGTGTCATACTTAATTTGGCTGTATATAATCATACCATCGATTCCTGCTGGAATTATAAGGTTTCTACCGGAAAATCACATAGTGATGAATTTATAAGGTTCCGGCTGAAAAATTGTATAAAGCACGATGATCCACAATACATCGTGCTACATGTGTCATAGTTGGTTTGACTGTTATATACTTCTGGCTGACTTCAGGTTTAGGCTGAAATTATAAGGTTTTGGTTGAAAATGTATATAGCGCATAATAATGCACAATGTATTGTGTTACTTGTAACATACTCGTAGTTAGTTTGGCTGTAGAGGGTATGGTTCCAGCTGGCTTTACTAGGTTCCGTCTGGAATTATAAGGTTCTGGCTGAAAAACAATTAGTGCACAATCATGCAAAATACATCGTGTTTATTAAGCCATAGTAGGTTTGGCTTTAGTATGGCTCCGGCTGGCTTTATTAGGTTTCGGCTAGAGTTGCCGGCTGAAAAATCATATATTGTGCAATGGTGCACAATCCATTGTGCTTCTTGTGTCATAGTTAGTTTGGCTGTATAGAACCATACCATCGGTTCCGGCTGGAATTATAAGGTTTATAGCAAAAAATCATATAGTGCTGGGTTTCGGCTGAAAAAGCAAATCGTGCACAGTGATGCACAACCTATTGTGCTACTTCTGCCATAGTTAGTTTGGCTGTGGAGGGTGTGGTTCCGGTTTGCTTTGTGGCATTATTAGGTTCCGGCTAGAATTATAAAGTTCCGGCTGAATAACAGTTAGTGCACAATGATGCACAATGCACCATGCTTCTTATGCCACAATTGGTTTGGCTATAGTATGGCTCCGGCTGGCTTTATTATGTTTCGGCTGGAGTTATAAGGTTTCGGCTAAACAATTATACAGGTTGTCCCTGAATGAATGGATAAGTCTGAAGCACCTTATAGTAGAGCTATTGAGCGCTCAAAATAAAATACCAAAAAGTATATCCCAAGTAGTACCTAAGATATATCTTCTTTTTTTTAAAGTCCATTTTTTCACAATACTTTACGTTTCCGATCACCACGGCTACAAATAAATTAAATCCATCGGTTTCTTGTGTTTTTGCCGACAGATGCTTGAGAAAATAGAACAAGATCCGCAATTCTTTAATAATATTCTATGAAGCGATGAATCAACACTGAATAAAGATGGATGCTTTAACATGCACAATCTTCATAGCTGGCAACTTTCGAATCCTCATCTAATGCGAGAAAATAGATCCCAGTACAAATTCAAAATAAATTATTGGACCGGCATATTGAACGGAAAGATAATTGGCCCATTTGAACTGCCCGGGAACTTATCTGGCCAAAGCTATTTGGACTTTCTTCAAAAAGATCTGCCAAATTTATTGGAAGAGGTGTCCGAGGAGGTGAGAGAATCCCATTGACTTCAGAATGATGGATGTTCTGCGCACTATGCAGTAAACGTTCGGGCGTATTCCAATTCCACATATCCAGATAGATGGATTGGCCGTCCGGGGCACATTTTGTGGCCTCCACGTTCCCCGGACCCAAATCTGCTGGATTTTTTTTACTGGGGCTGCCTAAAAGAAGAGGTCTACTCTAAACTGATCAGGAGTTTAGAAGAGTTACGTAGCCGTGTCGAGGAAGCCGCTTCAAAAATAAAAAATGTATTCCTTCTGCATACTAATAGCAATAACCTAGTATCTACATTAGATAAAAGGATGTGTTATACAATTTTAGAATCTGCATTAAACACTCATGTTTCTAAAACAGTTGGCCACTTAGGTTCTCATACATTTTTTTTCACCAAAGACGCCCAAACTTTTATAAAAAAAAATATTTATCACATTTCATGCTGAAAATTGAAGTTTAGATTTTTCTTTTCAGAAAAAGTGCACAGCTACTCATACTATTTACTGCATATCTGTTAGTAGTCCATTAGGAATATTATAACACCAAAAAACCGATGGATTTAATTTATTTGTAGCCGTGGTGATCGGAAACGTAAAGTAATGTGAACAAAATGAATTTTCTTAGGTTACTTAGGATATTTTGTTTTTGTAATTTATTTTGAGCGCCCAGTAGTTCTACTATAATGTGCTTCAGGCTTATCCATTCAATCTGGGATACCCTGTATGGTGCTGGCTAAAAACAATTAGTGCACAATGATGTACAATACATCGTGTTTCTTATGCCACAGTTGGTTTGGCTTTAGTATGGCTCCGACTGGCTTTATTAGGTTTCGGCTGAAATTATAATTGTCCGGCTCAAAAATCATATATTTCGCAATGCTGCACAATCCATTGTGCTTCTTGTGTCATAATTAGTTTGGCTGTATATAACCATTCCATCGGTTCCATGTGAAAATCAATCTATTGAGCTACTTGTGCCATAGTTACTTTGGCTGTTGAGGGTATGGTTACAGTTGGCTTAGGTAGAATTATAAACTTCCAGCTAAAAACAGTTAGTGCACAATGATGCACAATGCAACATGCTTCTTATGCCACAATTGGTTTGGCTGTAGTATGGCTCCGACTGGCTTTATTATGTTTCGGTTGGAATTATAAGGTTCCGGCTGAAAAATTATATAGTGCATAAAGATGCACAATGCATCATGCTACTTGTGCCATAGTTGGTTTTGCTGTAGTATGGTTCAGGCTGGCTTTATCAGGTTTTCGTTGGAATTATAAGGTTTCCAGCTGAAAAATTATGTTATGGTTGGTTTGGCTGTTATATAGTTCTGACTGGATTTATCAGGTTTTGGCTGAAATTAGAAGGTTCCGGCTGAAACTGAATATAGTGCACAATGATGTACATGCATCGTGCTATACTTGTGCAGTTGATTTGTTTCCGGTTGATATGGTTCCGGCTGGCGTGACGTACACCATTTTAATATAAAGTGTGGTTAAATTTTAAGAGCCGATGTTGATTTTGAATAAAACACAAATTATTTAAGAAATTATTGTCAATTCTTTTTATTATGATAATATGGTATGGTTCAATTATGTATGGAACAAAATATCGGCCAAATGGCCGCCGCGATCTCGGTGGCACACCTCCATCCGATGGTCCAAATTTTCGATGACGCTTAGGCATAATTGAGGTTCTATGCCGTTAATGTGCCGAATTATCTCATCCTTTAGCTCTTAAATTGTTGCTGGCTTATCGACGTACACCTTTTCTGTCAAATAACCCCAAAGAAAGAAGTCCAACGGTGTCAAATCACATGATCTTGGCGGCCAATTGACATAGCCACCACGTGAGATAACACGGCCATTGAATTTGTCGCTCAAAAGAGCCATTGTTTCGTTAGCTGTGTGGCAAGTGGCACCGTCCTGTTGAAACCACATATCGTCCATATCCATATCTTCCAATTCGGGCCTTAAAAAGTTCGTTATCATCTCACGATAGCGAACACCATTCACAGTAACTGCCTGACCGGCTTCATTTTGGAAAAAATACGGCCCGATGATGCCGCCAGCCCATAAATCGCACCAAACAGTCACTCTTTGTGGGTGCATTGGTTTTTGGACAATCACTCTTGTATTATGATTCGCCCAAATGCGGCAATTCTGCTTATTGACGAATCCACTGAGGTGAAAATGTGCCTCATCACTGAAGATGATTTTCTTCGAAAATTGATCATCCACTGATGAAGAATGGTCAAGAGGCTTTAGTTCTTGAGTCAAGTGCACCTTATAAGCGTGTAAATGCAAGTCTTTATGCATAATGTTCATCATCGACGAGCGTGAGAGGTGCAATTGTGGGGCACGCCAACGAGTTGAGGTGGACGGCTCTTTAGCCATACTATCGCGAACAGCAGCAATACTTTCTGCTGTACGAGCTGTAAGCATGCACTGGTGTTTTAAAATCTCCTACAGACCCGGTTTGCTCAAATTTTTGCACGATTTTTCCGATTGTACGCACATTTGGACGATTAAATTGACCGAAAAAATCACGAAGTGCACGATATGCATTTTGATCTGAACGCCCATTTTCATAATATGCCTGAATAACTTTAACGCGTTGCTCGATTGTGTATCTTTCCATGGTACAAATTGAGTTAGTCTGAAATTGAGAAATGTCAAATTAAATGCAGAAAAAAAATTGACGTTTAGATGTGGTTCACATTCAACGTCGGCCCTTAAAATTTAACCACCCTTTATAATATTGTAACTTTTGGCTGAAGTAGTCGAAACACTATATGCGTTATGGTTTTTTTTACTTTCGGCTGATAACTTTCGCCTACCTTTACCAATGTCGATTTTACACTTTGTTTAAATAATTTTTAGGTTATGTTTGTATGGAAGTCAAAAACTATATAAAAAAAATGTGTCTCAGTCGCTTCATTTAGATGTTTATTCTTGACTCTTTTTAATTTTGAAACAAAGTTTGTCATTTTGTATGGAATATCGCCTTAAAATAAAAAGTATTTTTGAGAACTTTTTTTAAAATTTAAAAAATTTAAAAAAATTTAATAAACTTCACGGGCATTTGATCTCCGCAATTATCTGCCGGATTCTACGATTTTTGACCCAAAATTCTAGACTGCTCGGAATTCCTATAACTTACAAACAAAATGTCTGTACTGTACTAAAAAATCGACCAGTTGTTCCACTGAACTATTTGTTGTCTCCTTAGTGTTCCTAAATTTTTTAGCCTTGTCTGCATTTAAACGATTGTCATAGACATTTTGCTTTGATTGTCTTTCAAGTAGTTTCATTAGTTTTGATACAACACAACAACAATAATTGTAAAACTTCTCAACCTATTGGCATATAAAGCCAATTCACACGTGTCAGCTAATCAAGCATCGACATTACATTGCAGACGCCAAATAAGTATTTTTTGGTGAACGTAACATGACACAAATATGTGTTGGACAGCACTAAGATACATCAAAATGATCAATTATGATAATTAAAAAAATATTGCTGAAATAAACCAATACCTAAGTCTCTTCTTACAATTTATCTTAAATGTACGTTTTGAAAGGTCATTTAACAATAGCTCTCATTATATAATGACTACATTATACAGCGTGTTAAAATATTAGATATTTTGTTCTTTATAAATTTGCGATAGATGATTTATTGGGAAATTTTGGAAACGGCCCGTAATTTTACCTTAGCGAACGAACGCGTTTTGCTAGTTGGGAGGTCGTATGTATAATACGTTATACGTTATTCAAGCTATAATAAATTGGTCTAGAAATTTGGCAAATCCAAAAGCGTGCTTTTATTATTTTATAAAATACAAATAACTTACAAGCTAAACATTAATTAATGCCGAACCAAAGCACACCAATTAGAAGAGAATTTTTTGTGCACGCGCACACGACGAATACAAATTTTTGGTTTTTACTTCGCAAATCACCAATAACAAAGCAAGATTCTCGTATTATAATTATTCACGGTCAACAAACCATTACTTACAACAACAAAACTTGTGTTCGAGTAATTTTGTCATTTCGTAAAACGTTGCGCGATTGGATGATGATGGAGTTGTACTTACCTGGAAATTTGTGGGATTTTTGTTATTTTTCTATTTGATTACGAATTGCACGCGTTGCATGTAAGACATACCAATTAAAATGTGATTACTTGCGATTTTATAACGAAATAATTACAATTTGTGTATTTTTCCAATAAATCACATTGCTGATCATATTCTGACTCGTCACTCGTCAAATAGGCTGAAAATATTAATAAATTCTCTGGTAAAAATGTGATTGGAATTTGTGATGTACAAATGTGTGGGTTCAATTTATCGCCGCGATTTATGGGTATTTTCCACTTGCAGTTTTATTGGATTAAGAACATTATATCTTTATCAATGTAGCGTTTTACCTTGGAAATAAATTGAAAAATCATTTTTTGATAAGCATTATCTTTGAAAAACCCTTGTGGATCATTGTTCGGATGCAGAAATTCATCGAGATTGGGAATTTAGCGAAAATCAGGAAATGATTTACATAACTCTCCCGACTCGAACTCGTCACAAAGAAGTAAATCTAATATTCTCACACATCTATAAGTGTTAAGTTTGTGCTGGAAATCATAATGTGTTCCATTTTACCCATAAGTTAAGCTTCTTAAATTAAAAGAAAACACAAACTTTCTTTGCAAAAAGTGTTTATGGTGCAACTGCTTGCATTTAGGTCACTCCAGTCCATACAAATCCATTTTGCCCTTGCTTGCAATAGAAGGCTTCATACGTTATGCTCAATCCGAAGCTTAGTCGCAACTCCCGAATCGTCCTTCACCGAATCATCATTCCGACTGCTAACGAGTTTGTTGGGGATGTTTCCGTCAAGTTCGAAACTAAAATCACATAAGGTGCTACGCCTAGAACCCTTTAAAATCCTGTAAAGCAAGGTGTGCGATCGCTCTTGTAGAACTGATAATTCTGATATGTTTCTAAATACGTTTTACGAGAGAGGATAAAGGCATGTCCATAATTGAATTTTTATCAGAGGTTTAAAATTTATCAAGATCACGAAACGTAGAAGGAGAGCAATTGTTACATGAACAAGAAATGATACACAACAAAAGATTAATTTCTAATACATTCTTGACATCACTTGCGGAATCTATAAGGAACGTTTTCAATTTAATACGAGTATTTCCGTGTGTATTAAGTAAAATTAAATACGGAATTATATTTCGTCTCGGCGAGCCTACTATTCGAATCAATAGAATTAGGCAGCTGAAAAATTACTGCAAACAAATTGAAGATTTAAGATATAATTTAAATTGGCCGTCCGCCACAAATCCTAAAACTTACACAGGTGTGAAGTATTCCAGACTTTCCATAGATGTTATGTATTACGGCCATTCCCAGAGATCGTGATTCAAGTCTAGCAAGTACATAAAGTTGGTCATTGAGTCACCTAACTAAAACCACCTAGTGATAACAATGCACGACCTCGGGTTTATTGCTACGAATTTTGATATTCTCGGTGTACTGATGTCATTTTTACTCAAATTTGTATGGCCATTATCGGCCATCCCTAGAGATGGTGATTCAGGTCTGGCTGCTATATGAAGTTAGTGATTTGGTCACCTAACCAAAACCACCTAGTGCTAATAATCCACGACCTCTCGTTTATTGCTACGAATTTTGACATTCTCGTTGCACTGATGTCAGTTTTACTCAAATTTCTATGGCCATTATCGGCCATCCCTAGAGATGGTGATTCAGGTCTGGCTAGTATATGAAGTTAGTGATTTGGTCACCTAACCAAAACCACCTAGTGCTAATAATGCACGACCTCGGGTTTATTGCTACGAATTTTGATATTCGCGATGGACTGATGTCATTTTTACTCAAATTTGGATGGCCATTATCGGCCATTCCCGGAGATCGTGATTCAGGTCTGGCTGGTATATGAAGTTGGTTCATTAAATCACCTAACCAAAACCACCTAGTGCTAATAATGCACGACTTCGGGTTTATTGCTGCGAATTTTGATATTCGCGATGGACTGATGTCATTTTTACTCAAATTTGTATGTCCATTATCGGCAATCCCTTGAGATGGTGATTCAGGTCTGGCTGGTATATGAACTTGGTCATTAAATCACCCAAACAAAACCACCTAGTGCTAATAATGCACGACTGATTACTACGAATTTTGATATTCGCGGTGGACTGATGTCATTTTTACTCGAATTTGGATGGCATTATCGGCCATTCCTAGAGATCGTGATTCAGGTCTGGCTGGTATATGAAGTTGGTCATTAAATGACCTAACCAAAACCACCTAGTGCTAATAATGCACGACCTCGGGTTTATTACTACGAATTTTGATATTCGCGATGGACTGATGTCATTTTTACTCAAATTTGGATGGCCATTATCGGCCATTCGCAGAGATCGTAATTCAAGTCTAGCTAAACCACCAAGTGATAATAATGCACGACCTCGGGTTTATTGCTGCGAATTTTGATATTCTCGGTCTACTGATGTCATTTTTACTGAAATTTGTATGGCCATTATCGGCCATCCTTTGAGATGGTGATTCAGGTCTGGCTGGTATATGAAGTTGGTCATTAAGTCATCTCAAATTTAGATTTCCGAAGTTTGTTATACAGGTCAGTGTCCCCTATTAGTAGTCAGGAGAATTTTTGATTTTGTATACTACATTTTGATGGCCATTGGCGACCATACCTGGAGATTGTGATTCAATTCTCGCTAATTCGTGAAGTAGTTGATTAAGCACCTACCTAATCCCTTTTAGTTTTAATAGTGCACTGCTTCAGGTTTATTGATACGAATTTTTATCGTCAAGTTTTACTGTTGTAAAAGGACGTTCTTATTTGTTTGTAAAAGTAGAAAATTCCAAATTTAAGTTGATTTGGTATATTTTTTAATGTCTGGAAAAATCTCTGGAAATTTTGTTAATTTATATGAAACTCCAAAAATTCTTATTAGAAATTAGTGAGAAATTTAAAATTGGTTTGAGTTCAGTATATTTGGTTTGTATCCCGACTATTTTAGTCAACATGTTGGCTGAACATTTATGGTTATGTTACTATAATATTTTTTTCTTCGTGATTTATCAATTAAAATATTAAATTAGTTAGTCATAAGTTACAATATTTTTATGCCATAAAGCGTCAGTGTACGAGGTGCCCTCCTACACGTAATTTGGGAAAAAGAGAATGAGACTAGGTCTTGGAGTCAGTCTCATGCATTTCAAAACTCCAACCATACTTAATGAGCTAGGCTCTAACAAACCTTAATGTCACTTTTATATTGTTTTAAATTCGATTTTCAAAGATATCATCCGAAATACTAGGATTAGACGGGAGTGGAATTTTTATCAAATAACGATTATAACAAATATATAAATAACAAATTAATGCCTATCAAGCCGATAAAATAGTTTTAAGTGAGAAGAGCTAATTTGGCCGTATGTATTTTTTTATCTTATTTCGAGTTTTCCAATAGGGACATAACAAATATTAAAATTATTAAAAATTACTATTGCAATTCTGAGTCTTTGGTCGCAAAACTTTAGGAGTGCTTACTTCAATTTTCGGTCGTAATAATCGTCCCACCGTTCCCCCGTCAAAATATTCACTATTGGATGTTCATGTGCCAGTGAGACAACGCACCAGTCGGAGTAACGAAAATATCGCAGCCGTAAGTGTTTTAGTTGAAAATAAGCGAAATTAGTCGATTTCACGCCGTTCACAGGACTTGGGAATCTCTCGAACCACACTATGGCTAATTTTGCGTAAAGACCTTGGCTTACATCCTTACAAGATGAAATTAACTCAAGAACTGAAGCCTCTTTATCATTTAAAGCGCCGAAACTTTTCCGATTGGGTTCCGCTAAAGCTTGAAGAAAATCAAGAATTAAATTGAAATATCATCTTCCGCGATGAAGCAGATTTTTGGCTTAATACCTTTCTCAATAAACAAAATATGCGTTATTGCACAGCAACAAACCCACATGTACTTCAAGAGACTCCATTACAACCATAAAAAGGGATCGTGTGATATGGATTTCATGCCGCAGGTGTGATTGGACCATATTTGTTTGACGATGAAAATTATCGCCATGTTACGGTTAATGGAGTTCGCCATCGTGCTATATTGAAAGACTATTCTGTGGTCCCAACAAGATGGTGCTACATGCCACACAGAGCTTGTTTGATCAGCTTGATTGATCTATTTAAGGGGAATTTCATTTCGCTTATACTTCTTCTATCTCATTAAAAAATATATTTTTACAGTGTGACCCTAATCCACTAAAGAAGTTTAATAATCCAATTGGAATCATATACGTATGCTTGTTAATTTTTTGTTAGAAACTTCATTGCCGTAGGATCACTTGATTCTTTCGCTAGCTCTTTGGTGAGAGAGTCGGCTCTTTCATAAGTTCCAATACTTGAAAATTATTCTTATGCAGATGGGAATATTGACGTTAATATTGATAAAAAAGACTCAGTTAATTTTTGTAATTGATTTTTGGAGATTGCTTGGCATTAGAATAACATTGTGTCACTATTTATTTATGGTGCAGACTTGTATTAATACAAATTTGAAAATATTTTCGAGTCGAAACCGAAATCGACAATCGTACATAAGACGTACTTTGTGCCGTTCATATTTTGTCAGAAGCAATTCATTTTCAGTGTTGAGACGACCGCCAGAACTTCTAGTTCGTAGCTTGTGTAACGTTCCTCCCATATGATGTTGTCTTGCAGCTGTAATAAAACATGAGATGGAACTGCTCATCACCATAACTGTCCTGCGACAACACCGCACCCAATCATCACTTAGATGCATCTGTATGCAATTATGTTGTCGAAGTGAGTAAGAAGATATGTAAACCTGGATTTGAAGTCAGAGCAGATTTTAACTTCTCCATAGCCGCTCTCCGACTAGGACCATTTTTGAATACCCTTCGACAAACCTTCTAAAATAACTCGTCACACCAAGAAACTGCTGTAACTGACGGATATTGGATGGCTCAGGATACTTGGAAATGGATTCTTATTTGTTTTCAGATGGCTGAACCTTGCCGTTCTCAATTGTGTACGAGATCCAAAACACGCCGCAACCTTACGATCGATTCATCTTCAGAAATAACTGGCACTATAACATCATCCATATACTCGTAGATGCAAACTATTTTCTCTTTTACCGACTCATCGAATACGTTGTTAACGAACCTTTGAAAAATGACCGGCCAATTTTATAAGCCAAAAGGTGCCTTTGGAAGCTCGAACTGTTCGAAAGGAGTAATGAATGGCGTGTACTTGACCGACTCTTCTCCTACTAGTATGTGAAAAAAAACCATTGCGCAAGTCCAACGTGCTAGCATATTTCGCTCCCTGTAGCCGGTTAATGTGGTCGTCGATCAGGGGTAGCGGATATCGACCACGGATTACTACCATATTCAACCGTTGATAATCGATGATAACCTCTTTAAGCGATCCTTTTTGTTAGCTAGGACGATCGGGCTGCCATACTGCGACACGCTTGATTTAACAATGTCTTCCTTCAACCACTCGACAATTTAATCTCGAGTGAGTTTAAATTCTAATGGGGCTAGGCGTCTGGGTTTCGAGTAAATGGGTGTATCGTGTGCCAAGACGATTCATTCATCTTTACTGTGTTATTTATCACGTCTCTGATGGGGCTGTAATTACTAACCATCGTCATCACTTCAGGGATCAAACGCTTCTCCTTCACTTGTGATAAATCGACAGACATTTGATCGATTACTTTGGCCATCGGAGCAAATTCGGGGGTGAACTTCTGAATTGTGATAGGAGTAATCGTTGTAATCGTCTTTTTTAATAGCTCTTGCCCCAACAGTACATTAAGTGGAACTCGGTTTGGAAAAATTCGTTATCGACGACGACGTTTACTTCCACTTTTCCAACTGTCTTTACCTCACCTGACCCAATTCCTCGAAATTTCGTAATCTTCGGATTGATCGTTGGTAATCCCACCACTGCCCAAATTTAAATCACTGTCACTGTCAATCGTAGGATCAACCTCAACACCAGCGATACAGGCCCTCTTGGTCGATAGACAAACGTCTTCGGAGTTTGGATATTTTGGCGCAATATGCCCTAACTCTTATTTATAGCATTTGAGCTCTTTACTCTTCTATAGGCACATATTTGCAATATCTCCCATATCTCCACAAAATAGCACTTTGGGTGACCTGCCAGTCCATTTTTCTCTGATATCTTTTTTAATCTCCTCATAACTAACTGCATCAAAAAGCACTGATTTTTCGGCTCATAATCGGAAATTCCTCCCAATTCGATTATGGCGGGTTCCTCCATGTTTATAGCAATGCCTAGTTCCATATCTGTTAGCCATTTACTCAGCAGATGGCGTTTGCTTCCGTCGAACTTGGACATTGACTCCTCTGTATCTCGGATGGAAAATATTACTGGTTTTTCATGTCACTACTTGCGTTGCCACTGTTGCCTACTATTGATTCCAAAGTTCGTTCACGCCTCACTAGATCTAGTTGCCATTGCACTAACTCGGGCTCACGTCTCAATACTGCTGCATCGTATATTGCAGTAGCAGTAGGTTCAATGGTCGCAATTGAACTCAATTTTGCTATCAGACTATTGAACTTTACAAATATTATCTGAGCAGCATATTAACTCCGATTCGTCGCTTCCTTCTGAGTCAAGATCGGGCAGTTTGGGATCTTTTTCTGTAAGCCCATTTCTTAGCACTTATTTTATTCCATCATCGGCATTTGCTCCACTAATTGAACTCGCCTTTTTTATCCTATTTTTTTTCGTACTCGAAGCAGCTTCATTATGCGCGATCTTGATCTTTTGAGAGGGTGTGAGGTAGATTTGTATTCCTAGTGTTTTTATGTAGTCAGATATCATGGGACTGACGAAACTTGATTCGTTATCCATTACTATTACTTTTGGTAGTGAAATAGTGTTGGATTTTGATGATTCTGCTTCTTAGGTGTGTGGCTGATCTATCTTTAATGTTTTAAAGTTTCGTGAACTTGGTGAATTTATCTATGCAGGTGAAGAATTTTTCTTTCTTGATGTTGATGATATCCATGTGAATGATCTCCGATGGATAGGTTGGGATTGGTGTTTCTTGTACTTTTTGTATGACAAGTCTCACAGTTCTGTATATATTTTCTTATCAGGCTTGCCATTCGAGGAAAATAATATTTTTCCAAGATTTGTTCTTTATTTTCTTGAGAATTTCTATGGGCCCTTTTATGCTCTGCCTGAATGATGTTGAATTTATTCTCTTCGCATTTTATGTCCTGCATGATCCTTTGTGTTAGTCGAAGCTTGTACCCACTAAGATGTTCCGTGAATATTGCTTGTAACATCTGGATATGTTCTTCCGAAATTTTAATTCCGTTGATCGCCGTTGGGCTAGTCTTTCCTTTAGAGTTCTCGTTAGTGTTTCTTTGTTTATCTGTCTTAAGCTGATGAAATGCCTTTGGTAGTTAGGATGGGGTTCCTCACGAGCATAAACGTGTTTGTTTTCCGAGATGATGATTTGATTTCTGAATACATTTATGGTGCCACAGTATGGTATCAAATTGGTGTTGTCCTGCTCTGCGCTATGAATTGTCTCATCTGTTGACAGCATATTTGTCTCTAATTACAATCGTGATAATGCATCTGATACCTTGTTAATGGATCCGAGTTTGTAAATTATTTCATAATTATATTCTTCCAGACGTGCTTTCACTTGAGGAGGTTAGGGGTTGATGGTCCGTGAAGATTTTTTATCTTTTTTGCGCCATATAGACAGTTTCGCAGGCTGTCCAATGACCAAATGATGGCTAGCATCTCCTTCTCATTCGCTGCATAATTTTCCTCTGTTCTATTTAACGATCTGGAGATGAATGTGACAGGTCTATCCTTTCCGAGTTCACCCTGCGATAATACTGCTCCAATCGCAGTGTCCGATGCATCCGTTGTTAATATGAATGGTTTCTCAAAGTTAGGGAAGATGAGTATTTCTGTTGATGGCAATAATTCTTTGAGTTGTCGGAATGCGTGGATTTCTTTCTTCGAAAGGTTGATTTTGACCGTTTTTGACGCATTTGCCTTGATTTGAGCATTTTCTCCCCTGGTGAGGCTTGTGAGCGGTTTGGCTAGCTTGGCGAAGTCCTTTATAAAGCGTCTGTAGTATGACGTCAACCCAAGAAATGACTTTAGGTCTTTCAAGTTCTCTGGAATTTTAATATTTTGGATTGCACGTACCTTCCGTTCGTCGGGTTTAATACCCTGGTTGGTTATGACGTAACCGAGAAATTCGGTTTCACTCTTGATGAATTCCGTTTTATTGAGGTTCACGAGCAAATTCGCCTCTTCCAGTTTGGAGAATATCTTCTCTACATTGTTTAGGTGTTCCTCTTCCGTGTTTCGTCCAAATATGATAATGTCGTCAATATAGACATAACATATTTTTCCAATGAACTCGTTTAGCACATTGCCTATCATTCTCTGGAAGATCGCTGGTGCGTTCTTTGACCCAAAAGGAAGCCTTAGGAATTCGTACTTCCCGTTCATTGTTGAGAATGATGTCTTTTATATCTGAGTTCTTCATCCAAATCTGATGAAAGCCGAAGGTGAGGTCGATTGTTGTGAAAAAATTAGAGTTTCCGAGGTTTGCGTATACCGGAAGCATCCAATTTTTTCCATTACTCAGATTGGAGCGTTGTAGGGGCTCTTGGAAGGCCTTATAATACGGTCATTTTGACCGCATTACTTGTAAGTTCTGTTTTGTCTTTTGTGAGAGTTGATTGTCTCGAATTTCCAGGTGATTGACTTGTGATGACTGCTTTTCCTTTAGTGGTATCTTTATGTTTGGTCCTAGAATTATCGTGTTATTTTTTCTGTCGATTATGGCCCCTAGTTCTTTTAGGGTATCATCTCCAATTATCCCGTCGAATGATTGAAGTCCCGGTAACAAGAAAAATTCCAAATTTTTGTGGATTTTTGGAAGAATGGTCCAAAAAAATTTTCTTTAATCGGTATGCTTCCACCATCTGATTTAATACTGAATTGCGTGTTGGTCGGAATTGGGTTTTTTGCTAGTTAGTTCGGATCTGATGAAATTTTTATTTGCTCCGATGAGGAATTTGAGTGGTTTTTTGTCTCCAGTTCTGTATTCTAAGTATGGTACGCTAGAGAGGCGTCCATCATAAAATTTAGTTCGGTGTTTTCAATTTCTTGTTCTTCCTCTTGATCGCCTATGTTCAAGTCTGATATCTCGTCGGAAATCATCTGATTATATAGTTCTTCATCTTTCCGGTTCTAAATGGTAGATCCTTTGGTTCTTTCTTGGTATATTTTGATTGGAGTGTTCGCGTTTGTATGCGGGTTGGTAATTTTGCTGATTGTTTGGGTTATTTGTCCGATACTCTTGTTGATACGTAGGCCGGTTCATATAATTGACATGCCTTGTCTGGGTGGATGGCTCGATCGACATAGATGTTGGTGGTTTTGGTCCCGCTAGTCGTGGAGGCGGCAATCGACTCTTTGTGGCACCGTGATATTGACTCCTTTGTAGATTCGCTGGATATGAGGCTGATTGATTAATCGGGGCCACAACCGAATTATTTAAGCTCTTTTTATGAATTACTATGTTACGATAATTCAAGTTTTGGAACTCTAGGCATGATGTATATGCCTCAGGAAGATTTTGTGGGCGTTAGATCATCAGCATTCTGCTTAACTCGCCATTGAGTCCCCTTTTGAATACGTCCAGGGCACGATTTCGGTATGTTTCTATCAATACCTCGATTGTATCCAATGAATAGTCCTCCGTTTTAATTTTGTTAACAATCAGTGAAACCTGATGGTTGATATTTGCATAGAACTCATCAATGCTTGTATTTCCTTGTGTGATTCCGCTCAATTGGTGCTCTAAGGCCCTACGATCTCTCTTAGTAATGAGTGTAAAATTTCTGAAAGCTGCCGTCCTTTCTAAGCAAATATAAAGGGTGTTTTTTAGAGGTTCACATCTTTAAGTTGGCAACACTGTTTTGTTTGACAACCGATTTCACAACTGGCAATTTGCTTTGCCATTAGTTTGATTTGCCATTTCATAATGAATAGACTTACGCCAGAGCAACGCTTGCAAATTGTTGAAATTTTTTATCAAAATAATGGTTCTGTTCGCCAAACTCATCGTGCATTACGCCCATTTTACGGTCGTCATAATCGCCCATCAGAGCGGGTAATTCGGTTAACTATGGATGTTTTTCGCACCATGTATACTCTAAATGATAATACTCATCCAATAAGACGTCAAACAGTGCGTATCGAACAAGCGACAGTCGCTGTACAGCGTAGCATTGAGAAAGATGCAAATCAATCAATTCGACGTCGAAATTGATATTGATGTTGATTTTCCAAACAAAATTTTGTTCAGCGATGAAGCTCACTTTTGGTCGGATTTAGAGTGAAGATAATCCACAAGCCTTTGCCGAAACGCCATTACAACCAGAGAAAGTCACTGTTTGGTGCACTTTATGAGCCGGCGAAATCATTGGTCCATATAGCTTCAAAAACGATGATGGACAGAATGCTACAGTCAACGGTGAATGGTATAGAGACATGATTTCTAAATTTTTTGTACCCCAATTGGGTGGCATAAATTTTGCTGATATGTGGTTCCAACAGGACGGTGTCACATGCCACACAGCGCGGGATATAGTTAGTTTACTAAAATGTGTCTTTCATCAAATGTTACAAAGAAACATTTGATGAGACTAATTTCACGTAATGGTCTTGTTAATTGGTCACTGAGATCGTGTGATCTAACTTCATTAGATCATTTTCTTTGGGGATATGTTAAGTCACTTGTCTACGCCGATAAACTAGAGAAGATTGAACACTTGGAACACACCCCACATTCGCCGAGTTATTAGCGAGATACGGTCGCAATCGGACCTCCAGATTACGCGCCAGCCTCGGCGGCCACATGGCCGAAATCATATTCAAGCATTAATGGCATAAAATTATCTATCCAATAAAGCTTGATTCACTGATATTCAAAATGTTTTTCTTTGTTCTATTTTAATTTAAAATTGTGCACCTCTAAAGAACAACCTTTACAGATTAAACTGTGATTCCTGGTTAGTCAATCCATCTGTGACACTATTCGGGCTGTCCCTGGGAATTGGGAATTGGAAAAAATATTTTCATAGCATTTTTCTTTAAATTGTATTTTTATTTTTCTGGCCTACTGAAGCAATATGTTTCCTGCAAAAATTTTCAAAACAAAGTTAATTGGGAAACTTTTATTAAACGCAATAAGTGCAATTTTAAAGTAAGACCGCTCGAGAACCAGTTTTTCACCAACCCGTCCAAACTGAATTTGCAAGGGTGTCCAATGCATCGTGCTCATAGCTGTGCAATCAGAAATGTTAGATAGTAATTATGATCTGAAATGCTTCGTGTGCTATGGTTCGGATTAATCCAAGTAACACAGGACAGTTTTTTCTGGTTCATCATGTACACACTCATGAAAATGTAACTCCATTAACGATAATTCATCTCCTTGATTTTTCCCACACATCAAGGCTGTCCTTGTCGTCATACAAAAAAACAAATCAATCGATCAAAAACCAAACGACGTCTTAATAAACGACATATCGACAAGATTTGATTTTCTAATAACATATGATACTCACCCAATACTGTTGACATTTTATTTATCTGCATAAATTACTCTTTAGTACACTCATAAACTGTTATGGATGCACATAATTATTAGAAATTTGTTTGTGATTTTATTTTTGTTATGACGTTTATGTAACATAAAATGCCATGTGTGTGTGTGTGTGTGTTATGAGGTATAGTTTAGGCTGTCATTAATAAATAATGTGTTACATAATCAGATGATGAATTGGTAATTTATGCGCATAATCGGAAATTGTACAGAGATTGTTTTGTTGTGCCCGCACGTGTAATTTATATGTTTACACATATGTGCTGTACATCTATACCTGTATTTGGAACGATCTTGACTTTATGACCAATTAAACGTATTTTAGGCCGATTCGTGCGAATTTATGCAAGCAGCGACTTTGAAATGTTTAACCCACACGTAACACGTCGGATTAGGATGGAAATTCTTGAGAAAATTTTGCTTATATTTTAATGTGAGTTAGAAATGAACGCACCCGTGAAGGTTAACTTGACATAATATTTTTTCTATATTTATGCGGTAAACTGTACTTTGTGTAATTGTACGTCTGTCTATATCGATATTTTAAGTCTTTCATTCAAACGGCACAAAATATATAAATTAAATTTCTATTTCCTGCTTCTAATCAACCGATTTATATGATAATATAGGAAGTAAATTTTTTTTTGTTCGTGGCGCGTTCATAAGTTTTTTTTTTATATGGAATGTCAAAATGTGTTAGCCACAATATTCTGCAATAACCCGTAAGACATTAGGTTATTTATAGTTTTGTATAAAAGTCCGCTGAACTTGTGCGCCCAGAGCATTGTTATATAAACTATGTAGCGCGACTTTGCGCGAGACAATGGCGGATGACACAGATCGCCGCAATATTATTATGCAATAATTAAAACTTTCGTTTGCATATTTACGAATTGTTAATGAGGTGATGCTTTGTCATCGCCCTGTCTTCTCGTCGTATACGCAGAACGTGTGTATAACAGAAACACATTTGATTATCTTTTATCAAAATGCGGAAGTAATCTTATTTTACGTCTCTTATACCGCGTATATCTATTTCCGCAAATACAGTGAAGGCTTAACTCGTATACAGTCTGTCTCATTCTTTACCTAAGCAAAATTTAAGATCAAAGTAAAATGAAAACAAAATCTAAACGAGATCGATAAATTTCCTTGACGAAAACCCATATTCAACACGTTTGAATACCAATTAGAATAATTAACGTGCTCAACTTCCTATTAAGTTACGCTTAGACTCATTTCGCACCATTTTTATTATAAAAAGAATTTGTCGCCAAATCGTGTTTTCTGGGTTAAATCGATATCAACACCACCTTGAGGAATAGCAATCTATATAATGTTATGAAGTATAACGAACGACCATCAACTAAATTACATATATCAATTTTTAAAAGTGGGTTCCGGCCTTCCGGGTGTACTTCTTCTATATAAAATTTGTCTCTATTATTTTGTTTGTGTGCTCGCGCGATTAGACCATGAGGATGACACTATTCTTATACATGGAAATATATTTGATCGCGATCGACGTAACCAACGCAAAATTTGAATAACACATTATCATACCGTGCAGAGTTTTGAAGATCAATTACGAGCCTTGATTTGTTGCGCGACAATCAAACGGTCATTGTGTATATGATTATATGATGCAAAATTAAATGAATCGCACACACAACTCATACGGTATTGGCGGAGTTCAATGCAAATTATTGATATTTTTGGATTAATCTCCGATTTTAGTTTTTTGTCATCATGGTCGACGTGATGACTTTGAGATGATTTGTTTTTATGGAGACTAAATATTATTGATCATTCGCATAATTCAATTGTATTTCCCGAATATGATTTTTCTACAAAATATATCTTATTGACACGAATGGTACCATTGGATTTCTTAATCAAAGCGGAGGTGTCTCTACAAGTACTATTTCGCACATGAATGCCCACCTGTCAGATTAGAAGCTTTTCTAAAAAGCCTTACTCTCAAAATAAAAAGGAGGGTGATTATGTTCTGGCCAACACCCAAACTTTCTTTTACCTGCACAAATGTACATAGATTTTGAACACACCGCTCTTCTATAAAGTGAAAACTTAAATTTACAGGTATTTTGGTAAAACTATCTCGTAAAGGGTTATCCAATTCGAGGTTGATAAAGTAGAAATCTGTATACCGACATCTGTCAAAGATAAACGTCAAGTACGCTGTCATTTATTTAGTTGACATTCTGCCATTTAAGAATATGGAGCATTTAACATACGCAAATTGGGTGTTGGAAAAACAGGCCGTCGATGCTGATTTTTCGAACAAAATTTTCTTTAGGGATGAAGCTCATTTTTCGCTTGGTGGATACGTTAATAAGCAAAACTGTAGAATTTGGGGCTCAGAAAATCCACAATTGATTGTAGAGAAGCCATTACACCCGGAAAAAGTCACTGTTTGGTGCGCATTGTGGTCTGGTGGTGTGATTGGGCCGTATTTTTTTGAGAACAACCATGGACGAACCGTTACCGTCAATTCTGAGCGCTATGGCCGCATGTTAACCGATTATTTTTTTACGAAAATCGAAGATTATGATCTTGACGATATGTGGTTCCAGCAGGATGGAGCAACCAGTCACGTAACACGAGCAAATCGAGATCTTTTGCAAGAGAAATTTCCTGGACGTTTGATTTCGCGATTGGCTGATGTCAATTGGCCTCCAAGATCCTGTGATTTAACGCCTTTGGATTTCTTTTTGTGGGGCTACGCGAAAGATCGTGTTTACGCAAACAATCCTCAAACTCTTGACGAATTGAAAACTAATATTCGTAAGGTAATGGCCGAGATACCGCCCGAAATGTGCCGAAAAGTCATTGAAAATTACCGCAAAAGAATCAAGGCCTGTAAGAAGTCCCGTGGAGGACATTTGAATGATATCTTGTTTAACTAAAAATGGCAAGGATCAATCTGTAAAATGAAATAAAAATTACAATACATTCCGAATATTTTGTGTGTGTTTTTAAGTTTACTTTATCAAGCTTGAATTGGATAATCAAAAATCGTTCTTCCTGCTTAAATTTCAGAAAACCAATCCAGAGAGTGTTTTCTCTAAACTCGTCATTTTCGGTAAAATTTGAAAAATCATCTGAACTAATTTTGTTTTGTAAATTTATTTAAAATTTTTTGGGTTTTAACCGTTAACCGTTTTTTAGTTATAATAACATTTACCTATATACTTTTCAACATATTTGCAAAAATTTGAAAAGCTCTTATGGAAACGGTCACTTCCGGTAGAATTCACTGGGTTCTTCTAATCTGTTAAGATATGAAGTTTCATCCCGATCAATCAGTCCATCTGAGCTGTACATTGGCCGAATTTTTGTCTAGAGACGGTTCTTTTTTGTCAAAAAGTCGCATTTTCGCTTAAGTTTTAAGAAAGTGATCTAGAACGGCATTGCTTCAAAATTAATTTAAAATTTTTTAATTCATAATCGTTTTTCTAGTTTAATTCGGTTTTCAAAATATTTGCAACAATAAATTTCCGGTGGACGTATTTCGGCCAAAGTTCACTGGAATCTCCCAATTTGTGAAGAAAGCTCAGGTATGAAGATTCATTCTGATCAATTAGTCCGTCTGGGTGTACAGGGCCAATTTTTTTTATCATTTCCGGTTCAATTTCGGAAAATTGATCTGTGCCGAAATTATTGCAAAGTTAATTTAGGATCCGTTTGTTCGTAATTGTTTTTCTCGTAAATGTTATATTTTTACCAAATATTTACAAAAATCGAAAAAGCTTCTATGAAAGCTGTCACTTTCGGTGATAATACAAAAATGCATCTATGGAAGCAGTCACTTCCGATTGACCAATTTCGGCCTTAATTCACTGAAAGCTTGGTGAATTGGCCAATTTGGGGAAAAGCTTGTATGAAGCTTCAATCCGATCGATCAGTCCACCTAAGCTGTACTGGGAATGGATTTTTGTTGAAATCCATTTTTTTTTTGTCAAAAACCGTCATTTCCGCTAAGTTTTTTTTAAATTGATCTGGACCATTATCATTTTAATTTTTTTTAAATCTTTTATTGCATAGTAGTTTTTCTCGTAAATACTATACTTATCAAAATATTTGAACAGCACGAAAAAGCTCCACTTCCGGTTGACCTATTCCGACCAAAATTCACTGGGTTCTCCTAATTTATAGAAAAAGCTTAAGTATAATATTTCATCTCGATCAAGCAATAAGTCTGGGCTGTACAGGGTCGAATTTCGATCATTTCCGGTCAAAAACGATCATTTCCGGTTCAATTTTGAAAAAATGATTGTTGCCAATTTACTTTAGAATCTTTAAGTATATAACTGTTTCTCTCGTAAATGTTATACTTTTCCAAATATTTACAAAAAAGCTCCTATGAACGCTGTCACTTCCTAAAATGAAATAGCTCCTATGTAAAATCTACTTCCGGTGGACTTGTTTCAACCAAAATTCACTGGGATCTCCCAATTTATGGAAAAAGCTTAAATATGAAGTTTTATTAATATCAATCAATCCGTCTTTGCTGTAGAGGGTCCAATGTTTATTGAAAAACAGTTTTTTGCCAAAAATCGTCATTTCCGGTTCAATTTTATTGCAAATTTAATTTAATTTAATTTGCAATTTATTGCAAATTTAATTTAAATTTACTTTCTAATCGTTTTTATCGTAAAAGCTATACTTTTTAAAATGTTTAGAAAAACGAAAAAGCTCCTATGGAAGGTGCCACTTCCGGTAGACCGATTTCAGCCAAAAATCACTGGAATCTCCATATCAAAATAAAAAAGCTTAAGTATGAAGTTTCGTCTTGATCGGACAAACCGTCTGGGCTATGGCCATTTTGTCTGCATGGAACCATACACGCACATACATACACACAGAGATCCTTTTAAAAATCAATTTTTTGACTTCAGCGAAAATTCGATGGCCCATAACCGTAGGTAAATTTTGATTATAGGTTTCGAGTGGGTCTGTTGAGAATATAAGAGTGAAATTCAGATTGTTGATAAAAATTTTCGTTATTCGAGATTTTGCCAGATAGACACCAATCTGACTATGCTAATTCGATGGCCCTTGATCAAAGGGAGATTTTGATTATAGGTTTGAGGTGCGTCTAGTCTGATAGGGGCTATAGGGATGCAATTTCGATGTTCCTAATGTTTTATCGATAAAATTGTTCGTGATTTGAGATTTTGCCAGATAGACACTATGCCAGTTCGATGGCTCATGATCGTGGATAAACTTTGATTATAGGTTTGAGTGGTTATAAGGGTGTTATAAGGGTCAAATTTTGATTTTACTCAAATTCAAACTTTTTTATCGACAAAACGTGAGGAAAATCAAAATTGCACATCTATAACCTCATCAGTCCCACCTCAAAACTATAATCAAAATCTACCTATGATGTGTCTATCTAGCAAAACCTCGAATAACGAACGATTTTATCAACAAACATGGGGAAAATCAAAATTCTACCATTCTAACCTCATTAAACTCACCATAAACTTAGAATGAAAATCTGCTTAGAGTTATTGGCTATAAAATTGGCTTAGTCAGACAGATAAAGATTTTCAGGCAAAATGGTGGACTATATCATCGACGAAACAACGGAAAAAGGAACACTTCATCTCCATAACCTCATCAAACCCACTCCAGTCGTATAATAAATTTCTACTTAGGGTCATGGTCCATCGAAATGGTACAGTCAGACCGGCGTTCATCTGGCAAAATCTTGATATACAAACATTTTATTAGTTGCATGGGACTATAGCCTGGGTGTTACATACATACACATTAACAGCATCGTTAATGACATTTTTTCGGCTGAAAATTTATATTTTCATTTTTTACATTTAAATCTATAATACCGGCATTTTTCTGTTGAGTATCTGCATTATCAACATCTTTGGAGTGATATGAAAAGTTTGGTACTTTGAATCTGCATTATCGACATTTTGAGTTACTCGTTGTAAAAATTTGTTTTCCGTTATCGTGAAAATCAGACCATTTTTAACCTTTCTAGGTTTAACCTTCATAGTTTTAATTTTGTTTGTCACCCCATTGTCTAAAGTCGTGGTCTTTGGATCTAAGGCCAATTTAGGGACGATGGAACTTCTTTAAGGTATTGCTGCATTTTTCAAACATTTACAATGGCATGACCTTTATTGGCGTAGACCATTCGTTTTCTCGTGCAATGAAGCGATTAAAAATGTTGCATCAACAGTGTGGACGTGTTGTTAGAATCATATACCCACATTCATCCAAAATTCGATATAATGTGGTTCTTTAAAGTGTGACGTTCCGTGCAAATATGCCCTTAAGAGTAAATTCTTTAGAGGCGTCTCAGCCGTATCAACAACGAACCAGAACAGGAATATAAACTAAATGAAATTATCACTATGTTCCATCGTTCGGTCAAAAATGAACTAGATCGAACATAGGTAGTAACTAATACTAGAACCCTCACCGGCAACTCTGGCTGAAATTTATTGGGATTTGAAAAAGAAAGTTTATTTTAGGGGTTTTAGAAGAAAGTCAAAGTTCATGGTTCTTTCTTTCATGGTAACCCATTCGTAAGAATACTGGTAATGTGATGCTGTGTCTTGACGCCAAGGAGCTATTTTGGCAGATCTCGTTGGATCCACAGTCGGAGGATAAAATCATATTCACTGTTCCGAGCCAATCTGTATAAAATGCACCGTTCTTACATTAGGTCTGTGCAATATTTCACAAACATTGCATAATCTCTTGCCTTTTATATATATAATCGGATATTTCGTTACTTTATTGTTTCGGCGGATCTGAATGATTACTTTTCCGCCTAATGGAGGGCTGATTGCTTTAGCTAATTGATGCCGCTCTTAAAGTTTCAGGCCACTTAAGTCTGCATTGATTAATGGAAAGACGAGATTTATCCGGGCCGGAGTATGAAGCAAAACGTTGTTTAGGATTCTTCAGCGTTCATCTCAAAACTATTGGCGAAGGGGATGTAATCTGTGATGGTGATGTAGATCTATCTCCTCTTCATGTGAACCTTAACCACACAGCATTTAGCGATGATTCCTTCTTTGGCAGAGTTGCAGCTGTGCGACAAAATTTGTAACGGGTGGGCCATTTAAAAGTTTGTTTGTAAAACGCTGTAAAATGAGTATTCATCTTTATTTTGTGGAAACTTTTTCCTATTGGGTAGGTTGGAGCCTTCGATTTAAGAATGATAAACAATTTTGTTCATGTGGCTCTCTCTGCTGGCCTCTGCTGTCGCAATGTAACGTTTTAAAACTGGAATTGTCTCTGGATTATTAGCATAACATCTATTCTTAACGAAACCCCATAAAAAATAGTTCAACGGCGTCTAATCGCAGCTCCGTGCAGGCCAATTGACGTCTCCAAAACGGCTGTTTATTCGGTTGTCAAATTTGGCGCCATCTTGTTGAAACCAAAGGTTATTCACGTTCATATAGAGTCGATTTGAGAGCATGAAAATTGCAGCATGGCTCTGTAACGGTCGCCATTTCGAAAAAATGTGCCAATTAAGCCACCACTCCAAAATCCAACAAAAATAGTCAGTCTTGGTGGATGCATTGGCTTCTCTACGATTACGTGCAGCACTCACCAGGTGGAAATGGGCTTCATCTGGAAAGTTGACTTTTCAACCAAAATCGACGTCACTATAATGAAAGCTGGTGTATGGTCCACGCAGAGAACTGATATCGATCCGGATGGTCATTTGGTTTCAACTACTGAGTCATTTGAACCTTGCAGGCGAATAATCCGAGGTCTTTGTGCAGTATTCTCTTCAGGCTGGTGCGACTAATGGCCAGTTGCTGCGATCGGCGTCGAGTTGAAGTCAACAGATTCTGTCATACACTCTGTACCACTCTGTACCAAAGTCGCAATATACTCGGGCGTACGCACTCGGCGACCACTTCTGTCATCCAACAGCAAGCCTTTTTCTCAAACTTTCTTCACCAATTTCACTACTGTGGTTTGCGCTCTCTCGCGATTCATATTTATTTTCAAAATTCGCATGGTTTCGGCCACACAACACTGACTTTTAAAATAAATTTTCAATATTTCGAAACGCTCCTCAAGCGATAACATGATTATATCGTGGTGCGGAATATCAGACTGACGAACTATCAAAATTTCAAGCAAATCATTCAAAAAATTGTTGTCATAGCCTGCTATGATTTAAAAACAAACCAATAGATGGCCCACCCTGTACAAAAATAATAATAAACTTACTAGACAAAAAGTTGAATTGGAAAAAATACGAACCGAATAAGTAGCCACATTGAACCAACTAGGTGTTAAATTAGACAAGCTAGCTGCCAAATTGGAGGGGCAAAGTGGTCAGTTTGCAGTGTTGCATAAACAACAGAATGTACAGAATGTGAAATTAATTCAATTCCGATGAAGAACGTATATAGTTTATAAAGGACGTTGTCGCCGCAAGCTCGAGCGAAGATGTAATGTAATTATACCCATGAGAAAGAGAACTTATGACCACACACGACAGAGTTAAAGCCCGGATACGGTGTAGGATCAAGAATTAAGCTTTCTAGCTAAATTGTATAGGTTTAAAGTATGCAAAATTAATCTTCCAGACGCCATTGTTCAGAGACATGAGTTTATACTCCGCTACCGTAACCGTGACCCGAGGTGATTTCTCTTTTGATTTAGCTGGTTTTTGTTCTGTAGCTAGTTTTTTCTTGATGATTAACTGGCTTCTAGAAAAACTCGTTTTTGATGGTAAAGTTTCTGCCACATCTGAGGAGCGTTTGGCTGTCCTTTTCTTACTTGATCTTTTATTCCGGTTTAAGACCCAATTTGTTTCTCTTATAATTTTTCTTTATCCGTATGGAATTGATTAATGTCTTCATCGATTGCAGGTTTAGCTGTCGTCTCAAGTGCTGCAAGTGTTTAAGCTGTTTTTTTGAGTTATTCATTTTCTTTCTTTAAAATTGTAAATTCTTCTTTCAGCTTAGCTGTAAATTTTTTTATTTCTCCTAATTGGTAACGGAGTTCAGCGTTTTACTTGAAGATCTCAGTGATCTTGATAATTTGGAGCTTCGTCCGAATGGATTAAGGTCTGATTAGTCCACCCGGAATCCTTTGGGCTATGAAGAGTGTGGATATGGCAGCATCTCTGCTGTGGTACCATGTGGGGTATTACATTCCGTTTTTGTTATATTCGTTACTTGTTTTTGCCGGTTATACCACTGTCGAAGCAGTACCCGTCCGGAAATTAAGGTTTTGGGCAAAAATTCGGCCCTGTACTACTCAAATTTTTTCCACAAAGCGGAAGTGACGTTGTTTGACAAAAAAATCATATCCAACAAAAATTCAACTGCTGTACAGCCCAGACGAATTGGGTAATCAGAATGAAGTTTTATCTTTATCACACAGTTCGTCTGGACTGTACAGCGGTCAATTAAGTTTTTTGTATAAATTGAAGTGGTATTTGGTCGAAATTTGTCCACCGGAAGTGGGAGCTTCAATAGGAGCTTTTCCGTTTTTTGTCAATATATTGAAAAGTATATAGCATTTACGAAAAAACGATAAAAAAGTTGATATAAAATTTGTTTAGAGAATTTTTTTTTTTGAATTTTATCGGAAATTACGAGTTTTAATAAAAAAAACTTTTTTTCATCAATATTCGGCATCTCTACAGGCCTCACCCCATTGATTATTCAGAGTAAAACTTCTTAGTAAATCTTTTTCAAAAATTGGAAAATTGTTAAGAAATTTGGTGAACATTTGTGTCCCGGAATTTATTTTTGATTATACAAGGCAGTTTTTACCAAAAGTCTGGTCAATCAACAAGTGTGTATTTGAGATCTACCAATACATTCACGGTAAAATAATGAAGCGTGTTGGCCACAACATATTCACCCCTCCATTTTCTAAATATGAAATGAATGTTTGTGAAAATTCTTATAGAAATTGTGAAGTTTATTCGAAAGTTATTGGAACCTTCACAACTCGTTAAAAATTCAGTTCGGTAAATGCAAATCGTCAGCAAAGCAATCCAATCATGCAGTGATTTCAGTTGATAAATTTATCAAACTGTATTGGTATATCCAATAGTGGGGTTCTTCTTCATAACAAAATATGTTTTTAGAATATTTTTCGAATCCCTGTTGCTGTTTTGCAATTTCCTCCAGGGTATTGGTAAAACTTCAGCGTCCTGCTCATAAAATGTCACAACAATAAAACGAAAAATAAGCTTTGGGAACAGAGTTGAACGATATTTAGTTTATTTTTAATAACTCCTCAAATAATTGTCGGAATTCGAAGCATGTCTGCACTATAAATTTAACCATCTTATATTATTTTCATAAACAACCAAACCCAGATAAATATTGGATATGGATTCCCTGATTTATTCAAAAACAATATTCAAATGCATAAATTAGGTGTTTAGCTGCACTTTAAATTTAAAGTTTATTACCAAAATCAAATATTCAAGCACTAAAGTTGAATCAATCCATCGCCTCCAAAAATGTATTTCTTTTTGCATAGCAGGGCATAGCCATCTTAAAAATAGGGTGGTCATTTGAAAACTTCCCATCCGATTTTTTTTTGGAAAAGGATGTTTTATGGAAGTATTAAAATGGCGATATGTATTTTTATTCAGATAGATAAATTCAAGGCGATTTCGAAGCAGTGGTCAAGGTCAAGAGTAGTTACGTATATAGAAATAAAAAACGAACAAAAGAGGTTACAAACGAAACCCCTTCATATAATCAAGCCAATACCTTTATCAAGGAAATATTTTAATAACAACAATACCAAATACATAAGCTTAATACATATTTATGATGTTGTCGCAAAATTTTGCATACATAAATATTTTGCACAAATCGCCTAAATAAAATTTCCGTATTATTTAATTCAATTAATCAGCAGAAAATTTAATTAATAACATTAAAAATGCATTTGGATTTGGGTTAGAAATTATTTACTCAATACAAATGTCATATTATTTATCATAATATTATTGTATGTGAATGAATTATTGCAGTGCAAATTATTTCGCAAATTAGTGTAAAAATTAATTGTATTGTCCAGGCACTGTGTAGGGAGAATTAATTTTAAACGGTAATTTTATCGAATACGTGTTAAGTTCTGTTTAACTGGACGTCAAATGTTTTCAAGGGTCGGGTGTCAATGGTAATAGTTTGTATAGTGATTAGATAATTAAACTGTTTTGATTAACAAATTTTATGCGCGCATTTTAATTAGTCCCTTGTTTTTCTTATGCAAATTAAGGTACTTTGTGGTATGACCTAAAAATGTGATCAATTTGAAAAAAACAGAAATACTGCGCATTCCGCATTCCTGCGCAACGGTGCTAGACAAAACTTTTATCAATTAATGGACAGCTTAAGTGCACTTCATTTCTTATTTATGACCATTTATATAATAGTCATCGAGTAAAGTATTTTATTTGCCGTGTAGTGCTGTAATCTTTATCTAAATATTATTAATGAATCTTAATAAAATAATTTTTCCTACTTCGCGGATTAAAGACGCAAACCACATGAAAATCTTTTCACCTAATTAAAGCGCCTCTACACTCGTAATGTCAAATTATAAATTTTATTTTCCTAGCAATCTCCAAATCTCAGCCTAATTTCAATCAAATCAAATGACAGCTGACAACACAACAACAATATCACGTATTTGATTTTTAAAAAAAAAATTCACATTAATTACGTAAACGTAAACATTTTTATTAGTTAAAATTTGTAAATTTTATAATTTTATTAAATGGATCGAAGGTTATATTGTTATGATTATTATTGAATTAAAATAATAAAATTAATTTGGTAATACCAAAACAACGTACACATTTGTACATCAAACCACTAGCTGAGTGTGTGCATGTGTGAGTAAATGTCAATATATCTTTAACCATGTATTTGTGATTTATATGCTGATGCAAATAAACAGCAACTATATGTATATAAAACAAAAATTCAAGTCAAGCGGTCGTCATCGATTTTAATCGCTTTGATGACGCAACAAGTCGAAACCTCCGTCCATAATATCAAGAACTCCGACAGTGTGCGGTGTAAAAACCCGCGATTTAACAATAAATAATCCGCGATGATCTGCAAAATGAAGAGGAATGCACGTTCCATAAACGTTGGGAAAATTTTTAAGGCGTGTACGCACGCATACAATTTTATTGCACAATACACAAGTAAGGTATAAGCACGTGTTTGAGATTCGAATGTGTATAGGTAAACGTTATTTAACGATTTAGTCGGTTTTCATTCACCCTTCGTTAATTTAAAAATTATATCTGCAATTGTATTTGTTGTGTTCGGCGGTACAACATCCGTTAAATTATTTTGTTAATATGTATGTGTTAAATTATTGTTTGTATGAATTGGGTAAATTTTGAATGCATTGCTTTTGTTTTTTCTCATAGAGTGGAGGTAAGCTGTGATAAATTGTTTTATCTCTTTATACCGTACGCAGACTGATCAAGCGTGCTGGATATTGTGGAATAATAAACAATCTATTTGCTTTTTAACTGCCGCTAGCAGCGCTATATTTGTCAAAATTTGTTATGTTATTGAAGTTACCACCTTCCTCTTCGTACAAAATAATTCTCTAGATGTCCGACATTTTGCGCAAATAGACAAATAGCTGCTGAATTCAAGTGCATATTAACTCATAACTTTTAGAATTTTTAGGCTTTATACATGCCAACAGTTACACAAGACGTCAAATGCAACAGCAACAAAAATGTTCAAACATTTTTTAAATATAGACCCGAACTAGACTACTAGACCAATCCATTGTTGGAAGGTTTGCATTGCAGCCCGATCACTATAACTGCACAACAAGTTTAGACGGTAGGGAAATTTGTATGGAAAAACAATAATTTCTAAAGGCCCTTCACACCATGCGATTTGCTTAAACCATGCGATATTTGTTTTATAATATTTTTTTAATCAAAAATTTTAGCACACTTAGATGGCCATTTCATATACATTTGCGTTTTACAAAACATTTTCATGCAAAAATGTTTTTCGATATCTGCTGATGCGTTCAAGTATGCCAAGATTTCCAATCAGAAAAATATATAGAGTGTCCCAAACACAAAAACGACTAAACGACTTCAAATATTTCCAAATTTATTTTTTTGTTTGGAAGTACAATCTTCCTGGTTATTTATAGAACATGATTTCATTCAAATGGAAGCCTTTGGTCGGTCCAATTTCTGAGTACATTTTGGATTGTGTGTGGATCTATTTCGGCAATGGTTGCTTCAATATTGGCTTTTAAATGTTCAAATGTTTGTGGATTGTCCGTATAACACTTGTCCTTCACCCGATTGTTGAAACCAAAGGTCGTCCAAACCAATATCTCCAAGATATGGTCACAAAAAAGATGTTAACATGTGGCGGTAGTTGATTCCGTTGACCGTAACGGTCGCGCCGGCCTCATTTTCGAAGAAATACGACCCAATAATGCAGCCACGCCACAATCCGCACCAAACTGTAACAAGAAATGGATGCATTGGCTCCTCCACATATCCTTGTGGATTTTTCGATCTCCAAATGCGATAATTTTGTTTGTTTACGAACCCACCGAGATGGAAATGCGTCTCGTCCGAAAAGATAATTGTTTGAGAAAAATCCTCATCAAGTAAATTTCCAACATTTCCCACTTTTGTTGAAGCGTTAAGCGACTCAATTCGTCAACTAGAAATAATATACTGACTTTCTGTCAATGAAAGAATGAGGCCAGAGCCAAAATAGTCGATACGCCCGCTGAGGCTGGCGAACAAAAATTTGAAACTTGCTGTACGGATTAAAAAGTTAAATGTTCAAGAAACCCATGGGTTCAATTAGAAAAAATCATTACGTAGCAAAAATTACGAGCAAATCGCGAGTTTGCAAGGGCCTTACCTAAGATTTTTTTACAATAACAGAATAAAGCCAGCCAAACTGTACTTGCTTCTCCAAATAAACAATCAATACCGTGATCCTACTCCTGTTACTGTTTATTATTATTATTATTTTTTGTATTATTTGATCTTTGCAATCTGTTCTGGGACCGAAATTCTCCCAACTCTTTCGCAGTTCGTTTTTCAAGTCCTTACTTTATCAAGTCGCCTACCAAATCGAGGAAATACGGTTGTAGGCACAATTTTATCACCATCTGCACATTGCATAGGTCCACGTCAGCCTATACTGGCATGGAAGGTGGGTCGGTCCGGAGTTTTGCACTCCGACAGGGGGTAAAAGTTATGCTCCATGTCATCACAGATCGTAATCTGTTGATGAAAATTCCCTTTTGCATCCTGATCCTATCGGATTCGAACCGACGATGATACTGTTACCGAAAGCTTCCAGCTGAAGAATGTTAATCCGCTCGCTACTACTACATCAAAAATCTGTCAGGGGCTATATAATTTCGCAAGATTTATCAACGTAGATTAAGAAATTTTCCAAACTAAATTAATAAAATACGGAATTATGAAATACGGGATTTTGTTAAACGGGATTTAGAGTCGCTCCCTTAACACATGTTACAATTTTTTGCAACATATATCATGTTATAGGTTTAAGATCAGCTTTTTATGCTGAACTCGAATCCGTTATTATAAAAAATAAAACAAAAATTTACTCCTAACGAAATGATGAACCAGCCAATTTTTTGCAAATGTTTCGTGTTTTCGCATTTTTTTCAAAATTTTTGTCAATCATCATGTTTCTACTGGTCTTACGATTAAGTGACCGTACGATTAAGTTCGTTTACGGTGATTTGGCTATACGGTTAAATATTTACGATGGTGTGGTCTAACTAAGATTAAATGTTTACAACGATATAGTAGGGTACCAGGAATATGACCTATCTAAACGCCATACTAGTGTCGATGAGAATGTAGGTAAATCAAAAGTTACAACATATTTTATTAATTTAGTTTCGAAAACTGCGGATTTTATGGTATACTATACCACATTACACCCTCCTATCCCCATCAGGCTTGCCCCGAATTCTACCTGAAATTACCTATTATCGAATGGCCATAGAAGAATCGAAGGGAAATTGGATAACAAGAGCTACAGAACATTGTATTAACCCACATTACACCCTCTTATCCTCTTCATACTTTCCCAAATTCCGCCCGAGATTACCTAGGAATATGACCTATCTAGAACTATCTGGGCCCTATTCCGAAACGAAAACAAAAGTACAAAATTTGTATTAGAATTGCATCAGATTAGTACGATTCTTATTTAAAATTTAATAGGAATCTTGTACATTCGTTTTCGTATCGTATTCAGGAATAGGGCCCCTGTTCTTAGTCGTTGACTTATATCAGTAAATTTACCGTGTAGACTAGAGATTAGATTTGTGTATTTTGTGGATTAGTGCTGCGATTGTTTATACGAACAAAAAAAATACAAAAATTCCGGTTATTTCGACAAAAACAATTTTTTATGGGTGTAAACATTTATTTTACCCGTAAGCCGGTGCAAATTTATTTTTATAGTACATAAACATAAAACAAATACTATGACAAATTAACAAAAATAATCGTAAATATCTTCAATTATATTAAATATTTAGTAAAAATACTTTCCAGAATCACCTAAAAGTTTACTACGAGTAATACATATGTTGAGCTAATCCCACAATTTGCTAATCTACATCAAAGCAAATCCCTGTATTAATCAAGAATAAGAAAAGGGGAGATTTGTTTTGATGTAGATTAGCAACGAAAAGAAACGAGATCAATAAATGTAGTCTGTAAGTTTTCAGTTTAGAACTAAATATCAGGCACATTTTCATAAATGGACGTTAGCGACCTCTATCAATAATTCGTATGAATTAATCATAACGTTTAATCCGACTACCTAAATTGATGGTAAGTTCATACCAGTTATTGATAGATGTCTCTAACTTCCATAAACCAAAATGATCCATTGATAACTTCAATTTTATTTAACAAATTGTATTTAAACAACAGCCGCAGTGTGTTTTGTGTCATCTATGAACAACTGGTATGAACTAACCAAAAATGTAGTTAGTCGGAAATTTAGACAAAATAATAAAAGTCGGGCATACGTTATAAAACTCTAAAGCCGACTGCAAGAGTGCGAGCGAAAATTAAACATTTTTGATTCGCATGCTAAACCAATAAAAACGCTTGAAAATATGTCTCCCTCATTTTTTCCATATAAAAATTCCCCTGCGAGTTAAAATATGTTGGCTACTTGGTCCGCAGACGACCAACCTACAGATATAAAAAATGTTGCTTAAAAATGTAAATGAGCAACATTTTTGCTATTTTATGACAACTCATTCAATTTTTTTCTTGTGTTTGGCTTTTGTTCGCCAAATTTTCATAAAAATGCCTAATTTGATTTGAAAATCTTATTTGTTGATGGCGTTAATATGGAATAATTGTAATACCAATATTGTATCGTCTAGACCAACTTCGGTAATGTACTAATCGTTAACGTGCAATCAAAATGTTTTCGGAATAAACCGTTCGGTCGCCGTCAACATTTCTAATATTTGTAACAAGTTTTCCTTCAATAATCGGTACGTTAATAGCTTTGTCTCTTCATATTTCTGTTGTTTAACATCTCGAAAGATACGAGCAGCTTTTATGCCAAATTTTTCACCAATTGTGTTCTCAATACACGCACATGTTTATTGTGTTTAAATCCCACTTTCATGGCCGACATATTGACCAGATTTTCTAATCATATCAGCATTTTTGGATTATTCATCACACAGTAATTTCTACGTACGGAATTGAATTTGATTGCTAACACGTTAAAAACCGGTTAAAATCATCTAAATTTCTCGATGTATTACTACTTACTATTTGTCAAGCTCCTGTGATCCATCTCTTGTAAAATGTATTTGAAGAATTCGGGGCATTAAAGTCGATTTTGCGCTTGATCGCTGTTATCATAAAGGAGTCCCGAAATTCGACGGAAGCGTGCAAATTTTGAACATACCTATATATCTCAGAATTTAGTATCTTCATATTTCTGCAGCTGGAGTAATACAGCGATCTCAATCGTGGGGCACGAAAATAATTTTAAACAAATGTTTTCACGTTTAAAATGTTTGAAAAATATGGCTTGACTAATAATTGTTAAATAAAAATTGGTGTATGTGTAATTTTGACACAAATACAACAATTCCTTTTGGCTAAAGCAAAACTTGGTAAAACTAGAGCAATTAAAAATTTTACTTAATGACAAAAATTTCAATCGAATGAAGGAAACGTCAAAAAATGTAGACGAATTTTATTGAACAAAAACTACTAGATACTAACTTCAGACTGTGAGTGCGGGTAAAATCTCACAGTCGTGCAGCAGCCTTAATACTATCTGCTTAATAAAAAAATTCCAAATAAATTACTAACTAAACCAATTTAAACTTAGTTTTATTCTAATAAACTTAATTTGAGGTTTATCAATTATCGGTAGTAAATTATATTTTTATTACGCAATGTACTATCAAATATAGACACAGTACGTTTTATGGATATAGCGACAACTATGAAATCACTAGTACAAAGCAACGACAGTGTAGTTCAAACAATAATTTGGTCGAGTGAACTTGGAAATATATTTTATAGTAATAACTTCCATTAACTAAAATCTCCGGAAACAGAAGCTCAAAATACGTGAATCATACAGTCACTACTGCCATGCTTGACTACAAGTAGTCCATATTGTATACGAGTTATCGACGTTGTATTCGAGTAATCGACATTATCGACGAGTTGTCGACACGATCACGTAAAAATTAGTAGATGACGCGTAAACTCCCAACTCTGATTGCAATATCCCGGTTGAATTTTTCATCATAGTCGAGCTTGTTTAGCTGATTTCCTATTTATTATTCCACCAAACGCAATGGCATCCAATTAATAATCTTCTTCATTCGGTTCCACCTTACTACCGTTATCTGAAAGCGCGACTTTCTGCAATACATCGCCTACGTCTTCCCGTTTGTCGTGTCTCTTGTGTCATATCTTCTTCATTTCATCAAACTGTTAGTTTTGTTGGCCAAACCGGGCCGAGGAATGGACCGGGAACTGTCTTCACCATTTTGCCTTCTAGAATTTCTGCTATAATTTTCAGAGTGTTATTCGAACGCCTCGTTCAACTTGTATTTTCCCCGGTGTGAATCTGGTAGATTTGATCGTAGGTTGTAAATCCACAAACTACCTAGATTCTTTTTGGTTTTTAGTGGAAACTTACGACGGGTGCGGGAATACTAAGTTTCATATGAATGAGAACGACTTTATGTTCTTATCAATTCTGATTTTATTTAAGAAATATTTATGTTATATATACTACTGATGTGCTGACCATACAACAAAAAATATATAAAAAATATGCAATTTGCACATAATCATAATGTGCGCACATGTTGGGGTTATCACACCAATGTGCCGTGCTCTGTTGAACATGTTGGAGGCCGGCCACAGCTTGCTGCTACTTGTGAACTCTGTCGCCTGGCTCGTACGCACCGTATAAACAGCACGATCCCAAGAGCGAGGGGCTCCCAGAAGACAATATGGGTCATCACGTAGTGGTGGACGTGATGGTTGTCTATGAATATTGCCTCATCGAATTGTTGCGCTCTTATGTCCTGCTCCAGTTGCGTAGTGTGGAGTGTCGTGATTTAGTGGATGTCCAAGCCTCAAACGATGTTTACTATCAACAAGCGGCGTCAGTACTGAAATGTTAAACGCAGGAATATAGGACCCGTTTCTCTCGCTGCCTTTAGTGCTGACTGCATAGAGGTGCACAGCATTGCTCCTAAGCATACAACCTGGCTGTAGTTTGATGAAGCCGAAAATCTGAGCACTCCGAAAATCTATTGATTTTCAGCTTGTAGTTTGATGAACTAGCTTTCAGCCTTCATTACCTCAGTACTGCAGCTTGGATGGGGGACAGTTGCCTTGAGAAACATGGATATCTCACATTGATTTTGCTCGCTTTGTTGAGTATACAACGTCGCTATGTCACATATCAACAAACCGTCAGCTAATTCTTTGCACTTGGATAGTTCCTGAACCGTGATGGGTGCAAAGCGCTCTCGGTACGGATCGACGAGTATGTACTGTGTGGTGGGCTTTATTTTTATTTGTGAATAGTGGCGGAAAATTGGGACAGAGATGGTCTCGTAGACCTGGTAGTCCCGTGATTACACCAATGGGATTTGTATCACGATTATGAAGTTGGTTTTAGTTACTCTTGTCCTTATTGTCATTAGACGATACAGGTTGGGTAACTCTAAAAGCCCATGCCCTCGTAAAGTGCAGTCTCTTGCTCCAGCTGCCACGGCGATATCAGCGAAGGATGAATAAGCTGGTGATTCGCACCTATAAGTACGTCCACTAATCCTCGTTATGTATCGGTCCATTTTATGCTTTCGATTCTGGGAATCGAATCATTCTTCGTGAATGATGGCGTATTGGCATCACTTGAATCGTGTTCTTCTTTTTCCAGAGACTCACCGGATCCGATGTTCAATTGATTCTCTTTTGGCTGTTCTAACCTATCTCGTTGTTCGTCGTGCTTTGAAGTATTTTTCGTTGAATTGATTAATGGTGTAACTTTTGGCATATTGACGGGTAGCTGTGTTACGCAATTATTGATGTCCTCAATTGCTTTTTTTATACGCGCGTTGCATCTCCTTCCTTTCTTCGAGATACTGTTCTGGCGGCTTGATGTTTTCATCTGCAATTAATATTTCGGCATCTTCACAATATTTGTGGTATACATTGCAGCCTTATTTTAAATGCTGGTGTTACGCCGTTTATTTTTTTATTTGAACTCTGTCTATGTTTTGGCCTAGAAAGACGCCTTATAGATGTATTATGCCAATTCGTAGGTTGTTAATCCACGATCTACCTAGATTCTTTTTGGTTTTTAGTGGAAACTTAAGAAACTTACGACGGGTGCGGGAATATTAAGTTTCATATGCATGAGAACGACTTTATGTTCTTATTAATTCTGATTTTATTTAAGAAATATTTATGTTATATATACTACTGATGTGCTGACCATACAACAAAATTTTTTTAAAAAATATGCAATTTGCACATAATCATAATGTGCGCACATGTTGGGGTTATCACACCCACGTGCTGTGTTCTGTTGAACACCCGGTGTAATCCTTGCTTCTCCATAGCCTTGTTAATCGCAATATTAATTCATTTTTGCGACAACTTGTCGATAAATTACGTTGCTTATACATATCTCATAATATTCGATTGTTACGAATTTGCCTTATCAAATTCGGTTTATTTCACTGGATGGCGAATATCATTATAAATTTGATAGTTTAAAATAACACGTCTTGTAATTTCCACTTCTTCCTAGAGCCCCGAAACGCCAGGAAATAATTTCCAAATATTACATAAACACTTAAAACACAAAAATTCACTTTACACTATTTACAATTACTTTAATCACACAACTAACTTCATTTTATTCGCCGTACTCATCTATATAGCACGGTGATCCACCAAAACGATCGCAATATACCTGTTTCTGACTAAATTGTTATAAAACTACTGCTACTTAAACTTAGGTGTTACTAATTTTATAAATGTCGCTAATTTCATAGCCCCTAACAATAAATTTTGACGGATTATTGTTGCACACAATTAAAATGGGTTTACTATGTTTACACGACACCACGCGATGTCAAGCTCAAAACTAGTATATTCCACTGAACTAAAATTATTAGGGTTGTCATACCAGCCCTGTCGACCCAATATACAATTTTTGGAAACAGAGATTAAGTATATCATCGTTCAAAACTGACATTCAATAAAAATTTTGGAATATCTTAATATAACTAACATACATTACTTGTATCGTTATTAAAAATAAAGTAAAGCAAACACAAACAAAAATTCTCGTATAATAACAATCGCCGTTACAAACCCGTTCGCACATATAGTACAAACCATACTTACTTCACACACTCATACAACGATCCATTCAATAACTTTTATATACAGCTGCTATTTTCATCGTCTTTTGTATACATAATACACTATACACATGCAACCCCTAAACGAAAATACGTCAAATAATAAAAAGACCGAAACCGAAAATAATTTTAACTGTGTACGCACGAAATACGACAGCATCGTTTTGAGTGGGGGAAATATATGTAAAAACCCTCCAACAATTAAATTTTAACTTCAGTTGTATTCAAAATTTTATCCAAAAAACATTGAATTAATACTTATTATACTGCGCTCGTGTATTAAATAATAATAATAATTATTATTATTAACTGGTTGTATAATAAAAAAAAAATTATAAAACTCAGTGTTAAAACTAAAAACTGTGAATATAAAGTGTATAATTCCACAAAGGAGCCAAAAACTAGGAATATCCCATAATTATATGTTTTTTTCTGTGTTTAATAAAAGTTTTATAGTTTTTTGTTTATTTAAAAAAAATATTAAGTGTGATTTAAATATTAAATAAATAATTTTGTTTAACAAAAAACACGCGTGTGTGTTAAAAAAAGCATAAAAATTAAAACCCGGGAAGCAGTTCGCCAATTCGAGTTGTTATTTAGTTCCGTCAAGTTGGTGGTTATCCCGTATATTAATCGTAAATTGATTTATTCGTTGTCTCGTTCTAAATTTCGGAATTTTTTTTTTCGTATAAATAAAAATCAAGTGAATATATAATAATATTTTTAAAACAAAAACAAGTTTAGATTGATTCTTAATTGTCAAAATAAATAAAAAAAAACTTAAGAATTTGTTACCAACGTTAAGGAAACAGATAATACAAGAAAAGATTGATTGAATAATATTATTTAAAAAAATAAAACAAAAAGGTGTGTGTCTTCTCTCTCTATTTTTTTTTTCTGTAAAATATTTATAATATATTGAATGTGGATGTTTGTGTGTGTGTGTGTTATTACAAAAATTACGAAAATCTAATAAGATAAAGGAAAACTTGGATTAATTTTTTTTATATAAAAAGTGAAATTTTTGTCATTTCTTAAAAAAAAAATAGGTATGTGTGATGTGATTTAATTTTTTTGCCATACGCAACAACAAGATACTCTATTGGGAAAATTATGTAATAGATTTTCTTCTCCTCCTCATCTTTGCGTTAGTATAGAGTAGTACACATTTTTTTATCTCATATCGACTTCACGTCGAAGTATTATTCACTATTTTTTATTTTGAAGTGCTTTGCACGTTATTTGCAGTTGTTTACTTTACAAGTGACAGATGCGATTTTTCCTCCTGTGCGGGGGACGTTTTGTAAATTCTAAATTGGTGAAAGACTCGGTGGCGCCAGTTTTTATTCATAAAAATCGATAAACATGACCTTTTTCTAAACTTGCTATTTGGTTTGCAATACAACAGGTGGAATTTGTAGTTGCGATCATAAATTGCCGAATACAACAAAATATTTAAATAAATCATTCAGCATATTTAACTTTCTTCTGTTGGTTTAAAGATTACATCTGTTCCGAGATTTCTATCAACATTTTGTGTTGAATCATATTTTGTACTTTGATCGGTTTGAATAAGCCATCGTTGACCTCAATTTTGGATGTTGAACAAAATCATTTTTTAAATTATGATTGAGTTTAAGCATTTTGGGTACCAGACCTAGCAACCAGTAATAGTTTAATAGTTTTTCCGATAGTATTTCGGAAGAGTTGGACCTCAGTTGATTTTAAACAGAAAAGTAATTTCGCTAGGTCGTTTTCATCCCATTTCCAATTCCGAAATATTGAAAATCGAAAGAAACGCCAAAATCGATGTTTGTATAGGATCTAAAAATATGAATTGCAATAACTAGTTTTCCATTTAAATTATTTCGGAAAGGCAAATATTTATAGAAAAACAAGTTTGTTTACTTATATTGTCAAATAAAACTAGAAATTTTCCATATTAATTAAGTTAAATTTAAATTTTAGATATTAGAATAATTTTTTCTGTATTAATAAAATATATTTTTCTAAAAATTGTTAAATTTATTAAAATCATTTGTTTAATTAGAATTCGGAGGTTGTTCAAAATAAAGATTAATCCAAATTTTACACTTTGATTGAGAATTAGATCTGGTATGTTGTTCTTCAATATGTTTCTGGTTAAAACCTGAACCACTTTTAGAAATGGTCCAAAGGAACCAGGAAAGTCTTTGTTATAAAATAAATTTGCACTTGCCATTTTTTAGAAATGTTAATTAAATCTAAATTTGCTAAAGTTTTTGCTCACAGTCTATGTAATTAGAAAATCTATTCTAATTTTACGAAGACTGCTATAGGTGGTTTCCATTGGCGTTAGTAAAGTACTCGCAAGCACTTGCAAGCACTTTGCAAACGGCAATGGGACCCGGCTTTTAACAAATTGTTATCAAATGTGTTTAGAATTAGCCAACTTGTTTACATTTTCCAAGATTCAAAATTTGTAGATATTGATTTGTGGTTTGAATTGCACTGCCTTTTAAAACTTTTTTAAACTCTGCAACATTCAATTTTGGCGATTTTTTATGGATTTGTAAATTTTTGTTTGAAAGATTTGGAATTTTAAATATTTTTTTTCAAAATATTAAATTTCGTTAAAAACTATTTTTATGATTGTGTGAGCAAAGTAGAATAGACGACCGTATAGCCCTTCCGTACTTTCTTTTAGCATTAACGATAGTGGCCAGGAACAGTTTTTATTTTAAATGCAATTGGATAAATTCTGTATAAAACAGACAAATATTTGCTAAATATTTTGTGATTTCCGGATTTTACAGCAGTTGTGCCGCAAACATTTAAACAAAATTATAATTTTAAAGTTTGTAGTTTCTTATAATAATTTTACCTGTTCGAGGCGGTATGTCATGACTTATAACTTATTTTATTTTGGTTTTTGCGCGTTCAATGGCAATATTTTCGTTTATTCGGATTTCCGGTTGTTGATATTTTTTGTTGTTCATCTTATCCAGGTTTCCGTATTATTGAGGTTCCGGCTTATAGGATATTTATTGAATATTATTTCTGTTCCTGTACCTTTAATTGTATTTAAACGAGATCGACTATGGGTTGTGGGTTGGGTGTGGATAACATTATTGCCAAAATCTTGTTACTGTCAGAGTCCGGTTCACAGTTTTGGTGGGTCGATTGTTTTAATCACGTTTTAAGAAATTAAACTTTCGGCGTTTACATACCATTTTGTGTTTGACGGAATTCAGTTTGAACTCAAAATTATAGTCCCAGATAGGCAGGTTGAAACTCATTCAACTCTTTTCACATTTTACAAGTTTTAAATATATTAAACGCCAAGAAATCCTTAAAATTCTCATTCAATTTAATTTAGATTTACATGAGAAAATAAATTTTCTGGATATTTGGAACTAATGGGATTATATGGACTAACGGCTTAAATAACTCTTTCAAAAATGTGGGAGTCACTGTTCCCCCATGATTATAGGGGCTACTAGTAAGGAGTGTGCGATTTTCATCAGTATTTGACAGCAACTTATTTTTCATTTTATTAATTAATCATTTAATTAATTAATAGTTTCTCATTCATTAGAACCGTCATCACTGTCGATGTTAATTCAATATAATTTTTGCAGCTGAGCAGTATTTTCTCTTTTAAGTAATATCGTAGTTAGAATAATCTGATTAATCGATCTTCGGTTAATGATTTCTGCGCGAAAATACTAAATTCTAGCTACGTCATAATATACTCTGATTGTTTTTAAATGTCATGCTAAAATTTTGCAATCATGATTAATTATCGATAGCAATTACTTTTAATGATTTAGAACCAAACCAGATTCCAAAATCGCACCCAATATACAATATTTCTCTACACTAACATAATTCATAAATTTTACACAATTTCATTAAATACTTAGAACGTTAGAAGTCGCTGGTTGGGAGTTATAACTTAGTATCGTGATCAGTATGAGTTGCCTTTGTGGTGTGTGTAGTCTGCGTACCGCGTTTAGCTGACTATATTTTTAGGCTGATTTTTTTGACAGATAATTTTAAAAAAGTAATTTGTTTTTAGATAGATTTACAGATAACAAATCCTTTTGTCTAATTCCGTTTTCCAGTTCTCTCTGTTTCAAAAGAGATTTAATTGTTTGGTTTTCTCAGTTCCAGTTAACTCATTCCAGTTTGACTGAGTTCAGCTACCATCACATTTTTTAATTATAAGATTGGCTAGTTACTACCTTTTAATACTGCAAAATTTTGTATTGTTTTGTTTGCATCAATCAAGCTGATCTCGCCTATACAAGAGAGTTACGGCCTTTTACTCTGAAGAATAAAGAGCGTGCATACCTTTTTAAGTGGAAATCTACAAATCTGGCAGCAGTTTGATTTTTGACGTAATTTACGTTGTTAATCGTTTAAAGATCGTCTCGCATTATCTGGGAACAGATAACGTTTTTAACTTTTACATCTGTCGATAAATCCGAGCATTTTCATTATCTTTGTAGAAATTAGATGCTCTTTTGTTAAAATTTCCAAAACATCTCGGTCGAATGGTTTGAAAATGGCGGACAATGCAGTGAAAAATCCTGTATATTTTTTTTCTTTTAATAACACATAGCATCCTGTTCGGCAATGACGTTTAAACAATGCAGCCTCATATGAAAATTTTTGTAGGTTGTGTTCATATCTGTAAGACTTTTTAAATTTGGTAAATATGTATTTCCGTCTCTTAGAGGTTTCTCTTAATAAATGTCAATGGAAATATCTTTAACCATCTAGATACGGATTTCCGTGAAATAAGGTTTTAATAGAAGCACTTCGCGAACTCCTTTTCCGTCTATGATGATTTTTACAGCATTCACTTGTTATTTTGAGCTCGTTTTCGACGGAATACACACACATATTAAAAATTAATTCAAGAAATTCCGATTAGATATTAAAATTATTTTAGACTAATCATCTCATTTGATTTTATGCTGAAGATGAAGATTTCCGCAATTTTTGATATGTTAGACCGGCTTATTTTATCAAAGTGGAGTCATTGCACTTAACATGATTCAGCGTTATATTTGTCTAAGTTAATTCAATAACTGGTTAAAAAAGCAAAATAAACGCGTTAAATGAAAATATTTTTGTGTAAATAGGTGTGAGAGCTCATTAAACATGTTCAAAATATATAATATTGGATTACTAATATCAAAATCGGTTTTATTTTGTACGATTGCCAATCCAAGTTAATAATAAGTGGATATAATATCGTAAACAATTTTAACCTTTGTTTCAATTTGGTTGTGAAACCGAGTAATGTAAAGAGTCTAAAGAAAGGGTTTAGTTCAATTAAGCAGCGCCAAATTCCTCAAATGCCTTCAAAATTCATGTTAGAATGCCAATATAGACCAATATATTAAATATGACCAATATTGGTTAAGAAATTGCCAAATTCCATCCAACATAGCCAAATCGCAAAAACTTCAGTCAAAATTGGTGTAAGAATCGAGAGCTGGATTGAGATGTACAAAAACTGGCGCGTGTTAAAATCCCAATCCAGATATACATACCAATTTTGAACATATGGCAGTTTGCTAACAAATGGCCTAGTTATATTCAGTGTGACCGAATTCCGGAACTCCGTTCAAAATCAGGTTAGAATCTAAATCCAATGCTACATCTCCAAATTTCACATCCCATAATACGTCCAAGATCAATCAAGGAATGGCCAAGTTCTTAATAAAACGAACGCGTTTTGCGCGGGATTTTTAAAATTTCGACAAAAGAGATTAAAAAAGGAACACATTGAAATGCGGGATTTCAAAAACCGCGGGATTTTGATAATTCGGGATTTTGTAGGAAATTTTGGTTTAACAAGGACTATGTTTTGGGAAAGCTGATATATTCGAAACTATATGCAGATAGATAAAAAATATAAAGTTTTTAACAAATTTTCCTTCTAAAAAGAAAAATAAGTTTTATTGAAAAACGAGACTAATTTTAATAAAATCCTTTACAAACCCAGGCCCTGTTAAGCTTATGAACTTCGCAAAGTTTTACTAGCAAATATTTTACTTAAGGCAGATTTTTTTCGTGTAACATCCCAATAAATATTTTTCACCAATGGCCAGGCTCAGAAGGCAGAACCATCGCCAAAAAAAATTGTTTTCTTTGTTAAACCAGTAGAAAATGTATTGGTTCCCAGAATTTAGTCAATACCCGTTTTCTTTACCAAGTATTTGAAAACCTGTCCATAAGGAACTATGTTTGTGTGAGTAAACGGTAGGAACTTTTCTTAAATCATCGATATGTGTTTCTATAATTTTAATTTTTAATTTCGTTTGGCCTTCTTTATTCCGGAATTACTTCCAGAAATATGATAAAAGTAGTTTTTTTGAAATAGTTTTGCCTTGGGTGATGAATAGTGGAAAAACACTTTTACAGAAAAAAATTCATGTTTGAAAATTCTGGATTAATTTATCAATCTGTGTCAAATATGTTTTTGGGTCTTTATACATAGTTTATAAAAGATTTATAAGTAGTTCTAATATTTCTGGGTGCTCAAATACCAGTTTGTGATTTTATTTGAAAGCAGTTGAAATTTGTTTAACATTCGCTTAAATGTATTGTAATTCCTAACTATTCTATTATTGTTTAGTAGTTTTCTGGGCCATGTCGAAGTAGTCACAACGTTTTTAAAACTAAAATAATTTTTGTTTGGTTTCTTTTGAAGGTAAAAACAATCAACTAAAAATACATACAGAAGATCATAATTGCTTTCTATAAATGTTAACTATTTAGATTTCTGAAATAGTTGCAGCTTAGAATATCAGAAGATTTAAGTGGTTTAACTATTTTTTTTAAACTAAAATAATACAAATCCAAAATTTCATCGGAAAACTAGGTTTTATTGATTAGGATTTTTTTATAATTTTTCGCCTAAATTTATTCTATTTATAAACATGTATTCTAACTCTTGTCATATACTTTGTGCTCTTAGACCATTTTGGGGTGGTTACAACCCTACCTAACGAACTTTTTAAAATAATAATTCTTGATAGTTTTTTTACTTACAACATATGTTTATTTACCTAGAAATATTTTAAATTCTTGCCTATAGAGGACGCCTACAAAGTTTAAAAGAGCGTATGATCTGAGTCAATTTTATGTGGAATAAAATTAAATGTTAAATTTTTGTCGTAGTATCAAACCACGGGAAATCGAATCACTGCTTCAAATGAATTTTATAATTATTGATTTATAATTTAATTTATTTCATATAACAAAATGGTTGAAACTATAATCGTAAAATTTAACAATGTCATTGAAAATGTATTCTAATTATATTATTCAATTCTATTATTCTAATATAGTCCTATCTTCTTAGACCACTTTGCAGTGGTCACAGCACTACACAAAATACATTTCAAGACAATCCCAATATTTGTTTTATTTTATGGTACGTAAACTTAAAAGTATATAGAAGGCAAAAATTGCCTTCTATAAATAATTGTCGTGTTTCACACATTAATCCGAATTATTTCAAAGTTATATAGAAACCTCAAATTTTGCACCGGACATGAACCGGATCAAGAAACACAGCTTTTGATGCAATACATATCCGATAAGTAATCTAATCGGTAGCAGACTAAACGACTGAATAGCATTCTGCGTTCTTTTGAGCATTAACGATAATGGCTGCAGGAACACCGCTTATAGAGAGTAGTGCCAAATAATTGGAAAAAGTATAACTTTAAAGTTTGTAGGTCCTAAATAGTAGTTTAACCTGTTCGAGACGGTATTTTTGTCTATTTGGATTTTCAAAATTAAAATTTTGTTTGTTAAATTTTTGCCTGGTGAAATTATTCTCAATTATTATAAATTTTGGCCCTACTAAATAATATTCTCGAAATTCCCTCTTATAGAGGTCCCTATTTTATTTTATTTCCGTCTTACAGGATATTTCCGGCACTTTATTTCTGTTCTTATTTCGTGTAATTATATTAATTAGTTTTAACTGTCCTAACATTACTCTGCATTCTTATATCACTTTGTGTGGTAAAGGCAACCCCTTATTTATGTTTAGTAGGCAAACCTTGCCTTCTAAAAATATTAATACAATTCCATTCTTATTATTAATCTCGATGTTCTGGAAAATTGCTCCGTATAATTATAAATGTTGGGGGGTGCTTTACTCGCCGGTTAAACATTTTAAAAAATAATTAGCTGGACGTGATTCAATCAAAGTGAAATAAATGTCGCTTGCTATACATAGTACATACAAAGATTATATAGTAAGTCTGATAAAAGTAAAAGTCACCTTTATTCAATTAAGATACATTTGGAAAGTTTATCACATTAACAAACCGTTTTAAATTATTTTTGTTACATCGTGCTTTAAGCTGAAATTACAACATTGGTCATAATTAAAAGATTGTTGTTCATAACGTATGAATGCGGCCATCGTAATTTTCGTAGTCCAAATTGCACTGTGGGGAAAAATGTGTGCGATACGAAAAATCTTGATAGTCACCCATTTCATTTTCATTTTATGCTGTATACTGTTTTTTGTGTGCCATAAAAATCGATCGCAATTTTTCCACAGCATTTTCATTTTACAATCGTATATGTATTTTTGGATTACATAACATTCTTTATTTATTTTTGGTCTGTAGTCTTTGTTAGTTTGGTTTTTGCACTTAATCGATTTTCCTCCAAATTTCGCGATTTTCTTGTAACCCACCTCCCCTCATTGCTGAGAACATACGTACGTATTTATTGATTTGTGTACAACGAACGAATATTGAAGGATGTATGAATGAACTTTATTTTTATGTATCTGTATACCACCTTAATTGATTTACATTAATTTTTTTATCTTTTATTTTATTTCAGGTGAGTTCAACAAACTTTGTTTCCGTGTTTCGATACCGCGCAGAACATTTGTAAGTTATAAATTCTTGGAATATTTCAAGATCATTGATGGTCTGGGTAAATTGCAAAATTACGAATCCTTTCTAAAATTTTGATGTTGTAGATACGTCAAGGTTGATTTTATGAAAGTTGCATCCAAAAACACCCTTTTTAACTGTGCAATGCCATCGGCGTGCTCCTTTCACAGTGACTGCCATTTAGTGTGACCACTATTATTTGAAGGTTAATAATTATAGTCAGAAACAAAAATACGATTGTTTTTTGGAAAGTGTAGCCTCCCGTCTTATCATGCCGGATGACCTTTCGTTTATTATGAAATGGCGCGCTATTTAATTATGTGAGGCTTGGTCATAGTACCCAAAATTCTATATATTTTAGCTTTGAAGGTCAAATTTTTTACATTAGCATTAAGATGATAATCATTTTGAATTTAATATAAGTAATTTGCATATCATGTGACTATATTTTGTAAACCAACACCTGTGGGCCACAAAATCACTGTCGCGATTTATAAATTATTCCAAATTGCGATAAGAAAAAAATCGCACCGATTATCGCGTGATTTTATATTTTAGTGTGCCTAGTTTGTTATCTTGTCAAGATATAGATAATTCTGGGGTTTTATTCACCTAAGCATGGGAAGTTGATTAGGTTGTGATATATAAAGCAAACAAGTGTGTGCAAGGGTTATTGTAACTGAAATGAATCTCATTTGCATATTAGACATCCTATATACGGGTTTTCCCCCCATACACCATGACCTGTTACACACCACAAGCTATCAAACGCAATTAATTTGATTTGCAGATAACAGATTTGACTCTAAATAATGGGATTGGGATTTTTTTTTAATAAACCGGCCCCAAGAATCTCTATATGGGCGTATATACATATATTTTAAGCCACGATATTCTAATTTACATCTGAATATAATGTGTGCGATATTTATATATTGAACCTGTTTCTTTGAGTAATCAGAGCGAATATACAAGATGAGTGTAAGTAGTATATGTTGTAGATTTATATGAAACCCGATTTATAAATATCAAAATCACTTGCTGCACACATACAAGACTATTTTGATTTTCCATTCACTTTTCGCGTAAATTCCGACATTTTTTTTATATTTTTATATATAAATATCGAGTATAGAGCGCGCGCACCAAAGAAAATTTATAACGTGTTTAAAATCTTAAGATAAGAAAAAAAATTAAATTACATAACCGCGAGTTAATAGTAAAATACGTATACATATAGTTGAACCTCTAAAACACAATTTATATTTTGATAAGGTCATTGATTGTGTCGTGTATGCCTTACTACCAAACATAATTTGTACAAACTAAACAACGATTCATAAAAATCTGACTTGTGAATTTAATTGATTTACCATAATTGGGATTGAAGGAAGTTCGTTTTGTGTCGTTTAGTTGCAATAAAGTTTATATAAGAAAGTACATAAGATAGCTAATTAGTATGAACAATGACGGTTCGTACTAAAGACTGGCACACAAAGTCATTTGTGTTGATAATATTTTTTTTTTTTTGATTTGTGTTATTTATATGCACAATTCAAGATTTTATCGCTTAAGGCAATTTAGATATTGATTTATTGGATAACTTAATGCGTTTACTTGATTTACGTGAATTTTATGAATACTTTGCGATAATACCACCTTATGTAATAAGATAATTACTAAATTAGATTTTGACCGGATATTTCGGCCCTGAGGGTCAATTCCAGGAAGTGTAGCTTTGAAAACAGATGATATAAGGGATTACTCAATCTGACCTACGAATAAATAGCTAAATGCGACTGTTCTCATTACTCCCATGATCGAAATTCGATGAAAAATTAAAAATTTGTAATTGAGACAACATTTAATCAAAAACCTAAATATCGTCTAAAATACAGCCAACTCTTCCTTGAGAAGAACATGTGTCAATAAATATGGGCATCAAAATTAATAAAATGACACCAAAAATAATATTTCACAATTATACGAGCGTACAATTAAGTCGAGAAAAATAATTGTGAAGTGCGAAAATATTCGGCTAATTTTGTGTACTCAAATTTAACAATTGCCCACCAATTATCCAATTATTTTTTATATTTTCCATAAATGGCTGAATAATAAACTCATCAAATTTTTTATTTGTACTTGTTTGTCTCATACGACCCTAAAAACCAAATCGTCTAATTGACAAAGAATGTGCGAATTATTAAAAGTTACTATTTTCGTTCCAAATAATATCAAAAATATTACATAAATTTTTCTAGAACAAGAGGCACCAAATCCAATTTTCATTATTTCATAAAATTAAGGGGCAAAAATAATTTCTCAATTGTTGGTGGACAAGAAACATATATAATTTTTCATTTCTTATTGGGCACTAAAAAATAATTTCGAAAATAATTATTTCGTTATCGTAATCATTATTTTTTAGGAAACATGAGTAAATTACACTAAAAATAATTTTGACAGTGACTAAAAATTAAGCGAAAAAAAAAATTTTCTAATTTTTAATGGACAAAAACAATTTACGGAAAAACAAGACACTGTCATCATGATAATTTTTAACACGACTTTATTTTTTAACACCTTAACACACCTTTAATTTCTGCAGCAATTCACTAATTTCATTCGTTTACTGCTGCTGCTCACTAACAACTCTCACTTTTATTGTTCACTACTTTTTTCTCACTGTTTCACTTTTTACTTCTTAACTTACTTACACTGTGTCTGCGTCCCAAATTACTCGCGCTTAAATACTTGGGGATGTATGCGTTTTGCGTTTACGTCATCCCCTATTTTGATGAATAACACAGTTGTTAATTCCAGTATTTTACAAGATGATTACCGCCGTTTACAATTGCTTTCGTTATATGCATAAACCCCTCCTCCACTTTAAACGTCGTTCTAAAATCCAATTCTTTTCATTAGTGGAAGACGACCACTTGTTGCGGTAACATCGATGACATTAAGAATAATAATTACTTAATAAAATTATAGTCTGCAACTGAGTTTGAACTCGCGACCTTTGGGTTGATAACTGTTTGTGGTGTATAACTTTACCACTCGACCACCGAGTGATATGCTTGGGTAGACGAAATTAACCGTGACTATGAATTGTGAATTTTCTATTATGGCATGAATGTTTGACATTAATGTTAACAAAATGGCACCAACATTAATTATTGGGCACTAAAAATGATTTTTGCCAACAATAAATGTGAATGAAAAAGAAACATCTTTAGGAATATTTATGACGAGAATATAATCAAGCTATGATTTTGGACCTAAGCTAAATTACTGTGGATGATTTGCTTACTTACTGTTGGTGCTACATTTTATGTAGGAATCTGGTCACCTGAACGATATTTATCCAGATATTGCGATTTGGAAGAAGGGGATACCATATAGGACGACCGAGTATATGCAAATAGTTTTCCATGTCATCGATCCATCGTGTAGGTGGTTTTTCACGATGACCCACTTTCGTTGGTGCCGACTCGAGGATCTGCTTAGTCACCCGATTTTATCCTATTATATCTATGTTATCGAGATAATTTTTCATCTCATGATTCATTCGCAATCTGAAGTCACCGCTTTCTTTTATTGGCCCGAGTATCACAAGAATTATTTTACGTTCGAATACAGCAAGTTTCTGTTTGGGTAAAATGCTGATATTCAGGTACGATTCTAGATGTTATTGTTCCGCTACTACCTGATTCCAAATATTTAAACTCTTTTACTTTTTCATTGTGCGTGTCTTCCGGAATAAATTCTCCGCAGCCTACTTGCGGTAATAACCATATTTGATTTATTTGGTTTTCGTTTCAGTGATTTCGGAGGATTTCGTTAATTGAAAAGATGTTGAGTGGCCTCTAGTCTGATCGGTTGTTGATCTGTTTGGGTGAAATCTACACTGATTCCTTTCACTCTTCTGGGATTTCCTCTTTAAACCGTACAGTTAGAACAAGTTCGTGTATCCGGTAGAATATTTGATCGCCGCTTTGATTCACCAAAATCTTGTTGCTTTGTGGGGTCATTTCAGTGTTTATGTCGGACTGGTTCAAGGGAGATAATTGTATGGCAAAATAATTCCGCCCGTCGCACTTGAAAGGCGTTGAATGAGGTTGTAAATCTGTAGATATTTCTCTTATATTGCGATATCTATCTCTAAGACTCGAATTTTATATTTATTAAATTAATTAATTTAATTTTTTTACATTTAGCATATCGTTTTAACCATGGAAGTTTTGCAAACTCTACCCGCCGGCAACGATAGTTTGAGAAACTGGTTAAGAAATAAATAAAAAAATTTCTATTTAAAACTTGTTCCAATTTCTTCGGCCTTTAAGCTGGCGGCCAGTTGTATAATAATGCCGAAAAATGTTAAAAAAAATTGCGTTTTAATAATTTTCGTCTTATTAAACCTATCGAATCGCTTGTTCATATTGCTAACCGTAAAAATTTTCATCCCGCACAAAATTACAAAAGCCCAGTTAAACCTAATTATCAACTCACGCTTTCATTTTCTAAGAATACAGAGGGAAAACTACTTAAGAAACATTAACGATTATTCTAAGTTAACAAACAGATAAAGAATTGGGCAATCAACTTGGCAACCAAAATTAATAGAATGGCACCAAAAATAGTTTTCACAGTTACGCACAATTAAGTGGAAAAAATATTTTCCTAAATGTTGATGGACAAGAAATATCCAACGTGAATACGTAATTTTTGGACACTAAAAATTATTCTTGGCCACAATATTTATGAGAATGAAAGACTGAAAGCATGTTTTACGAGACTAATTGGCATCAAAATTAACAAAATATCATCACAACGAACAGTAAAATTAGAAATATTTAGGTACCTGGAATAATGAACGGCAGTAAAATTAACTTGCCACTAATAAAGTTAACCGAGTTACTAGCTACGAGATTTTTATGAAAATTTCTATGGTTAGTCCTTACCCTGTGTGCCCCTATGTGCTTTAAAATCGCCAACAAAAAAGGACAATACATTATATTCCATAGATCACCGGATGGACCATGGAGATAACAATTCTAAGCAGCTTCGACTCGAAGTGTATTTCCTCTCTCACCGATGACAGCCCAACTCACAGAAAAAATCCCAGCTTGGAGATGAATTGATAGATTAAGAAAATGTAATTGAAATTAAATTTTAAACTGAAATGTCAAAGGATATAAGCTATGTTTTGTATAGATCATGTGGAAATAACCGTTCAGGCTAGAACGTCACGAATTTCGGCAACCATTTTAGTCGTTTAACTTGACAAGACAATAAATAGTCCGTTGATATGGAAGGTGTGATTGTATTTTAAAAGTTTCACGCCGCAGGTTATTAAAGCAAGGAATTTAGAAATACATTACAGAGAAGTTAATTACAAATGGCAAATGGCTATTCCATTTGATATGAGACCGTATTTATCGAGGCTGCTGAGTTGCTAAAATAATAGTTCCTCCAATGTATTAAAAATGGAGCACCCAACTACAACTCCGATTGCAAATCCCCACTTCAACACCAATTGCTTCTAAAACTATAGCGCTGGTTCCTGTATTATCTCACTGTAAACTAATTCAACCCTTTAATGAATTTGAACCAGGATTGTTAGAGCATTGTAATATGCGCAGTATTACAAATCGATAAAAATTTCTGTCAATAACATATCTCGACAACAGTAGTCAAAACAGCAGGTTTACTGGTTGGTCCACTGCTCCGTCACTGGAGCATGTCGTAATGAAGATACATTTTTTGACACTTGATTCCATTAAGCTTGAGACATTGTTGCCGCTAAGTTGGCGAGATCATTCAAAATTGGTTGTTGTTTCTGACCTGTTGGAACGAGATTTCCACTGACCTCGTCGAATTTCTCAGGCAACGATGGTATTGAGGACTACCAGGACTTTGATATCCACAGCGGTAGTAGAATAATTCCTGGAATAGTGAGCACTCTCCAAAGATTTTTCCTATATCACTAGGGTTGAAACAGGTTCACGATCAATAATTTCGAACGGTTGACCTAGCACTTGAGTTTATTGGGTACGTTAGGCCAGAGAAACTAATTGATGGCACTCTCATATCAGCAAAATTCTGACCAAACATCTTAATTCATTAATGACCGATTTTAAGAAACGTTTCGTATTTAGGCTGAGCAAACGATGAGCATGTCCTTCTATAGTTAGAGCCAATCGATTAATTAAGAGAAAGTTGATCGATATGGATGGGTTTATAAAATAGACCTTTTGTTAGCTTTAGCAGTCACGTTTGTAGGTTTAGTTTGAGTGATTTCAAATTCACCTTCTAAGAATGCTTGCCACGCAAGCCTTGCAGGTCGGTTATTAACAAAAATACATAAAATACTAAATGATATGATGGTTTACTAGAGGTCCAAGGTGCAAACTTTCCTGAATATATCAAAACTTATTAGTTGTCAAATGTTATATTTGGTGCCAGCTTATTAATTTTAATGCGAACATTAGTTACCCCATTTTTTATTTGTATTTCTTAACTTAAGCTTTACTTAAGTTTTGATTTCAATTATTGGAGGCAGGTGGGGCTGACGGTTTTCTATCTGTCATCATTATTGTTTTTCAGGTGGCAAGTGACTCTTTGACAATTTCGAAAACTAAACCTTGTAACAGTTCAGTTTAGTTCGAATATTTTAAGCGAAAACGTTACTTATTTGTCCTCACTAAACACATTCATTTATTTTGTGAAAATTTAATGCCATCTTAAAGTTTTAGAAGACGCCAATTTGCACATTTTCTACAACTTGTTTACAAACTCTACCAATTATCGACATTTTCTACGCAAAAATAAATTATCTACACAATTTTCTTCACTAACATGTAGAGAGTTCTGAAATGCGCGTAGACGCATAACACTGCTTCAGTGCTAAAACAGATTCTGTAAAAATAATAGTTAGGTGTTAGGAAAATAATCTTCTCACTCCTGTACATTTGTGACCAAATGGAATCTTTGAAGCCCATTTAATAATATTAATGCCAAAATTGGAAATTTAGATCGCATTAGTCTGATTTTGAAAAGGGTTAGACTGTAGCACAAAATAGTCGGATATAAAATTTTGTATAAAACTCAAATTTTTTCTCCAGATGTAGCACAATGTTTGATAGTGGGGTCTAATTTAGATCGAAGTTGGGTTTAGAAAGGGTCGAGCTTAAGGTTTAAGGTACAAATTTAAACAGCTTTGATCGTTTTTGATATAGTTGAAATTCGGGATAAAAAAATATTTGAACTCGGTACACTGTTGCATGAAAAATGTCATACTTAGGAGTTATGGGCTCCATGAAAATAGAAGTGACCAAATCGAGACTGTCTTGTGGTCTTCCTCTTTATAATAATTAACATCCGAAATTTCTTAGTGTATCTATACGAAGTTCAGATTTGGAAAATAATACGAGCCTTGTCTTTAGGTAACTTTTATTTTCGTTTCTAATCAGAACGTAAGCCAAAAGCATAATTTTCAAGAGGAATGAGCCTTTCGACTTTAGACGAGCAATTTAATAATTAACGTAACGAAATTTCTTATGAGTACCAAGACTAGAAGAAATTCGTCCACGATCTGGAAAATAATTTGCATAAAAATACTCTTGAAGTCCAGCTTTAGAAAAAATTCGGGCCTTGTCTATAGGTAACTTTTATTTTCCTTTCTAATCAGAACGTAAGCCAAAAACATTATTTTCAAGAGGAATGAGCTTTTTGACAATAGACGAGCAATTTTTAAAAACTCACAAATTTTTAATTAATAAACTTGTTGTTTAATCATTAACGACATTCTTGATTTTTGATTACAGGCGAGCTATCGAGCTTTATAATTGACCATAATGTGAATCGTATTTTTAGAAAGCTCAAACATTTAAATTATTGCAAAATTTAAAAAAAAATGATTATAGAGAGCTTTTCATTTGTGATGGTTTCATGTCATCAATATGTTAAAATATGGACCGAAAGACTGTATAAAGTCTTAACATCATAAAAAAATGAAATATTCTTGTCATCATCTAGATCTTTGCTGCAAAAAAGATGAGTGAGCTTTTTGATGTTGAAGGTACTATTTTAAAAAGCCCTCACATTTTCAATGGAACAATCTGTTTGTAGAATTCTTAGCATGATCAGCCATAAGATCAGGATAAGCTTTCTATTTTTCTCTTGATAAACATTAAGCGCTCTGAAAAGCTCACAAAATTAAATTGATGTTATAAATTTTTTACTTTTGCGGAAAGCCCTGTCTGTTAGATAAAAGACTAATATCTAGCTAGCCGAATAAATAATGTTGCTGGAAGTTTCTCCATGACTTACCAAATCGAAACTGTGTTGGAGTCTTCTTTTACTGCTCAATTAACCTCCGAAATTTCTTATGTGAAACAAGGCTAGAGAAAATTAACTCACGATCGGGCCTTCTCTTTAACTCAAAAAACCCAATTTTCAAGTGGGAATGTCTTTTTGACTTTAGATCAACTTGTTTGTTGAATTTTTATGATGATTCTTACTCAGAATCAGCCATAATGTAAGGCGGGCTTTCGATCTTTATAATTGACCGTAATTTGAATCGAATTTCTGGAAAGCTTACACATTTGAATTACTATGGTATAATCTTTTATTGTGATCGTTCCACCTTACAACAAAAACAAAAAATTGAAATATTTTACATCAAAATCTAAATCTTGTTGCAAAAAAAATATGATTGTTTTTTGTAAGTGAGCTATAAGATCAGACCAAGCTTTCGAACTCTCTGTTGATCAATATTAGAAGCTCTGAAAAGCTTACGTATTTAAATTAATCTTATAAATTTTAAATTTTTGCCTAAAGCTGAACAGTTAGCTGAAAAATACTTATTTGGGAGCTTAATAAGCCTTACTAGCCATGGTATACATAAACATTTTGACTTTTGTTCACTCTGTGAGGCGGTTAAAGTGATACGTTTATTATTGATATCGGTCTTGATTGAATTCGATCTTTACAGTTCAACGCTATTGAAGATTTTGCAAGGAGACCCTCGCGTGATATCGGTTCATCGATGGTCTATTATTACTGTTAGATATTTTTACGTGAAGCCCTGACCGAGAGTACTATAAGGTCGGCCAGCGACCTACTCCCAAACCATTATATTATATTTCTATGTCACCTAAATACCTTCTATTTTATATCTATTATACAATAACAAAATCATCTGACAAAATTAACGATATACAAAGCAAATTACAAATGCAATTTTAATCATTATATTTAAAATTGCGTGAATTTGCGTTTTCCGAATAAATTAAAAAAAAACATTTACAATTTCCACACGCAATCACATAACAACAATTAAAACCAATTGTTTTATTATTTTTATATGAACGGTAGGTAGGGATTTATGCCTACAGTGATACCCTACACCGTAGTTCGTCACACTACTAAGTAAATTCAATTGAAAACTACAAATCTACTAATTAAAATGAAGTACGTGTGATAGATTACGAAAAGTTAAAAATTTTAATTTTTTTGATTGATTTACAAAATCAACCTTGAATCGAATATTTATTATAAAATATTACAAAATTAATGGATCCACCCCACCATCTCGGCGCGATCATATCATAATCATCATCATTGATCACTGAATTTCCAAATAATTCACAATATTTACTTTCTCTTTGTAATAATTAACGTTATAAACTATATAGTTCACTCGCATATACGAGTAGTATAACGTTATTCGTTAATTAAATATTTATGTGTCAATGTTATCCAAATATAAAATCGCGGAATTAATCGCGCTTTAACCACTTTGCACATTAGATCTATATATAATATGTAATACATTTATAAAAAAAAAATGATGACATTACAATCGTACAATTGTGTTTGGCGCATTATATAATTTTCTTGTCTTGAAAATTTCACTTTCTTTTCCCCCCTGACGCCGAAGTCATTTTTACGCGGAATATATTTATAACAAAATATATCGCGATCGGTGGGTATGCTGAGCGTTTTTTTTTTGTGTTTTACAAATTATTGTTGTTTGAAAGTTGACCATTTATCAGAAACCGCGAATTTGCGGTCACACTGTATTATTATAAAATGCATATTATAATATAAAATTAAAGGGGTTGCATACCATGATTTAATTGGGTCAATAACCCATCCAATTAATATATGTATATGTAAAAATATTGTACCATAATAATGTGTATAGAAAATCGCGATCGACAATCATAAGACAAGATCATGTTTTTTTTTATTTTACTTATACACCATCTCGATAATTGCAATTCCACTTTCTATTATACAACTTGGAAATTATTTAATATGCACCTATAAATATATAATATGCGATCGCAGAATATATATGTACTTAAAATAATGACGATCGTTTGCCATGGGAACTAATATCAAACGATCGATAACTATTACAGTAGAAACATTTGGTGCGATCGCCAAAACATTACGCGCCACCTTGAGAAAATAAAACTATATGTGTTTATAGTAAAAAATGAAAACGAGATCGAGCGATCGCGACATATACATTATTATTATTTTTTATATGACTTGATCGTTTCCTGAACATGATTAAGTAATATGTTTGTCATTGTGTTTGTGTACATTATACTTTATATGAAGTTGGAAAGTGTATTAATTTTGTTTCTGTTTCCATCTATTGGGAAAACTGTGCAACTGACCAACTATTTAATTTACTCTTAACAATTAATTCTTAATTCCAAATAAACAAATAAGTAAACAAATTTTATATATATAATTTACTTTTGTGGTGCTTCGTTTGGAATTTTTATGTGAGTTTTTGCTGTGTTTTTATGAAATTGAATTGAGGCCATTTACATTTTTGTATTGCGCGATTTATGCAATTTTGTGAAAAATATATATATTGTGCTATTTTAAATCACAAAGATTTCGTCATAAAAATGATAAATTTGGTGAACATAAATATAAAGCCGCGGCAATTCCTCTAAGTATATCGCCGCGATTGTCGGCGTTCGGTGTGCTTTTGGTCATTGACTGCTGTGCGATCGCTATATGTGTAAACTAGATATTTGTGTAGCCTTGACGCGAAGACGGATTTCTGGATTATAATAATACAGTAACTATTTTATTTGATGGATTCCCCGAAATGTGTACCTTCTATTTTATGTAAATTAATATTCTGTGTGGTTACACCGATGATGATTATATGATAGCTGCGCGCGATCTTATAAATAATGTAATGACTTTATAAGAAATACCTTCAAGGTAGTTAATTGCGCGTTGTTTATTGTAAGAAAAATAAAATTCCCCTTTATTTATAATGTCCCTTTGTGCTGGGAAAATTATAGAGACAATCCATAACGTGTGCGGTTCGGAAATGCCAAGGTTGCATTTTTAATTGATTTGTTTGCGTTTTTATTAAGACAAGTTATGTTTTAAAGAACACAAGCATCTTAAATACGTGACTCAACTAGTTTGTATCCTGTAACATGCAAATAGGTCAATGTAGTCCAAAAACGATATTTAGATCCGTGGTATAGCGTTGTCATAAAACAGAGTGTTAAAATTGTCTATTATTCTTCATAAACACCTGCAATGAGCTGGTTGGAGCGTTTGAACAAAACAGTTCTCAAGAATCCAAAGTCTACTTTACGTTCGACCTTGGATAGGCTAACTAAGGTTTTTGAGTGATAATAAAGTACTGTGCATCGTTTTGGCAGGCAGAGACGTAGTATTGAAAATAAGATAAGCTAATTAATACTGGAATTTTTATGTCATGCGAAAGCAGCACATGTAAAATATGTCTCCCTATCAAATTTTTAATAAGACACAGTGCTTATCTATTGACGCCCCTCAGCCAAACTTCCAAGGACCCTCAGTCAAAATGTTCGGACTTTGTTTATGTCATAACGAATTTAATGTTATACCAGGATTATTTCAACACTGTTCCATAAATTATTTATTCATTTACTGTTTTGTAAAGTTAGCCTCACTTATCTTAAAAATTACTTAAAAAGGCCTAGGGTTATGGTCAGGATCTCCACGGAGCCTGCTAACCTGGAAGAATCCCTGAAGATTATCCAGGTTTGCAATTCGGATCTTCCGAAGAGGAACTGGAGGACTGTGAAGCAGGAGGAACCTAAGGGCAGTTTCAGATTATCTATTATGATAATCAATAGGGAATCTCTAACTCCCCTGTCAAAAACTAAAGGTGTAATAAATTTCGGCTTCACTTCAATAACCCTAAGGTGTTGAAGAAGGATGAGGCCGGTGAAGAACCAAGTAACCCGAGAAGGGGGAGGAAGAGGTCTAGCCTGATGTGGCAAGCTCGACGAGTGTTACCTCTCCAGAGGCGATATTAAAGAGATCATGCGAGAAGGCTGGGTCTGGATGCAAATGACTTCTGCAGAAGCTGCAAGGACGAGGAGGATGAAGAGACTCTTGTCCACTTCCTATGCTCATGCACTAGCTGGCAGAAGAAATGATCACTTAGGTAAATACACTATGGACAGCCGCTCTGATATCGAAAGATGTAATGTGCGAGATCTTTTATGCTATGTGAATAGCACTAATTGGTTTTAAAGGGAGTTTAGTGATGTCGAATCCTGCGGTATCACAAGGGTCAAAGTGTGCGATAGCAACCACTTGTACCTAACCTAACCTAGCTTTTGTATATACAATATTTTAACTAGTGACTATTTATCATTATCCTTAATTGTGAGGATACGAAAGAACCAAATTTTGAAACGAATTTTGTGGTGATCATTTACAGGACATCAAAGCGGTCCTGTAAAATTTTGGTTTTTCTGTTTATTTCTAAAACATCATTTGATTTAAACGAAGATTTATTAAAATCCTTATTTTAAATTGTTTACTAAATAACACGGAGTAACCATATCTCCCGCTTTCGACTTTACCTTCACTTGCCTACAAAATAAATTATTTTTTGAAATTTCCAATCAACTCGGTTTGACACAAGGTTTGCAACGGTAATCCTTGACTAAGGATGACTAAGTTTACGTTTTTCATACAAAAGACCGGAACAAGCCGAATCTGTGTTCGTGTAATTTTCACCCTTGCAGTATAAAACCGCTTACTACGACGAGTAATGACATAAACTAAGTGACTTAAAATGACTTTCTTGTCACGCCACTTTTTTATGCTATAAGAATGTTTTTGTGCCCTATAAACGCGATTCGTTGAAATCGAGATGTTTTCGAGAACTCTTAACTCTTCGAGTTTTAACTGTGCGGTATATTTACGTATCGTTATAAATCTCAACTCTAACTACGTGCATAGTAAACCGATACTTGAATTCCAAATGTGGGATATATTTTACTTGGTGGTCCTTCAACCACCACTTTAACTTCTTCACGTCACTATTAATCATGATAGAGAGGATGCTAATGTGCTTAAACATTTGAATTTCTTATCCAAAAAATAATTATCTATTGTTTACGAAAGATTTAGAAATGTATCGTGCATTCTTTTCTCATTTAAAATATAATTCGCTAAGTTAGTATGTTGATTCGGGTTATCGGATTACTGATGTCAGATTTCTGTTATTAGGAAACAAACAACTATTGGTATTTTTATCTCGAAGTTTGGAGTTAAATTTTATGCCAAACGTCCATGGTTCAACATTACTAGCGGCGTTATTTTTGAAAATGTAGAAAAGTAAAAACGACTTGGCAGTGCGAATATTTAGTCACTAAACCGGTAGATATTTATAAATGTACTCAACAATTAATTTCCTTGTAACTAATATTTTTTAAATTACCAGTTATTTAGTGTGTGTGTGTGTGTGTGTCACGAATTTCAATAGCTTTATCCGGTGACCTAGTCAATCAATCAAATATTTTAATTGGAATAATACAGGTTTATCTGCATATGTCTAGTTCAACGAGTCATTAGTTTATCAATTAAGCTTTTTGAATAAAATAAAATTATTCTGCACTATTAGCATGCTTTGTTGTGCAACGGGGCATTATTTTAAAACGAATTCAAATTTCAATATTACTTAAAATGTTGTGCTGTATTGTTCCACATTTTATCGAAGGTCAAGCGCTTGGGCCTCACTGTTTTTATTACGTTGTCTACATCCACACCATTAACAATTAGCATAACAAATATAAACAAGGGATAGATCGATTTTTGCGAAACAAATAAGTGGGGGAGTAGAGTCCTTTGTCTCGTATATGTATTGAAAATTGAAAAAAGGTCGCCTACTTTAGCAGAGTAGAAATAGTCGATTATACATCAAGGGAGTAAAAGAGATTATTACTTGAGTGAAGAAATTACCAATCGAGGCCAAAGGCCAAGTAAAGAAGTTAGTGAAGCCGGAGATCCAACCAATCCAAAAATGTCAACTTGTTGCTCATTAAACTGGTATGTCTCTCTTCTTAATAGATTAAGTTACAGTTAAGCACTCACTTAAGTAAGGATCAAATCAATTTGAACAGTCAGAAATTCTTAGTAATCACTTTCTCCCACGATGTGCAGAATGTTTCAATTCTAATGGAAGACATATGGGTAGATCTGGAATCGTGAATCAGAATTTAGTAAGTGTTGTTAGAATTTGAAACGCGAATCAGCTTCCGTTCATTCGATTTGTGGCGCAGTCGAAAATACATATACAGTGCCATCTTCCTACGAAATATTAATTACAATAGAGAAATTACAGTGATGGACCACTAGTAAGATTGCACCAATCAGTCTTGCTTTTGTACAAAATTTCAACAATACGATAAAATATTCATTCTGCTTGCACTATTTGATGTAACACGGTGGAAATTTATTGTAGGTAAAATAACCCAAAATAACCTAACTTCAAAATAAATAGCCAAAGTTAAATTCAATCCAAAATATTGCCAAATACTGGCCAAACCAACGGATTGGTTTCAGTCTTCCTTCCGCCTTCAATTTGTATAATTTCGTTGATCTATTCTGATCTCCAAAGCCCTTTTGTAACGTGAACTGCTTGTTTCGTGCGGTTTTATGTTTTCCAGAAGAAGATAGAGATTCTTCTCAAAACTATCAAATGACAATTGATGAAGTTATAAAAGTACCATTTATTCCATCAAGAGTAACTATTTCTCACAGAGAATTTATTCAAACTTACTGAAATATTTAAAATAGTTCGGATTGCAAATATGGAATTCTTTGGATTTTGTGAGATTTAATTATTAATGATTATGGTTAAATATATTATCCCTAGACCTCTGTCATTCTGAATTCGATATTCCCAAAAGTTTTAATAAAAAAAGAGAGAAGATACTTAAATTGCTCTCGGAGAATTTGAATTTTAACAATCGACAAAAAATGCGATTTAAAAAAATAACTGAACGATAAATTAAGATCACAAATTTAGTTTGCACTCTCAGTTTTTAGATAATTAAGTGAGCGAGATTTAAATCAGAAATTGTTTGTATAATTTTTTCAAATCTTTTTATTCTCAAATATTAATGTGATTCTCTTTACTCGTGGATTCGTTTGTCGAGATTCAAAGAGTGAATCGAATTCGGAAACATTTCGGAAAATTAACTCCAATTTGGGAGAACCGGAGAGAATTAAAAATGTTTGAAAAAAAATTTAATTTGCAAACTATTTTGAATTCATGAACCGCAGTGTTCAAATAATTTATATGGAACAAGTCGAAATATTTTTTTGTTAAATTTTTAAATTAAACATTTGTCTAGTTTAATAGTATCGTTATTAAAAATCTTATTAATTGATATTAATTGAAATTCACTTATAAAACGCAATTGTTCATTGTAGTTTGTGTTACTAAGTTGTTCAAATATTTCGATATTGGTAACATTTTAAATACAAAATTCACTCAAAATATAATTTCTTTTCTCAAAAATTTACCACTTTGCGCTCGTTATCTCTGGTAGATCACGTCATTGATATTTTTGATGGCAAAGTAAAATTTAACGTTTTGACATCTAGCTTAAATGTAGCTCAAAATTTTGGCACTTACAAAATTACCAAATTATTAAATTTTCCAAAAAATTCTTGCAACTGTGGATTCCGGTTTATGATAAAATTTAAATGCTTAAATTTTTTAGTCAAATTTTATATAGAAAATCAACTCAAAATTTAAATAATTTCGACACTTTAAATCCCATTCGCTCGGTATTTTCTGTTCGCTATTAAAAAAAACGCAGAAGTTTGAGTGCGAGTTTTATTTGTAATAGTAGCTCAGTAGCTCAAAATGTTTTATTTTTTAAGTCGAATTTGAAAAGAAAATTCACTCATATTATAAATTATGATTTTGTACTTAAAGTCCCGTTTTCTCACTTCAAAGTAAAATCCAACGTTGTTCAAATTTTAATCTTTATTGTACAAAATTTTGATATTTGTGCTAAAATTTTAAGTTTTAGCCAAATTTCTAGGAGTGGCTCAAAATGTTAGAAAAAACTCAAAATTTTACTCGTATTTCACAAAACATTCACTACAAATTACATTTGCCGTTATTTATAAAAACACAGTCGTTGATGTTTTTTTTACTTTAAAATAAAATTGAACGATGTGGAGTCTTGTGTGAAATTTGCTCAATATTTCTTGCATAAAACTTAGGTTGTAGTTGTCGATTGTGGTTTGCGCAAAATTTTGAGATTGAGCTCTACTTCTAGTAGCAACATTTATTAGTCAAATTTAAATTACAGTTTATTGATATTTTTGATTAAAAACTGACTGTCCAATCCCCATAGTCGTGTCACTTCATGACAATAGTCGTGTTACGTCAAATTGTATTTTCTTGAAGTCGATTTAAGTGACGTAGGTAAATTTCTTAAAAACACAAAATAAAATTATATTTAGACGTTTCACACATTCTATAAAAAAATGCTATTTACTTTTGATGGATTCGACAAAAGATATTCTTGTCACTCGAAAAAATTAGAGAAACGACGAAAAAATCATCGTCACATGAAGTGACGTGATACCATAGTCGAATTATGGTGTAAAATTCATCGTTTTGAACGACATTTTGAATGTAGCTTAAAATTTGCTCCTATTTTAATCTTCATAGTACAAATCACGTTGTAGAAGTTTATGAAATTAGTTTTATACAACTTGTGATTTTTCTCGAGCTTTCTAGTTGAAATGGTTGTTGTAGTTTGTGTTAGTTTATTTCTAATATGTAGTAGAATTCATTCACTCATTTTCAAAATGAGTGAATTCGTTAGTCAAATTTTTTATAGAACATCTCAAAATACAAATTGTTCCTTGAAAACTTAATATCTGACACTTGGATTTTAATGTAAAATTTGCTAAAATTTTATTCTTATTTTCAAAATAGTTGGAATTCAACTTAAGTCAGTTCAACTCAGTTTGAATCTAATTTCTAATAATAGCTCAAAATCTTTGAATTTTTTATTCAAATTTTAGAATTCTCAAAATCTTTATTTCTCGAAATTTGATGAAAATAACTAGAATTTAACTACTTGTTTTCCTTAAAATTACTATTTAATTCCAGATTGCAGATTGAGCAAAAATTTTGAGTTCAAGTTTAGTTTGTAGTAGTAGGCCAAATTGTTTAAATTTTTAAGTTAAATTTGAAATATAAAATTCACTCAATATATAACATTTTTTCCAAATTTTAAATTTTGCGCTCATTATTTTCAGGTTGTCTCTGATGATTTTTTTGTAAATGTTGCAGTTGTTGAGTGAAATGTGTGGTAAAACATTTTGTTCAAGCCAAAATTTTAAAAGAATCTACTTAGTGATGGAATTTTTAATCAAATTTTACATAGAAAATTCACTCAAAATAACTTTCGATTTCAGTGAGCTTTATGTGGATTCTAGCATAAAATTTGCTCAAAATATAGATTTTTATTTTTAAAATTCTCAAATTTTGGGTAAAATTCGCTCAAATTTAAATGATCATAGCAAAAATTTATTAAAACTTTCGAAAATAGTGAGAATTTAACTTGTAATTTTCGTCGACCAACTATTTAATGTTATTGATTGTAGTTGGAGATAAAATAATGAATTTGTGCTTAATTTCTAACAGTAGATGATGTAACCTTTTATAGCTAAATTTGAACTAGAAAATCCACTCAAAATATAAATCGTTTCTATCAACTTTAAAGGTTTGCATTTAATATATTTTACTCGATATTACCAAACACTTAAGAATTTAGCGTTAATTAAAGTGTAAAATTTGCTCAGATTTCAATTTTATTGCATAAAATTCCATTACCATAATGGTAAATCAAATTGGATAAATTTTAAATAAAAAATTCACTCAATATAAATCTTTGTGCTCAACAATTTTAAATTTTGCTCTCGCTATTACCAAAAACACTACGTTTGCTTATGACCTTTATTTACACTAAACTAAAGTAGAATTTGTTCTTGTGGACTCTAGCGTGGAATTTACTTAAATTTTATTATTTATTGCACAAAATTTTTAAAATTTCGGGAAATTTTATTAAAATTGTCTACCAAGTTCCAATAGTTGATTGTAATTTGGCAAAACCTTTGAGCTCGAGCTTAGTTTTAGCTCTTAAATTAGCTCAAAATATAAGAATTTATATAGTGATTGTGTTAAAATTAAAATTTGTCCCACAAACACCGATACATTTTGTTTTATATCACTTCTAACATTTTTAGAATCTAAAATAAAATTTACTCAAATATAAATCTTTAGAGTTTTACTTGTGATTTTTCTTGAAACAACCATTGATTCAGATGTTAATTATAGTTAGTCTAATTTATAGTAATAGCTCAATTTGTGATTTTATTAGTTAAATTTTTAATAAAAAATCCACTCACTGTACAATTTGTTCTCTTTTATATCGAAGCAAAATTCAATGTTGTGAAATTAATAATAAAATTTGCTCAATTTGTAAATTTTTATTGTTTTGCACAAAATAGCTTATTTTCTAAATGTGGCTCAAAATTTGAATTAGTTAAATTTTAAATAAAAAATGTACTCAAAATCTAAATTTTGCCATTAATTCCATTTGCTCAATAAAATAAAAATTCTGGTAAGGTTTGCTCAATTTTTTATAAATTAATTTTAAAGAAAATAATTATTGTAGTCGTTTAGCTCACAATAATTGATTAATATTTTATATCAAAAACCACTCAAAATATAAAATTTTACTCAATAACGCTTTTGTTTTCCAAAAAGACTAAGTCAGTTCTAACATTTGAAGTATCAGGTCCAATCAACGTTTTAGTAAATACGATTAATAGCGATTCCCCTTCAACTTACTGATTAGTCGGTGCTAAACAAACAACCCTCGGGCTGTAGAGTAAATCTCTCCTAATTGATAAATAATTTACGTAATATCTTGTTTAATGCGAGCGCCTAAACTGCTTAGCGATTAAACATTTTTGATGTGCTTACAAATCGAACAACATTAACTAATCACAAAATTTTTTTTTTATATTTTCAGAATGTTGAAAGCTTCATCGTTTTATTAGCCGGGCCGCGATATTAAGAGTGTGTGCGTCTTTGTGTAGTTGGAGCGTTATACAATTTTGGATTTGGCATCGTGTTAATTTTATATTTAAAGTAGAAGAGGTAAGATATTTTAATGGTTTTTGTGCTTTTTTGGAGATGTTTATGGCACAACCTTGTGCTAAATTTTGGTCGTATTATACGCGAATTAAATGGCCTGGGGTGATATTGCACTAAAATGTTTGCGGCATTAATTGATAACGATTTTTTTTGCGCCGTGTTTCGATTAAATTTATATATTCACATTTAACTGAAAAAGATTATAGCGTGACTAATATATGGGATACTGTTAAATTGAGACCGAACATTATTATAACATGTGACTTTATTGATTTTTATAAAATATTTCTTTTTGTGGTGCTGGCGCGGTTCAACATCTAAATTAACATGCATACATATTTAATGCCTGTTGGCCGGTTGTTTTGGTTACATTGAATCACGTGTGTTTATACGATTTTGTGTAGATATAAATAGTTTCTAATTGACACACCTATTAAGATTTGATTAAAAAACCTTCTGTTTCTAATTTACATTATAAATGTTTTATGGGGATTTTTGACGACGACAATGATGAGAAATATGTGGGTTCTTGTGTTAAATACGCGTATTTTGTAACAATCGGTATTTTTTTGACCATTTTTTATCGAGGAATTCGACCAATGATGAATCAGTGTTGCAATTAGTATATAACATGAAATTAGAGATAACGATCGGCAGAATTAATTTATAGATTAGAATGTGTCGAATCATAACTAGATTAGTTGCATTTGTCCTGGTATTCAGATAAATCGTGAGTCGTAAATAATTTATTCGAAATAATTACGTTTCGACATTTTGCCGACTAATATAAATATTTCGACATAAAATGTCGCCATAATGTCGAAAACTGAATAAAATAATGCAGTTATCATATACCGGATGTTAAACGATTTGCAAATACCAGAACATGATTTGTTGCCCCGAATTATAAAAAAATACTATCGAACTCCACTAATTTAACCCTGAACAGTCACAGACAATTAATTATTTTGGTCGCGGCTTCTTATCTAATTACAAACAAAACACACAAAAAAATGATTGAACGGGGTGTTAATATAAAAGGGCAGTTATGTGTCACCTGATAACGTACATAAATGTAATCTTCTGTTAGAGATTATTATAGATTTCCCAAAGATAACGTAGAGCTTTACGCGATACATATAAACGTAACGTATAAAATGTAAACAAATTTTTTATTTTTTGCGCGATAAGAACTAAATAAAAAAAATATTAACTGATAAAAGATAAATTCCGTGTCTACATAAATTGTTGGTTAATTTATAAGTGGGACAAGCTCAAGTTTATGTAGTTCAAGATTTTGCTAGTTACAAGTGGCTATTAATTACCTACTATAGATTACGATAAAACACTTCACTTGTAAAATATTGAGCCAGATTTATACTTTCAATTTTATTTTATGTAAACATTGTAAAGAAGAAAGAAGCGTATAAAAGTAAGATCAAAAGTGATTTTTATTTTTACTTTTTTTTTTGTCTTGCATCGTGTATAACATAAATAAGAAATGAGACTGAAAAAAGAAAATGAAATTACTTTTTTACTTTATGTTTACAGTTAAACTCGTGAAATCTTTTCCGGCAAAGATTATTAAAAGTTTTTTTTTCCTCTGTTTCCAGATTTTTGATATTTTTGGAGAGAAACCCGTAATTAATACAAAGTACCTGCCGTATTTTAGTCTTTAAGATAATGTAAGTAGAATTATGATCTTATTAGTTAGATTAAGAAATACGTGGTGACGGAGGAGGAAGTATCAGTTTCCTTGGTAATAACCTTAAAATATAATCTCGTCGACTTACCTGTCACTAGTAGTATATATAGTGTCCTAAACACGGAAATTAAATATGTCATTGACATTCTTTCATCTGCTGGTCGGTATACCATCGTTAATCAATGTTGACATGACTCAGATAAACTTCCCACATGTATGAAGCACGTAAAAATTCTTGTCGGATATAAAATTTGACCTTCCTAGCCGGAAAACGCATCATTATAGATCGATTTACTATGTATGGAAAATTACTGCATATTGGAGACGCAATTTGAAATAAGATCAATTCAATATAATTTTATGATAAAAATTATCAAAGTGTCAAGTCGATACAATTAAAAAATTCTTGGTGACACTATTTAAGTAGGTGAAGGTCTTTTATGTTTACAAAACAAAGTGCGATAAACTATCGAATCACGTCTAATAAAATTGGAAAACCCCTCCCGTATAAACGGCATACAAATTACCTTATTAACCCACCCTCAATATGTCGCTACACGTATACAAATATAGAGCGACTATCAGTTTCACCTAATATTAAATATATTGACAGTCATCACTTATAATCGTAATGTAATGCCACTGTCGATTAGTTAAGCAATACAGACATACATAAACGTACCATAATATATTTAGATAATCGATTACAAATTTAAATCTAACTATTTATAGTTTTATGATCGTAGTTGGTATATATACTCGTATGTATGTATACCAATCATTTGTAGTTTTAGCAAAACAAATAATTTTTTGTACTATGGCTCGAGTGAAAGTGGGAGTAACCGTTTGATTATTCTGCCCTTGCTGTAATCCTATACCCAAATTGTATAACCAAGATGATGACATAAACTAAGATTATTTAGTCTTTTTACCACGGAATCAAGTGCTACATACACGGTATGACATATTATACAGCAAAAAAAAATTCAACAACAATTACACGGTTAATTTATTTTTTGTTTTCATTGTCGTATAATATTTACTATATATTGAAGTTTATGGCCATAATCTTGGACTTGAGAGAATTTAATTTTTTAAGTCGTGCTGTTTTGTCTTTTGTGTGTATACACAAAATAAGATTTATCCGCGAGATTTATTGTGTTACATTACAAAACAAAAATACAACAACAAAATTTTTAATTTATAATTTGTAACACTCTACTCGTAGATATAGGTAGTTTATGTATTTATTAAGGTTATGTCGAGTGTTATAATCTTAGGTAAATATGTTTTTGGGAGGTGTCATGTTAAACAATGATAACTGCGTGTATTAACATTATTTACTTTGTGTGAGTATCACGATTGTATAAATAGAGGCCGTTGAGAATTATTGTGAACGTTTTGTGTGATGTAGCAGTATGAGGTTGTACGATTTATGGATGGCTAACTATAAGGTAGTAGTAATAATTTTGTTCAAAACCCTACAACAGTGACAATAACAGTTGCTCAATTTGTATGTTGCCCATACTATACTTTAGTCATTTATCAAAATTTGCCCAAATTAACCAAAGGCATAACATAGATATATTATATGTATAACCAATATATGATAGTTGCTCAATTCGATCTGCATATGAGATCTGAATTGGCTTTTGTGTAAGGTTTTATTTGATTTGAGTTGATTTAATGTGAAATTTGCTCAATTTGCAAGTTACTCCAATTTTAATTAAACCGATCAAAAAAATTACTCAGATAAAATTCCTGTAGCTATTTGTTCCAAACTGAGGTTTTATTTTGAATTTGCTCAATTTGAACTACGATTGGTATTGTGACACTTGCGTGCAAAATGTGTGATAAATCTAGTAATGAACCTAATTTTGATACCGTAATACGATTATGTACTTAAGGCTGCTAGAAAAGGTGCTCAATATACAATATAAGTTGCTCAATTTATACTTTAGTCGTGTTCATATAAACTTAGTAAATGTTGCTCAAAATAACTAAGGACATAACTCAAGGTATGTATTTATATAACCAGAATATTGATAGTTGCTCAAATTTTCCGGCACAAGTCAAATCCAACAATGTTTGAGTAGGACATAGTCATTTGGCGTCCTTGGCCATTATTAGAGGATATAAAAACATGTTTGCGATTGATATGTAACTTGTTAAACTACTTAATTTAGACTGGAGAACATAACAAAGTTTAATTATTCTAATCCAAGGTATTATTTAGATATGTGTGTATAACCATAATGTTGGTAGTTGCTCGAATTTTTAATTTGTTCAAGTGCTCATAAATCCCAAAAATATTGCTCAGTTTGGCCGTTAGGTGATTATATTTACAAAGTGTGATAATAGCTTTGTAACTTGTTAAACCCTTATGCACATAAAGTTTAAACTAACCTAAGGAATTACCCAGAGGTGTTTATTTTAAGAGAATATTGATAACTTCTCAAACTTCACTTCGCCTATTCTTCTAAATTGGCTTTAATTTGAAGTATTATTTTTTCGATTTGCTCAGTTCGTATTGCAATTGGTATTAGGACTTTGGCACGAGAAGTTAAATAACTCAGGTAATGTTGGATAATTTGTATGCGTATGAATGGCTAACAAAGATAGTTTGTATAATTTTTTTAAACCACGATTTTAATGTGAATTTGTAAGTTGTTCAATCTAAACTTTAGCTATGTACATGAAAATTTAGCAAAATTTAGCAAAAAATTTATTAAAAACCAGACTATTGATATTTGCTCAAATTTTACAGTATTTGATTTCAAAATTTGATAAAATATAAGATTTAGGGCTTATACAGTTTGAATTGCAATTAGTATTATGATACTGCTTGATACAATAGTATCAAAAATTTTGCTCAAAAATCTTTAAATATTGCTCAGTTTGTCTTGCTAACTTCCCTATTTGCTAGAATACTCAATTTGTATGTAGAATACACGAAAACTTAGCAAATTTTGCTCACTCTAACTAAAATCATGTCTCAGATATGTCAAATAATTTTGATATGCAAACATGATTGAGAAGAATGTTGGTAATTGGTCAAATTTCAAATAATACTTTAGATTTGCTCAATTTGTTTTGCAATTCGTATAATGACTTTGGCTTAAGGTTAAATAAGTTTGGCTTAAATATTCACATTTGTACAGTTTTTATTGTTATGTAATTTGTTAAACCACTTAATTAGAGTGGATTGATAAATTTATAAGTTGCTCAATCTGTGCTTGAGAATTACATGAAAACTTATCTTAAAAATTAAATTAAAACCACAAAATCAAGTATGGCGGTGAAGAGTGCACATTTGCGCAGTGATATGGCCCTGAAAATTATTAAACCACTTATATATTTTATTGGAATGTGTTAAATTTGTAAGTTGCTCAATCTATACTTTAGCTATGTACATATACAACTCATTACAATTTTAACTAAATTAATTACTTACATGCCATGTGTCTGTATTGCCATATTGTAGTTAACTTCTCAAAATTTAGTTAAAAAATCCACTTATTTAACGCGTAACTTGCTCAATTTGTAAGTTGCTCAATTGTTACTTCAACGAAAATGTAACTAACGAAAAGCAATATTTAGATGTGTACGTTGAATGTTGTGTAATTAGCTCAAACCTTCTTTCATCTAAGAACTAACTATGTTTCAGTTTGATTTGCTCAATTCGTATTGAAACCCATGTAACATATGTCAAGTAATTATAATGACAGAATATCAATAGCTGATATGGAAGTACCAATAGATGTTTTCGATAGGTAAATCAATATTGTATTGTTTTTAATTGTCTAAAACTATTTTATTTGGGTCAGAAAAATTGAAAATGATTTTGCCCAATTTTTCACAAATAACTTATTCTTCCCTGTATTTTATTTGTAGAGCCTAATTATACCGAAAAATAGTGTTAGTTTTGCCCAATTTGTTTCGAAACAACACCAATCCGCGTAGATACATTTTTTGGAGCTAATTTGGTCGAAGTAGATCAAAATCTTGTTCAAACTAGACAATTTATTTAGACTATTTTGAATTAAAAATATTAAATTTAAATAAAATAATTGAGCATTTGAGCAAATCTAAATTCGGGAAAATTGTAGGTCCTAAAATTTCTAATTCATAATTAAAAATTATTCAAGAAATGTATTTAGATCACCTTCGCTTGAACGGTTGTTAAACTACCATCTTGCACAAACTATTCAAATCGATAATTACTTACAATTTCTAATTATAAATTTAAATGTGTGATTGTTGTATGCTGATAAAATAAAACCAACAGTTTTCAAATTATATTTTTAGGAGGTCATTATGTTTTCAGGGTTACTTATCGCTTGTGGTTTGAAATCATGTTTTGGTGACTGGTCAGTCATGCAGAAGTATTTTATAATAAAATGCAGGTTTTATGTAATTCATATATAGGCGCCAAAAAAATAACTCAAGCCAATAATAGATTTTAGCTAAATTGATTATTCCGAGGGAAATTCAGACTGGTTAATACAATTTGAAAATAGATTAGATTGTCGTCGGCCATTTCTGAAAAGGAATGCAACCCAAAAAATTTCGTATTTCACCTCAAATTGGATTAGGAATCACAAATAAATATTGGGGTTGTTACGCCTAAAGAGAATAAGGTGTTATTTCATGTTCTAAAATAATAACAACCACTCGAATGTAGTCAAATAATGTCGTGAAGGAATGTCTCTACAATACAACATGCAATCCCAATAATTACAACTTCAAAATGCAAAAATAGTTTTGTAATTATTCAAATTTAGTTCCCCGTTTGATTTCCACAATTTTAAAACCATATTATGAATAATTCATAAATTTCCAAATTCTGCAAGCCAAATTCATTAACCATCTAAATTTAATTTACCAAAAAATAATTCACACATTGATGATCGCATGAGAAATTTAAAAAAGTAGGAAATCAAAGTGTCTCCGATATAGCGCTGACGAACTCGTTAAATGCGGCCCAAATACAAAAAATTTGTTTAGGGGAATGGATAAGTTGAGGTAAAAATGATAAATTTATCAAATTTAATAATTTAACTAAATTTTATTGAAAATATTTCGTTTATCTAAAATCGAATAATCAATTGTTCTCAATTCGAACCTAATTTTGTTCAATTTGAACCTAAATTTTCCCAATATCGCGTTTTCCATGAGAATTAAATGCCGTTGGGAATTTTTAACAAATACTATGGCCTATTTTAAGATACATTATATTTCTTCATTCAGTACCGGCTCAAGTAATCTGCGAAAGGCTTATATGAACAAATTTTTTAGGAGAATGGATAAGTTGAGGTAAAAATGATAAATTTATCAAATTTAATAATTTAACTAAATTTTATTGAAAATATTTCATTTATCTAAAATCGAATAATTTTTCTCAGTTCGAAACCAAATATACTCAATTTAAATCCAATTTTTCTCAATTCGAACCTAATTTTGTTTAATTTGAACCTAAATTTTCCCAATATCGCGTTTTCCATGAGGATTAAATGCCGTTGGGAATTTTTAACAAATACTATGGCCTATTTTAAGATACATTATACTTCTTCATTCAGTCAAGTAATCTGCGCATGTTTTACCCAAAAATGTTGTGAGGTGCCTGTAAAAGTTGGAAAAAAAATTGAGGAAATAAAACCATATTACAGTAGACTACAACTTTAAATTTCGTAAGTTTATGTATTTCTGTTTCCTTTGTGAGTTCCTTTTTCAGCTGGAAATGAATTAAAATTGGAAGTTGTAACTATACAGAGTGGTTAGAAACGATTTGCTTTCAACTTGGTAAATTGTCAATTTAATATTTGATGAAAATAAAATTTCAAGTATTGGCACTTTGAAAAATATTACAATAGCAAAGGTTAAACTTGCCCTCTAAACCCCATGTTAGATAATTCCGTAATAGAGAATGGAAGAAGTGGTTATATCTTTAATTAGAAAAATATTTGTGAAATTTAAAAAAGTAGGAATTCAAAGTATCTCTTATATTATAGCGCTTCAAGCATTGCTTGGTCTGCTTAAGCTGTTGAGCCAGGTCTATTACCGTTTAGGTAGGATTTTAGATTCTTCTTTTATTAATAAAACCAGTAAAACTGGATGTTCCGACCATTAAACTGGATCTTTCGAGCTTTTTAGTTATGCGTAATTCCGCCACAGAAAATTCTTCAGCCACCGAAAATCTTTTATTTCAAAATTTCGAACAACTTCAAATATATGAGTCCTTTAATCTGTTAGATACTGCCGTTCTAAGGCCAAGTCTGAAAGAGAACCATATTACTATTAACGTTCGGATTTAAAAATTAAACTGCACCCGTTAAAACCGAAAAACAAGAAAAAACCGAGAGGAAACGTACCCTTGCAAGATATATACTGACCACGAAATAAGTTTTCAGTTCAATAACACTGGGATTGAAAAACAAATGAATGTCTTACGTGGCACTGTTACTAAAGAACTACAGTTTAAAACCAATATTTTTAGACCGTAGATGTAATTACGTTTTCATTATAGTATCTTGCAGGGGTATGTTTGTTTTTATTGTTTTTATGAATGAAAATTTATGAAAATCATATTTCTATGATAAAAACATTTTTTCTCGGTTCAGCTGCTCTCCGAAAATATTATAGGTGGGTTCAGTAATTTCTGATTGTTCACTAGAAATGCGGTTTTATTTTTATCGTCATTACGGCGACTGCGGTATATGAAGACTCATTTTTAACGTCGCAGTTTTTCTGCTGCAGTTACACGCTCGTTTTGAGTCATTCCAATTTGATCAAGTGCCATTTCTCGTGTAGTCTTCACTCGTAATAAATTTCAACTTGCGCTTGGACCATAAATTTATAATTTATTGTTACAGCTATATAACATAAAATAGTTTCTCTATATAACGTTTGTTTGATACGAATTTCGTTAACGTCTCTGCTTCAGTCTGTGTTTTCGGTTGGAAAACTAATTTACTTTATTGCCATGTGCAAAGCAATAAAATTCATTTACTTCGTGGCTATTTGATGTTATTTTGTGCTGTATACAGATTTCTTTAGAAATTAACCTTACAGCTTTTGCTTACATTTTATTGTTATTACCTTTTTGCTATTATTGTTATTACACAGGTGCTTACTGTTTATTTTTATAGTTTGTACTGTAAGTATTCCATGTGTGATACCTATACCCGTATATGTACATATGTTTAGGATTATTTGAAATCAATTATTTGTAATTACATTTTAATACGTCCCACACATTCAACTAGTTGATAATTACTAATTTGTATGTATTACTTAGTTAGTAGTTTCATGGGACTCATATAAATCATTAAACGATACCACAAATTATAGTAAATCACATCTGTTTTGTCGCCAGCTCGTCTGTCCCAGCGGCACACTTTGTTCACAATATCGTATTTTTGATTAATAAAATTGGCGTAATCAACTTGGTGTGCAAAATTTTCAATTACATATGTTAATCGAATATTCTCGACTCTAGCGATAGAATATAGACGCTATATATGTACAAATTATATATTCCAAAATGCTGTTTATAATTCTAATTAACTTGCTAACGTAAACTGAAACAAAATTTATTAATAAATTTTGAACGTCATCGTCATGTATAGTTTTTAACAACAATACACTACTTTAATGATCAAATCGCGCAAGGTAATCGCGCGCGATCTTTACAGGTACAAAATAAACGTGAACACATAATTTACCTATAATTAATTAGCATTGTAGAATGTATATTAGATTAGACGTTGATGTAAGAAGTTTAAAATATACATTTTCAAAACCTTGAATTATTATTATTATTTGGTATATGATAATGCAACAATACACCCTGTCGAGTCAAGTTCAATAAACGAATTAGAATGCTAAATGCATATTATATTTGATACACTATTTTATCGTACAAAAGTATAATACATAGTTTTAAATTTCGATTATAAATCAAAAAATAAATTTGTTTGTAATTAAAATTAACACTTTTATTTATTTTAAATAAATTGATAGCGGGAAAAACCAATCGCTTCATAGGCACGCATTAATGATCATGTCTAGCAGATCACAGTATATCATAGAATGATTCATATTTGAGAATTGTGTGCGATCAGATCTATAAATAATGTAGTGTGTGTGTGTGCGATCGCGCAAATTGTAATCTTCAGGTAAATACAAAAAATACTTGATCATTTCCTCTCAGTGTGTTGCATGATCTACCACGATCTATATGATCTGATATAGTTTGATCGTATTATGTACTTAATAAAATCGGTGCACGATCTCGTCGATCGTTATATCATAAAAAATACATTTGTTCGCTTTAAGTAACTTGATCGAACAATCGACGAATTGTTAATTGAAAAATTATTTCGGTTCGATGAAATAACTTGTTTTATATGAAGTACCTGTCTAATGGCAAATATATGAAGTTAAGATATACCGATCGATCGTAATTCGAACGACCTTTGAAATTAAAGTAAAAAAATAAACGACTATATTATGTAAAGCACCTGGTTTCTATATACAATACCACAGATACGAATGTAAGAAAATATCGAACGATCGTTAAAATCAGTGAGTATACGATCTTCAGATTAAAACAATCGAAATTTGTTTCATTAGCACATTCGATCATAAAAAATCGTCGTTAGAGTGAAATTTAAAAAAATTTCAATCGAAACGTAAAGAAACCTGATGCTAAATTATGATTAACCCTATAAACCTAACCTGTGGAGTCTTGATTTTAAATCTGGGTTTGAACTGGATATATGGTAAAAGGCCGGAAATTCGTGAATCAAGTAAAATTTCTACCTTAGAGTTGCCTACGTGACTCGTATTTATTCGAGGTACAATGGAACAGTGAGAAAACAGATTACAATGGAATAAGAACACAATCCCATAATGCCTTACATAGCAATGACAGATCGTTTTTGCCAACTAATATTTTTCTACTCATATTTTTCAATTCACGCAAGTTTCATCGCATAAAAAATCAAAACAGAAGGAAATGATATCAAATCCATTGAAAAAATCATCGTTGGTATTTAAAGAAATTTGATCATCACACACACACGAGTGCACAAAATTATGACATAATCGTTCATTAAAATTTGAATTTGTAAATGCATTCTCGAAAATTTACATTAGGTTTTCACTTGCTTAATCAAATCAGGCAATTTATTCTATGAAAACAAAAAAATTGAACAAAATTATTTTATTGGTGGACAAATATATTTTTTACATTACATAATTGATTCCAACAAAATATGCCGACCTATGAACTAAAATTGCTCAACTCGGGTTTTTAGAGTAGAAGACTAAGTTTTTTAAAGGATCTTTAGCGAAAATTTTAATTTAGAAAAATATGGAAAATCGTGGACAAATTTAGATATCACAAATATACCACTTTTAATGCAATGAGGGAAAATATTTTTAAATTAGATATTGTAAAAATCATCAAAATTACGGTGGTGGCCTAAAATAGTTTATAAGTGAGCAGAACTGGGAAAATTTTACGATTTTACAAATTGCTATAAACCAGATTCGCTTTGTGTGGACATACACAATTATTTTACGTATGGGTTAAAGTTCATTGATCGTGAAACTAATTAATCTAATGGACAAAATTTATTGATGATACACTAAATTTATTAAACAATTTCAAAATAACTAAAAATTTAATAATTTGCGGATAAAATTTTAGCATCTCTTATTTTTTGCAAAACCACTAAGTTGGTGGACAAAATTTTTATTTATTTTTAATTTCAAAATTAATTCCATTTTGTTCAGACGTAAGTTAGTCCTATCCATCTTTTATAAGGTGATGTGTGAAATATCAAAATTTTCATGTCCTGTTTTTTTGTCCACCAAACAATCTTAAATTGGCCATCGTTTTTATTTTAATCGATGGAGAAATTTTATCGGATTTGTAAATAATAAAACAAAATTGTGAAATGGGTAAAAATAATTTATATTGACAAAACCTAATTAAATCAATTATAAATAAAAAAATTAAAAAAATCTCAACACTTGTACAACAACAAAGGTAGGCAACATCGTAAAAAATGTAGCAACAAAATTGAACTAAATTTAAATAATTTCAAAATAAAAATATTTTATTACGGTGGGCAAAATTTTGACATCCATTATACCTTTTGCAAAGTAAACCTTCTATACAAGGTTAGAAAAATAAAAGTATGAAATAACTAATTTTGCTCAACTTATAAAGCGAGAAAAGAGCCAAATGTATTTTATAAGTTAACAAAATTACTTCCTTCTTTACAAAATTAATTCCCTTATAATTTAAAAATCAGTTTTCCCCATTTCTTAATGGAGTGAATGAAGTTGAAAATTTAACAGCTTATACTCGAATCCTCCATTTTAAGCAAGAGAAGTCGATTTAACGAGCTTGTGCACGAACAAAACTAAACATAATTACCATTACCGTTAAAATAAATTATTGGTGGACAAAAATAGATGATTGGAGGACAACATATTTTAAAGTTATTATTTAAATTTAAGAAATATTATAATTCAACATTACATTGCATGGTTTCAATGTGTCCTCTCGAAATATTTTGTTGAACAAAAAAAATGTTGTAAGTCGTAAAACTTTAGTCATAAATTTCCTTATAGCAAAACAAGTTGAAGTGGCAACGAGATTTAATTCGAAATTGATGTTCATTAATTTGCACTGGAAGCGGACAATAAAAGTTAATTAATATTCCACAATTTCAAAGTAATTAAAAATGTATTTATTGATTGACAAAATTTTAGCATTACATGTTTTTTACTTAAACCAGCCAGTTTTATTAGTCCGCATCATTACATTTTATTGGATTGAAATTAAGTCACTTGCAAACTGTTAATTTTGTCTTTTACTTGGATTAGGATTTGTTTGCATGCTCCAAGACAATTAAGTCATACTGTTGTTGTTGAAAATGTTTTAAATACGGTTTAGTTCGTTTAGGCATCCACTTATCTGTTTTTCTTATATTTTTGGAAATATTGGCTTATGTAACCTGGCTTTAAGATGTCTTTTAAACTTATGGTGACTTAAGCCATGTTACTTACTCGTAAGTTGTATTAAAAAATGTTTTAAATCACGTTTAGCTCGCTTAGAAAATCCGCTTTTCTACTTTCAGATTTTTCTTTTTTCTTTATTTCAAATTTTTGCTTGCGTCACTTGGCTATAACATGCCTTTTATACTTATATGTAGTTACTTAAGCGATGTTACTTGAGTTTTATTTAAAAATGTTTTGAATTATGTTTAGCTCACTCAGAGATCCGCTTACCTGCTTTCAGGTTTTTCTCTATTTGAAATTTTTGCTTATGTTACTTGGCTTTAATATATCTTTTGTACTTATAGTGGCTTAAGCCATGTTACTTGAGTTGTATTGTAAAATGTTTTGAATCATGTGTAGCTCACTTAGAAAATTTACTTAACTGCTTTCAGATTTTTCTTTATCTGAAGTTTTTGCTTATGTCACTTGGCTTTAACATGTCTTTTAAACTTATAGTGGCTTTAGAGATCCGCTTATATGCTATCAGATTTTTCTTTATTTAAACTTTTTACTTATATCACTTGGCTTTAACATGTCTTTTATACTTATAGTGACTTAAGCCATGTTACTTAAGTTGTATTTAAAATTTGAATCATGTGTAGCTCACTTAGAAAATCCGCTTATTTGCTTTCAATTTTTTTTCTATTTGACATTTTTACTTATGTCACTTGGCTTTAACATGTCGTTTATATTTATACTTATATTGTCTTATAGTGGCTTAAGTCACCATGTTACTTGAGTTGTATTGTAAAATGTTTCGAATCATGTATAGCTCACTTAGAGATCCACTTATCTGCTATCAGATTTTTCTTTATTTTAAATATTTTTGCTTATGTCATTTGGCTTTAACATGTCTTTTAAACTTATAGTGATTTAAGCCATGTTACTTGAGTTGCATTGAAATTTTTTTTAATCATGTTTAGCTCACTTAGAGCTTACTTTTTTGAAATTGTTGCCTATGTCACTTGGCTTTAGCGTGTATTTTATACTTATAATGACTTAAGCCATGTTGCTTGAGTTGTATTGAAAAATGTTTCGAATCATGTTTAGCTCACTTAGAGATCCACTTATCTGCTTTCAGATTTTTCTTTATTTGAAGTTTTTGCTTAAGCCACTTGGCTTTAAAATGTCTTTTAAACTTATAGTGGCTTTAGAGATCCGCTTATCTTTATTTAAATTTTTTGCGTATGTCACTTGGCTTTAACATGTCTTCTATACTTATAGTGACTTAAGCCATGGTACTTGAGTTGTATTGAAAAATGTTTTGAATCATGTTTAGTTCACTTAGAGATCCACTTATTTTTTCTAATACTGGCATAATAACGTGGCTTTAGGCTCTCTTTTAAACTTACGGTGACATAAGTTATGTTACTTAACTTGTATTGAAAAATGTTAAAAATTAAATTTAGGTCATTTAGAGATCTGCTTATTTGCTTTTCGCAGGTTTTTCTCAATTTGAAATACTAAGTTATGTCACAGGGCTTTATGATGTCTTTTAAATTCTAATGACTTAAGTCGGGGTACTTAAGTTACATTGAAATTTTTTTATAATCATGATTATCTCCATTTGGAAAAAATATATTTAAAATGATAGCTCATTTATGAAGCCACATGACTTAAGAATATTTTTGGACTAAGTTAAAACTTAAGCCAAACCACTTTAGATCCTAAATTCAGTTTAGTTACTCCGTGATATTTTCCAATAATATTCATATGAATAACGTTACGGAATTAAATAAAAAACACATTTACGAGAATGTGTAATCCTCGACTAATCGCAATTCAATTAAATTTATTGAAACAAATTTATGTCAAATTCCCCGAATGGTTATGTCAGTTTACGTAAATTTTAGTTTACATATTGCTAATCGTCATGCGGTATCGGTATATATGTGTAGATTTTTATGTATGACAATAACAAATTATGAATCGACTTACATACGAGTACATACACATGTAGATAAATTATGTTGACAGAATACATGTCGTTCATATGCTATTACATACATTCTGTTGTTGGCTGTAATTAAATGTCATCGAGCAGGTTCGATGCAAGGTGCTTCAAATTCGGTACATATTTTTATGTAATTACTATATATGACCCTGACATGCAACACGTTAAAAATTAAAAAACACAAATCGCGGTTGTTACACACACGATAAATATTTTTTTTTTGCTACACGACAATTCGAATCGACTTTTTTATAGTTTACTAAGTAGTAGTAGGGGGAGTAGTTTTTGGTGTGTGTATTACTTTTGTGTGTGCCTTGTTGTGTTTAGTTTAGTTAGCTATACTTTGGAGCCGTCAAGTCGATATCGAAAACTTTATAAAAAAAAAAAAAATTCTTCGTTTCGTGATAAACTAGTTATCGACCGATTGTCGAAATATAAATTAAACCCGTACCGTGCGCGAACTCTTGAACACTAACTTATATAATTATGATTTATAAAATATTAATTTAATTAATTTGTGTGTAGTTTTGTGTGCGTGTGTGTACTCCAACGTTAGTATTCCAGAAATTATTTTTGACGGTACTTTTTGTTGTCATCACATCGTTTGCATAATATATGTTAAGAAAAGTAAAAAAAAAAAAGTTTTATAATTTTTTTTATTGAATTAAATTTGCATACGTAATTTATAGTGCGTTATAAAAGATATTTGGTATTTTGCGTGAATTGCGAATATTTTTTATGTGCAGATGACCAAATTAGCCTGAATTCGTATGAATGGATTATTAACCCCCACTAGACTAACATAAAGGTATGCAACTATTTTGGACACTTATGTTAATTTTTTTTTGTGCGAATTTGTGTGTGCAAAAAATTATCACATTTGGTGTTAATTTAAATCACGATACTGGTGAAGCGCATGAATATATTTTTTTGTATATTGTAAGATCACATTACAACTGGGATGACTTTTACCATGCATAATTCCCAATTCTGGACATTCTTGCTTGTACTTTTAGTAGGCTCTGCTTTAACCTTAAAATACTATAATATAATTTGCCTCAGTGTTAACTCATTTATGTTTGTATGCTAATTATTACAATTTCACAAAAATGAGAATCAAGTTACGATACGTCTACTAAATCATACGAGATATCCCTCGTGCATTTAATCATATTACTCGTATAGATAGATTTTATCGAGTCTCAGATTTTCTTATAGTAATAATTAATCAAATAACATACAAAAAAAATAATTTATAAACACCGCCGTCAACCTGGTAATGTATATCCATATTCTTTCGTGTTCATATCAATAATGATAAACGTAACTATAAAACGTGATGCTCATCCGCCCTAATCAATAATTCAAAATTGTTGGACAACATGCTTACCTTTTTTATACCATATTCCTCAGGAGTATGTAACCGTATATACCGAGGTATTTCTACACATCCACAAGAAATCGAAAATATTGGCAATCAATATATAGTTTTGTGTATAATTTTCTTAACTCACTTTCTGAGACGATTACATAAAAAGTAGATCAATCGATATTTACATGCCTAACACACCTCGGTATTTCTAATATTAAATTTTTTGTGTACGTCAAAGCGAAAAAGGGCTTTACGTGTACTCAAGGATTGGAGCAAAAAAAAATTCGTGTATTTTATGTGTTAAGGGAATATACCTGAGGAGTGAGATATATTATGACTTTTAAAGTAGATGGATGGTTTAACATTGTGTTCGTTGCACGAGTATTAAACATACTACAGGTATTTTTTCTGGGATAGAAAAATTTCGACGAATCAGTTTCGACATTATTGCGTTCAACAATATATCTTAATGATATGAACCTATGGTACCCAAGGCATCATTATCTGCTCAAGGTCTACTGATGCCATAATACTCAAAATGAAAAATTAATTTTCTAGTTTTATTAAATTGGAACCAGGTTGTACTAAAACATTGGTCTCTCCACTATACAGAAGATATTAGTGCTTATCTGCTCTAATTCATAAATCCAATGATGTCAATCGCAATTTTTTTTCGATTTGTACCTTCTTTCTCCCGTATTTATATTCCGCGCTGAATATTCGAGATAATAACCTTGACAAATATGGTCCACATTTTTCCAAACGGCGGTACTCTTGTATATTCAAAAATCATGTCAATCATTTGTGATGATTGTGTGTGATCTCTTTCCGATGTTTGCTACTTTTGCATAAATCTTCCTTCCGTTCACGGGGCTTTGTAATAGACACTCTGCCTCGCTCGATAGCCTTCCTATGAATTGCTAATGATCAATCACTGCTTCCGATTGTTCTTGCCACTCTAACAGTTACAACTGGTGAACCATCTTCAGATATATATAACTGTTCTATCCATATCGATCTGGCCGGCAATCGTTAAAATTATGTCTTTCTATCCCGTCCAAACGTAGTTGCCACGCGTTTCTCATTTTTCTGTAAGTCATATTTACCGACATCATCCATGCGTTGCAATCTGTGTTAGATTTTCTCCGTCATCTCAGGTTTGCTGCACAACTCTGGGTTACTGTCCGTCTCCGTTACATAAGCAACCATCGAATCCATTCTCACCAGATGATCCACCGTCAACCCAATACACTATGATGGACACCAACCATCCTAGTTCTTGCTGACTAATAAATGGGTCACTATGGGCGAATTGTTGATCATTTTCGAGCTGGATCGGCTGATTCTCCTTATCTGATGTCTCCTCGCCAACAAGCGATTCCACAAAGCCCATTAGTTCCTCCTGACCATTTGCACCCACTCCATGATCTTTGTCATTTAGTTCCACCTTAATACCGACAGTCTTATCCAACATCTGTTCCAAACCGTTTTCTGAATGCTCGACTTTCTGCTCCATATTGTCTACGTCATCATCCATTTTGCCAAATATTCTATCATTTGACACAGTTTCTCCTCCATGTTTTCGTTGCCTCTAGATGTTTCAAATATTGAAACAGCCAAAAATTGCGCCATATCAAAAATTCCAGATGGCACGGGATTGCCTCCATCATTTAACGTTTCCTCTATTACCACTTCGAACTCATAACTATCTTTAACTAGCATTTTAATTCTGCGACCGTCAAATATTCTAAAACCTTCTTCTGATATTCTCAATCCCGCAATGATTCTCTAGCCGATGACGGCGATCGTGATCGCTCTCTAAATTCATACCTATACGCTCGGGTTATCAGTTAAATATAAATGAACAAGGGATTAAAGTAGTGCTGTATATGTATGCACTGATTGCAATACCCTGAAAGTCAGTCAAAGCTGGTCTAGATTTTTACTAAATTTTTGCTATTTTAAAGAAACCGTAGATGGAAACTAGGTATATAAACTGGTTAAATAAATCGGTCTCCACTGGACTAATGTGATCGTATACCGAGTTATCATAATTTTGAATTAGTTCGTTTTGATTAAAATGTATACACAATTTGTATGAATTAAGCTTAACAATTGGTCCAACACAACTGCCGTAGTCCTAAAACAAACCAATTTATAGACAATAACTTCGTGAAATTACCCAACATAGTGGAGCTTATATTCCAATAACATACGGGAGATATAGAATTGCTTAATAAATAAGAGGCGTCGCACCAATTAAAAGAAGAAACAGGCCTATGGTCAACACTACTATTAATCAACTAATTGACTCCCTTCCAGTATAAGGATTGATTATCAGACAAGTCTCAATAATAAAAAACCAAATTTCCGAACTGAAGGCACACTACAGACGAATCACAATTACCATCCGTCTCATTTCTCTCATTGTAAATATGGGGCTTGAGAATGTTCAATAAAGTCTCTCCATTTGGGAAATACTTGCTTAAGAAATAACAAAATGCGTTGAACTCGTAAATTTATAACAGAATATAGATTTCACATTTCAGCCTAAATTATTATAAGACTCCTACGCAAATATGCAGTTCCTAGATACGATTTCCCACGATATTTCTAGTCAATGTGATGGTATAAATGCCATTCGGCATATCCCGTTAAAATTAGGAAACAAAATATTGATCAGATTTATTGCAAATTTGCTGTATTTTGTGAGAATTGATAGCGCTACATAATTTAAGGGGAATATACTGGAAACTATCAAAGGCCAAGAACTAGAGTATCGAGCATCAAGATACTTGGAAAAGGTTCAGTTAAATTGCGATTAAAAAGACTTAAAAGATTTTACAAATTCGGGAATGACGTTTTTTTAATGAAGAGGGCTGCTCAATGGATATTGAGGACATTCAGCTTGTAGGATTGAATTGGTTTGCTAAACTGTCGGCATAAAGCAACTAATTTCCTCGAGGATGCTGATGAGATCCCCCTTGTTTTGGGTTTAAAAATAATTGATTAGGTGAAACTGAGTTTGGCAACTTTTTTGGTTATTTTGTTTTACCAATGATCCGAACTCGACAATTTATTTACCAACTCCCATTAATTTCAGCTCGATCTATTGGATAGACGGTTTATCTAGTTCCTAATGAAAGTGGTTGAAATTCGATTTATAGGTTTAAAGCTAAGCCATTTCATATCTGGTGCAGATTACTGCACCATCTGTGACTAGAATTACAAACACTTAATTTTTCAACAATATCTGAATCTGTAATAATTTACAACTACAAAGATGCCCTCGTCCACCAAAGGGTTTTAAATTTAGCCCCAATACGTATCTTTAAACATACAAAATTTTAAATATTTTCTTTTATTTTAATTTTTTTTACCGAGTGGTCGTTTTAAGAGTGGCATCAGAAGAACTTTAAAATATGAAATGTGCAATAAAAGATCTGGGTAAAGAATGGAATTGGGGAGATCCAGATGATTAACGCTTTTACTGACGTGCCCTAATTCTTTTGGCATTAAGATAATTTGTAAACGTGTTAACGAAAATTTATCTTGCATTTCCAATATTCGAATTTACGTCAAATAAATGTCAAAATTTAACACACTTTTATGATTTATGCTGATTCATATTTAGACTTTCAGGTCCCATTTACATTTCAACATTAATTTTATATATACAAGTTATTCTAAATAGCATCTATTCACAAACAATAGTTGTTCATCACTAGTTTTTTTATGTGGCTGTGACTAAGTCTTCAATAGTAGCGGACATTTATTATTCGAAACCATTTCTAGTTATTTGATTTATGTCTAGTTATGGAGGGACGTTCTGTTTTTAACACTTGTTTTTTACCTTGAGTTAACTTTTAATCTTTGTAAAATGTAACGGTTAACCTTTAGGATCGGTAACGAGTATGAGGTGAGACTTGGATCTATTAATTATTTCTTTAGAAAACGATTTTATGAAATGTATATCTTGTTTGACCTTAGTGCTAGTTAAAAGTTATTTTTAATGCATAATATAATTAAATTTAGGGAATATTTACTAAAACGTCACGACATTCAATATAAATCTAGACTTGTTTCGTGTGTAAAAGTTATCACCATCACACTTTACAAATTATCTTGGTTTTTAAACAATTGGAGTACAGGACAGCAAAAGCGTTAATCATCGGGATCTTCCCAATACAAGTGAATTAGTTAAAAAGTGTAAATTTTATCCACGACTGCACGATTCATATTTTTGAGATATTCTGACGACTTTCTTAAAACGACCACCCGGTACAATATTAAATAAAAAATATAAAGTAAATGGAAATATTCAAAATTTTGTTGTAAATTTAGATATAAGCATAACAGGTGTGCTCCTTCCCTTAATTTGAGGGAATAAAACTATTAGTTCAATTAATTCCCACTTTTGGTTAAAATGGCGCCACCATAGCGCTTATAACAAATCTTTTCCGCACATTTTCTTGATAGGAAGGCATTTCCCGAATGGGTCACGATTCCGAAACATTTTTAAGGAGTGATGCAATTTTTCAAGCTAAAATCCCTTCATGAGACGTGAAAAAGCTAGAAAGAGCGAGATAGAGATGGATTTTTTGATATATTTGTACTTTTCGCGAAAATAGTACGATTTTGTGATAAATTATGGCCCAACTATATTTCAATTTTTCTGATTGCATGCAAATTTTATTATATTGTTTCTGGTCCCGTGATTGATTGAACTTTCGACAAAGCATGACTAACGGCCTCTTGACTTACTAACTTGTCAATAGCAAAATTTTTCTCCGAACGACTAATTACAAGATATGGACCTTCGTATGGTGGTTGTAACGATCTACGTACCACATCAGATCGTTAGATTATCAGCTATATGTTGAGTAGGTGGATGAGGCCGTATCCCGCTGTAGTAATCTCTAATGGAGTTAACAAATTCTGACAAAAAAAAATTTAAACTTTTGAGTCTTCGACCAACTGCCCAGGGATGCATAACGTTGTATCATATACTGGTTCAGCAGAAGTTTTCGGGAAACACTATACAAGACAAAACTGTGAGTAAAGAACGTGTTCAGTCCAGCCTTTTATTCGTATTCAGTCCACTGTTTTCAGGGTGCTGTGCCATCTCTCAATAAAACCGTTTGTTTGGATAGTTCCAATAATAATTTCGACTCATGCCCTTGATCAGTTACAATTGACTCAGGAACACCGAAACAAGTAATTCATCCATTTAATATTGCTAATGCGACCATAGCCAGAAGCTGCCCTGGGGAAGATATACGAGGCAAGTATATCTTCCCCAGGGCAGCTTCTGGCTATCGTGTGACGCGTTCAATCATTATAACGCAGTAGCGTTGACCATCGAAGAATGGAAGAAGCTTTATGACTAAATGAATCTAAGTAAATCTTTTAAGCACGCTTTAGTTAGTAACTTTGTCGATGCGAGATAGGGCATCGGTCACTACATTGTCTAAAGCAAAATAACGGTTTATGATCCGTAAATAGTGTAGAGATGCGTCCTTCAAGCAGATACCGAAAGTGTTTGATAGATGAATAATTAGGCCGTCAAATGCTCACAAAGGTAAACGTAATAACGCTGTTGCGTGTCGGTTAATCTGAGCGAGAAAAAACTAAATGGCTGTCAATTTCCCGAATCTGTACGATAAGGGTAGCCTTGCTAGTTTTGTTTTACAATTATTAAACGCCTGGACTAGTTTCGTGCGTCCACTTTATTTTAAGGTTGTTATTTTTGCTGGTACTTTTGAGGTAATCATTAGGCGATATTACCTAATTATTTAATTCAGCAGCCCAAAAGTATCTTGACCTGCTTAATGTTGTCAAGTTGATCGTAATTCTTGATAACCTCAACTCTTTCAGCAGTCGACCTATTACCCTAATAGTCTTCGCTTTTCGCAAGCCAAACGTCATCCTCGTGAACTCAAAGATTTCGAATGACGTCGAAATCGCTATTTTCGGAATATTCCGTCTCTCAATCGAAATTTGAAATCCTGCATATGAGGTATGGGAGCCCGGTAGTTACCGCAAGACCTCCATTCTTCACTTTTTTCGCGACCGAAGATTCTGCAAGGCATCTGCTCTTGCATAAATTCAACTTTTCGTAGCAAACCTAAGTTATTCCGGAGGAATGCGTTTTGGTTTAGCAGAGGCTGCCGGACCAGTTTTTATATCATGTGAAACCGAATGCTTGATTTTATTCGGAAAAGTTGAGAAAATTTGTGTTATTTACCGAGTCTTCAGAAATTTGGAAAAGTGGGGAAATCGATGTTAGGGGGCCATATACCTATTGAGGAAGTCTGCTCTTATCACTAACTTTTATGAATTGCCCGTCTCAGGTCTAAATCTAATCTGATGTTTTTGGTGCCGTGCGTATTCACACTTGTCACATTTGCGGTATTTAGTTAAAAATCTGATTTTCCTCGCGATTTGTCTCTGCGACGCTGGGAGAACTAAATTGTTCGCTCTCGTATTTATAAGACACTTATTACATGACGATTTATCAAAAACCATTCGACGACATTTGGTTTGGTCGTCATAACACGTCGCCAAATGTGATAATTAATTGTTTAATTAATAGGCAGCCATAACATTTTGATGGACTGCTACGATTACGCCCATCAAAACCGGATTGCTTCAATGCTTGAGGTAATTCCTGTATTTGGGCCTGTAAATTCAAATTGCAGTTCTGCAATCTTTCAAAATTCGATTGAATTAACGAACGGTTCGCGACACTCTTTTGTGAATATTCTTATTACTACAGGAAACCTCCATAAGAGAAGTTTCAACATATGTTTTAAATCTCCTGTACGCCCAGCCAAAACGGGTTTTACCTTTGTGGGCAAGTTTTGATCCCACAATACTTGCAGGGTTTTTACCGAAAAAGCATTCGCGGTGGTAGTCTGCTTTTCACGCAAGAGCTATCCTAGCAGTTGATCAATCCCTTCATTATAGTTATTATTGCCTGTTTAAGCCTGCGGGCGAACTCTAACGCCAAAAAAGACGTAAAATATTGTGTAGTACATGGTTTCTTGGTTTGTTATTCGAGCGTTAACAAATTGTGGATCGAGTGTATTAAACTATAATTCAACATCGTGTGTCCGATTTGGAGAGGGCTTTGCAGAAACCAAATGAGCTTGATTTGGAGGACGTTGTAAAAAAAATGCTGGTAGACCGTTTATTTTCGTCATGGCCAACCTTCTCTGATGAATTAGTACGCAAATTTTGAGTCTTGCCTTGCCCTGTCAATGTGGCTGTGTTTGAGCATCATTACTTTTCTGCTCGTTATTACCCATTTTATTAACCGTCAATTGGTAAAATTTGATTCGTCAAATCTGACCAATTAGTTGTTAAAGCTCTGACCAAATAGTTCTAGACTATTCTGCTTTATCCCTTTTAATAAAATACAATAGGTAGAATCTAGTTGGAAGTGACGTAAAAGACCGTAAACAGAAAGAAAGAAACCCGTACTGAAGTTACTCGTCACTATACGCAGTTTTAGCCGAGCCGAGATATTGGCTAAATCCTTGTAGTCCCCGTGAGGTTAACAATGGCCTCGCACATCAGTTGGGGAATTTTATCTTCGTTTTTCATTTTTTATTTGTCGCGCCACATTGTGAATTTAGTCGTACGACGGTGGGGGTGTCGAACTTACCCAATTTATTATATTCGCCTTATGCAATAGCTCCGATCGTTTATTAAAAGATATTGCAGAAGTTATGTGATTCGATGAAAGTTCTTGGCCATGTCTTTTATATAAAGCTTTCAATGTGTCAAGATTTATAACGTTTTTATATAATTTAGGTTCGGTCTTTATTGAAGTTTCAAGTATATCCAAGACTTATGTTGTGCCGACCTCTGCTAGTTGACTAGAATCTTTGATTTACTGTTCACTATAACTTGTGACAAATAGCTAAAATTCTGCTTTATTGAGTAAATAAGCAGAATTGTGTATGCCATTTACAAAACTAATGAGTCGGTTGCACTGTAGAACGATGGCATAGGTAAACTACTCATCACTTAGATCTTTCCTTTCTTTCAGTAGAACAAGCCGTTACGGATGATGATTAACTTTTCAATTTCAAAGTGAACATAAATAATTCAATTACTTGCTTACTGCTGTGTACTCAAGTACGCCGTTTAATAAATTAGAACACACTCAACATACGTATTACTAACACTGGCGTATGATATCTTCGCACACCTAAAGACACAATTTATTTATACCGCATCTTAAGTCTCCAAAATAGAGATTTAGAATCTTTGATTAATAAAACTAACATTTTATAGTTTATAGTTGGGCAAGCACCGTACTATAAATACATTTAACTGAAAGTTGTGATGGATATAGGTATACGCATATAGTAGTGCGAAGGGAAGTGTACGTTTTATTAGATTTAATAAAAGTTTTTCTAAGATTAAATTTAACAAACTTTATGAAACTATTAACTGATAATTTAATTTTTATTTTTTTTTATTTTTGTCTAATTTCAGATTATTAGCAAAATATAGTCATTAAAAATGGCATACATACTAAGGGGATATATAGATTCAATAAATAGATATATGGACTCACATGGAGGTAAGCCAAAATTAAATTCATTCTAACGTAATTCATCAGTTGCTTTATATACGAGTAGCAAGCGTTTTTAATTATAAAACTTTTTGCAACAACTTTGTTTTGTATTATGCGGCGGCATGAGATGTGAAATGGAAAGCGGCACAAAATTATTATTTAATTTAAGCAGGAAAATTGGTATTAATGTCTTTCTGTCTGTCTTACATATACCGAGTACAGTCACACACACACACACACACAGGGATAGAGATATATGCGCTGTTTTGTTGGGTAACCCACGATACACGAAAAATTAAAATTAGATTAAGAATTTTGTCTTGTTTGTTATGAGGCGACGTCTCTCCCCCTCCCATCCTATATACGATTTAATAAATAAATGGATTTTTTTTTGAGATGATAATTGGTTATATAGCAAAATGATGATGACTTTACTTCTAAGAGAAGCGAGAGAGGCAACACCAACAACAACAACAACAAAAATTAGATTGATTCACGTTTTATTCTACTTTTATGTTAGGTGGAGTGTTCTTGACGTCAAAATTATTGATTAATGTTTAGTAATAATATTTTATCATGATTAAGGATGATTATTGAAAAGGACTTGCCGTTTTTTTTTTAATTATTTCGATGGTGATAAACTGTCGCAATTTCTTTTTTTGGGTCGAAATTAGCACAATAGCTGTCAAGTTAGTGTTGGTTACTCGACAAAAAGTATGGAAATGGGTCATATCTAACAGGAACTGCTGAATGGATTTTGAACATTGTTAACAGTTTATTGTCACAATCGATTTGAACATGAGTTTTATGCTAAACTTTGTTACCTATCTCCTAATCAGTCTCATAACCCCCTATTGGGGTTTTCTTGTGGTTTGAAACATGAAGCTGGATTTAAAGCGGGCTAAACAAATTGTTTGAACATAGCCTCAATGTGTGACTATCATGAGGGTTGAATGATCCACGCAAGAAGATGAAAGTTGGCATGTTCTTGACGCTGACTGCACCAAGTGCATCGCTGGATCATGAGAGTACATGATACTTGTGAATTAAAACACAAAAAAAACTAATTTTATTTACAGTAAAGAAAAGGCCTCTGCTGCTCACACGAAAAAAAATCTAGTACGTCCAATACACGAAAAACAGTCAAGCGTTGGTGTGATCGGCCCAGCGCTGGGAGTCCAGCGTTCAGCACTATCTCCATTGGGAGGGTAAATGTTGGTCCATATAAAAGTCGCGTTGCCGCCATTTTTGTGCGGTGTGTCGCTCGCCCAAAAAATAAATATTTCACTTCGCACCACAAAAAAATTATCACGTCCCACAATAGTAACTTTTATGGACGGCTGATATGGACGAACTGTTGAAAAAAAAAATTATTTTATAAATTAAATTTATTCATTCCTGTTTGCTTTGCTGGTATTTGTCGTTTTGGAATTGTCGTCTTGTTGTTTTAATCTTGCGTCTCAGGAGATCAAGCCGCCAGTGAAATCTGTGCCTTAAAAGAAAACTTGAAATATAAAAGTGAACCGTAATACGATCACTTAATCATGATGTTTTGTGATCCGCACCTATAAACAAAATGACTAGTTGAATATTACACTAAGTTAACCCTTTAGTAAAAATAATCGAATATTTATTTTGGTCCTTTTGTATAAATTCAACACATACACAGATCAACCACTAATTAAAAGTAAGAAGTAATAATTCCTAGAGCGTTACTCTAACCGAGTCCACGAGCTATGATTAGTTTAATCGACCGATTTTATAGTTAACCTTAGGATTTCGCAGAACCCCTGGGAATTGTTGGTACAACCGTCAAAAATTACAAATTTCAGTCACAAAATTTTAATACAGTTGAGAACACGTTATCGATTTTTTTTTTAAACAGAAGCTCTTTGCCCGATACTCTTCATTATCCTCATAATTCAATATCCTCATAGTTCTTCCAGACAATGCTTGAATGAATTAAAACTCACATTTAAAACTTACACTCTCTACGTGATTTTAGCATCACATTTAAGAATTATATTTCCACCCAAAATAGCCTAAATCGGTAATGAAATTGCCTAACTACCTCCTAGTTGGCTATATTCCAGAACTTCATTTTAGAATCCTGTTTCCATCTACGATTTTTTTTGAATTTCATCTCAATTTTCATCATGCAAAGTTACTTTTACCACGAAAAATAATTTTTAAAAAAGCTGGGTTGAGAAAAGAGTAACCTAAGCTCCGTAAATTAGGGTGTCTTAAACGAATTTTCAGAAAGAAGAGCCTCCTCTTGGTATTCGATTGGCTCGTTCTTAAATTTTGTCACAATCTATCTTTACTTCCATCGTTGTTTGTAAAGTTCAGTTCTCTTCATGAAACACCGTGAAATTATTTTATAAACTGGGATTCTGTTGCTGAACAGTGAAATAGGTGTTAATTAAAGGCAGCCAAAATCGGAACAAAAATGGGCTAAATTTATGCAACATCGTACTGCTCGGGTTACTAACCTTTTTTTTAAAGAAATCTTATCTGTATACCATGGAGCATTCACAATGCTACGTAGTACTTTGTTTTGAAATGTTTGTATGATCTTAACTGTAGCTTTCTTTGCGCAGCCCCAAAGCTGAATACCACACGTCCAGATAGGTTTTAGAATTTGCTTATGTAACAGCAGTTTGTTGTGCGTTGTCAGTTCGGAGTTTCATTTTTCTGAATTTTGACGTCAGTATTTGCCTTTTCTTTTTAAATGCACTTGCCACCTGAGCTTAAAGTCTAGCGAGGTACTTAGCGTTATCAGCGTTCGATTCGTTTAGGGTTATTCTACATTTGTTGGTCCAGTTAGTTATGCACGATGACAATAGCATTTTATAGTTTTCTTGTTGTAGCTGTATCATCAGCAAACGTTCCTATTCTAGCTTCTACTATGTTTAGTAGATCACTACTTTGTGGACCCCTGCCAATATTTTCTTTAGTTTTGAGTATTTCCCTTCCTGTCTCACCCCTTATCAAATGCTTGGGTACGACTAAGAATATTGCTTTTTTATCTTTGAATTTTTTTTACTTCTTGTGTGATTTCTTTCAGTGTAACTGGTAGCACAGGTCCGAAGCACCTCGTCTGTTTTGATTATAGGTGTTAAATATTAATTACCCGCTTGTCCAGTTGGTGGTTTGAAGGTATTTTCTAAGTGTTCTGCAAACAGGATCATGTTTTTGCTTTTCGCTGCGACCCCAGATTCCATCAACCAATTTTATGCGTGGCACTTGCATTTTAGGCCTTTTTAAATCTTTGGTGGCTTTCTACAGGGAATATTCCGTGTCATATTTACCTGTCAGGTTATTTAGGAAGCTAGCAACTGACTCATTCTTAATCCCCTTTATAAGTAGTTTAGTTGTTTAGGTTCATTGTTTTGCCTTCAGGGGCTCTAGTTTTCTTACGAGCTTTACTTTTTCCGTTTACCAACCCTTTTCATAATATTTCTTGCTGATCAAGAGTTCTTTCCCAGGCCGCTTTTTGTACACTTTCAACGAGGCTTTTCAGTTCTTCTTCTATCATGTATGCGTTCGAGATCTGCACCTGTAGATTGACTCTTTCTTCTCCTAACTGCCAAAAGTATTCCTAGTTTATTTTGTTATTTGTTAGTCTTGGAGGGGTTGCTTTCCTTATTACCATGTCACTTATTGTCATTGAAACTAAAGAATGGTCTTACGATAGTCCTACTTCATTTTCAACTGCTATGTAATTTCCGGAGATCCCTCTTGATAGATAGATCCAGAAGTTCAAGAATTTTATTTTGGTCCGTGGGCCAATATGTGCATATATTGTGCCTCTCTTACTTTGGCGCTATTTAGAGGGATTTGTTTTGCGGAGGGGATTACATCTTAGGTTAAGAACTCTTACTTCTTTGATTTCTCTTATTGTCTCTCATTCTTTGCAGCTCTTTGGCTACCTCGTAGCCTCTGTAATTTGCTGGGTGATGACTACCACAGTATATGCATTTCACTGGTTCGTTCTTACTTTTGCTGCTATCTTTTGATGGATGTTTCCCACCGCACTTTACGGATCTGGGCTCCCTATTACAGTATTTGCGTGGGTTATATTACTGACAGTTATAGCATTGTGGCGTTCTACTAGTGATCTTTTTTAATATCTCAATCTTAACTTTCATATTAAGGATTGCCTCGATTCCATACACCTCAGCTCTCAATCAATGCTCTCAGCGTTGTCAAATGTTAGCATGAAAAGGGGAGGCAAACTTCGGTTGTTTCTCTTTCATTGTTTGCGGTTTTAGTGATTTTTTCTAATTATTTCTTCGTTTTGGCATGTATGATGTACCTCCCTGCCCATGATTTTAATTAGTTGCTCAGCTCTGTTTTCATAGGTGAACCATTCGATGTTTTGAGCAGTGATTGCATTTGATAACATTCGGTAGGTTTCTGGGTCAGTGCATTCACTTTCCAAACTTTTAATTATTATCCAGTGCATTGAATTTATATTTTGTCATTTGGAACCAGCTTCCCAATTTTTTAATTGTTTCAAATTCACTAACATTTAGTAGGTTAGTGGGTGGATGTGGTATCTCTTTATGTATTGGTTGATGTTCCTGCGCTTTTCCTTGGTTGTTTACGTTGCGTGCATTAGCTAGTTCCAGTGGTCTCTCTTTCGGTAGCAATGATACGTTCTTATGTACCTTCACTAGGTCCGCGAATGACTGATCTGTTGGACTTCTTTGAATAGCTGTCCATTGAGTTGCATTAAGTTTTCGAACGATTTCTTTAAATCAGCGTTTTCTCTAGTGACATCGTGGTGGTTTTCTTGGTTCACTTTCTCCATGAATCCGTTGAGCCTGCCTCGTGTGAGGGTGGATTAGCAAACTATACAGTTGGGTACCACCTGGGGTAAAAATTCCGTTTTGTTGTACTACACTTATTGCTTTAACGACAGGTTATTGCAGCAGCTACCAACCTAACCAGTGAGATTGGTGCTAGGTTCTCGGTGTTCGGTCATCCCGCCGTTTCTCGGTCGTCAGAGCCTCGTTGGTTTATTAGCAGGGAGCCTCTTACCTCCCATCAAGCAAATGAAAATAATTAAAAATGACATAGAAGTTGAAGGCCAAATTTCGAAGTTGGACCATGAACTCCATATAAATGAGGTGATTTTTTCAAAATGGGGTGTGTGCTTTCCAAAATTGTAAATAAATAAACAAACGAACAGATATACGCATTAAATCGGGATGGGGATTAAGAACGTCAGTTCGAAAATTAAAATTATCTTCGAGTCTTGAAGAATATTTTGTCGAATTCTATTGTATTTATCACCGTGATCAGTGACTGAATTCTTCTAAAAATAATTCATCTAAAAATAATTTTCCCAATTAGATTAGAAAAATTGCTTCAATTTGGGTTGGGATTGTTACAGAACACGTTTAGTGGCATAATGCCCTTGATGTAAACAGAAACAAATCAGTTTTGAGTATTTGAGGTGAAATATCAAACACTCCCGAAAAAAACGGAAAAGGCAGGCTATCACAGTGATTCGAGGCTCAAGGTTTATTTCTTCCATTTGGTTTTTGGTCAGTAGTTTTTAAAAGTGTAGATCAAATTGCGTAAACCCAATATATTAGATTTAATTTTTAGTTATTTTTGTATCAAGATTAATTAACGACCAATATTATATCGATCGCGAGTCACGATCAAGATCCTAAATACTAAAATTTATTTATTATTTTATTTTCAGATCCACGGACAAAAGACTGGCCAATGATGTCATCACCATTCCCAACATTAATCGTTTGTTCAGCTTATATTTATCTAGTCAAGGTTAGTTTAAAGTTCCTTCTATATTTATTACACAAGTAGAGTATTGGAATGAAACCCGCGATCTCATACCACGGTGTTTACTTACACTTAACACAAGCACCATACTTTTTTATTATACGAAGAGTATGTTGCGCGTGGTTTCCTTATTAATTTTCGCACATTATAACGTGCCAAGTAAATTCGCGTATTTTGTTTACTTTACCTACTTGTCTGCGAATTTTGCGATTACTTAGTGCTTTCGTGCTAATCAATGTTTTTTTTTTAAATATAATTTCAGGTTTTAGGGCCAAAATTAATGGAAAACCGTAAACCATTCCAACTGAAAAACACATTAATAGTTTATAATTTTCTTCAAGTAGTATTTAGTACATGGCTGTTTTATGAGGTGAGTGTTATCGGAGCTAAACCCTTTGTACTTGATTTTATATTTTTATATTATTTTTGACAATGAAACATTTATGTAAGAAATCAACTTTTACTTAGAAATGTGTATATTTCAATGATGTCTGGTGACATTGAAACCAATGAGGTAGATGGTCCAGTTATCATATATGTATATGTATATTTAAAGAGGATTTGAAAGTTGATTTAAAATTTTTAATTTATTTTTTCAGTCTTTAGATTGGACTCGAGGTGTTTACCCCACAAAAAAAGCAATTTACAATATTATTTTACTTTACAAAACTTTATTTTGATTTTTTAGTGTTTAATGGGCGGATGGTGGGGCCATTATAGCTTCCGTTGTCAACCCGTTGACTATACAAATAGTGCGACCGCAAATAGAGTAAGTGCGCGAAAATATTTCCGCAAAAATACGAAACGACGAAGCACTCTCTCACGTATTAAAATCTAATACTATATTTTTTGGGGGCCCTATTTCTAGTTTATGTTCTATTTAACATATACCGAAAAATAATTAAAAACAACCATCTTTTGATGACAAGATGTTTATTTTAGATAATATAGTGTATAACGCGGGATTAAAACAAAATATAATCAAATCAAAACTCAACCAAACTATGACCGGTTGTGCTTCTAGCGAATTATATAAAAAAAAACCTAATTAATCAAAATAAATCTAAACATCTAATATTATTTAAGTATTTTGTTTCAGAAATATAATTCGGGGTGCATAAGTGGACACCCCTACGCAGGGGTGCTAAACTTTTAATATGAATTAATATTATATACAAAATAACTTTTAATAAATTGGGGTTTTCGTATTAATTTTTTTGCAGATCGCTATATCCGGTTGGCTAACGGGACATTATAACTTCCGATGTCAGCCTGTTGATTATAGTAACCACCCTAGAACTTTAAGGGTACGTTTCAATAAATAACACAAAAATTAATTTTACACCTTCAATCAAGAAAAAATAAGCAAACGAAAAAAAAAAATAAAAAAAATTTAAAGTCTATGGGTGTGGGGCATACTAAAGGCGCATGACATGTTTGTGGCAAGATCTCTCTGTGTTTAGAAAATAGTATAGTCAGTAAACTAATTTTTTGATGTGGTGGTTTGGAATTACTAAAATTTACTATAATTATTTGCACATTATCTTTATATAGTTGGATACAGTATAAAACTCAATTTTAAATACCGGCACATTTTCAATCAAATACACATTTGAATAAAATTTGATAGTTTGTAGTTTGATTACGTCTTTTAGATTAACCTATATTGTTGTAAATTCTACATATAATTTATTTGGGTTTATTTTCTTACCTTAAACAATCATGACATTAACAAAGAGTATACACATCAAAGCCAAATAAACATATGACAATCATAGAAGTTTCCAATTTTTAGTTTAATCACAAATCGTAAAATGAAAATTGAGGGAAAATAAAATTTTAAAATTAAAAGGCTTGATTTATTTCGAAATTCAAATGTTTAATAACAAATAATTAGTTTGAATAGGAACAATAAAATTTTGAACTCCACATATATTCAAAACTTAAAAAAAAATTTAAAATTTTGAATCAAATTAAACATTTTTTGACTTCATGCAATTAAAAAATTAATATATTAAGTCATTTCAAATTTGAATCAAATTTCTAGAAATAACATTTTTATACTTTAAATTTTAAATCATTTCAATTGAATTAAACTACTTTAGATTTCGTACTAATTTTGGTCTAAATTTTAAATTTTAAAAATTAAAGGTCTTGCACGTATAGCAATATTTTAAACAATTACAATTTTTAATTTTTTAAAACTAGATGTTTTAAATTTATGTACTAAATTTTGGCCTTATACTTAATTTAACAATGTACACAATTAAAATAGATTTTAGTTTTAAATTTGAACCAAATTGACTAAATATTAAAAATATTAAACCTCAACGTTTTATACAATTAAAATTTGAAAGTATATATTTAGAACATGATATTCAAAGTACTTTAGATTTTTTCAATGTGTGTGCTAATTTTTGGTCTGAATAAGATTTCGCTGCATTTCAAAATGTATATTCTAAATTATACAAATATTAAGCTTTACTCGCAATTCAACATTGTATTCAGTTAGAATTACATTTATGTACTAATTTTTAGTAATTATTATTTTATCAGATCTGACTCTTGTCTTTGACTCTTTGTAATTAGTTTACCAAGTGAATTACTACACTTGGTTCAAATTTTCAGACCAATTAAATTCAAAATCGTTACATATTTGATTTAAATTGCTTCAAATTTCTAGATACCTATTGTATATTCATGTTCTAATTTTTGGTCTAAATTTTAAATATATTAAACCTTACAAATTTCTGGTTTTTTACATTTATGTACTAATTGTTGGTTCAATTTTTAAAAATATGTAGCATTACATTCAGCTCAGCATTTCATAAAATTTTAAAGAATTTTAAATTTAAATCGATTTTTAGCGAAAATTAAAATTTATGTACTAAATTTTAAAATATTGTTTAAAATTTTAAATATTGATACAGATTTCTGGATATTTTAAATTTATGTACTAATGTTTAGTCTAAATCTAAAAATATTAGTACTTATTCGTATATTACGTAACCCACAGTTTTAAAATAATTCGAATTTTAAGGTGATTGTCATTTGTAGATATTTAAGTCTAAGTACTAAATTGTGGACCAAATTTTAAAATAGTTGAATTTGCAATTCAGAATTTTAATTTTTTTTCAATTGCCCTACATTTCCTACATTTTGAACAAGTTTGAAAAGATATCGAGTCTTACATATTTACAAGTTTTGACATGGTGCGTAAACAATATTAAAATAATATCATGAAAATGGACTTAATTTTGATCTAAATTTATCAAACAAGTGTGCCTTATTTGACTAATTTTGATTACAATTTTAATTTTTTTTTCAAATTTCTAAATTTCATCTTGCATTCTGTGTTGTGTCCAATACACATTTTTTCGATGTGTGTGGTCTAAATTTTGAAAAATATTATGCCTTATTTTCCTTTAGTACAACATGTCAGACAAATTAAATTCAAAATCATTTCTAATTTGATTTCCGATTTCTAGATACATATTGTAAATTCGTGTACCAATTTTTGGTCTAAAAATTAAAAATATTAATCCTCACAACTGGTTCAATATTTTATACCATTAAAACTTTCAAATTTGAATCAAATTTTTTAAATTTCGGGATTTTTAAATTTATACACTAATTTTTACTTTACATTACATTCAGTTCAACATTTTATATAATTTTAAATTCAAATCAATCTTTATCAACAATTAAAATGTATGTACTAAATTTTAGGTTAAATTTTGAAAATATTAGGCTTTACGCTAGGTATAAAAATTTACACGATTATGATTTTAAATCGTTTCAAATTGCTTCAGATTTCTGGATATTTTAATTTTATGTACTAATTTTTAGTTTAAACTTTAGAAATGTTAGGCCTTACTCTATATTCAGTGTAATGTTTTGAAATTGCTATTTCTAGATATTTCAGTTTAAGTACTAAATTTTGGACCAAATTTCAAAATATTTGAATTTCAATATTTTATTCCATAAATCGTTTAATGTATGTACTAAAATTTTAAAACTTTGATCATAATTATTTCAGATTTGATTTTAATTAAATCAGATTTCTAGATTCTTATTGTAAATTTATGTGCTAATTTTCGGCCTAAATTTAAAAAATATGTAGCATTACATTCAGTTCAACATTTTATATAATTTTAAATTTAAATCAATCTCTATCGGCAATTAAAATGTATGTACTAAATTTTAGGTCAAATTTTTAAAATATTGCTTCAGATTTATGGACATTTTAAATTAATGTTACTTATTAGGCGTTACTCTTATATTCAATGTCAAGTTTAAAATTAATTCGAATTTCAAGCAAATTGTTATTCTAGATATTTAAGTTTAAGTACTAAATTGTGGACCAACACACAATTTACAATTTTAAATTATTTTATATTTGAATAAAATTACTTCAATGTACGTTAGTCGGTCAATGTACTGATTGGTCGAACTTCAATATTATTAAGCCTTACATTACGTAAAGCATTTTATAAAATTAAAATTTTAAAAAATTTCAATTAATTTTGACTTTATTTGAAGCTATAATTCTTTAAATTTTCAATCTTGGATTATATGGAACTACAGAAATTCTGTGTAATTAATTTGTTATTTTTATGAATTCAGAAGTAAATTTTCACTTGCAAATTTCTAATTTAAATTGTCCTTAATAATTTAAAAAATTTCAGGAAACAATCGCGAATTTTTTCAGTTTATTGGATTTGTTTTGTAAATTAAACGAAAATAGGCCTAATTTTGATCTAAATTTAACAATCAATTGTGCCTTACTTGATTAGTTTTGGTTAGAATTTTAATTTTTTTTTTAATTTAGAACATCAATTTTTAATTTGATTTACAAATTCCGAAAATATTTTGCAAAATTTGACTCCGTGTTGTGTTCAATACGCATTCAAATTTTTTAAATTTTAATAAAATTGTCATAAAACCTGGTTGAAAAGATAATGAGCATTCAACGCAAGGTATTTAACGGTACGATATCATGAATAATTTGACAAACATTTGGGCCTAGCTTGGTTAGAAATCATTTTTGAAATGTATATACCGACCAATAAATAAAGCTTTAACATCAACAAATTGCGTGTAAATTGACTTAGTGACGATCTAAATTTGTCAAACAATTACGATTGGAACCACCATTTTGTGATCAAAAATTTGATTAGAATTTGAACAAGTTTAACGCAAATTTAATTTATTGCCATATTTTCATATTTAAATAATTTTTGTGAATATCATCAAGTATATGTGATTTAACAACAACATACACGGTTATCGATTACCACTTGACATTTTTTTTGCAATTTCGAGTACACCGTAGTATATTACCAGCAATTTATGTGTTTTCCAAGTACATAATTAATAACGACAAATAAACAAAACTAGGAAAAATATGCCTGCAATTTTTAAACAAGTTACGCACATACTTGATACTACAAATCATACATAAATATCGCATATGGTATGAAGGCAAGGTTTCTTAATCGGTAAGCTGGTTGAACCACAAACACAAACTATTTAGAGCTTAAGACCATATGTTTCCGCATGTTGCAATTTATGAAAAAATGTATCCGACTTAATGTAAACCAATTTCAATTTTGTTGAGCAATTATTTTTATGAATGTATCGACTACTTGCGAGTACATAAATATATAATTATGTGCAAATAATTTAGTTTAATTTGTAGTTTTATGTGTAATTTTTTGTTATTATTAAATTAAATTTAAAAAAAATAAAATTAAACTAACATAATGGCTGCCAGTAGGTCACATACGGCGTAAATATCAATAAAATACTTGTTTTATTGGCATTGTGCTGCTACTGCTGGTTGCTTAATTTTTTACCTAACATATTTTCCGGTGGGTGTGTGTTTTGTTTTTTATGGTTTATTAATAATTAATTATTAATCATTAAACTTTGAACGAGGTTTTTCGTTCTTTTAATTTGAGAGTGCTGCGAATGTAGTTTATTTTTTTTTTACTTTTTTTTACTAACATTTTATTTTAAATCAAGCCATTATACCAGCCATTTCCAATTTCCCATAAATGCATAAATAATTCGAAGTGCGCAATTCGAAGTTGCACCATAAGCTACGTTTTATAAAAATGAACTTGACGATCAAATAAATTACCAAAACCAAACAAGTAAATCGCTAAAATATTCCACATGCAAAATTTTCCCATGCCCTCTAATTTGGGAACTTAGAAAACGACATAACTTTTTCCTCTTAACCAAACCAATCATAATTGATTACCACTTGGAAATCATGTTTGGATGCATTTGCCGTTTACCACTCGCGCGAATATAAAAATCTGTTGTACATATAAACAAGAAAACATGTTTCTGCTTTTAAAATTATCTACTTTTAATTATAATCGGTATAGTAGAAATTTTATGTATTTCAGCAAAATTTGGTAAATTGAGCGAAAATGCCCTAGTTCGCACATGAAAATTAATATTAATTTTAATTGATTATAAGTTAGACCAAAAGTTGCTCAATTTTGCGAAATAGTTGTAGTTTTGGTCAATCTAAATAAAACTGTAGAATTTTTCGTGAAACACTCAACATCCGGAGTTAACCAAATAAAACCATATTTAGACAGTTTAAATAGTTGCTCAATTTTTAATTTTGGTTAAAATATTGTTCAAACCTTGGGGTGGGGTTAAAATTTAAAAATTCAGGTTGATTAATTTATTTTTTGGAGGACGACAGCTTACCCAATTCTAGTTTCAGTTTCAATTTTCATTGTATTGTTAACCAAACCCCGAAGGATTAGAGAAGCTTGAACCATTAGGTCAGTTTTAATACAAGTGAAACCTTTTTTCAATCAAGTTTGTGAGTTAACCTGTTCACTTAAGCATAGAATTTTAGAAAAACAACAACTTTTAGCCAAGAGTAAATCTCACACTAATTCGGTAAAGTTACATTAAGTAAATAGTCATAGGTGAATTAAATCGTCTCAGTGTTTTAAAATTATTCCTGTAGAATTAGTGTGATTTTTGTTTCTATAATAAATTAATGCTGATTTGAATTTAGAAGCCCTTAAATCAGTTGCTCAATTTAAAATTTAGCTAAAATTGTCGTTCTTTGTAATTCACCATAAAATTTATTTAGAAAATAGTTCAATAGTACAAGTGATTTTTAATTTTGCTAATTAAATTTGTTAATTTCTCCATAACTCACCCGATATAATTGATAAATTACTACCATAGTTAGAAAATTTAGACAAGTTGCTCAATTTATAAATCAATGAAGCACCGATGTTCCCTTACTTCTAATAATTCTACTTGTGTAAATAGTTTACCCAACAGAGCTCTCTATTTTTCTCTCGGCGTGAGAAATCGGCGTCAAATGTTCACTTCATAACTAACCACATAAAGCCGTTACTAGATAATTTTAGTTAGTTGAACAATTTTATGTCTACCAAAATAATTGTATTTCTTTCTTAGAAGTGTCTATTTTACAATTTTACGAGGTTAGCTAAAATATTCTAGCAGCAGAAAATAAAATCTACTGGGTTAGAGAAAAGAAATAAAATTAGATATGCTCATCTACAAAACAGATGCAAGTAGCTCAGTTTTAATTTATTTTAAATAAGACAATTTTGGCATTCTTGTTAGGGTTGATCATGCACGATCGATAATTACCTTAAAACAGGATTCCTCTTAGTTTTATTTGTAGCCCAATTTTTAGATAGTTCAAATCTCATAAATTTTTAATGTTCTTTTGCTTAATTTTTTTTAAATTAAAGCTAAAATTTAAAAAAATGAAATTTTTAAACAAATATTGCTAAATATTACTCTAAACTGAATTCTTAATCCATACTAAATTTACTAAGTAGCTCAGTTTGAAACCTAATAAAACCATTTAATGCATAGCTAGAGACCAAAAATTTTAAAACATTCTACCCTCAGAATTCATTAGAGAAATATGTCGTAGATAGACTGTCCTATAAAACTTGTTTAAGTAGCTCAGTTTTAATTTATTTAAAATCAGCAAATTTTGGTATTCAAGTTAGGATTGATCATGCACGATCGATATATTAGCTTAAAACAATTAATTTATTTACACAAGCAGGGTTCCTCTTAGTTTCATTTGTAGCCCAATTTTTAATTAGTTCAAATCGCAGAAATTTTTAATGTTCTATTGCTTGAGACCAAAAATTTTAACAACTTCAGAACTCATTAGAGAAATATGTATCCTATAAAACTTGTGCAAGTAGCTCAGTTTTAATTTATTTAAAATCAGCAAATTTTGGCATTCAAGTTAGGGTTGATTTTGCATAAAATTATTAATTTTTCTACGCAAGCAGGGTTCCTCTTAGTTTCAGTTGTAGCTCAATTTTTAATTAATTTAAATCTCATAATTTTTTAATGTTTTTTTGTTTAAAAGTATCTTTAAAATTATAGCCATAATTTTAAAATTTGAAATTTTTAAACAAATATTGTTAAATATTGCTTAATTCTAAACTGAACTCCATTGAATTCTACCATTTAATGAAGAGCATCAGAACAAGAATTTTAACTAACTCAGAATTAATGCGAGAAATAATTAGTGGTAGCTCAATTAAACTATATAAAGTACTAGTACTCAGCAAAATGTTTTCCTAGAATTATTTAAAAATTTTGAAAGGAATCTGAAGAAACTCTTAAACTTAGTAAATCCCGTTGGTTCTTAATTATTGTTTGCTAAAATTGAGCAGCTGTGTGACGTGAAGTTTGAGTAAATTGCAACCAAATTAGTGTTTTGAGTTATCCAAATAATTAAAAGTTTATGTTTGCTCAATTTTTGCTGAATAGCAATTTCTAAAAATTGATGTTCACAAGCTGTAGACTTTTCACCACTGTAACCAAATTATACTTTATTTTAAGAATGTATTGTGCAGGTGTCAAACAGCATATTGGTACAGTTGGCGTCATTCGCTTGGATACCTTAAGAAAAATATTTTTTCTGTGTATATCGTAGACAAACTTGTTGTCTCGACTGTAGGTGTACGTATTGCATTATCAACATTTGGGAGTATATAAGAGAAGTCATAAATTTTAAACAATCTTGCTGGTTTTGTAGCTTCAACTTTTGATGCTGGTATAGAGACATGTGAAAACCCAGAGCCTATATACAGCTTGTGAATTAGACCATTAGTTTTTGGCCAAATAATTTGAGCCCAAATTTCAAACGCCACGCAAAAACAATAAAATTGCGACACATTGCGAAGTTATGACAGCTTCAGACACTTCTATTTATTAGTACAGCAGTACAAAGACAAATGAAAAAATATTTCCCATGTATCCGATTTCGTTATCTTTATATCTGTTAGTTGCTGCCTTTATATTTACGTAAAAACTTTTATCGCGTTAACAATTTTCGTCCAAATTTTATCCATGACCTATAACAAGACGAAATATCTTAAGTGTATCGAGTGTGTACAACGTAACGTGTATTCAATTAATAACTTATTTGTTGTGTTCTGTTGTTTTAAGATCTTATTCATATGCAGAACAGTAACGACACCATATCTTAATATAGTCGTTGTCATGTGTACTACAAACAGTCAATCATTCATTAATCATATACGCGAGGCAGCGCGGCGCGGAACAAACCACAACAATAAAATAAAAAACTATTCGCAACTATTTATCAGTAATTATTTATTATTTACGATTTATGTACATCGTTAAATACACAAGTAATAAAATATATATCCATCGCGTGTGTGTATGTAGGCTAATATATATTGAAAATTGATTTTGATTATCAATATTCATATGGTGCAATGGTTATCGCGTCTCGTTATACATCGCAAGAAAATATCGATATATAAAAAGGGAGGTAGGCACACGAATTATTTATACCGCGATTCAAATCAATTATTCGGTCAACATACCTACCAATAATAGGTAACTCACAGCAAGGAATTATAAAACCCCGAACGTGATTTTTTATAGGTTAACATAATTAAAAATCGTGTATTGCATCTTGATTATTAGAAAAATCCTTTCTTCTATAAAAAGAAAAATCCCAAATGGCTGTACTAACACAAAACATACCTGCAACGACGACAAAAAATATGCTTTATTGAATTTTCTTGAAAAAAGGTTATCCGACATTGCATTATTTATTGTATTATAGCAAAAAATTAATTATTAAAATTGTTAATTTAAATTTTTTTTCTTCCTTAACCATTTTTGTTTTATTGATGGTAATATAGATGGTGCACGCATGCTGGTGGTATTATTTCTCAAAGTTCACAGAATTTATGGATAGTGTAAGTATTTGTTTTATCTATTTTTGAAAGCTAAATACATTTTGTAATATTTTTAATTTCCTCATTACAACAACAAACCACATAGACACTAATAATATGGGCCCAATTTTGTGTGAAAAATGGTGAGAACGAAAAACTAAAAATAGTTTCCGTGTGATTTATTATGGCGATCTTCATTCATTTGAAAAAAAATATTTGGTGTATTTTTGAAAAAAAAAACTTTTTTTTACTTTGTAGGTGGCAATATTGTAAAACGAATTTTAACAGCAATGAGAAAGCTTTCTTGAAAGGCTCCCTCCCCATATAACGTAATATAGGCAAAATAAGCATTTCATAAGAATGTCGTATAAAGTTAATAGTAATTTCACAAATTTCCCGGAGGCGAGTCGTATTAGGGCTATCCTGATTATGTAAATTATATTTTCGGCAATATTACTGTAAGCAGGTCCCCACAAGACAGTTGTTCTTTATACCATGGAGAATTTAACTTAAACTTACTATCGACGTATAAAATAATACATACAATTGCAAAAATAAACTTTGACCAAACTATGCCTCTTTTGAAAGAAATTTTACCGAAAATATTTGAGTAAAGATATATGAAGGTAGGAGCCTACCATTATTCTTATTATTATTTTCAAAATCACGGCAACCAAAGGAGGTTCTGTACTCAATGTCGAAAATCTATAGTTAAGAAAGCGGAAGCAAACTACCTGATAGCTGGACAACTGCAAATAAAATTAGTCATTAGACAAGGAATCTCAAACAAAAGCTATTCATTTCAAATTGTGTTAGGAATAGTTAACGCACCGCAGCACAGGGAACTTTAAACATAGACTACCATATGATTGTAGATCATATTAAGGGCATTAAATTGCAAATCCCACACCAAATTCAAAGTGAGGACCATCAGTGAAAATCAGACTCAGACGTCCAAGTATTGAAGTCAACATATCAAAGTAGAGTTCGAGTATTAATTTGTCATTAACCATATTAATTGCTCGTATATATGAAGAAATAATGAAGAACTGAAGAAAATGACACCTGCAATAGCTTACCAATCCATTCTCTACAGTCTGTTAAGTTTCGCTACCACCGGTCACTCAACAGCAGCATTTTTCGAGGTAAATTTTAGGATTGCTGCCATTTAACAAATAATTCATCATTAATCAAAAACCACGAGAGAGTTGACAAGACACCACCCTGAGCAAATAAAACTGTAACGGAAATACTAGTTGAATGAGAAAACAGGTCGGTCTCAGCAATACGAGGCCGAACAGGTTCTATCTCGCTGGGCATTAAACAATAGAGCAGCGCCAAGAAGAACCTATGATAGTTTGGTGTCCAGTAAAACGCTTAGATGTTGTATGCATTCGGTTCTTATTGAAATGGAGAATATCAACAAAAAGGCCTTTTAAATGTCTATGCCTTGTAAAAATAATCAAAACTGTCTTTTTCGAAGTTTATGTTGAGCGGGTTCACCGAACTTACCAATTACTAGATAGGAGGTACTATAATAAGATTTGTAGTAGATTTTTCAAAAGATTTATGAAAGCAAAACCATAACATAATTCTGCAGGACTAATACGCCAGAGAAGAATTAGATAATTTTCCATTACAACAAGTTCAAAGTAGTCTGTAACTGTAACCCGAATCAATAGGTTATTCCTAACCTTTTGGTTAATAATAAGACTACAAGGAAGTGTGTTAAAGTTGCTAATGAGTTCAGTCCTTTCCCACCTCAATTGAAATAATTAATTTTGCTTGCTTTGTTGCTTCATTATTAAAACGTAGGAGAGATTGGAATGTAGTTATTACCTATTGGCCAATTTTCGAACCTTGTGAGAACCAGATACTTAATGATAGACTATACGGATATGATTTCTTTATATATTTATCGGAGGCCTATCGGCTTCTTTAAATCTTTATCGAAATTTTCCAAGTCCCTTGTCTTTGGATTTAAAAACGAACACCTCGTTTATCCCTCCAACTAGTAGTACTGAGCGATTCAAAAGATAATCATACCTAGTTAATGGAATTTCTAGTTAATGTTCGTCACAACTCCTTAACAATTTAATATAATGTTAGACTCTTTATTTGGATGAAGCCTAATGATTCATGTAACATTTTCTACGAGGGACTATACGAGGGAGTGTTTGTAACTAGTCGAAGTGTTTTTGTTCGTGATCTTTGCAAGATGTCTGGTGGATTCAATTCCATTCAGAGTTCATGACCGAAGCCTAAACTCATTTTGAGCGTCTTTTATAAACCTTTTGGGCTTTAAATCTAAAATTTAAACATTCTTAAAAATATTTTGGTTTAATTCAAAGGTTAAAATTTTTTCTAATCCTAATCTTTTATACAAAACTTAAGAAACAACAATTTATAAATTCCAGCTTTTGCCTTCTAAACCAGAATAGTAATATTAATCTTGCTATTTATTTAACCTAAACAAATCTCTTACTCTCATAAATTCTCAAATTGATATATTCAATGGTGGCTCAATGCGACATTGAAAAAGCCTTTTCACAACATAAAGCTTTCATTCTCCAATCCACGTGTATTTGGAAGGAATTGTACTAATTTTGAAGCATTTCCGGACTTTCATAAGTTTTCTTTAACTAATCCTTATATCGTATTAGCTTTTATTCTATAATTTATAAAAATTTAACAGAATCTAAAAATTTGTAATTGACATTTAATTAGACCTTTAAATTTATAGTTTGGATGAAGTGCTTGTTTGGATTTTGGATGAAATCGACTTTAATACGCCTTTCGGTGTCCATTTGTGTTGGATTTCATTAAAGACGCCTAAGACATTTTAAAAGGCTTTTTATGGGTTTGGTCAATGTATCTCAAACCTTCGGTCTACCAAAAATGTATGAAGCTCTACATTATTAAGAAGGTTTTTGTTGATTAAGATCGTACATTTTAGACCATCGAATTTTTAATTTTCTTCTAAACCAGTATGCTAATTTTTTATACCGGAACTACACTTTTCAAAAAAATAAGAGCTACAATTTGATCCGATTCTTTCATTATAAATCCGATTAGTAACACGTTTGCCATTAGTTGAAATTTTTTAGAAAAATCGCTTGCTCTCATAATTCAATCAAAGCAGATAGAGTTAACATTTTCAATGCGGAATTGGAAAAGTCTTTTCTCAAGTTTAACGCCTGATTCTGGTTTCGATTTATATATTTTAAAAAATTATTTCCATCGTCTTTAAGTACATCTGGGCATTAATAATTAACTATCACTGTAAAGAAAATTTGAGGCGGCTAACATTTTTGAAGAGGCCTTTGAAAAGTCTTTGATTTTTGAAATATAGACTTTAGTTAAATTAAACAGTTTTAAGAATGATTTGTGGCATTCCCGTTCTTCCCCTATAAAAATGTATTACACGCATAAATTCCCAAATTGAGACGACCAATATTCGACAAAAAGTCTTCACAACTTCTGCCGGAATATTCCCGAATATACCGAAAATAATGTCTGAATAATTCCCCCATATACACTGAACATTTACCACTATGGAATATTTTCGAATATACCAGAAATATGGTAACTTAAGACTCATTCACTGTGTTCTTCACGCTCATATTTATATATCGCGATAAACATTGCAGATTTTCCGCGAACAATGGCAATTAATCTGCTTTAATCTGCAATATCATTAAACTGTTATAAATCTACTTCTGATGCAACTACTAGATGCCACATCATGTTAAACCAAATTAGTAACGTTCATTACAATTATCCTAAAAAAGTGTCTTTATCTCATAAATCCTTTAACACAGATATATGCAATGATTTCCATGCAGCATTTTAAAAGCCTTTTCACAAATTTAAAGTTTGATTCCGAATTTCAATATTTATAGAAGAAATTATTCTAATTTTTAAGCAAATCTGAACATTTATAATTAGCTATCACTGCACTCCAGAAATAGATCTAGCAACAATCTTGAAAAGGCGTTTAAATATAGATTTAGAATTTGTTGCTCAATAAATAGCTTTAAGGTTTAGCTATTTTTTACAATTGTACAGAAACTTCAAATTCACTTCGCAAAGCTGCTTTTAGCATAACAATTTGAATTTCAGAAATTGAGCAAACAATTGAGCAAATCTATCAACTAATGTAATGTGTTAATTATTTTTAAGTTAGTGTAACTTCTAAATATTATTTGCTTAATTAACTCTTTGAGGCTTTAAAAAATTTGAAATTCGGTTAGATCGATTATCACTTTGAAGTGAATTGATCTAAGGAAACAATCCTCACGCGTTATCATTATCGTTTGATAAGCTTTTTTGATATAATTCCACAAAAATTCAGCTTAAAAAATATTGAACAATCTTTATTCAAATTCAAAAAATGTTTAAAAGACTGATCAATGTATTTTAGTATGTTAATCCCTGTTGAGCTGGTGGAAAAAGTGTTGCTCAATTTTGTGCGTAACTTGCCCTTTTTAATATTTAAATTACAAATAAAAGTAATATATTATAGTTAAACAAACTAGAGGTAGTTTTTTGAGCAAATTTAAATATTGTTTGATTTAAATATTCATTTTCTTCTTAAAGTGGTGCCGACTATAAATATTTTCTATATATTTCTGAAATGTCCGATATTGAGCAACACAAATTACTGAGGAGCAAGCAAAATTTTCAATTTAAACAAAATCTACACATCTTCTCATAAAAAAATAGAATGGGCAAAATTTAGCAAATTATTATATTAGGAAATTAGTGCAGATAATCATCTAGTTTGTAATTCGCGGAAATAACCTTGCGTGTACTGCCACACACAACAAAAGATTTTCTTAATCCGTTTAGAACAAAAGTACGCAAATCTAGGAAATGTTATTCAAATATTTACATTACTTCTCCTTGGTGTAGGTCATCTACATATACGGTAAAAAAAAAAATCAACATTCTATTATTTCCCAAAGGTCATCAACTATTAACTTTATAGTTCTCCAATTAATTTTCAATAAAAACTATTAATTATACTCGTACATAATTAGAAATTTACACACACACACAAATGTTACCCGATAAATATGATTAGCTTGGTTTGCCCTTGGCATTGTAAGTACATATTGTGGAGAAATAATGAGGAAATTAAAAATTATATATTTTCTTTAGCGCCGACCGGCACTACTTAATTGGTTCATATTAATTCTAATCCATGGTTTATATATTTTTTTCTAGATTTTCTTCGTGTTACGCAAGAAGACAAGCCAAGTGTCAACACTGCACGTGATCCATCACGGATGTATGCCGATGAGCGTCTGGTTCGGTGTTAAGTTCACTCCTGGCGGCCATAGCACATTCTTTGGCTTACTAAACACATTCGTTCACATTGTTATGTATACATATTACTTGTTCGCAGCGATGGGGCCACAATTCCAAAAATACTTGTGGTGGAAAAAATATTTAACAACATTACAAATGGTAAGCGCGTTTTGTGACTTAAGCTCCTGAAGTTATAAATATTAATATATATACATTTGTTTTAGATTCAATTCGTTGCTATTATGGTCCATGCATTCCAATTACTGTTCATCGATTGCAATTATCCAAAAGCCTTCGTTTGGTGGATTGGTATGCATGCAGTCATGTTCTTCTACCTATTCAATGAATTCTACAAATCGGCATACAAACAAAGCAAAGTAAGTCACATTTTATATATAGTTTTTTTGGCGTGTTTCATTTCGTATTTTTACGTTCATTACATATTCTTCTTAAAACGACTAATTTCTTTACATAATGTGATCCGAAATTGTGTCGCATGAATTGATAATTTAGAAATACGCGTGCGCTCGCTCCGATGATAATTTTGCATTGTATCTGTGTCTAGTGAAAGTCATTTTGCATGTTACACAATAACAAAGTTTTTTTTTTTGGTTTTTAATTTAATTATTTTTTTTTAATATATTAACAACGAAAGAAAACCGAAATTAATTTGTAGTATTAATTAAAAAATTAAATTTTGGATTTACATAATTTTTTGTAACTTTTTAACAATAATAGCGACAAGTGGTGATTTATGGGAAGATTACTCTGTATCGGCTCATAATATGGCTATCAATTGTTTTTTTTTTAAGAAAGTAGAAAATTTTTGTTCCGATGCAGCCGGCTTTCTAAAATGGATTATCAAAGGTCCATTATGTTTAATTACTATTCAAAGGTTTCCTCATCCGCATATCATGATACGACAGATCAAGCGCCTCGATAACCACCAACACTTACAGATTACATTCTAAAAATTGATGCACTGTGACAGTAATTTTTTTTTTTTTTAGACATAAATGCCCTAATTAATTTATAAACATTAGGTTCTAGTTTTGCCCCGACAAATATTACCGCCTCAACCGATACACCTAATTGAAAATCAATAACAATCTATTTTATACACTTTTAACAAAAATAAATCGATTAACCTACCGTACATACTAAAATTAGATTTTAATCTCACGTTCACACTGAAAGTGTATTGCGAATTTTTACGTCAAAATCTAATCATTATGGTATGATTAATGTACTCATGTCAAAATTCGTAATGTACTTTACGGAGTGGAGACGTGCGTTAAAATTCTATAAATAATACATTTTACCTAGACTTACACACTAATCTATTAATATAACGTACCTATAATAACTATTCATTATTTTGACGTTTTATTGTAAAACTATATAATTTTAATTTTTAATCGAACAATTTAAACATCTGACTGACTTTGTTGACACGCCACAGACAAATTTTGTAAATATTTTGATTGATTTAGTTACTTACGTACGTACCTGCATACATCATTGTAATTTATACGAGTATGAAACATTTTTATAAAAATCAATTAAACATTAACAATTTATTGGAAATGAAAAAAAAACAAAAATTATAAAACCCAAAAATTTATTTTAGATGTACACATATTTCCACCAGCATATTCAATATAAAGCGAATGTAAGTAAATTTGATTCATCTTTAAAATTTTATTATATTGTCCTTGATAAACGTTTTGTGATTTATTATTGTCAGGATGTGAACTGTGTGAGTGCATGACTTTAATGTAGCTATTTCGGTGTCCTTTATCTCTAGATAGCGGGCACTTCTAATTGTATGGACCAAGTCAACGTATATGTCTCTTATAGAATTCAGTTTTAAGCATCTTTCAAAATTGAACAACAAAGGTTACTTTTGTCTGCAGTCTATCAACAATAACTAGCACCTCATTAGATAATCGTAACTGAACATTGGTCACCACATTTTATCGTTTGGTCAAGAATGCGAAACGTTTTGCTTGCGAAAAAACAAAATTAGAATTGCAACAAATAATTCCATTCAAAATTAAAAACCTACGCCTGCAGTGGAATTCAACTCTGGAAAGTTGGTCAATCCTTAAATTTTCATAAATTCAACGATTAAAATAAATTGGTCATCCCTATGTAGCGTTTTATTGCTTTAATGCTCTAACTCAATAAGAAATTACAATTTCTGCACGATTAGGACAGTTTGGCTCTGGAAAATTGGCTAATCCTAACGTTTTACCCGCATTAACCAACTTTCCAGAATCGAATAATGGTCTAAGGGATGTTTTGCAATTAATTTTACCAATCATCATTTTACCAACACCGATCAATTCAGCTGTATGTCTTCAACTATAGATGCAATTTTAAAAAAAACTACTTCAACTTTTTTATCCAAATGGAATATTACAATTGGGCATTATTGCTAGTTTTGCAAAACGAAATTACCAAATATTCGACGAACTCGGTTTGTTGAGTTAATGCGATTTTGATGTATTATCTCCCAATAAAAAAAATGTAATTGTGGCTGCCAATCCTCAGTTAACGATTATTTAACGAGAATATCAACAAAAAGGCTTTTTAATTGTATATACCTTGTAAAAATAATCAAAACTGTCTTTTTCGAAGTTTATGTTGAGCGGGTTCACCGAACTTACCAATTACTAGAGAGGAGGTACTATAATTAGATCTGTAGCAGATTTTTCAAAAGATTAATGAAAGCAAAACCATAACTTAATTCTGCAAGACTAATTCGCCAGTGGAACCCATCTGTTGGTTTTACATTCTTTTCTGCTAGAAACTGACCGCTCGCTAGTTAATGTTCGTCACAACCCCTTAACAATTTAATATAATATAAGACCCTTTGTTTAAATGAAGCCTAATGATTCATGTAACATTTTCTACGAGGGACTATACGAGGGAATGTTTGTAACTAGTCGAAGTGTTTTTGTTCGTAATCTTTGCAAGATTTCTGTATTTGCTGGTGGATTAAATTCCATTCAGAGTTCATGACCGAAGCCTAAACTCATTTTGAACGCCTTTTATAAATCTTTTGGGCATTAAATCTAAAATTGCAATATTCTTAAAACTCCTTTTATTGATTTAGGTCGCATTTTTTAGATTGTTGGTTTAATTCAAAGGTTAAAATTTTTTCTAATCCGTTATGCTAATTTTTTATACAAAACTTAAGAAACAACAATTTATAAATTCCAGCTCTTGCATTCTAAACCAGAATAGTAATATTAATCTTGCTATTTGCAAGATGCAACATTGAAAAAGCCTTTTCACAACATAAAGCTTTCATTCTCCAATCCATGTGTATTTGGAAGGAATTTCCGGGCTTTCATAAGTTTTCTTTAACTAATCCTTATATCGTATTAGCTTTTGTCCTATAATTTATAAAAATTTGTAATTGACATTTCATAAGACCTTTGAATCTATAGTTTGGATGAAGTGCTTGTTTGGATTTTGGATGAAATCGACTTTAATATAAAGGCGCCTAAGACACTTTAAAAGGCCTTTTATAGGTTTTTTGGTCAATGTATCTCAAACCTTCGGTCTATCAAAAATAAATGAAGCTTTACATTATTAAGAAGTAATGCGGTTTTGATGCATTTTCTCCCAATAAAAAAATGAAATTGTGGCTGCCAATCCTCAGTTAACGATTATTTAACGAAATAAAACAGCGAAGCTCTTACAAACATCGACACCTGGACTAACTAAAATTTGTAAAGTAAACCTCGTAGCTGTTCATGGGCCAACGATGCCGTTACATCGGAAAAATAAAAAGTCCAGTTATTCCAGATTCGATCCGTTTTTTTAATTTTAAAAATGCATTTATTTTAAAATAAAATGAACAGATTAATGAAAATATTGCCATCGCTGCTTACGACTTTTTTTCACCTGTCAGGCAATTTTCGAATCCCATCTCGGAAAAACGTTTCATCTTTTGAGGCGATCCAAGTTTGAAACCGATTTTCAATTTCTTCGAAAGAAGTGAACCGGTGACCTGCCAAATCGTATTGTCACTGAGTTTAACTTTAGCATGCCTTTCATCATATTCCGATTGTTTATCTCGTAATGCACGACTCAAACGAATTAATTGTTGTCTGTACAGCTCGTTCGTAATGTGATCGCCTGGTTGTAGCAGGTCGTAATACACGCCACAGCACCATAGCTCGATTTCAACGATTGGCCGGACAAAACGTAGTATTTTTTCCTCTTGGGGTTATCGTATTAAATGTTTTTGGCTGTCCCAAGCGAGGCTTATCTTCAAAACTGAACACATCATTTTTGAAGCGTCGAAACCTTTCTCTTCCACAAGTATTCGATGTGCTTAGCTGCACTTTTTTCCCAATTAAAACAAAAAATTGACACTTCCCGCAAATGCTGTTTAGTTATCACAAAATCCGACATATTCAACACAATCCTGAATGTTAACGGCAGATGTCTAATCTGTCTGAAACAACGGAAATCAGCTGTCACTACAAAAAATTTGTTATAGTCAGAGCCACCTTTTGAAAATGGCCCGAATTAGTTTGTATTCCCAATAAAATCCCGATTATGATTCTAAAGTTACATTTCCAACACACATTTTAATTATAAACAGGTTGTTGTTGTGAAAATCGTAAACTTGTAAAATATATATGAAAATATTTTACAAGCTACGATTTTTATAACAATGCCTTAAAAATAATCTAGCCTCCAACTTGAAATGAACTTATTTAGGTGTGACTGATAAACTTTTAGAAGGCACTTTTGTGTGAAACAAAATACTTTAGCCCTAATCCTTCCGAAATATAGTAAAAGTGCCGAAGTGCCCTTAATTCGTAATTAATTTATTCCAAAAGAAGAGAAAAGAAGAATTTCTCTCTTTAAAATTGAACAAACTTCTCAAATTCAACAAACCTTTAGAAATTACCAACAAGTTCCTAAATTATTCCGTGCATACTTACAAAGCAGTCAAATTTGAGTAGCTGCCCTTTACACTTCTGTTGACAATCAATTTGATACACAAATTCAATTTGAATTAAATTCGGTTCATAGCGTCAAGTTATCGAAATCGTGATAAAAATTACCCAGTAGGTCCAAGATTATTTTTCTCGACGTTTCGAATGCATCTGAGCCCAAGTGGTTAAAAATTCTGGATATGGTTTTTTCGCCCATGTCTTTCTATTTTTAATTCGGAGAATTGAAAATCTTTTCGAATCTATTCGGCCGGTCAATAAGTTCCTAGGCTAACTACTAAAAGACATTTTTTTTATAAAATTTAACTTTATTCATCAACTTAGTTTCCTTTTCAAGATGATACATTCATTCAACGCTTCTCTAACATTTCGATGTTTTTTTGTAGAATGATTTATCTTTGGCTATGATTTCAGTATTTGATGTTAATCTCTGGAGTTAATGGAAGTCAGATCTGGAGAATACGCTAGCTGGGAAGCAATTCAAACTTCAATTCGGGCAATTTTGCCATCGTAACCAACGACTTGTGACTCGGTGCATTGTCTAGTTGAAAATAACAAATAACTTTTTATTTTGCATTTGGGGCCGTTTTTTGCTACTTCTTCCTTCAAACGCACTAATAACGCCATGTAGTATTCGTCTTTCCTGTTCTTATTCTCTCTTCACTTATTCTCGTCTATAATGATTAGCTTAGCTGGCTACAGAATTCCTCTTAACCTATAATTCAAAAACTTCCATTCTGCGCGACCGAAGATTACACTCACATTAGTCAAATTTGGTTTGCATTCAAAACCCAATCAATTTTGATAAAATGTCCATAAAATATCCCTTTTTGTTTTTTCTAATGGACCGAGGAGTATTTCTTTCAAATTTCAAAACCCGAACTTAACAATTTAGCAAGCATAACCGAATTCGACAAATTTCTGTTTTATTGCTTTTGCCTAGATTGACATATTCGCACTCAAACTACTAACTTGGTACAATAAAATATCCTCATATCCATAGATTCCACGTCCGTTTCCAGATGCACAGAGTTTTCGAAATCCGATTCGACTTTAAACGTAAAAGAAAAAGAAAAAAACGACAAGCAACTTTTTATTGTTATTTATTACAAAAAATATTCAAATAGAGCAAATAATTTGAAAATTTTAAACCTTTACACTGTAAAATTATTTTCTTTTAGTTTTAATCAAACTTCATTAGATGTCAGTAGGCTTGCACTTCGTCGAATTTTAGACCTTGTTCAAAATGGAATCAAGTGGCATTTAATTTTGATCGTAGATGAAGTGGATGTAACGGGTGATTTTTTAAGAGCTTGAGAACTTTTTTTTAAAAAAAAACGCATAAAATTTGCAAAATCTCATCGGTTCTTTATTTGAAACGTTAGATTGGTCCATGACATTTACTTTTTGAAGATAATTTCATTTAAATGTTGACCGCGGCTGCGTCTTAGGTGGTCCATTCGGAAAGTCCAATTTTGGGCAACTTTTTCGAGCATTTCGGCCGGAATAGCCCGAATTTCTTCGGAAATGTTGTCTTCCAAAACTGGAATAGTTGCTGGCTTATTTCTGTAGACTTTAGACTTGACGTAGCCCCACAAAAAATAGTCTAAAGGCGTCAAATCGCATGATCTTGGTGCCCAACTTACCGGGCCATTTCGTGAGATGAATTGTTCTCCGAAGTTTTCCCTCAAAATGGCCATAGAATCGCGAGCTGTATGGCATGTAGCGCCATCTTGTTGAAACCACATGTCAACTAAGTTCAGTTCTTCCATTTTTGGCAACAAAAAGTTTGTTAGCATCGAACGATAGCGATCGCCATTCACCGTAACGTTGCGTCCAACAGCATCTTTGAAAAAATACGGTCCAATGATTCCACCAGCGTACAAACCACACCAAACAGTGCATTTTTCGGGATGCATGGGCAGTTCTTGAACGGCTTCTGGTTGCTCTTCACTCCAAATGCGGCAATTTTGCTTATTTACGTAGCCATTCAACCAGAAATGAGCCTCATCGCTGAACAAAATTTGTCGATAAAAAAGCGGATTTTCTGCCAACTTTTCTAGGGCCCATTCACTGAAAATTCGACGTTGTGGCAGATCGTTCGGCTTCAGTTCTTGCAGGAGCTGTATTTTATACGGTTTTACACCAAGATCTTTGCGTAAAATCTTCCATGTCGTCGAATAACACAAACCCAATTGCTGCGAACGGCGACGAATCGACATTTCACGGTCTTCAGCAACACTCTCAGAAACAGACGCAATATTCTCTTCTGTACGCACTGTACGCATTCGTGTGGTTGGTTTAATGTCCAATAAAGTAAACTGAGTGCGAAACTTGGTCACAATCGCATTAATTGTTTGCTCACTTGGTCGATTATGTAGACCATAAATCGGACGTAAATCGCGAAACACTTTTCGAACCGAACACTGATTTTTGTAATATAATTCAATTATTTGCAAGCGTTGCTCGTTAGTAAGTCTATTCATTATGAAATGTCAAAGCATACTGAGCATCTTTCTCTTTGACACCTTGTCTGAAATCCCGCGTGATCTGTCAAATACTAATGCATGAAAATCCTAACCACAAAAAAATCACCCTTTAGTTCGTAGATAACTAAAATTTAAAAAGGATTACTGAATTTTGAGAGAGAAAATGAGTTCCAAAGTTTGGCTTCGAACTACTGAAACATTGAATTCATTAAAGTAAAAAATTTGGCTGTCTCATCAGTTTTTTTTTGTTTTAACCAAACTTTCAAACGTTTTGGTAACCTCCCCTCGATGTAAAACAATATCTGGCTATCATACAGAATACCCAAAAATTTGAAAATAAATTTTGTTTCATTAATTAATTTGAACTGGAAAACAATAAGACGTCCTCGTACAGAAAGAATAATATGGAAAGAACAAAAAATTGGTAGCCTACCAATTGTCTACGCTATTTTCGGCACCAACATGTAGATAATTCCGGAATATGCGTAAATGTACAACGCGCCATTATAAATTTAAAAATTTTACTCGGGCTTACGAGATATAGGACTTCAAAATCGAGGTGTTCAGAAATTAGCTGGATTACATATAAAAATAGCAATTCAATCCACACGACTACAGTGACACCTTTTCTCAACTAACATTTGTTTCTATATTGTTAGTATGTTGCTGCGTAAATTTTAAATTTATGAAAACAAGCACAAAAGTGTAGTTCGCGTAAAATTTAAAAAAAAAATTATATGGTGGACCGAATAGAATATGATTTGTAGCGTGCAATCGGGTATCCTAAATAATTGTTTGGTATACATTTTCGATTACATGTTCCTAGCTAAAACTATAAAGACAGAATACACTATAAATTGTGTTCCTTTAATATATGATCATTTTTTCCAGTAGGAGATAGGCCAAAAATTCTTAGAACCCGTTTTTGGGGCTTGAAGTTCCCAAAAGTCCAAAATATTGTTATTTAATGACTGATTCGAATCAGTTTTAGTCTTCAGTTCATTCACTTTTTCCATAGCATATAAACTCTTAACAGTTTATTTATCCTCAATAAAGTGGATTATATAGGTGAATGCCTGAAGTCAATAGATTTGCTTATTAAAATCCCATTTTCATCATATCAACGACACTATATTCGGACGCGCTCATGATAAAACCTGAATCTTCAAAGGCGTAATCAATGTCTGACTTTTGGATCATTTAGAGCATTTTGGTAAAAGTGTTTTGTTAGAATTCCTGAATTTCCTGACACTAGAGTCAATATACGAGGCCGAAGTGAGAAGTCTGGTAAAAATGAAACAAGGAATAATATTTTTGACCAAACTAACAATTTATTTTTCAACGTAGTCGCCTTTTAGCTCGATACACTTACTCCAATTTCTTCAACCCTTCAAAATAGGCGTTTGTTGCATCGATGATCTCCTCATTAGAGCCGAATCTCTTTCCGCCGAGCCATATTTCTTCAAGTTCGGAAACAGGAAATAGTCGAATGGGGCTAAGTCTGGAGAATATGGCGGATGTGGAAGCAATTCGAAGCGTAATTCATGAATTTTGGCCATGGCAACTACACACGTGTGCAATCGTGCATTGTCTTGATGGAAGAGAATTTTTTTCTTCGCTAAATGCGGTCGTTTTTCTTTCAAAACGTCGTTGAAATGATCCAATAAGATATTCGCGGTTGACTGTTCTCCTCTTTTGCAGGTAATCGATGTGAATTATGCCGCGTGCATCCCAAAAAATTGTGGCCATGACCTTGTGGCCGATAAAACCGCCTTAGCCTTCTTCGGCGCAGATTCGCCAGTAAAAATCTACTGTTTAGACTATTCTTTGGTCTCCGGTTTTATAGTGATGGATCTATGTTTCATCCACAGTTATGAAACGATGGAAAAACTCCTTTGTATTTCGCTTGAACATCGCTTGAACAAAGCGCAGATAGCTTTTCATATTCAAATGTTCGTGTAAAATATTGCGCACACGTTCGCCTGAGATGCCTATTATCTCAGCTATCTCGCACACTTTGGTGTGGTGACTTCATTTGGGCGTCCTGAACGTTCGGCATCAGTTGTGGTTGCAAGCTTTGTTTTCAATGGGTCGTCTGTTTTCAATGACTGTCAAAACTGAACTACATGAAAGATCTGTCTGAAAATTTTATTTTGGTCTAGTGACAGATGCTATTGACATGTGACATTTGGGATTTGCGATTGTGGGCCCTCTGTTGTAATTTTATCAGACTTAAAAATAATTGTTTCTCCCAAAATTCGGGGACAAGTAAAATTTATAAAAATTTTAAATGAAATTTACAATATTCTAAGCAAATAAATCTACAATTTTATTATACCATAAGATGCAGGTCCATGGTTACCGGGTTGAGATGGGTGTTAGAATGACCAGTAGGTTTAGTTGACTAAATCGGTTCAAAATTTCAAATAATTTTCAAATAAAAGTTGTAATGGACACGATATTGGTGATGAAAAAGATCGACAGATTCAAAGCAGCAGCTTTTTTGCGGCGGATTGGATTAAGTCTTTTTGGTCTTGAAAGCGGTAAATGACCTGAAGTCACGATGTAATGTACTACATTATGTCTTACCGGAGAGTTGTAGTTTGCTGGAGTTCATTAAACTTTTGGTGGCTGTATCAATCAATTTGTGATATTCAGGTCCACTATGAACGTTTTAATCCGATGTTAACGTTTGGTGATTTGATACGACAAATGTTTATTGTGGTACCATTTGCTGCTGCCAAAACGTGATGCCATGTTGCCATATTTCACAACAACGTCGCGTATTTTGGCGTTTGTTGGAGGCTGGTTTGGAGATGATGGTTGTTTCTTAGATAGAGATGGTGTTTGTCTCCAAGGCAATTGGGAATGTGAAGATTGTCCTGAGTGTCTGTATTGTTTCGAATCTAGCCAGCCTGTTGCTAATTTTTTTAACCTTTGTTTCAAGACGGCTAATGCTAGAGTTTGGCAAATCTATCTCTGAGCCCACTCTCTGGTAGTGGAATCAACGCTGCTTAAATTTAATCAGGGAGTATCCTAGTCCATAATTTCTCAGAGTGTGTTTCTTCAAGAAATGGTGTCGGGAAGGAAACGTATTTGATAATTTATTGAATACAGTGCATTTACGACTGGTGGGGATCGAGTCCACTCTATCCCAAAACTTTTATATATAAAAACAGTTGAAGTTATTTTGAAGATCAATGATCCAAGGAACTCTCGAAAAGAGATGTGGCCTTATCAAGTTTGTTTCGCGCCATCTTTGCTTCGCGCCTTCTTTACTTCGCGTCTAATTCGCAGAGTTTGAATATTGATATAAATATTCTATGCAGACTAAACGCTTTTCTTTTTGGAATTAGTCATAGGTCATCGAATATTTATTTTAAAACTATTAGAGAGCCGCCAGTTCTACCTAAGCCTTGAGTTGATCTTTACTTCCGATTTTCAAGATTAAAATTTATTCGGGATTATGAGAGTAATCTCAAATCTTTACGCAAAAATGACGTATAAATAGAGATTCCTTAAGAATGTTTGATTACGCTATCCGGAGGCCGGATATATCGAAACTGCAGTCACTCCTAAAAAATCGAGAACGAATAAAATATGTTTACACTTAATGTTTCATCTTTGTTTCACAGCATTGACTCTATAACTCTCACCAACTTAAACATAAGAGAAGCATTGTTTATGAAATTTACTAGTCAGAATTCATTCTAGAAATAACTCGATATGATTTGATAAATTTCAAAAACAAATTTGTTTTCTCTATCCCTCAAAGCCATTTTCCCTGGTACGTTTACTAATTTTCGATGAACTCCAGCTCCGAATTTCCGTAAATAAGAAAAACTCAGCCACCATTACTTCGACGAACACTGAAGTGTTTCTTAATGCAGGTGTAGCTTGATATTTTATTTGAGGGAAAACTTGCGTGACTTTAGTAAATTCTCTAGATATTTTTACAGATGGTGAATTAAAGAATAAGGTGTATGGATATTTGCCAAAATTCATAACAAACTGCGGAAATTATACTTCATGTATTAGTTCCTCTCTAAGGTATATTATCACTATACTAAGGGAATTATTCCGACCAGGGGCCGTATTCTTGAAATCGGTGAGAATTTTCCCAATCGAAATACGATTTGCTTTGAAATTCTCTATAGCATTCGAATTTTTCGCCGGCTACTTTAATCATCTTTTCAACCATTGTTTTCAGGTTTACTAATGTTTGCCTCCCTACTAAGGAAATAATTTCGAATCGATTTACCCGGTCGGAATTTTTCCCTTAGTAGGGGGAAAAAGTTATGTTTCTTAATTTGAAAAAAGAAAAGAAATTTAAAAAAATGATTAAAGTAGCCGATGTAAAATTCGAATACTATAGAGAATTTCAAAGCAAATTGTATGCTGATTGGGGAAATTTCCACCGGTTTCAAGAATACGGCCCCAGTGGCCCTATTTTAGGTTTCCCTGGGAATACGGAATCGGGAAAAACATTTTCATAGCATTTTTGTTTGAATTGTATTTTTCTGGCCTACTGGTGGAATCATTTTGGTGTTTATATTTACGAAACAAAGTTATTTGGGAAATTATTATTCCCAATAAAATTTTTGTGGAACAAAAGATTCCCATTCCATTTTGTCTTCTAAAATATATACACCAAATAAGGTGTACGAAATAGGCAAATAGAATACCTACCTGATCACAAGGCTCAAAGACGTAGTAGACTGCTTTAATTAGAAACAATTTTTAACGACCTGTGGCTCATAGTATATGTGGCGCTCTCAGCGGTATTTGAAAGATGAATATGAACAAAAAATTATAATAAATCTTGGTCTAATTGCAGTATTAACACTCTTTAATAAGCATTGCTTATAACCTTGACACCGATCACGATTTATATTTTATGAGGGGAGAAAATCCAAGACTGACAATACTTTTATTAACCTAATAATGTCACCGGCGCACGTTTTTTTTATAGTATATCAAAGTGGCGCCATACAGATTCACCCTCTTTTTGTCAAAGCACATTACTTTATTTTGCGTGTGTAAATATACATTTTCCACTATTGATTTTCACTTCAACAACGTCATAATATTATAATAATAATAATAATAATATATAATTGTATAAAGTCTAAACATGAAAATTAAATTTTCCACTTTGCAATTATTAAATTGTGGCAGCAAAAAATGTGGGTGCCCGCAATACAAACAATGCATGCTGTTATTAAATCAAAAAAATATTTGTATTGCTCACAAAAAATGTTTTCGTAAATTTGCAAAGTGAAAGTGTCTTTATACACCTAACTAGCTTGAATATGTTTCTTTCATGCGACGACGCGGTCCGATTAAGGAAGGCATCATATCTTGAGATAACGTGATTGGCTTCATAACAGTTTTGTTAATATTACATATTATACTGTTATTTATCTGCACGTTTAATCAAAAAAATCCTAGATGTACGTACCACCACAAAGATGGTTTATGTAATATGAAATTAGCTCGGCAGTATAACATTTATATAGTTTAGCACTACATAATGTAATTAGCATTTGTAATTGGATGCGATTATTTGCACATAACTATATTTTGTTTCGTACATTTAACTTTCCATTTGAATTTTCTGTTGCTGAAAATTCCATTATTAGTTTTTTTTTATGTAGATGAAAAACGACGTGATAGTGTAGTAATATATACAGTAATAGTTTATAAATAATTAGTTACACTATTACCATTGTTTGCGATGTCAACACACGATACACACCAAATGATTTATTGGTTGGGTTAGAGAGTGTACTGTAATGTAGGTGAGAATTTTTCCGAAAATTGTGGGGAATAATAAATTACATAGTTATTTTTATTTGTGTATGTTGTGTCTAGACTGGTTTACCTAAATTTCAGTGCACGAATCTTAAGGTGGGTTTAATATCAAATGTGGCGAGACATGGTTCATAATTTTTTATAAGGTGCCTGTAAAAGACACTTTACCAAAACTTTCAAGAAAAATTTTCTCAAAACACATTTTTACTTTCTGATGGATATTTGCGGACTCACTTAACACTCACCAAAATATCAGATACATTTTTCGTCGAAGTAACCCTAAAACTTTGAATAACCAAAATCAAAATGATGCTTTAAATGTTTCCCTTTGCCTCAAACAATTTAAATTTTACTAAATATACTTTGAAAATGTTCTCAGGTGGAACTTCATAAATACGGAATCCAATTTAAACCCGAAAATGTAAAATATTTTTAATATAAAAACCAAACACATGGAGTCTATACCTCGGAAAATCTAAAGTCAATTACGGAAACTTATCCACAAAACTCCAAATATCTTGAAACTCCTATAAAACGGAAATCGAAACAAATTCAAAATGGTGGACAAAATAATTGGTATTTATTTAAGCTGCAAAACGTTTATTTTCGATCGAAATAAACTTGCGCAACATTTGTATCAAGTGAAAATTTTGGAGTGTGGCTACTTTATCAATGTTGATTCATTTGTATGAACATTTACACAGTTAAAAAATTGCCAATTGTTTGTTATCGAAAAAACCCAAAATTTTTGAGTCATTAATTTTAATACATATCTCGTGAAAATTGTTTTATACGGAACCCTTTTAAAAACGGAAACTTGTCACAAGCGGAAATATAAACATATTTTGGAAAAACTACTTATTGGAAAGCTGATCTATAAAAATTATTCTTACAACTCCTATAAAGCGGAATTTGTACCAGTAAAGCAGTAAATATACTCTGGTAGAAACAAACCAAACATAAAAGTGTTATACTGAACACATAACCTAAAAAATTGAGGATATTTCCCATGGCAACTTCTTAAACACGTGAAAATACTGGATCCAACAAATCGTTTATTTTATGTTTTGGTGTCCAAATTTGTTGCTTCATTTGACAGTTTTAGTACTGAGTAATCGATAATTTTAGATTTTTGTTTTTCAAATACAAATATCTTGTTTCATTGAAATGTTAAAACATTTTACAGTTATATGTGATGCGACAAAATACCGCTATTATAGGTAAACTTCATTGAGTATTAAAAAATTTGCACTTTAAATGATTTTTTGTCACTAAAAACCGAAAATAAATATTCAATTTATAGATCATGTCACCCTGTCAAAGGTATGCCAAATTATACATTCGTCAATCACAGGAAAAATGAAAACATGAAATTATTTTTTTAAATTACATCAATAGATGTCGCTACTATAAGATGAAATAAAGTCGAATTAGCAACTATTTTTGTGTGTAAACCTAAAAGTTGATTAGTGTGAGTGAAATTCATACAAAATAACGTAATTAAATTAGGATAAGGAAAGAACTTATAAAAGCTTACCTACCTCGATCAAATTCTCTCGTATACTGACATCTTTTGCTAAACTAACAACAAAAGATCAAAGTTCTGATCCAAAAAATTAACGAGAAAATTTAAAATATTATGAGTCATATCTTCAGTAATCCTCAAAGATACACTTCTTTACATGAGATCTTGTTTAAGACGGAAATTGGCATACAAAATTTTCTTAGAATTCTAAAGAATCGGAATTTCAGTGAAATTCAAGCTGCAAAAATGAAATAAAACAAATAATTGTGCGGTTTAGCATTTGAAGCAATTGAAATTAGCATTTTGAGTACATAACCTAAAAATATGATATTATTTTGCACAAATTTCTAAGTGTTAAAAGCAGCCAAATTATGATACCCGGAAACTTTATTTGGTCCCTTAAATTTCGATCTCTGGTTTAATTTTATGGCGCTCAAGATTGCGCTATATTTGAATTAAATGTACAAAAAATTTCGCCTTTTAGTGTGTTATTTTAAGATGCATCACCAAAAGCTGAATTTTGAAAAGCAGGATTTCGAACGTGGTAGGTCTCCGCAGAGTTTAAGATAATCTTCGAACCAGGGAAAAATGCACTAAAAAATTTTGCGTCGGTTTTGATCAAATTTTTTGTAGAAATGGATTGGGAGAACGAGGTATGCCGTTAAAAACTGAAGTTTATGGTCTGGCGTTGCCAAATTTCAACGAAAAATGATGTTACAATTACAAATTTTTCATTAATACGTCGAAGCCCAGTTTCATTTATCATGGCCAAAGTTTATGTTGGAATCCTAATTTAGTTCTAGATAATAAACTTGATCATACGTGGACGGGGTTAAGAAATGGTCAAGGCCCATTTAGCATGAATAAGGAACGGTCCAGTTCCGGTATGCAGGACCAATTTCATAAAATTCGTTCAAAATGCATGTTGGAATCCCAAAATTCAATCAAGCTCTACAAGCCAAATTTTACCATAATTTTTTAAGAACTCATCTAGTTCCATTCATCAAGGCAAAATAATAGAACTTCGACCAAAATTCAAGTTAGAATCGCGTTGGCAAGCCGATTTCTTACCGATCTCGAATTTTTAGACAAATCAGGTAGTTTAAAATGTGTAGGATGAGATCGCTTTTGTATTGAAGCTTCAATTACCAAAAAAGTTGGTATTCGGAGAATTTTCGACCTAAGATTTTTGTAGGATTGAATGAGGATTACAAATTCTAATTTTAAATTTGGTATACAGTACAGGTTAAGGTTTGATGAAATTGGGCCTTTACGAACAGAACCAGGACTGTACAAATCGATTATTCGGCATAATTATTTTTACCGATAACTAACCGGTATTATTTTATTAAAATACGGAAATCTCCTGAATTTAATCACATATTAAGACGATATTTTTGACATTCGCAGTAATACTTTGAGCATTAGAATAATTCTTTGGATTTAAATTGTGCAGATAGGACTGGTAATACTGGAAGAACTCATCAGAATTTCGAAACTTGATCAAGTGAAAAACGGGATGTGTATAACCCCTTTATAGAATGGAAATTTTAGAGTTGGAATCTTTCCCATAGTTCCTCAGAATAATGTAGGAGATTTCAATCAACACGGCAGATTGTCTTGGAAAACGGCCAAATATCAAAGAGAACTGATTTATCAAAATTTTCCACTGATTAGGGAAACGACTTTAAAATCAAATGACTAAAAAATTAATTGGTATTAGACGTTAGGCTTTGTAAAATTACCCCAAACTGGATAAGAATTTTAGTAGTTTTCAACTCTTTATAAATGTTTTAGTCGCTTTCATTCAATTCATCCTGACAAAATATTTGCAAAATATATTGAAACCTGTTTTCAAATTTCTTATAGGAAATGTTTGGCTATTTTTATGTCAATTATTGACTTTTAGAAATATATAGATGGCACTAGATTATACGACGCAATTGTACTCGTCCCTCAACGAGTGGTTAGTTGCGAAATGTTAAATTGAAATGAAAATGAATAACTTAATCAAAATATTCGAGCTTAGAAATGCGAATTCATGTGGTTTTTGCATTTTTAGAGGATGTTGAATAACTTCTCTCAATAAGCAAACAATGCTTCGTTATTTATCTGAAATAACCTAGGATTCGAAAAATCTCAACCATCTTTATCTATTTAGTGCCAAGTTCCATCTTAAGTGTGTATTGATCACTGAATACTGGCAATGTCAACGTCTTGATAAATCCACCTAGTAAACTCCACGATTCTGTTATCTATTTGCTTATCGTCTAAAATATTTTACACCAATGTAAAAGCAACAGCATTAGCCTCAACTTCAGTTACACTATTGGGTTCAACTTTTTGAAATCCCGGATTAAATCATACCCATTAGGCACGTCATCTCTTACAGGATGTTATTGTATGCCACACCACCATAACCAGTTTTGTAAACACAGCCAAGGCCAGGTTAACAATCAAAACAAAAAAAATTTAATTCATGCCAAAGCAATTTAATTTGAATTAAGTTAAATTTTCGTATACGCAAAAATATTAACTATAAAGGGCCCTGCCTCATGGTGTCAGCAGGCAGATAGATGTATACCTTCTTCAAACACAAAAAAACCCAGAAAAATAAAAACGATTTGCGATCCGAAACGATAAAATTCTTAAATCACTTGAATCGTATTATATGCCGCAAACACCAACAACAACAGCATCGCATCGTTCGATTGGCAATAAATATAAGACAAAAATGACAAATTAATATTCTGGTCTTCAAATTGGAATTTGTATACGAAAGTATTTGCTAATGTCCGTAATAATTTGTATTTTTTTTTTTTTTTTTTTGAAAACATGTTTGTATTTAAATTAATTTTTTTTAAAACCAAAAACAATTTTGTTTTTGGTAAACATCAATATAAGCGTCTTAAAATTTACGTCTTGATGATTTAAAAAATACAAAATGCCAAAGCCCGTTTTTTTGCTAAGGTTACAGCATCCCTCCAAATATTTCTAGCTATGGTACGTTTACATGTAACGAAATTACGTAAATAATGTAATTAATGTAAATAATGTAATAAATATGCAAACGTATGCCCGCTTTCTTAAATTAATTAATTGCTTAATTAACGGTATCTTCTTCTACCAAAAATCACCTCTTGTGGTTTTAAAAAAGTAATGACACACACATTTTACATTTACATTACGATAATTTTTTTAAATGTAAATATAGAAGTAAATGACTAAATGTAACTGGTTGCGAGCCGTGTTGTCCAGATTCGTATAAAAAATAATTGTTTACATTTTTTACGTAAATAATCATAAAATTCTGTAAAGAATTGTAAATAATGTAAACAATATTAAAAATTTGCAAACGAAATTTACATTTTTTACATTTACATATATTATTTTGTAAATAGCAAGTTTTCGCGAAAAAATGTTTAAAACTATATTCTGCTTCCTTTATGTTAATGGCGCCTTTGGTCACATAGATCAATTTTGCACTGTAAAAGCGCGCCATTCTCGAAAATCTTTACCTAAGGGTAATTGGCAGCTTGATACGAGTCTTACAATTATCGTGTACAGAAATGATTATATCAAATTAAGCTTGAAGAACGGGGTTGAACAACGAATTTGTGATGCAGGCGTGAAAATTCTTTCATGGGATATAATAACTCTAGAGAGAGAGAGAGAGAGAGAGAGAGAGAGAAAGAGGCAATTTGAAGTGGCCCTTGTTCGACCAACTTGAATGAAAATTTACAATTTTCTTACCGGTTTCCATCAATAATTTGATTTATATGAGCGAATTATTTTCTGGATTACATTCCGGAATTCAGCCTGGTGAATGGAGCTTTATCAATTCTTAACCGATTAAAACATATTTTTGGAATGAACTTATGGACTTATAAATCCCGAGAAACAGAATATTATTTTTATTAATATCGAAGATCATAGATATGATACCGAAGGTACCAGCCCAGTATTTCCAGCGTGCTATATAAAGCCAAGGTTTCAGTTTGGCCGGGTAATATATCATTTAATTTGGGACTCATGGGAAAATTAATTTTTTTGTGGAAATCACACAATCGTAATAAACTTCAAAAACACTGTTTGTTGTGCCAAAAATTAACTAAATCTTAGATAGGTCTGACAGGGACGATATTTAATGTTAGCTGGTATAATATTATACGTTGGCCACGTATAATAAGTCGATGTACCGATGTCCAGGACCCCACTTGGATCAAATCTCAGAAAATTTTTAGGATAAGCGGCATACGTTTGTTATGTTTGCTAAGGGCTGAAAATACAATAATCTGGACCCATTTACTATTAGCTTTGAATATAATCCCACTTGATTGATCAAATCACAGAAATTTTACAGAACACCCCTCTCGATTATAAAAGTAGGAAACCCACTTTCTCTAATCGTTAAATTTGGCAACATTAAAAAGTCATCTGAAGGGTACGACAAATGAGGTAGTCATCCTCATATTAGTACGTCGACCAATACCCACTTGCTGTAAGCGTTGAATGTGCTCACTTAAATAAATTTAGGAATGTTCTTTTCTCGCAGATTATTCAAGTTTCAGAAATGTCTAAGTCATGCGATATCTGAAGTTGCATTGGACTAGGACAATGGCTTCCAAAATACCAGTCTTACAATAATACAACCTGAGCTTACTGAATCAGGCTTACTGAAATAAATAAAAAAAAATAAGACAGCTTTTGTGTTTCCTCTCGGAGGGAAAGCCCCTCTGGGGTTTATTTCCAAAAAGGTGTACTAGAGCCTTTGCTTTAACAGTTTCATTTAAATACTTAAATGGTTTACAAAATTTAGCAAGAGCTGCTTTGGCCTTGTCTAAGTCTGATGTCTTACTGATTTGCATATAAACTCTTCTATGACCGACTCCTTAAATGCCTTTACAAACCTCCGAAGCGTGGTTTCGCTACTCGTTGGAATTATCATCCAACCTCAGAGCTTTATAAAATCCACCGCAATTTTTTGAAATCAATCTCTGTTGTAGTGCAACTTAATGGTTACCAAGGCTAGGTTACATTAGGTTAGGATGGTTGTCCTAAAGGACTAAGCTCTCAGCGAGGCGAAGAATACCCTTGACGTCAATTTTAGTGAGGTCCGTCAAGTTATTTAGACTAAGAATTACAGTCTGCTAAGCGCTAGGCTGGGACAGGTGTAAAGCAAATGGAGATCAGTTTATTCAGCCTGTGAGAAGATTCCTATTCTGGTCACATGCTTACCTATGAGTAATAATATGAGTAAATAAATGTTCCGTAATAACACCCATCACCATACTGCCATGGCATGCCGCCGCCGTAAATGAAGAAGGTTGTGCCTTGTCAAGCTTCAATCGGCTTTTCATCCCCCATAAAATTGAACGCCTCCCTCCCCCCTCCCCCCCCACGAAATGATAGGTCTACATTTAATTCTTCACAAGAAACCTCAACCCCGACATTCCCATCCGTCTTTAAACCATCAGTGAAGAAATTAGCACCTTCAGTTTCCGAAATACTTCTCACAATCAGTCCTCTCTGGTGACAATACCAGTCCTAAAACCTATGTTCTAAAAAATGAGGACGGGATGGCATAAAAATATATGAGTGTCCTGTATTGTTAGACTTGAACTCGCTGCCATTTGTATTAGGATATCTTGGGGTGTGAGATGATAGAGAATCTCCCCTGCTTGAGTGAATGTGCTGAGAATTTCTCGGTAGGAGTAATAAGGAAGTGGAGAGCAGTTTCCACAGATTTCCCCTTGCAGTATGTATGTTGGGATTTCAATAGTCTATTTGGCTCAATCAAACTCCTAATATGATCTTCTATCTGTCTTTCCAAACATTTTAGTAATGAAGAGGCTCAAATTACTTTTTCCCGCCGTCAGTTCATTTTCTATGAATTTGTGTTCTTTGCTGCTCTTGAAGATAACGCCCAGCCCGGCTAAGGTTAAGTCGCCGACAGAGGCTTTAAGGCTTAAAGCTATTTATAGCCCACATACTATTTATCTTGCTTATAACCTAGCTTACAATGCCTACGACTCGACTTTGTTGTCCCTAGGCCTTTTTAGTGGAGTTTTGGAGCTACCAGTAAAGTAAGTTTCCAGTGGAAGCCCCAAGGATTCTGAATTAGTTACGGTCCAACAACCATCCGGTCGTTGGAGAAAACTCGGAGTGATGCGGACTTAGAGATAGTACTTTACGCAGCCTAGATGTCTCAGAGGACTCCTGTATTTTACTACAGTATAACCTCCAGGCATTTGTTGTAGCATTTTTTAATTCGTATTTGTATGTTTTGAGGATATCATTGTTGCAGTACCAGTCATTAGCAGATTTAGCTTCTCTGATTCGTCTAAAGAGCCTCTTACATTTTGTGTGGATGTTTGATGACTTTCCGACCACCACGGTGGTCAAAGTTTACTCATAGGTCTACTAGGAGGACACGCACATAATATGTTGCCTTATTAAAGGCGTCAGATAGGGTATCAAGCTCTTGTGTAGAATCAGATACGTTTGGAATCGGTACCGGTAATGATTTTCTTAGAATAGTTTGAAAAATATCCCGTCAGTTTCTATAGCCAGGTTTTTTATGGGTTTTGCCTCCAGTTAAAAGGAACGATCCTTCGACACCTTCCAATACCTAAACAATTCAAAATGTTATCTGAGGCAAGTTTAATGTCTAGTACTTCTTGCCTATTTTAGTTATAAACGTTGGTTTATAGCCAATATTGCATATACATAGGTTAGTACTAAAAAAATCAAGGAATACCTCACCTCGTTTATTCGAATCAGTGCTTCGCCAAATTGTGTGATGTGAATTGGCACCACTTCCCAGGATGACTCCAATTTTTTGTTTTTGAGCCTTCTTAATAAGATTCCTAAATTCAGATGAGTTATCTTCTCCATCCATGTTCAAGGTAAGATGAAATTAGCCAGAGATTTTCACCACCAATCTCAACGATTGTTGTGACCACATCTGAATTACTGAAAAAAGATATTCAGATTATTTTTAGCAAGAACTAACGAAACGAACGAAATTTTTATTTAGGAGTTCTAAGTCCAAGTACTCGGTCAGCATTGACCCAAGGTTCTTGGACTATGATAATGTCTATCTGAAAGAGGTTAATCTGCAGGAACCCCAACATAGGTTTGCTCCTTTATATCGTCCTCGGAAGAGGAATTAGAAGGCTTCTTAGTTGACAGCCTTCATCGTGAGACAACTGTGGCTTCACAAGTATTTCGAACTCAACTGTTAGGCTTGATAGATTTTTTCAGGCAGTTCTTGTCATAATCTGAGGTACTCTAGAAGTCTGACCGTATTTATGATATTAGCCAGGATGATAAGAGCCGTTTTTAATAGAAAAAGCCATGAAACCGTCTGAAATTAAAAATATAAAACTGCTGGCATTCGTGCTTTGAGAGAACCAGTTTAGTTTTCAGCCTATGATAAAATCATAGGTTTCCACCATGGACACTCAGGAGTATTGAACGTAACCTGTTTTAGTTCCAAATGATCCCAACGAGGATATTTATTTCTAAAATGAGGGCCATGTTTAAGCAAGGCTTTTATCACTAAAGTGAAATATTGTTATCATGTTTAATCTTTCAATTTTAGTTAAACCACCAATATTTGAATTTAGTTATACAATAAACTAAGAGATGGCGCAGTCAAAATTTAAAATGAAACAAGTTTCGCGCAGTTGATTCGAATTACTTTAATACTGCAGTATGCCAAGAGATGGCACAGTGAAAACTTAAATTGAAACACATGCCAAATGAAATATTTTCAAAATTTAGTTTCATTTTCTTAACAAGAAACTATTTTACGATCAATTAAAGAGTACTTTGGGGCGACACTAGCGTCTCTAACAGGCAATTTATTTAGTCAACATATCAACAAATCGTAAATATAAAATTAGTCAAATTAGTAGATTCCTTCATTTGAGATAAACGTTTTAGATTTTAGTCGGGTTTAGTCCAACCGCCTTAATAGTAATAATTTATCTGTGTAATTTTATCTGTGGCCAAAATAATTTCAATATTTTCACACGGTTCACAGATTTTATGTTGGTAGAGGTTTTCGTTAGAATAACATACCATATTGGGGTTCCAAATAATTTTGGAAAACTTACCGTTATTAAAGGGTTAGGTTTCAAAGCTGAGAACGGCCTTGGTCATAATATATATTTTTGCTATTTCTAACAGTAAATTAAATAAATAAATTTAAAAAGGGAAAAGCCTTCATATTGTGTAGGGCAGTGGTTATAAATCGGAGTAGATGGAAGGCGATAGTAAACCACATTATGTAATTGCACTTTCCCTTGGAGGACTTAACATCTGATGTTGTCTAGAGCCAGATGTCATCTTTTAGATTTTTAAGGCTAAGATGCAAAATTTAAACAATTTGATGTTACCATTCGAATAAAGCAATTCAAATTAATTCTTACGATTGCCTCGCTCTCCTCAAGGCTAATAATATTTTTAGAATAGACTCGTACTTCATACTTGCAGATTTCCAGTGGATCTCAAAATGTTTTGTTCGATTTTCAATAGTCTCTTAGGTGCTTTGGCGCTGACAATGTATTTTAGAAGTTTCTTCTGCGAATTCTAAACTTATAAAATAAGACCGATCTGTTCCGAAGCCGTCTAGCCAGTTTACCTAATTTTTTAAGCTACTAATTAAGAAATGGTAAATTTTTGGAAGAACTCAACCCAGTTTGATGAATTCCTGTTTAACCCCACAAACCAAAATTGCAAATAGCACAGTTTTTCATATTTGGCTAAGTAATAGCCATGTTCTGTTTGGAATTTTAAAATTTCATTTATCTTTTTTAGATTGCGCTGCTTGGTCAAAGATTTCATCCAATTTTTAAATTGTAAGCTAAATGAGAAATGCTCTTTAGCATTAGTGCTCCTCTGTTACAAAACAGTTCAATAGCCTCAGTTTCGAATGTTGTTCTTAAGATCTAGAATTGTTTCTGTGGATCACCACACTTTACTTTTCAAAAGACCCCAAAAAAAAATAATCTAACGGTGTCAATCGCATGATCGCCAATAAGTTGAGTGTTTCACTATTTGTGTGACATGTGACACCGTTTTGTTGAAACCAAATATCATCTAAATCAATTTCATCCAATTTTGGCCACAAAAATGGCAGTTGGCATGCCACGAAGAGATGCTTGGCACTTCACGAACATTTTCACTTACGGCTGTTACTGTTTTACGAGTACGAACTGGACGATGGTGTTCATATGCTCTACGATCTGCAACTGATCCAGTTTAATTTACGCATAATTTATGGAATGTTTTTTTTACAGAAAGACCATTTTCGTATTAAGTTTGCATAACCAAAACGCGTTGTTGTGTTGTAAACGAATACATTACTAAAATTGGTATTATTTTGACTTCATTTGTCAAACAATTTTCGGGTTGTCACCGCACAATAAATATTTTTCAGCTTAAAAATAAAACCAATAGATGCCGCTTTATTTTTCCACTTTTAGAATATTATCAATTTCTCCGAATCAATGGTATGGAAACTGTTTGTATGGTTCTGTGGGTTTAAAACAGTTTTATTTTTAGTGGCCGAATTTCGAACTAAAATTACAACTCCAAACAAGAACAACCACTTTAATGTCAATAAATTATCTGTGTAGTTTTATCTGTGGCAAAAATCATTTTATTATGTTCGTGTTAAAAATCATCAATTGTCGCCCCATCACTCATCAAAAATCGAGCTTTACGACCCAATGAATATAAAATTTCCATCGCTCTTCATCTGGTACTGTTTTCAAAATTGAGTATTTCCTTTAAAATACACGTTTAAATCCAATCCACTGATTCGAATTCAACCCATGGTCAGATTTTAGAAAAATTGGAACTACTAGTGGCCAATTTTGGTGAACCTTCCTGGTAAATCAAAACCCCGCTTTTATTTTTATTGCTCAGACCGTCAAAGGGAATAATGAGTAGAAGCAATGCGTAGAATGTACATCCTAAAAATCAGGTCGCAACTCATACATTTCCCAGAACTGACATTCACGGAATCATGGACAATATTACTAACGAACTCATTCACATCAATAAAATTTATAAAATACCAATCAAATCTTAGTATAGTAATTCTAACGTACTAATTTTATTGTTTCTTGCAGGCAAGAGCAGCAGCCGCGGCAGCCGCTGCAGCAGCACTCCAACAAAATGGTACAACAAAACCACTAGCAAATGGTAGTACAACAGCACATACTAGTACAATAGAACAAAATGGTACTCCAAAATCGCTGCAGAACGGTACAGCAGCATCGCCGGCTAGTAAAGCAGCCGATTACTATGTGCGGGGGGAGGTACCAGCCGAACTAACACAACGGAAAATTCAAAAATAATATAAGCTTAATAATAGAAAGAAGAAACGTGTTAGGAAATAAGGAAAAAAATTATAATTATAATTATTTTATATATATAAATATATAATTTTTAGGATATTTCTAATAATTATTATTATTTTTTTGTATTTTAATTTAAATTAAATTAATTAAAATAAATAAATAATACTTGCTTTTTTGTTTTTGTTAAATGTAAAAAATAAACTAAAACATAAAAAAATTAATTTAATTAATATAAAATTAAAATAAATTGTTGGTATATAGAGTAAATAAAAATTATTATTATTATTATTATATAATTTAGTAAAAGAAAAACAATCAAATTTTTGTTAATTTTTTTTTAATTATTATTTATTAAAATTAATTAAAAACCATTATAGCAAAAATTTCCAAAGTCTAAATAATTTAAATACGTATAAATACAAGTTTGCGTGCTGAACAAAAAAAAAATTAATTAATAATTATTAATTAAAATTATTGCGAGAGACACATAAATAAGACGTGTCGTGTACGCTAATTTGAAATTTTTCCCGCGCTTTTCGTGATCTTATTTATATTATTACGTTTATAATGACTTGATCGCCCCTCCAATAAAAAAAATTAATGTAAACCGCTGAGGAAATATTTAGCCCCTAACGTAATTTAATGTCGAACTCTAAATTTTTGTGATTGCAATATACTCGTCGTGATTTATTTTTGTTATTCCTCAGTTACTGCATTTTTATAAAAGACAGTTAAATTAATAATAAATTAATTAAATAGAGTTTCTAATTAAATATATAAATAAATATTATATAAATAAAATATAAACTTGGTGCTAGAATAATTAAAATCAATCACAACATTGATATACATAACACATTTTCACAGATGCCTCTTAGTTTTCTGCCCTCCAACAAATTAAATAAAATGACATAATGTTTAAAAATTCACAATTCAGTCATCAAAATAAAAACGAAAAATTAAAAATTTATAACTTAAATTATTTGTTTTATAAATACATAATATAATAATATAAATAAATAAATATTATAAATAATTGTAATTTATTTTCTATTTAGTTAAAACAAAACCACAAAAAATACTTATTTAATTAATATTAGATAAAAATAAAATAAAAAATGGTTAAAATTGGTGATACATTACAATCAATTTTTTTTACATAAATCCAACAAAATTATATTAATTAATTGCTTTTCGTAATTAAAAAACAATATTAAATTGATTGTTAAACAAAAATTGTATAAATAAATAAATTTTTATTATAAAAAAAAAAACTATAAAAAATTGTTATTATTTAATTGATTAATTAAGCATTTTTTAGATGTCAAAATTACAAACAAAAAATCCCCCAAAAATTTATTAATTACGTAACGTAACGAACATCGAATATATTGTAACAAAAGACAAACTTATTAATTATTATTATGATTAAAAATATTTAAATCTGACATTTTTAATTTAAAAAACAAAACGCTTTCTTTCAATATTGTTTTTATAAACAAAAATTAATTTTGTATTTTCGTTCCTCGCCCCGTACCGGTACGCTCCCTCCTAAGTATTTTCCAAGCTAAATAAATTTATTGATTATGTTCCGGTTATCATTTATAATTATTATTATTGTTAATTAATTAATTAAAATTATATTTAGTGAACAGATATAATAATTAAAAGCAAATAGTTAAATTTATATAAATTAATTTGAAATATTAAAATTTAACAAAAACAAAAAATACACACATACTGGAAGATGGATATATAATTTTATTTATAAAATATAAATTATAAATTTTACGGAAAAAGTATAAAAAATTATAAATAAAAATAATTTAATATTAACAAAAGCAAGGAAACAACAAATATATTATAAATAAATTGTAAATAAACAGCAACAAGAAAAAAAAAACATTGAAATAAATAAAATAAAAAAATTTAATTTATTTTTGAATTCAGTATCATATCTGACTTATTGTGACTAAACAAAATAAGTTTAGGCCGTCACTTGATCCCGTGGTAATGTTAAAGCGGGACAGATGTACACATAATGAATGCTTTCATCGTTTACATCTAAGCGAGATGTTTCTTAAAACGACCCCAATTACAATGGCAACGGAAATTCTTAGACCCAAACATATTGGACGGTGTGGATTACATCACATTCACAAATGTTGTCCATTAATATATTTTTATTCACGCTCTCCTTTTACTACGAACATTATTTAAATTGTTTGTGTTAAATTTTTTTTTACAAAATTGCACTGTTAAACTTGTTATTTTTCCAATTGGATTTTATTTTCAAAATAAAAGAATAAAATTAGCCAAGATTCTAAATGTTGTGCCAACGAAAATAGAAATATTTACAGATTCTAGCTGACACTTTAAGGAAGGTAAAGCGTGGACCTATTTCTAAGAGTTAGTAAAGTATATTTTTAAGTTTCATTCTAATACAAATTATTTTGAGAAATTTTGACGGGTTTCTGACAATATTCCAGCCAAATCTGGAGACGCCCACGGGGAGCCAGAAAGTAATGGTAGAATGGCGAACGAGGCGACATATTGCAGCAAATTAAACGTTGATCTACTCATAATTACGTCAATAACCCAAAATAATCGAAACATACCGAATCGGTGACAATTTTATCCGTTCAAAATCAGTAAGGCTAACCATCAGTGATTTTTGCAAAAAATTGAAAATTTTTTTTTGTTGAAATTCCGGTTCAAATTGATTATAGGTAATGTTTATAGCATATTGAGCATGAAACTACCGGTAGAATGCATAAGGAAAGCACCATTATTGGAAGTTTCGCATTTTGAAATCTGGCCACGTTGTGTAGTCGAAACGGGATTGCAGGCGAATGAGACGTCATATTGCAGCAAATTAAACGTTGATCTACTCATAATTACGTCAATAACCCAAAATAATCGAAACATACCGAATCGGTGACAATAAATTTTATCCGTTCAAAATCAGTAAGGCTAACCATCAGTGATTTTTGCAAAAAATTGAAAATTTTTTTTTGTTGAAATTCCGGTTCAAATTGATTATAGGTAATGTTTATAGCATATTGAGCATGAAACTACCGGTAGAATGCATAAGGAAAGCACCATTATTGGAAGTTTCGCATTTTGAAATCTGGCCACGTTGTGTAGTCGAAACGGGATTGCAGGCGAATGAGACGTCATATTGCAGCAAATTAAACGTTGATCTACTCATAATTACGTCAATAACCCAAAATAATCGAAACATACCGAATCGGTGACAATAAATTTTATCCGTTCAAAATCAGTAAGGCTAACCATCAGTGATTTTTGCAAAAAATTGAAAAATTTTTTTTGTTGAAATTCCGGTTCAAATTGATTATAGGTAATGTTTATAGCATATTGAGCATGAAACTACCGGTAGAATGCATAAGGAAAGCGCCATTATTGGAAGTTTCGCATTTTGAAATCTGGCCACGTTGTGTAGTCGAAACGGGATTGCAGGCGAATGAGGCGACATATTGCAGCAAATTAAACGTTGATCTACTCATAATTACGTCAATAGCCCAAAATAATCGAAACATACCGAATCGGTGACAATAAATTTTATCCGTTCAAAATCAGTAAGGCTAACCATCAGTGATTTTTGCAAAAAATTGAAAAAAAAATTTTGTTGAAATTCCGGTTCAAATTGATTATAGGTAATGTTTATAGCATATTGAGCATGAAACTACCGGTAGAATGCATAAGGAAAGCGCCATTATTGGAAGTTTCGCATTTTGAAATCTGGCCACGTTGTGTAGTCGAAACGGGATTGCAGGCGAATGAGGCGTCATATTGCAGCAAATTAAACGTTGATCTACTCATAATTACGTCAATAACCCAAAATAATCGAAACATACCGAATCGGTGACAATAAATTTTATCCGTTCAAAATCAGTAAGGCTAACCATCAGTGATTTTTGCAAAAAATTGAAAAAAAAATTTTGTTGAAATTCCGGTTCAAATTGATTATAGGTAATGTTTATAGCATATTGAGCATGAAACTACCGGTAGAATGCATAAGGAAAGCGCCATTATTGGAAGTTTCGCATTTTGAAATCTGGCCACGTTGTGTAGTCGAAACGGGATTGCAGGCGAATGAGGCGACATATTGCAGCAAATTAAACGTTGATCTACTCATAATTACGTCAATAGCCCAAAATAATCGAAACATACCGAATCGGTGACAATAAATTTTATCCGTTCAAAATCAGTAAGGCTAACCATCAGTGATTTTTGCAAAAAATTGAAAAAAAAATTTTGTTGAAATTCCGGTTCAAATTGATTATAGGTAATGTTTATAGCATATTGAGCATGAAACTACCGGTAGAATGCATAAGGAAAGCGCCATTATTGGAAGTTTCGCATTTTGAAATCTGGCCACGTTGTGTAGTCGAAACGGGATTGCAGGCGAATGAGGCGACATATTGCAGCAAATTAAACGTTGATCTACTCATAATTACGTCAATAACCCAAAATAATCGAAACATACCGAATCGGTGACAATAAATTTTATCCGTTCAAAATCAGTAAGGCTAACCATCAGTGATTTTTGCAAAAAATTGAAAAAAAATTTTTGTTGAAATTCCGGTTCAAATTGATTATAGGTAATGTTTATAGCATATTGAGCATGAAACTACCGGTAGAATGCATAAGGAAAGCGCCATTATTGGAAGTTTCGCATTTTGAAATCTGGCCACGTTGTGTAGTCGAAACGGGATTGCAGGCGAATGAGGCGACATATTGCAGCAAATTAAACGTTGATCTACTCATAATTACGTCAATAACCCAAAATAATCGAAACATACCGAATCGGTGACAATAAATTTTATCCGTTCAAAATCAGTAAGGCTAACTAACCATCAGTGATTTTTGCAAAAAATTGAAAATTTTTTTTGTTGAAATTCCGGTTCAAATTGATTATAGGTAATGTTTATAGCATATTGAGCATGAAACTTCCGGTAGAATGCATAAGGAAAGCGCCATTATTGGAAGTTTCGCATTTTGAAATCTGGCCACGTTGTGTAGTCGAAACGGGATTGCAGGCGAATGAGGCGACATATTGCAGCAAATTAAACGTTGATCTACTCATAATTACGTCAATAGCCCAAAATAATCGAAACATACCGAATCGGTGACAATAAATTTTATCCGTTCAAAATCAGTAAGGCTAACCATCAGTGATTTTTGCAAAAAATTGAAAAAAAATTTTTGTTGAAATTCCGGTTCAAATTGATTATAGGTAATGTTTATAGCATATTGAGCATGAAACTACCGGTAGAATGCATAAGGAAAGCGCCATTATTGGAAGTTTCGCATTTTGAAATCTGGCCACGTTGTGTAGTCGAAACGGGATTGCAGGCGAATGAGGCGACATATTGCAGCAAATTAAACGTTGATCTACTCATAATTACGTCAATAACCCAAAATAATCGAAACATACCGAATCGGTGACAATAAATTTTATCCGTTCAAAATCAGTAAGGCTAACCATCAGTGATTTTTGCAAAAAATTGAAAAAAAATTTTTGTTGAAATTCCGGTTCAAATTGATTATAGGTAATGTTTATAGCATATTGAGCATGAAACTACCGGTAGAATGCATAAGGAAAGCGCCATTATTGGAAGTTTCGCATTTTGAAATCTGGCCACGTTGTGTAGTCGAAACGGGATTGCAGGCGAATGAGGCGACATATTGCAGCAAATTAAACGTTGATCTACTCATAATTACGTCAATAACCCAAAATAATCGAAACATACCGAATCGGTGACAATAAATGTTATCCGTTCAAAATCAGTAAGGCTAACCATCAGTGATTTTTGCAAAAAATTGAAAATTTTTTTTTGTTGAAATTCCGGTTCAAATTGATTATAGGTAATGTTTATAGCATATTGAGCATGAAACTACCGGTAGAATGCATAAGGAAAGCGCCATTATTGGAAGTTTCGCATTTTGAAATCTGGCCACGTTGTGTAGTCGAAACGGGATTGCAGGCGAATGAGGCGACATATTGCAGCAAATTAAACGTTGATCTACTCATAATTACGTCAATAGCCCAAAATAATCGAAACATACCGAATCGGTGACAATAAATTTTATCCGTTCAAAATCAGTAAGGCTAACCATCAGTGATTTTTGCAAAAAATTGAAAAAAAAATTTTGTTGAAATTCCGGTTCAAATTGATTATAGGTAATGTTTATAGCATATTGAGCATGAAACTACCGGTAGAATGCATAAGGAAAGCGCCATTATTGGAAGTTTCGCATTTTGAAATCTGGCCACGTTGTGTAGTCGAAACGGGATTGCAGGCGAATGAGGCGACATATTGCAGCAAATTAAACGTTGATCTACTCATAATTACGTCAATAACCCAAAATAATCGAAACATACCGAATCGGTGACAATAAATTTTATCCGTTCAAAATCAGTAAGGCTAACCATCAGTGATTTTTGCAAAAAATTGAAAAAAAATTTTTGTTGAAATTCCGGTTCAAATTGATTATAGGTAATGTTTATAGCATATTGAGCATGAAACTACCGGTAGAATGCATAAGGAAAGCGCCATTATTGGAAGTTTCGCATTTTGAAATCTGGCCACGTTGTGTAGTCGAAACGGGATTGCAGGCGAATGAGGCGTCATATTGCAGCAAATTAAACGTTGATCTACTCATAATTACGTCAATAACCCAAAATAATCGAAACATACCGAATCGGTGACAATAAATTTTATCCGTTCAAAATCAGTAAGGCTAACCATCAGTGATTTTTGCAAAAAATTGAAAAAAAAATTTTGTTGAAATTCCGGTTCAAATTGATTATAGGTAATGTTTATAGCATATTGAGCATGAAACTACCGGTAGAATGCATAAGGAAAGCGCCATTATTGGAAGTTTCGCATTTTGAAATCTGGCCACGTTGTGTAGTCGAAACGGGATTGCAGGCGAATGAGGCGTCATATTGCAGCAAATTAAACGTTGATCTACTCATAATTACGTCAATAGCCCAAAATAATCGAAACATACCGAATCGGTGACAATAAATTTTATCCGTTCAAAATCAGTAAGGCTAACCATCAATGATTTTTGCAAAAAATTGAAAAAAAATTTGTTGAAATTCCGGTTCAAATTGATTATAGGTAATGTTTATAGCATATTGAGCATGAAACTTCCGGTAGAATGCATAAGGAAAGCGCCATTATTGGAAGTTTCGCATTTTGAAATCTGGCCACGTTGTGTAGTCGAAACGGGATTGCAGGCGAATGAGGCGACATATTGCAGCAAATTAAACGTTGATCTACTCATAATTACGTCAATAACCCAAAATAATCGAAACATACCGAATCGGTGACAATAAATTTTATCCGTTCAAAATCAGTAAGGCTAACCATCAGTGATTTTTGCAAAAAATTGAAAAAAAATTTTTGTTGAAATTCCGGTTCAAATTGATTATAGGTAATGTTTATAGCATATTGAGCATGAAACTTCCGGTAGAATGCATAAGGAAAGCGCCATTATTGGAAGTTTCGCATTTTGAAATCTGGCCACGTTGTGTAGTCGAAACGGGATTGCAGGCGAATGAGGCGTCATATTGCATCAAATTAAACGTTGATCTACTCATAATTACGTCAATAACCCAAAATAATCGAAACATACCGAATCGGTGACAATAAATTTTATCCGTTCAAAATCAGTAAGGCTAACCATCAATGATTTTTGCAAAAAATTGAAAAAAAAATTGTTGAAATTCCGGTTCAAATTGATTATAGGTAATGTTTATAGCATATTGAGCATGAAACTTCCGGTAGAATGCATAAGGAAAGCGCCATTATTGGAAGTTTCGCATTTTGAAATCTGGCCACGTTGTGTAGTCGAAACGGGATTGCAGGCGAATGAGGCGACATATTGCAGCAAATTAAACGTTGATCTACTCATAATTACGTCAATAACCCAAAATAATCGAAACATACCGAATCGGTGACAATAAATTTTATCCGTTCAAAATCAGTAAGGCTAACCATCAGTGATTTTTGCAAAAAATTGAAAAAAAATTTTTGTTGAAATTCCGGTTCAAATTGATTATAGGTAATGTTTATAGCATATTGAGCATGAAACTACCGGTAGAATGCATAAGGAAAGCGCCATTATTGGAAGTTTCGCATTTTGAAATCTGGCCACGTTGTGTAGTCGAAACGGGATTGCAGGCGAATGAGGCGACATATTGCAGCAAATTAAACGTTGATCTACTCATAATTGCGTCAATAGCCCAAAATAATCGAAACATACCGAATCGGTGACAATAAATTTTATCCGTTCAAAATCAGTAAGGCTAACCATCAGTGATTTTTGCAAAAAATTGAAAAAAATTTTTTGTTGAAATTCCGGTTCAAATTGATTATAGGTAATGTTTATAGCATATTGAGCATGAAACTACCGGTAGAATGCATAAGGAAAGCGCCATTATTGGAAGTTTCGCATTTTGAAATCTGGCCACGTTGTGTAGTCGAAACGGGATTGCAGGCGAATGAGGCGACATATTGCAGCAAATTAAACGTTGATCTACTCATAATTACGTCAATAGCCCAAAATAATCGAAACATACCGAATCGGTGACAATAAATTTTATCCGTTCAAAATCAGTAAGGCTAACCATCAGTGATTTTTGCAAAAAATTGAAAAAAAAATTTTGTTGAAATTCCGGTTCAAATTGATTATAGGTAATGTTTATAGCATATTGAGCATGAAACTACCGGTAGAATGCATAAGGAAAGCGCCATTATTGGAAGTTTCGCATTTTGAAATCTGGCCACGTTGTGTAGTCGAAACGGGATTGCAGGCGAATGAGGCGACATATTGCAGCAAATTAAACGTTGATCTACTCATAATTACGTCAATAGCCCAAAATAATCGAAACATACCGAATCGGTGACAATAAATTTTATCCGTTCAAAATCAGTAAGGCTAACCATCAGTGATTTTTGCAAAAAATTGAAAAAAAAATTTTGTTGAAATTCCGGTTCAAATTGATTATAGGTAATGTTTATAGCATATTGAGCATGAAACTACCGGTAGAATGCATAAGGAAAGCGCCATTATTGGAAGTTTCGCATTTTGAAATCTGGCCACGTTGTGTAGTCGAAACGGGATTGCAGGCGAATGAGGCGACATATTGCAGCAAATTAAACGTTGATCTACTCATAATTACGTCAATAGCCCAAAATAATCGAAACATACCGAATCGGTGACAATAAATTTTATCCGTTCAAAATCAGTAAGGCTAACCATCAGTGATTTTTGCAAAAAATTGAAAAAAAATTTTTGTTGAAATTCCGGTTCAAATTGATTATAGGTAATGTTTATAGCATATTGAGCATGAAACTACCGGTAGAATGCATAAGGAAAGCGCCATTATTGGAAGTTTCGCATTTTGAAATCTGGCCACGTTGTGTAGTCGAAACGGGATTGCAGGCGAATGAGGCGACATATTGCAGCAAATTAAACGTTGATCTACTCATAATTACGTCAATAGCCCAAAATAATCGAAACATACCGAATCGGTGACAATAAATTTTATCCGTTCAAAATCAGTAAGGCTAACCATCAGTGATTTTTGCAAAAAATTGAAAAAAAAATTTTGTTGAAATTCCGGTTCAAATTGATTATAGGTAATGTTTATAGCATATTGAGCATGAAACTACCGGTAGAATGCATAAGGAAAGCGCCATTATTGGAAGTTTCGCATTTTGAAATCTGGCCACGTTGTGTAGTCGAAACGGGATTGCAGGCGAATGAGGCGACATATTGCAGCAAATTAAACGTTGATCTACTCATAATTACGTCAATAACCCAAAATAATCGAAACATACCGAATCGGTGACAATAAATTTTATCCGTTCAAAATCAGTAAGGCTAACCATCAGTGATTTTTGCAAAAAATTGAAAAAAAATTTTTGTTGAAATTCCGGTTCAAATTGATTATAGGTAATGTTTATAGCATATTGAGCATGAAACTACCGGTAGAATGCATAAGGAAAGCGCCATTATTGGAAGTTTCGCATTTTGAAATCTGGCCACGTTGTGTAGTCGAAACGGGATTGCAGGCGAATGAGGCGACATATTGCAGCAAATTAAACGTTGATCTACTCATAATTGCGTCAATAGCCCAAAATAATCGAAACATACCGAATCGGTGACAATAAATTTTATCCGTTCAAAATCAGTAAGGCTAACCATCAGTGATTTTTGCAAAAAATTGAAAAAAATTTTTTGTTGAAATTCCGGTTCAAATTGATTATAGGTAATGTTTATAGCATATTGAGCATGAAACTACCGGTAGAATGCATAAGGAAAGCGCCATTATTGGAAGTTTCGCATTTTGAAATCTGGCCACGTTGTGTAGTCGAAACGGGATTGCAGGCGAATGAGGCGACATATTGCAGCAAATTAAACGTTGATCTACTCATAATTGCGTCAATAGCCCAAAATAATCGAAACATACCGAATCGGTGACAATAAATTTTATCCGTTCAAAATCAGTAAGGCTAACCATCAGTGATTTTTGCAAAAAATTGAAAAAAAAATTTTGTTGAAATTCCGGTTCAAATTGATTATAGGTAATGTTTATAGCATATTGAGCATGAAACTACCGGTAGAATGCATAAGGAAAGCGCCATTATTGGAAGTTTCGCATTTTGAAATCTGGCCACGTTGTGTAGTCGAAACGGGATTGCAGGCGAATGAGGCGACATATTGCAGCAAATTAAACGTTGATCTACTCATAATTACGTCAATAGCCCAAAATAATCGAAACATACCGAATCGGTGACAATAAATTTTATCCGTTCAAAATCAGTAAGGCTAACCATCAGTGATTTTTGCAAAAAATTGAAAAAAAAATTTTGTTGAAATTCCGGTTCAAATTGATTATAGGTAATGTTTATAGCATATTGAGCATGAAACTACCGGTAGAATGCATAAGGAAAGCGCCATTATTGGAAGTTTCGCATTTTGAAATCTGGCCACGTTGTGTAGTCGAAACGGGATTGCAGGCGAATGAGGCGTCATATTGCAGCAAATTAAACGTTGATCTACTCATAATTACGTCAATAACCCAAAATAATCGAAACATACCGAATCGGTGACAATAAATTTTATCCGTTCAAAATCAGTAAGGCTAACCATCAATGATTTTTGCAAAAAATTGAAAAAAAATTTGTTGAAATTCCGGTTCAAATTGATTATAGGTAATGTTTATAGCATATTGAGCATGAAACTTCCGGTAGAATGCATAAGGAAAGCGCCATTATTGGAAGTTTCGCATTTTGAAATCTGGCCACGTTGTGTAGTCGAAACGGGATTGCAGGCGAATGAGGCGACATATTGCAGCAAATTAAACGTTGATCTACTCATAATTACGTCAATAACCCAAAATAATCGAAACATACCGAATCGGTGACAATAAATTTTATCCGTTCAAAATCAGTAAGGCTAACCATCAGTGATTTTTGCAAAAAATTGAAAAAAAAATTTTGTTGAAATTCCGGTTCAAATTGATTATAGGTAATGTTTATAGCATATTGAGCATGAAACTACCGGTAGAATGCATAAGGAAAGCGCCATTATTGGAAGTTTCGCATTTTGAAATCTGGCCACGTTGTGTAGTCGAAACGGGATTGCAGGCGAATGAGGCGACATATTGCAGCAAATTAAACGTTGATCTACTCATAATTGCGTCAATAGCCCAAAATAATCGAAACATACCGAATCGGTGACAATAAATTTTATCCGTTCAAAATCAGTAAGGCTAACCATCAGTGATTTTTGCAAAAAATTGAAAAAAATTTTTTGTTGAAATTCCGGTTCAAATTGATTATAGGTAATGTTTATAGCATATTGAGCATGAAACTACCGGTAGAATGCATAAGGAAAGCGCCATTATTGGAAGTTTCGCATTTTGAAATCTGGCCACGTTGTGTAGTCGAAACGGGATTGCAGGCGAATGAGGCGACATATTGCAGCAAATTAAACGTTGATCTACTCATAATTGCGTCAATAGCCCAAAATAATCGAAACATACCGAATCGGTGACAATAAATTTTATCCGTTCAAAATCAGTAAGGATCAGTGATTTTTGCAAAAAATTGAAAAAAATTTTTGTTGAAATTCCGGTTCAAATTGATTATAGGTAATGTTTATAGCATATTGAGCATGAAACTACCGGTAGAATGCATAAGGAAAGCGCCATTATTGGAAGTTTCGCATTTTGAAATCTGGCCACGTTGTGTAGTCGAAACGGGATTGCAGGCGAATGAGGCGACATATTGCAGCAAATTAAACGTTGATCTACTCATAATTACGTCAATAACCCAAAATAATCGAAACATACCGAATCGGTGACAATAAATTTTATCCGTTCAAAATCAGTAAGGCTAACCATCAGTGATTTTTGCAAAAAATTGAAAAAAAATTTTGTTGAAATTCCGGTTCAAATTGATTATAGGTAATGTTTATAGCATATTGAGCATGAAACTACCGGTAGAATGCATAAGGAAAGCGCCATTATTGGAAGTTTCGCATTTTGAAATCTGGCCACGTTGTGTAGTCGAAACGGGATTGCAGGCGAATGAGGCGACATATTGCAGCAAATTAAACGTTGATCTACTCATAATTACGTCAATAACCCAAAATAATCGAAACATACCGAATCGGTGACAATAAATTTTATCCGTTCAAAATCAGTAAGGCTAACCATCAGTGATTTTTGCAAAAAATTGAAAAAAAATTTTTGTTGAAATTCCGGTTCAAATTGATTACCGGTAGAATGCATAAGGAAAGCGCCATTATTGGAAGTTTCGCATTTTGAAATCTGGCCACGTTGTGTAGTCGAAACGGGATTGCAGGCGAATGAGGCGACATATTGCAGCAAATTAAACGTTGATCTACTCATAATTACGTCAATAACCCAAAATAATCGAAACATACCGAATCGGTGACAATAAATTTTATCCGTTCAAAATCAGTAAGGCTTAACCATCAGTGATTTTTGCAAAAAATTGAAAATTTTTTTTTGTTGAAATTCCGGTTCAAATTGATTATAGGTAATGTTTATAGCATATTGAGCATGAAACTACCGGTAGAATGCATAAGGAAAGCGCCATTATTGGAAGCTTCGCATTTTGAAATCTGGCCACGTTGTGTAGTCGAAACGGGATTGCAGGCGAATGAGGCGACATATTGCAGCAAATTAAACGTTGATCTACTCATAATTACGTCAATAGCCCAAAATAATCGAAACATACCGAATCGGTGACAATAAATTTTATCCGTTCAAAATCAGTAAGGATCAGTGATTTTTGCAAAAAATTGAAAAAAAATTTTGTTGAAATTCCGGTTCAAATTGATTATAGGTAATGTTTATAGCATATTGAGCATGAAACTACCGGTAGAATGCATAAGGAAAGCGCCATTATTGGAAGTTTCGCATTTTGAAATCTGGCCACGTTGTGTAGTCGAAACGGGATTGCAGGCGAATGAGGCGACATATTGCAGCAAATTAAACGTTGATCTACTCATAATTACGTCAATAACCCAAAATAATCGAAACATACCGAATCGGTGACAATAAATTTTATCCGTTCAAAATCAGTAAGGCTAACCATCAGTGATTTTTGCAAAAAATTGAAAAAAAAAATTTGTTGAAATTCCGGTTCAAATTGATTATAGGTAATGTTTATAGCATATTGAGCATGAAACTACCGGTAGAATGCATAAGGAAAGCGCCATTATTGGAAGCTTCGCATTTTGAAATCTGGCCACGTTGTGTAGTCGAAACGGGATTGCAGGCGAATGAGGCGACATATTGCAGCAAATTAAACGTTGATCTACTCATAATTACGTCAATAACCCAAAATAATCGAAACATACCGAATCGGTGACAATAAATTTTATCCGTTCAAAATCAGTAAGGCTAACCATCAGTGATTTTTGCAAAAAATTGAAAAAAATTTTTGTTGAAATTCCGGTTCAAATTGATTATAGGTAATGTTTATAGCATATTGAGCATGAAACTACCGGTAGAATGCATAAGGAAAGCGCCATTATTGGAAGTTTCGCATTTTGAAATCTGGCCACGTTGTGTAGTCGAAACGGGATTGCAGGCGAATGAGGCGACATATTGCAGCAAATTAAACGTTGATCTACTCATAATTACGTCAATAACCCAAAATAATCGAAACATACCGAATCGGTGACAATAAATTTTATCCGTTCAAAATCAGTAAGGATCAGTGATTTTTGCAAAAAATTGAAAAAAATTTTTGTTGAAATTCCGGTTCAAATTGATTATAGGTAATGTTTATAGCATATTGAGCATGAAACTACCGGTAGAATGCATAAGGAAAGCGCCATTATTGGAAGTTTCGCATTTTGAAATCTGGCCACGTTGTGTAGTCGAAACGGGATTGCAGGCGAATGAGGCGACATATTGCAGCAAATTAAACGTTGATCTACTCATAATTACGTCAATAACCCAAAATAATCGAAACATACCGAATCGGTGACAATAAATTTTATCCGTTCAAAATCAGTAAGGCTAACCATCAGTGATTTTTGCAAAAAATTGAAAAAAAAAATTTGTTGAAATTCCGGTTCAAATTGATTATAGGTAATGTTTATAGCATATTGAGCATGAAACTACCGGTAGAATGCATAAGGAAAGCGCCATTATTGGAAGCTTCGCATTTTGAAATCTGGCCACGTTGTGTAGTCGAAACGGGATTGCAGGCGAATGAGGCGACATATTGCAGCAAATTAAACGTTGATCTACTCATAATTACGTCAATAACCCAAAATAATCGAAACATACCGAATCGGTGACAATAAATTTTATCCGTTCAAAATCAGTAAGGCTAACCATCAGTGATTTTTGCAAAAAATTGAAAAAAAAATTTGTTGAAATTCCGGTTCAAATTGATTATAGGTAATGTTTATAGCATATTGAGCATGAAACTACCGGTAGAATGCATAAGGAAAGCGCCATTATTGGAAGTTTCGCATTTTGAAATCTGGCCACGTTGTGTAGTCGAAACGGGATTGCAGGCGAATGAGGCGACATATTGCAGCAAATTAAACGTTGATCTACTCATAATTACGTCAATAACCCAAAATAATCGAAACGTACCGAATCGGTGACAATAAATTTTATCCGTTCAAAATCAGTAAGGCTAACCATCAGTGATTTTTGCAAAAAATTGAAAAAAAAAATTTTGTTGAAATTCCGGTTCAAATTGATTATAGGTAATGTTTATAGCATATTGAGCATGAAACTACCGGTAGAATGCATAAGGAAAGCGCCATTATTGGAAGTTTCGCATTTTGAAATCTGGCCACGTTGTGTAGTCGAAACGGGATTGCAGGCGAATGAGGCGACATTTTGCAGCAAATTAAACGTTGATCTACTCATAATTACGTCAATAACCCAAAATAATCGAAACATACCGAATCGGTGACAATAAATTTTATCCGTTCAAAATCAGTAAGGCTAACCATCAGTGATTTTTGCAAAAAATTGAAAAATTTTTTTTGTTGAAATTCCGGTTCAAATTGATTATAGGTAATGTTTATAGCATATTGAGCATGAAACTTCTGGTAGAATGCATAAGGAAAGCGCCATTATTGGAAGTTTCGCATTTTGAAATCTGGCCACGTTGTGTAGTCGAAACGGGATTGCAGGCGAATGAGGCGTCATATTGCAGCAAATTAAACGTTGATCTACTCATAATTACGTCAATAACCCAAAATAATCGAAACATACCGAATCGGTGACAATAAATTTTATCCGTTCAAAATCAGTAAGGCTAACCATCAGTGATTTTTGCAAAAAATTGAAAAAAAATTTTTGTTGAAATTCCGGTTCAAATTGATTATAGGTAATGTTTATAGCATATTGAGCATGAAACTTCCGGTAGAATGCATAAGGAAAGCGCCATTATTGGAAGTTTCGCATTTTGAAATCTGGCCACGTTGTGTAGTCGAAACGGGATTGCAGGCGAATGAGGCGACATATTGCAGCAAATTAAACGTTGATCTACTCATAATTACGTCAATAACCCAAAATAATCGAAACATACCGAATCGGTGACAATAAATTTTATCCGTTCAAAATCAGTAAGGCTAACCATCAGTGATTTTTGCAAAAAATTGAAAAAAATTTTTTGTTGAAATTCCGGTTCAAATTGATTATAGGTAATGTTTATAGCATATTGAGCATGAAACTACCGGTAGAATGCATAAGGAAAGCGCCATTATTGGAAGTTTCGCATTTTGAAATCTGGCCACGTTGTGTAGTCGAAACGGGATTGCAGGCGAATGAGGCGACATATTGCAGCAAATTAAACGTTGATCTACTCATAATTACGTCAATAACCCAAAATAATCGAAACATACCGAATCGGTGACAATAAATTTTATCCGTTCAAAATCAGTAAGGCTAACCATCAGTGATTTTTGCAAAAAATTGAAAAAAAAATTTTGTTGAAATTCCGGTTCAAATTGATTATAGGTAATGTTTATAGCATATTGAGCATGAAACTACCGGTAGAATGCATAAGGAAAGCGCCATTATTGGAAGTTTCGCATTTTGAAATCTGGCCACGTTGTGTAGTCGAAACGGGATTGCAGGCGAATGAGGCGACATATTGCAGCAAATTAAACGTTGATCTACTCATAATTACGTCAATAACCCAAAATAATCGAAACATACCGAATCGGTGACAATAAATTTTATCCGTTCAAAATCAGTAAGGCTAACCATCAGTGATTTTTGCAAAAAATTGAAAAAAATTTTTTGTTGAAATTCCGGTTCAAATTGATTATAGGTAATGTTTATAGCATATTGAGCATGAAACTACCGGTAGAATGCATAAGGAAAGCGCCATTATTGGAAGTTTCGCATTTTGAAATCTGGCCACGTTGTGTAATCGAAACGGGATTGCAGGCGAATGAGGCGACATATTGCAGCAAATTAAACGTTGATCTACTCATAATTACGTCAATAGCCCAAAATAATCGAAACATACCGAATCGGTGACAATAAATTTTATCCGTTCAAAATCAGTAAGGCTAACCATCAGTGATTTTTGCAAAAAATTGAAAAAAAAATTTTGTTGAAATTCCGGTTCAAATTGATTATAGGTAATGTTTATAGCATATTGAGCATGAAACTACCGGTAGAATGCATAAGGAAAGCGCCATTATTGGAAGTTTCGCATTTTGAAATCTGGCCACGTTGTGTAGTCGAAACGGGATTGCAGGCGAATGAGGCGTCATATTGCATCAAATTAAACGTTGATCTACTCATAATTACGTCAATAACCCAAAATAATCGAAACATACCGAATCGGTGACAATAAATTTTATCCGTTCAAAATCAGTAAGGCTAACCATCAATGATTTTTGCAAAAAATTGAAAAAAAATTTTTGTTGAAATTCCGGTTCAAATTGATTATAGGTAATGTTTATAGCATATTGAGCATGAAACTTCCGGTAGAATGCATAAGGAAAGCGCCATTATTGGAAGTTTCGCATTTTGAAATCTGGCCACGTTGTGTAGTCGAAACGGGATTGCAGGCGAATGAGGCGACATATTGCAGCAAATTAAACGTTGATCTACTCATAATTACGTCAATAACCCAAAATAATCGAAACATACCGAATCGGTGACAATAAATTTTATCCGTTCAAAATCAGTAAGGCTAACCATCAGTGATTTTTGCAAAAAATTGAAAAAAAATTTTTGTTGAAATTCCGGTTCAAATTGATTATAGGTAATGTTTATAGCATATTGAGCATGAAACTACCGGTAGAATGCATAAGGAAAGCGCCATTATTGGAAGTTTCGCATTTTGAAATCTGGCCACGTTGTGTAGTCGAAACGGGATTGCAGGCGAATGAGGCGACATATTGCAGCAAATTAAACGTTGATCTACTCATAATTGCGTCAATAGCCCAAAATAATCGAAACATACCGAATCGGTGACAATAAATTTTATCCGTTCAAAATCAGTAAGGCTAACCATCAGTGATTTTTGCAAAAAATTGAAAAAAAATTTTTGTTGAAATTCCGGTTCAAATTGATTATAGGTAATGTTTATAGCATATTGAGCATGAAACTACCGGTAGAATGCATAAGGAAAGCGCCATTATTGGAAGTTTCGCATTTTGAAATCTGGCCACGTTGTGTAGTCGAAACGGGATTGCAGGCGAATGAGGCGACATATTGCAGCAAATTAAACGTTGATCTACTCATAATTGCGTCAATAGCCCAAAATAATCGAAACATACCGAATCGGTGACAATAAATTTTATCCGTTCAAAATCAGTAAGGCTAACCATCAGTGATTTTTGCAAAAAATTGAAAAAAAATTTTTGTTGAAATTCCGGTTCAAATTGATTATAGGTAATGTTTATAGCATATTGAGCATGAAACTACCGGTAGAATGCATAAGGAAAGCGCCATTATTGGAAGTTTCGCATTTTGAAATCTGGCCACGTTGTGTAGTCGAAACGGGATTGCAGGCGAATGAGGCGACATATTGCAGCAAATTAAACGTTGATCTACTCATAATTGCGTCAATAGCCCAAAATAATCGAAACATACCGAATCGGTGACAATAAATTTTATCCGTTCAAAATCAGTAAGGCTAACCATCAGTGATTTTTGCAAAAAATTGAAAAAAAATTTTTGTTGAAATTCCGGTTCAAATTGATTATAGGTAATGTTTATAGCATATTGAGCATGAAACTACCGGTAGAATGCATAAGGAAAGCGCCATTATTGGAAGTTTCGCATTTTGAAATCTGGCCACGTTGTGTAGTCGAAACGGGATTGCAGGCGAATGAGGCGACATATTGCAGCAAATTAAACGTTGATCTACTCATAATTGCGTCAATAGCCCAAAATAATCGAAACATACCGAATCGGTGACAATAAATTTTATCCGTTCAAAATCAGTAAGGCTAACCATCAGTGATTTTTGCAAAAAATTGAAAAAAAATTTTTGTTGAAATTCCGGTTCAAATTGATTATAGGTAATGTTTATAGCATATTGAGCATGAAACTACCGGTAGAATGCATAAGGAAAGCGCCATTATTGGAAGTTTCGCATTTTGAAATCTGGCCACGTTGTGTAGTCGAAACGGGATTGCAGGCGAATGAGGCGACATATTGCAGCAAATTAAACGTTGATCTACTCATAATTACGTCAATAACCCAAAATAATCGAAACATACCGAATCGGTGACAATAAATTTTATCCGTTCAAAATCAGTAAGGCTAACCATCAGTGATTTTTGCAAAAAATTGAAAAAAAATTTTTGTTGAAATTCCGGTTCAAATTGATTATAGGTAATGTTTATAGCATATTGAGCATGAAACTACCGGTAGAATGCATAAGGAAAGCGCCATTATTGGAAGTTTCGCATTTTGAAATCTGGCCACGTTGTGTAGTCGAAACGGGATTGCAGGCGAATGAGGCGACATATTGCAGCAAATTAAACGTTGATCTACTCATAATTACGTCAATAGCCCAAAATAATCGAAACATACCGAATCGGTGACAATAAATTTTATCCGTTCAAAATCAGTAAGGATAACCATCAGTGATTTTTGCAAAAAATTGAAAAACAATTTTTGTTGAAATTCCGGTTCAAATTGATTATAGGTAATGTTTATAGCATATTGAGCATGAAACTACCGGTAGAATGCATAAGGAAAGCGCCATTATTGGAAGTTTCGCATTTTGAAATCTGGCCACGTTGTGTAGTCGAAACGGGATTGCAGGCGAATGAGGCGACATATTGCAGCAAATTAAACGTTGATCTACTCATAATTACGTCAATAGCCCAAAATAATCGAAACATACCGAATCGGCGACAATAAATTTTATCCGTTCAAAATCAGTAAGGCTAACCATCAGTGATTTTTGCAAAAAATTGAAAAAAAAATTTTGTTGAAATTCCGGTTCAAATTGATTATAGGTAATGTTTATAGCATATTGAGCATGAAACTACCGGTAGAATGCATAAGGAAAGCGCCATTATTGGAAGTTTCGCATTTTGAAATCTGGCCACGTTGTGTAGTCGAAACGGGATTGCAGGCGAATGAGGCGACATATTGCAGCAAATTAAACGTTGATCTACTCATAATTACGTCAATAGCCCAAAATAATCGAAACATACCGAATCGGTGACAATAAATTTTATCCGTTCAAAATCAGTAAGGCTAACCATCAGTGATTTTTGCAAAAAATTGAAAAAAAATTTTTGTTGAAATTCCGGTTCAAATTGATTATAGGTAATGTTTATAGCATATTGAGCATGAAACTACCGGTAGAATGCATAAGGAAAGCGCCATTATTGGAAGTTTCGCATTTTGAAATCTGGCCACGTTGTGTAGTCGAAACGGGATTGCAGGCGAATGAGGCGACATATTGCAGCAAATTAAACGTTGATCTACTCATAATTACGTCAATAGCCCAAAATAATCGAAACATACCGAATCGGTGACAATAAATTTTATCCGTTCAAAATCAGTAAGGCTAACCATCAGTGATTTTTGCAAAAAATTGAAAAAAAAATTTTGTTGAAATTCCGGTTCAAATTGATTATAGGTAATGTTTATAGCATATTGAGCATGAAACTTCCGGTAGAATGCATAAGGAAAGCGCCATTATTGGAAGTTTCGCATTTTGAAATCTGGCCACGTTGTGTAGTCGAAACGGGATTGCAGGCGAATGAGGCGACATATTGCAGCAAATTAAACATTGATCTACTCATAATTACGTCAATAACCCAAAATAATCGAAACATACCGAATCGGTGACAATAAATTTTATCCGTTCAAAATCAGTAAGGCTAACCATCAGTGATTTTTGCAAAAAATTGAAAAAAAAATTTTGTTGAAATTCCGGTTCAAATTGATTATAGGTAATGTTTATAGCATATTGAGCATGAAACTACCGGTAGAATGCATAAGGAAAGCGCCATTATTGGAAGTTTCGCATTTTGAAATCTGGCCACGTTGTGTAGTCGAAACGGGATTGCAGGCGAATGAGGCGACATATTGCAGCAAATTAAACGTTGATCTACTCATAATTACGTCAATAGCCCAAAATAATCGAAACATACCGAATCGGTGACAATAAATTTTATCCGTTCAAAATCAGTAAGGCTAACCATCAGTGATTTTTGCAAAAAATTGAAAAAAAATTTTTGTTGAAATTCCGGTTCAAATTGATTATAGGTAATGTTTATAGCATATTGAGCATGAAACTACCGGTAGAATGCATAAGGAAAGCGCCATTATTGGAAGTTTCGCATTTTGAAATCTGGCCACGTTGTGTAGTCGAAACGGGATTGCAGGCGAATGAGGCGACATATTGCAGCAAATTAAACGTTGATCTACTCATAATTACGTCAATAGCCCAAAATAATCGAAACATACCGAATCGGTGACAATAAATTTTATCCGTTCAAAATCAGTAAGGCTAACCATCAGTGATTTTTGCAAAAAATTGAAAAAAAAATTTTGTTGAAATTCCGGTTCAAATTGATTATAGGTAATGTTTATAGCATATTGAGCATGAAACTTCCGGTAGAATGCATAAGGAAAGCGCCATTATTGGAAGTTTCGCATTTTGAAATCTGGCCACGTTGTGTAGTCGAAACGGGATTGCAGGCGAATGAGGCGACATATTGCAGCAAATTAAACATTGATCTACTCATAATTACGTCAATAACCCAAAATAATCGAAACATACCGAATCGGTGACAATAAATTTTATCCGTTCAAAATCAGTAAGGCTAACCATCAGTGATTTTTGCAAAAAATTGAAAAAAAAATTTTGTTGAAATTCCGGTTCAAATTGATTATAGGTAATGTTTATAGCATATTGAGCATGAAACTACCGGTAGAATGCATAAGGAAAGCGCCATTATTGGAAGTTTCGCATTTTGAAATCTGGCCACGTTGTGTAGTCGAAACGGGATTGCAGGCGAATGAGGCGACATATTGCAGCAAATTAAACGTTGATCTACTCATAATTACGTCAATAGCCCAAAATAATCGAAACATACCGAATCGGTGACAATAAATTTTATCCGTTCAAAATCAGTAAGGCTAACCATCAGTGATTTTTGCAAAAAATTGAAAAAAAATTTTTGTTGAAATTCCGGTTCAAATTGATTATAGGTAATGTTTATAGCATATTGAGCATGAAACTACCGGTAGAATGCATAAGGAAAGCGCCATTATTGGAAGTTTCGCATTTTGAAATCTGGCCACGTTGTGTAGTCGAAACGGGATTGCAGGCGAATGAGGCGACATATTGCAGCAAATTAAACGTTGATCTACTCATAATTACGTCAATAGCCCAAAATAATCGAAACATACCGAATCGGCGACAATAAATTTTATCCGTTCAAAATCAGTAAGGCTAACCATCAGTGATTTTTGCAAAAAATTGAAAAAAAATTTTTGTTGAAATTCCGGTTCAAATTGATTATAGGTAATGTTTATAGCATATTGAGCATGAAACTACCGGTAGAATGCATAAGGAAAGCGCCATTATTGGAAGTTTCGCATTTTGAAATCTGGCCACGTTGTGTAGTCGAAACGGGATTGCAGGCGAATGAGGCGACATATTGCAGCAAATTAAACGTTGATCTACTCATAATTACGTCAATAGCCCAAAATAATCGAAACATACCGAATCGGTGACAATAAATTTTATCCGTTCAAAATCAGTAAGGCTAACCATCAGTGATTTTTGCAAAAAATTGAAAAAAAAATTTTGTTGAAATTCCGGTTCAAATTGATTATAGGTAATGTTTATAGCATATTGAGCATGAAACTTCCGGTAGAATGCATAAGGAAAGCGCCATTATTGGAAGTTTCGCATTTTGAAATCTGGCCACGTTGTGTAGTCGAAACGGGATTGCAGGCGAATGAGGCGACATATTGCAGCAAATTAAACATTGATCTACTCATAATTACGTCAATAACCCAAAATAATCGAAACATACCGAATCGGTGACAATAAATTTTATCCGTTCAAAATCAGTAAGGCTAACCATCAGTGATTTTTGCAAAAAATTGAAAAAAAAATTTTGTTGAAATTCCGGTTCAAATTGATTATAGGTAATGTTTATAGCATATTGAGCATGAAACTACCGGTAGAATGCATAAGGAAAGCGCCATTATTGGAAGTTTCGCATTTTGAAATCTGGCCACGTTGTGTAGTCGAAACGGGATTGCAGGCGAATGAGGCGACATATTGCAGCAAATTAAACGTTGATCTACTCATAATTACGTCAATAGCCCAAAATAATCGAAACATACCGAATCGGTGACAATAAATTTTATCCGTTCAAAATCAGTAAGGCTAACCATCAGTGATTTTTGCAAAAAATTGAAAAAAAAATTTTGTTGAAATTCCGGTTCAAATTGATTATAGGTAATGTTTATAGCATATTGAGCATGAAACTTCCGGTAGAATGCATAAGGAAAGCGCCATTATTGGAAGTTTCGCATTTTGAAATCTGGCCACGTTGTGTAGTCGAAACGGGATTGCAGGCGAATGAGGCGACATATTGCAGCAAATTAAACATTGATCTACTCATAATTACGTCAATAACCCAAAATAATCGAAACATACCGAATCGGTGACAATAAATTTTATCCGTTCAAAATCAGTAAGGCTAACCATCAGTGATTTTTGCAAAAAATTGAAAAAAAAATTTTGTTGAAATTCCGGTTCAAATTGATTATAGGTAATGTTTATAGCATATTGAGCATGAAACTACCGGTAGAATGCATAAGGAAAGCGCCATTATTGGAAGTTTCGCATTTTGAAATCTGGCCACGTTGTGTAGTCGAAACGGGATTGCAGGCGAATGAGGCGACATATTGCAGCAAATTAAACGTTGATCTACTCATAATTACGTCAATAGCCCAAAATAATCGAAACATACCGAATCGGTGACAATAAATTTTATCCGTTCAAAATCAGTAAGGCTAACCATCAGTGATTTTTGCAAAAAATTGAAAAAAAAATTTTGTTGAAATTCCGGTTCAAATTGATTATAGGTAATGTTTATAGCATATTGAGCATGAAACTTCCGGTAGAATGCATAAGGAAAGCGCCATTATTGGAAGTTTCGCATTTTGAAATCTGGCCACGTTGTGTAGTCGAAACGGGATTGCAGGCGAATGAGGCGACATATTGCAGCAAATTAAACATTGATCTACTCATAATTACGTCAATAACCCAAAATAATCGAAACATACCGAATCGGTGACAATAAATTTTATCCGTTCAAAATCAGTAAGGCTAACCATCAGTGATTTTTGCAAAAAATTGAAAAAAAAATTTTGTTGAAATTCCGGTTCAAATTGATTATAGGTAATGTTTATAGCATATTGAGCATGAAACTACCGGTAGAATGCATAAGGAAAGCGCCATTATTGGAAGTTTCGCATTTTGAAATCTGGCCACGTTGTGTAGTCGAAACGGGATTGCAGGCGAATGAGGCGACATATTGCAGCAAATTAAACGTTGATCTACTCATAATTACGTCAATAACCCAAAATAATCGAAACATACCGAATCGGTGACAATAAATTTTATCCGTTCAAAATCAGTAAGGCTAACCATCAGTGATTTTTGCAAAAAATTGAAAAAAAATTTTTGTTGAAATTCCGGTTCAAATTGATTATAGGTAATGTTTATAGCATATTGAGCATGAAACTACCGGTAGAATGCATAAGGAAAGCGCCATTATTGGAAGTTTCGCATTTTGAAATCTGGCCACGTTGTGTAGTCGAAACGGGATTGCAGGCGAATGAGGCGACATATTGCAGCAAATTAAACGTTGATCTACTCATAATTACGTCAATAGCCCAAAATAATCGAAACATACCGAATCGGTGACAATAAATTTTATCCGTTCAAAATCAGTAAGGCTAACCATCAGTGATTTTTGCAAAAAATTGAAAAAAATTTTTTGTTGAAATTCCGGTTCAAATTGATTATAGGTAATGTTTATAGCATATTGAGCATGAAACTACCGGTAGAATGCATAAGGAAAGCGCCATTATTGGAAGTTTCGCATTTTGAAATCTGGCCACGTTGTGTAGTCGAAACGGGATTGCAGGCGAATGAGGCGACATATTGCAGCAAATTAAACGTTGATCTACTCATAATTACGTCAATAACCCAAAATAATCGAAACATACCGAATCGGTGACAATAAATTTTATCCGTTCAAAATCAGTAAGGCTAACCATCAGTGATTTTTGCAAAAAATTGAAAAAAAAATTTTGTTGAAATTCCGGTTCAAATTGATTATAGGTAATGTTTATAGCATATTGAGCATGAAACTACCGGTAGAATGCATAAGGAAAGCGCCATTATTGGAAGTTTCGCATTTTGAAATCTGGCCACGTTGTGTAGTCGAAACGGGATTGCAGGCGAATGAGGCGACATATTGCAGCAAATTAAACGTTGATCTACTCATAATTACGTCAATAACCCAAAATAATCGAAACATACCGAATCGGTGACAATAAATTTTATCCGTTCAAAATCAGTAAGGCTAACCATCAGTGATTTTTGCAAAAAATTGAAAAAAAATTTTGTTGAAATTCCGGTTCAAATTGATTATAGGTAATGTTTATAGCATATTGAGCATGAAACTACCGGTAGAATGCATAAGGAAAGCGCCATTATTGGAAGTTTCGCATTTTGAAATCTGGCCACGTTGTGTAGTCGAAACGGGATTGCAGGCGAATGAGGCGACATATTGCAGCAAATTAAACGTTGATCTACTCATAATTACGTCAATAGCCCAAAATAATCGAAACATACCGAATCGGTGACAATAAATTTTATCTGTTCAAAATCAGTAAGGCTAACCATCAGTGATTTTTGCAAAAAATTGAAAAAAAATTTTTGTTGAAATTCCGGTTCAAATTGATTATAGGTAATGTTTATAGCATATTGAGCATGAAACTTCCGGTAGAATGCATAAGGAAAGCGCCATTATTGGAAGTTTCGCATTTTGAAATCTGGCCACGTTGTGTAGTCGAAACGGGATTGCAGGCGAATGAGGCGACATATTGCAGCAAATTAAACGTTGATCTACTCATAATTACGTCAATAACCCAAAATAATCGAAACATACCGAATCGGTGACAATAAATTTTATCCGTTCAAAATCAGTAAGGCTAACCATCAATGATTTTTGCAAAAAATTGAAAAAAAATTTTTGTTGAAATTCCGGTTCAAATTGATTATAGGTAATGTTTATAGCATATTGAGCATGAAACTTCCGGTAGAATGCATAAGGAAAGCGCCATTATTGGAAGTTTCGCATTTTGAAATCTGGCCACGTTGTGTAGTCGAAACGGGATTGCAGGCGAATGAGGCGACATATTGCAGCAAATTAAACGTTGATCTACTCATAATTACGTCAATAACCCAAAATAATCGAAACATACCGAATCGGTGACAATAAATTTTATCCGTTCAAAATCAGTAAGGCTAACTAACCATCAGTGATTTTTGCAAAAAATTGAAAAAAAATTTTTGTTGAAATTCCGGTTCAAATTGATTATAGGTAATGTTTATAGCATATTGAGCATGAAACTACCGGTAGAATGCATAAGGAAAGCGCCATTATTGGAAGTTTCGCATTTTGAAATCTGGCCACGTTGTGTAGTCGAAACGGGATTGCAGGCGAATGAGGCGACATATTGCAGCAAATTAAACGTTGATCTACTCATAATTACGTCAATAACCCAAAATAATCGAAACATACCGAATCGGTGACAATAAATTTTATCCGTTCAAAATCAGTAAGGCTAACCATCAGTGATTTTTGCAAAAAATTGAAAAAATTTTTTTGTTGAAATTCCGGTTCAAATTGATTATAGGTAATGTTTATAGCATATTGAGCATGAAACTACCGGTAGAATGCATAAGGAAAGCTCCATTATTGGAAGTTTCGCATTTTGAAATCTGGCCACGTTGTGTAGTCGAAACGGGATTGCAGGCGAATGAGGCGACATATTGCAGCAAATTAAACGTTGATCTACTCATAATTACGTCAATAGCCCAAAATAATCGAAACATACCGAATCGGTGACAATAAATTTTATCCGTTCAAAATCAGTAAGGCTAACCATCAGTGATTTTTGCAAAAAATTGAAAAAAAAATTTTGTTGAAATTCCGGTTCAAATTGATTATAGGTAATGTTTATAGCATATTGAGCATGAAACTTCCGGTAGAATGCATAAGGAAAGCGCCATTATTGGAAGTTTCGCATTTTGAAATCTGGCCACGTTGTGTAGTCGAAACTGGATTGCAGGCGAATGAGGCGTCATATTGCAGCAAATTAAACGTTGATCTACTCATAATTACGTCAATAACCCAAAATAATCGAAACATACCGAATCGGTGACAATAAATTTTATCCGTTCAAAATCAGTAAGGCTAACTAACCATCAGTGATTTTTGCAAAAAATTGAAAATTTTTTTTGTTGAAATTCCGGTTCAAATTGATTATAGGTAATGTTTATAGCATATTGAGCATGAAACTCCCGGTAGAATGCATAAGGAAAGCTCCATTATTGGAAGTTTCGCATTTTGAAATCTGGCCACGTTGTGTAGTCGAAACGGGATTGCAGGCGAATGAGGCGACATATTGCAGCAAATTAAACGTTGATCTACTCATAATTACGTCAATAACCCAAAATAATCGAAACATACCGAATCGGTGACAATAAATTTTATCCGTTCAAAATCAGTAAGGCTAACCCATCAGTGATTTTTGCAAAAAATTGAAAATTTTTTTTTGTTGAAATTCCGGTTCAAATTGATTATTTTTAATGTTTATAGCATATTGAGCATGAAACTTCCGGTAGAATGCATAAGGAAAGCGCCATTATTGGAAGTTTCGCATTTTGAAATCTGGCCACGTTGTGTAGTCGAAACGGGATTGCAGGCGAATGAGGCGACATATTGCAGCAAATTAAACGTTGATCTACTCATAATTACGTCAATAACCCAAAATAATCGAAACATACCGAATCGGTGACAATAAATTTTATCCGTTCAAAATCAGTAAGGCTAACCATCAGTGATTTTTGCAAAAAATTGAAAAAAAAATTTTAGTGAAATTCCGGTTCAAATTGATTATAGGTAATGTTTATAGCATATTGAGCATGAAACTTCCGGTAGAATGCATAAGGAAAGCGCCATTATTGGAAGTTTCGCATTTTGAAATCTGGCCACGTTGTGTAGTCGAAACGGGATTGCAGGCGAATGAGGCGACATATTGCAGCAAATTAAACGTTGATCTACTCATAATTACGTCAATAGCCCAAAATAATCGAAACATACCGAATCGGTGACAATGAATTTTATCCGTTCAAAATCAGTAAGGCTAACCATCAGTGATTTTTGCAAAAAATTGAAAAAAATTTTTTGTTGAAATTCCGGTTCAAATTGATTATAGGTAATGTTTATAGCATATTGAGCATGAAACTTCCGGTAGAATGCATAAGGAAAGCGCCATTATTGGAAGTTTCGCATTTTGAAATCTGGCCACGTTGTGTAGTCGAAACGGGATTGCAGGCGAATGAGGCGACATATTGCAGCAAATTAAACGTTGATCTACTCATAATTACGTCAATAGCCCAAAATAATCGAAACATACCGAATCGGTGACAATGAATTTTATCCGTTCAAAATCAGTAAGGCTAACCATCAGTGATTTTTGCAAAAAATTGAAAAAAATTTTTTGTTCAAATTCCGGTTCAAATTGATTATAGGTAATGTTTATAGCATATTGAGCATGAAACTCCCGGTAGAATGCATAAGGAAAGCGCCATTATTGGAAGTTTCGCATTTTGAAATCTGGCCACGTTGTGTAGTCGAAACGGGATTGCAGGCGAATGAGGCGACATATTGCAGCAAATTAAACGTTGATCTACTCATAATTACGTCAATAACCCAAAATAATCGAAACATACCGAATCGGTGACAATAAATTTTATCCGTTCAAAATCAGTAAGGCTAACCATCAGTGATTTTTGCAAAAAATTGAAAAAAAATTTTTGGTGAAATTCCGGTTCAAATTGATTATAGGTAATGTTTATAGCATATTGAGCATGAAACTTCCGGTAGAATGCATAAGGAAAGCGCCATTATTGGAAGTTTCGCATTTTGAAATCTGGCCACGTTGTGTAGTCGAAACGGGATTGCAGGCGAATGAGGCGACATATTGCAGCAAATTAAACGTTGATCTACTCATAATTACGTCAATAGCCCAAAATAATCGAAACATACCGAATCGGTGACAATGAATTTTATCCGTTCAAAATCAGTAAGGCTAACCATCAGTGATTTTTGCAAAAAATTGAAAAAAATTTTTTGTTGAAATTCCGGTTCAAATTGATTATAGGTAATGTTTATAGCATATTGAGCATGAAACTCCCGGTAGAATGCATAAGGAAAGCTCCATTATTGGAAGTTTCGCATTTTGAAATCTGGCCACGTTGTGTAGTCGAAACGGGATTGCAGGCGAATGAGGCGACATATTGCAGCAAATTAAACGTTGATCTACTCATAATTGCGTCAATAGCTCAAAATAATCGAAACATACGGAATCTGTGACAATAAATTTTATCCGTTCAAAATCAGTAAGGCTAACCATCAGTGATTTTTGCAAAAAATTGAAAAAAATTTTTTGTTGAAATTCCGGTTCAAATTGATTATAGGTAATGTTTATAGCATATTGAGCATGAAACTCCCGGTAGAATGCATAAGGAAAGCTCCATTATTGGAAGTTTCGCATTTTGAAATCTGGCCACGTTGTGTAGTCGAAACGGGATTGCAGGCGAATGAGGCGACATATTGCAGCAAATTAAACGTTGATCTACTCATAATTACGTCAATAGCCCAAAATAATCGAAACATACCGAATCGGTGACAATAAATTTTATCCGTTCAAAATCAGTAAGGCTAACCATCAGTGATTTTTGCAAAAAATTGAAAAAATTTTTTTGTTGAAATTCCGGTTCAAATTGATTATAGGTAATGTTTATAGCATATTGAGCATGAAACTACCGGTAGAATGCATAAGGAAAGCGCCATTATTGGAAGTTTCGCATTTTGAAATCTGGCCACGTTGTGTAGTCGAAACGGGATTGCAGGCGAATGAGGCGACATATTGCAGCAAATTAAACGTTGATCTACTCATAATTACGTCAATAGCCCAAAATAATCGAAACATACCAAATCGGTGACAATAAATTTTATCCGTTCAAAATCAGTAAGGCTATTCATCATCAATAAGGTTGCTAAGGCCGATAAACAGGCACGATAAGGAGCCAGGGGTGAAAACCAGCAGCCTGGTTTTAAACCAGGGAAACTGAGAAAAACTGTAGTGGGATAGCGTTTCGGAGTGAGCTTGCAATGCCGGTTAAACTAATATAATCACATACATATTGTAGTTTCGTTTATCAGAAATTTCGAAAAACCCGGAAATAAAAATAAATTAATAACAAATTTAATTAATAAATTTCAATAATTTCAAAGTAATAAAAATTGTATTCAATAAGCAATTTCATTTAATTGGTCTAGTAAATAAAGGATTTTTATGACAGTGTTTCGCATGACAGCTAACACTGCCTTTGCATATGAATTTTATATAAACAATAAACTTAATAACATTAAAAATTTAATTTATAAAATTGTACGAAGAATTTTTTATGAGCTATTAAATTGTGACTATCAAATATCAATTACCTGTTTACAGCCTCGTACTGAGAATTGTAGTAGTTAGCACCACCAATCAATTATCATTTTATTAAACTCATTGTAATTTAATCGGTGGTTGATGATTCATTCGGCATTTGGAAGTGTGCAGTTGTTAGCTTTTGTATGATGTGTAAAAAAAACTATCCCATGAGAAGCACGAACTCTTCACCTGCGCATTATTAACATGACGGGCGCTGTAACCACCTGAACTAACGCGCCCACAAAATCCTCTCGACCATACTGCAAAATCGTTCAATAAAATTAAGGCAACAATTGATGCATCATTAGGTTGGGCCGTTCTTGCAAAATGTCTTCTAAAACGTGTCCCATTACGCTCCACCACAGGAAATATTATACGTGATTTTTATCCCACATCCTAGATGTTCCTCCTGCCAAACTGGTTAATTTAGAAACCTCCTTTGGATCGCAACAACAAACAGAGCAATACTCGAGTTGCCACCCCTATTTATTGAAATAGTTATCTTTCCATTAAATAAGTAGTAATTAATGAATTGAAACTAACTTAAAACTCGCTATTCAACATTTGAATCCAATCCTCCTCAAAATTATCTTACATAAACGTTATCACGAATTTTAAAAAAAAAACATCCAAAAAGTTATAGTATGATTATATTGGTTGGGCCGGCATTGCAAGCTCACTCCGAAGCACTATACCACTACTGATTAACACGGGAACTTTTGGCTGCTGGTTTTCACCCCTGGCCCATTATGATCCTCCTTAGTTAACCTGGTTACTAAAGACTGCTCTTTGACAACTATATTGATGATGAAGTTAGTGCGGACGCCTCGTCAACATGACACCAGAACACTGCGGAACTCCCATCCTCAAATCAAATCAATCTGTAACTTGACCTCCGAGAAGCCGGATTACAAGAGATGCCACCCCCAGTCAAAGATCTGTAATATTATTGTGATCCTTGTTTTCTTTTACTACATTTTTTATGCAATCGAATTACTTAGGCAACGAATCTAAAACGATTAAATGAGTTAGTAAATTACGCTAAAAATTATATTTCTTCCCGATTTCAAAGTTTCGTGTTAATAACGAGAAAGTCGTGAGTTCGAGCTGCTCACAATCCAACAGAAAATATAAAGACCATACCAGTTCATTTTTTAGTTTAAATCCGAAAGCTAAACGAATTCATTTCAACAGCGTGTGACCCCACCTGAACTACCCCACCGTTTTACCGTTGTAATAATGAACAATTTCTGAGTTTCTTTTTTCTCCGATTACTGTGTGTGTTTTCTTGGGTACGTAAAAACAGAATGTAACATTATAATCGCTGAATCCAAACATCGATGAATATATATCACGGGATCTGGATGGTAAAATTTCTTTTGGACCATACGGTTTATTTTTTTTAAGGTCTCAACTATTGATAAGTCCTAAGAGATCAATAAACGAGAAAGCGGCAAAGATGTAAAAAAATTGTCAGTTACTACATTTCGACCCGACCCTTTGAAGCGTGTGCATTGGTCCTTAACTATCCGGTCACCATGATTAGTTTCACTATTTGATGGTTGTTTACCCGTGCAGATCTGATCCGTTATTGCATATGAATTAGCCGCATCTATAAAAATGTATAAAATGTAATAATGAATATCTTGATAAATACATCGAAAAGGAAACAATTGTATGTACGACGTATTCAGATTCTTATTATCGAAGCGTAGAAATGGGCTAATCTCCCAAAAGTGGTTCAATTCCTCGCTTGCGCGGTAGGTTCATTATTGGATTGATAAAGACCAGCATTTATAAGAACAGCTAGGTAAGCTTCAAATTCCATTTCTGATAAAAATTTCCACTTTTTTGGTGGTTTATTTTGATTCCTAATATTGCACTCCCCATAAGCCTCGTCGGCCTTCCTATTCGTTTGTCTAATGATTATTTCATACACTACGTCTGAAAAAATACACTTGGATGTATCCTTTACAGATAACCATTCTGTCAATAGTAAAGGCCCACTTCGTTGGCGTCTGAGAATTGTATATCTTAACGATTATCTTTGAGGACAATTTTTTCTCCAAACGTTCCAACATTCCTTTTTAGATAAGGCAAATTAGTTTCCTTCTCCTCTTCAGCATCACTGTCGCTTGAAATCTCATCATCAGACACTGCTGCAGAAGGCGAATCTTCTTCTGAGCCATTGTCAACGAAATCACGTAGTTCTTTATCATCGTCACATGCCTCTAACAAAAGAGATAGATACGCTTGTTGATCTTCATACGATAAACTATAAGGAATTGAATTTGTAATCTATCTAAACAACCGAAACGCACTTCTAAATGTAACATTAGAAATTTCTCTGTAATCCTTGTTCTTTTAACATAAATTTTAATAGAAATCGTGGGAATCAGCCTCATCCCAGAGGCAACGTTAAAATAAATAAATTCAACATCATACTAATTGTACCAAACTAATAAACAGCTGGCGATTTAACAGTCAGGTTGGCCGAGCGGTCTAAGGCGCCAGATTTAAGCTCTGGTTCCCAATTGGGAGCGTGGGTTCGAACCGCACATCTGACATACATATTTTGCAAATTTGTTTGCACTGAGCCAATATCACAGAGTGCTGCTGAATAAAATAGGTACAAGATTCAAAATAGTACAACTGAGAAAAGAGGTGTACTACGGCGATAAAACTGTGGAACAAAAAGAACAATTGAGCCGAAATAAACACAAAAATATATGATTTGTTGTATTTATGGTTTATTTTACATTTTCATATAAATTAAAAATACAAATTCAGTTAAATTATAAAACTTATAACTAAAAAAATGTCAATGATTAAAAAAATAAACTTAGTCAAAATTAATCAAATCCATCTAGAAAACGAATTCCACACAAAACATTGTAAGGTTCTCGATTCCTACTTCCTGTCACACCGACGTTGTGCCATTTCAGAATTCCAATTCATTTCAAGACGACGTGTCACTCGAATCGTCCAAATAGTAATCTGAATTCTGCGAATTTTGGTGTAAATTCTTGCGTTTCCGATAAAACCCAATCCCATTCTGCTTGTCGATTACAAATTTTTTATATTTCGGATAATTCGAATCAAGTATCCGAATATTTTTATAAATATTCCCGACGCATTCGTTTAATTTAGCGGCCAACTCGTTCGCAATACGTCTCGCCATACGAATCAATTCGTTCGTCTGGCCCAGCGATGGGATTTCATTTAAATCACCATATTCGATCACACTCCAATTGCCCGAATCGATATTCCAAGTGTAGATAGTTTTGCACCGGTAATGTTTCCGATGGAACAGACAATCATAGTCGGTTGAGCAGTTCACACATTTCGACTCTACGATTAGATGATCGATCGCCGTAAAATGTACCATTAGCAACAACGTGATTGTGTTACTAATTTGGCATACGTGAATTATTTCGCAGGCCCAATCGTATATCATGTGATTCTTCTTGTGATTCTGGGCACACAAATGATTGACCACGTGACACGTAAAGGTTTCCAAGTCGAATGAATCTTGCGTAATAATAACAGTCGGGCATTTCAGTCGTTGATACGAGGCGTGAGATACCATTTGCATATCCGAGTAGCAAGAACCGTGTACCTCCATTGGTAACGAGGTATGATATCCGGGCGAGATACAATCATCTTCTTCGCTAGTTATCACCGAGGTTGCATCTGTTTCTTCGACAAAATGGCGGACGAATTTTTTTGAGCACACTGGATGTTCGGATGTCGCCACCATTAATCCAGGCGGAAGATCACAATATTCGGTCTTTAATAATTTACCATTTAATAAATCAGTCGGCTGGTAAATATGTTGGGGAAAATTTTCGTCTGATGCCTTCTTTGGTTGTTGGCGAGGTGACAGAGTAAGGGAGTTGGTTGTAGGTGAGCGCATTGAGTAGTACGTTGGTGATCGTGAATTTAAATAACTGGATTTAGAAAACCCTGGAAACATTAAATTTTGTAGTACTTCTTAAATAGCAAACAAATAATAACGAAGCACTTACCTGGTGGGGAGCGAAGACACCGATTACCAACTGGTGACCCACACGGAGATCGAAATCCATGACTAGGTGATGCACGATGCAAATGCGATGTGACCTCATAATTAAGTGGTGCCGGGTTAAAGAGACCATAGCTTAATGGATACTGAGTTGTTTGACTAGAAAATAATGTAGTAGGAGAAAATGTGGTTGAAGCTGCGGCGCCACTGGACGTCGATGCTTGTTGTGACGATGTGCTCGGTGTCGATTGTGACGAGGAGAGCGATGCGGCTATTCGATTAAAATTACGTTTTCTTAAATTTATATTAAATGGAATTATATTCTCGGAATTATAATCGGAAAATTCGTATTTTTTCTCGGCCAACCGTTTCTTCCTGAATATACTAATCTTCTCACATTTTTCCGTGTCCTCGGAAAATTCATAAACCTGTTTTGAAGTGGACGACGACGTAGACGTAGTCGACGAAGTTTGTGACGAAACACACGATGAGGATTGCGAGGCAAATGATATAAATACGCTGTGCCGAAATAAAGATCGAGACATCCGAATTCGATTCGAGAGTCGATTTAATTTTGGATGTTGTTTGGTCACCAGGAGTTTTGGATGATTTTGTGATAATAAACGTACGCTTGTCGGCGACTCAGTCGATTTTGGCAATGTGATTCGGTCGGTGTCATCCGATTTAATGGACGACGTGTCTGTTTCGCACTCAGCAAAATCGGCTATAATCCGTTCGGCAATACTATTTTTATTATGAACACTACCACTAACACTATTATTATTATTTTTATGACTATCACAACCATAAATTAGATTATTAATATCATCAGACTTATAATGATGTTCAATATGCGATATCTTTTTCAGATTACTTGCGCTGCAACCGCCTACCAAACTATTGCTAACCACCATGTCTAAATTACCACTATTCGATAAATTATTTTTATCACAACCAAAATATCCGTTCGAGCAACCACCTGGGCTAGCTGGTACTTGTGCAGCTAGTCCACCATGACCATCCTCAACTATAATATCATTTCGATTCATATACGAATTAATCTCAATGCTACTGGCGCCGGCGCCACCAAATTTACCACCACCGACCATAATTTTAGGAACTTCTAGACCAACACTTATCACATGTATAAAACCATTTCCAATCATAATGATGTAATTTGGTAGACTTAAATTAATTTCGGGTATAAATTTTGGATCGGTTTCCGTGTGACTGTATTTTGTGTGTATGGTCAAATTGCATTTGATGCATAGCGCATCGCAACGAAAATTATCATCTGAATAATCGTCACGCATTTTTTTGCATTCCAAACAGCCAAGTTTTGGAACCGCAACTACGGTTATATGTGAATTCCCCCCATCGACATTGCTCAAGCCATGAATGATTAAGGTGCGTGGATTATCAATCCATTGTACCATGGTTACGGTTTTGTAATTGTCAACGCCATGATCATCAAACAGGCAAACGCGATAGTATTTTCCCAGGAGGCAGTGAGGACGGTAGATCCAGAAGTAGAGTCTGAAAATGAAAAAAGAAAAAATTGATTAGCCAAATTCTTTTTTACAACATGAGGAATAAATAAGCAATAATAACAGATAATCTAATAGATAAACTGAATAACACAGTGAATTGAATTTAAAATTATTTGAATTTTAGATATTAGTCATCGGTGACACCAGCCAATCATCATATTGTTTTGATTTTATTCTTTGCTGGTTGGTGGTACCTCCGTATACAAACGCCAAAGCTTTAACCACTGTGCCATTTGGTCGGTTCCATCAACATTCTGCAACATATCATAAAGCAGTCAAACCGGTATTGTTAGTAAGACCATTTTCTAATAAATTGTTTGGTGCTTCGATAGCTTTACTTTCTAATTTGATAGATTTTGTTCTCAATATTTTTTAAAAGTGACAACTAATTACATTTTTAGAATCTGATTGTCAATAAAACTCGAAAATTCAGATATGGTGTATCGATCCATAAGCATAGTATTTTAACGGAGTCACTTTATAAGAATTACATTCTAATATCACTCGCCGCAAAGCTCTTACATGTTTCGGGTAGAGCTAATCACTTTTATGCACATATTGACGAATATCAACTCAAGGATTCAGTTACATAAATTATTCTATGAAAAATATCAATGAACATAATCTGAGATTTACCAAGAACGCCCTGACGTTGAGGAACGATCAACTGATGCAGACACTCATACAGATATCATGGTTTGCATTGTGTGGTATTAATTGTATAACTATATCGGTTCCAGCCGTCCCAGCCAATAATAATAATAAAAAACGATCATTTCGCATCCATCAATAGCTAATTAGAAATCCTGGATATCCGCAATGAATGTCTTTTTATATTCATTCTGAAACTGCTGTAATTGGTTGGAGGTTTATGGTGGTGACGATTTCCATAAAATCAAATTGTGTCAATCCGGCTGTAAGATTCATTAATTCGTGAAATAAATTCGGTCTTATTTATTAGTAAAATTTCTTGGAAATGGTGTCAACATGTTTGGAATGTTGTAATCAAACACCGAATATTAACCCAATAGTTTACTCATGGCAGAGTGGTTTGAGGCGGTAAATTCGGCTATTGATAAATTCTGATTTTTGATTAATAAAAATTATCAAAAAAAATTTAATATTTTTAAATCGGCCATTTCACTCTCAGGGGTTATTTTTTGTCCTCAAGGATCTATAAAAGATCAGGAAGGTAACCAAGTGTTCACCAACTGGATTCTATTTGGACCGTTGAAAATTCAACCCATTGTTATTCGATTTCTTGGATTGATCCAAATAAATTCGTGAAATGCCCACCAAATTCAACATTATGATATGTATAGGGATCTCATTTCCTTAACAGTATAAACGTGCGACAATTAAAACGAATCCTAAATTTCTAAAGTCGTTAGCCGATTTTTATAAACACCGCAAATTTGCCGATCGTAACAAAACCAATCACCATCATGTGAAAATTATGCCATTCCGATCAAAACACGAAAGGTGAGTTTTCCTCCACTTTTGCACTGCAACGGTAGCGAGTGCTGCCGAATAAACGATTTTTTACTGATAAAATTCAAAATTTCAGGTTTTGTTAACTAATCGAAGGTGGAGTTTGATACTGCAAGCCAATAACTATAAGTTGGAGTAATGTCGAATAACCGAGTGCAACCGAGTTTTAAACTCGATAAAACACTAGAAACGAGTTCAGCGAAAATTGTGAAGGCGATTAGTTCAATTGGCGAGAAGGATTCTAACAAGCCTTTCAAGACCTTCCGAAGTACCTAAACTCTGAAACGAGTACGAAACCTTCATCGCAGAATCCCACTACAAACAATTTTGCTTGCGTCAAACCAACAAATTAGAGATTTTCCGAAAGGAAATAAGTCAGAGTTCTTGATTCTGCTGAGTCTTCGGGTTTCCTTCCGCAAATATTAGAGTGCTCCCTTGCTGAAAACGGAAATCTAGAGTGATAGGAAACTTAGTGATGGCCGCCAAAATCCTCTGCTATTACACACCTGCGTTCCTGATCCGCCGAAGTTGTTTTAACTAACATAGAGATTATGAATCTAAGATGTTTTTCTCTGGCTAGAAGAATGCTTGCTAGAATGGATTCCGATTTTTGTTCAATTTGGGAGTATTATTTTTCTGAGTGTGTAGTTTCTGGATTGGAATCGCCTGCTAAATCAACGCCAATCTCTCAGCACTTACTTATCACTCTTGTATTCGGCGGAACCGTCCGTCGATTCACTGAAATTGTTCTGGCTTCAGAATATCGCCTTAAGACTTTACGTCACTACCACCTTCGGAGGAATATATTAAACTTGTGCTGTGGTCTTATAATAGATTATGACGCTAAAATACATCATCTAGGGTGCTCCAATATTAATAAACGTACCCACGTTCATTAACTATTTACGCTCGACCGAGCTTGAAATTCGAAACGGACCTTTGTGTTCTAGGCCAATAACTGACTTTTATTTTAAATTGGAAGGCAACGATAACAGGAAATTAGCCAAGTAGGAGTTATTCTAAGTCGAACTCGTTTTATCACTGAATCCATCTTAGAAAATGCTTGCGCTTGGATGAGGATTAGAATAGTTTCCTTCATGGTCGCTCAAAAAATCTTAAATCCCTCTCACAGAAGTTCATGGATTAACTCCCTGAGAATTCGATTCGCATCAACTGTGCGAGCTAATTTAAGCTCTCACAAACAAGAAGTTAACAAGTTCCTTCTTTCTGTTCATTTTCATGGGTGCAACGTTGTTAATCTTGATAAAGATTGTTTTCAATAATGCCTCTGAAAAGATCCAAGATCTTGCAGGCTGATCACATATGACTGGTATTACGGGGGTTTCTCTTTCAATCCGTTGAAATCATCAAAGTTTCGATTTTATTAAACTTCAGGTACTCCATTTTTATTCAAAGGTCGGGAAGACTCCAAATGCTTTTTGTCGTATTCATGTAGTTTATCCTAAATTGTTGATAGATTCATAAAAGATACCTGCTTAATACTCCGCCCTCCCAGTAAATACCTAATAATGAGAAACCCTAGACAAAGGTGTTTCCATTGCAATTTGTTAAGATAAAATACCTACACAAGGTTAAGGTAGAACTAGATACCTACATACGAAATATCCCGATTAACGCCAGATAACAACCTTATCTCACAAAAACAACAAGCTATTAACCCTACACAAAGGCCTCGGATTCACTACAAAGATAACCTCGGAAATTGCACATCGACAACGCTTTAAAAACGGAAACATGAAAAGTGCTTAGTTTTTTTTCAGACCTGGAGATCTCCAAAACATTCAGGAGGAGAACTTGGAGACGGCTTTTATATCCAGTGACGCTTGAAACAACATATCGTCAACTTCTGCCCCGACAACATGCGAATATAAACGGTTGGCAATGCACCTGCACATGCGCCAACCGAACAGAAATCACAATGCTGAAAGACATCATGAGTAAGACGCCGCACGCATCATGATATAAAAATCTTCAAAGGATTTAAGAAAAAAAATTGTAGCATCTTATACCTCACCAATAACAAATAGTTGTATTAAGTTGTATTAAGCACGTTTGTCCACATAAGATAATCCACAAAGTAACGTGGATATCGAAGGAGGTAATAACAGAAAATACCAAAACGACCTCGTAATGATTTCTAAGAGACACTACCATTATTCGATGTTAGATCTTACAGAATATTTAAATGCAAACTGTCGTATACATTTAACAGACAAGCTAGACCGTTCGTCCAGTTGGAATATCGATGCTCTACAGATCAAGCCTTTAAACTTACATCCACCAGGAGCAGTGGCTCGTAATAACGAAAGTCATACCTACTGCGGTGTAAAATATTATTGAAAGAAGACCACCGATATTGTGCAATAATTTATTCGACGATCAGTATCGCTAGGTCGTTGAAACTAAACAAAATCTTCGTGATACACGGTTGGCATCTAACATCAAAAACGGTCTATCAAAATATCTGTGTGCTAGGAGACTGTTCTGCTTCCCACCGAATTAATTTAGCCCGGAGACACAACTCTTGCATCAAATTCATCGTGGCAATTCGATACATAGAAGAGTTGCCGGAGAATTGATAGCTAGATGTACTCAACCCTCTCACCGAAAATATCATCGGCGACTATCAATGTGGTTCTCGTTCTAACCGACCAACTATAGACCAGTGATTAATTTCCATATGATCTCTTCTAGAGAAACTCGTTTCTCTGTTTAAATTAACAACGACTGGGTCTATATGTAGAATCGTAGTCAGAGACGCTGTCAGACTACCTTGAAATAACAACTGGTGCCCGAAAGCGTGAACCATTCCCGTATGTTTTGCTTAATCTGGAACAGCAGCAAAGCCTACTTTGTATCAACTCCAACGAGCATCTCCACGACAAATCTCGGAATCGATGACCTTGTAGTGGTTTTGATAGAGTAAATGAATTGAAATGTCTCAGGTCAGTAAAAACGTCTTCAAATTATATGCAAGAGGCACATTGATTTTTCTATGCCGAATGAAGATTATTGCGATCAAAACATGCCTCGCAGTCCTGCAAGCTCGCACTTTACAAAGTACTTATGGTCTTTTCATACTGCGAACTTTGCGTTAAAAATAAATTCCACTGATATTAAGTCCTCCGTAATTAATAATTATCCACGTTCAGTACAAAGTGTGTTCTTTAGAGTAGTAATTATTAACAATATACGGTTTACGGATTTTCATTTTTGAAGTCAAAAGTCAACCTCCAACCAAAGTGGACTCTGATCTCTAAAGGAAGGTCATTCGTCCCATCTTTTGTATAATTAAACGTAAAACGAATTTGTATGAACTACGAGATAAAGCAATTTCTGTTGGCACCAATATCATCGGATTAATAAAAATCCAGCCAAGTTACGTTCCAGCTAGGTCACATTGCATGCTGCAATTACGCTGGAATGACATTTGAACAAAGCCTACGTATAATAGAATCTCGAAACTGGAGGGCGAGATTAATTAATCAAGAAGGATGAAGGAAGATCATGTAAGCGGCAAAATCAATAAAGGGATATCAAAGCTGCGATACAAATTTTGTGGGGTAATGATGCGGCAACACGGAGCCATAGAAAATCCAATGATTCGGCGAAAACTCCAATACGGTTCAGCTGTACATTTCGAGTTACAGTTAAACAGAAAGTATTTAGAAGACCCAGTTTTAGATTCTCGATCACAACGAAACTTAATGTTCGACAGTCAATATTCGACCGTGGGACAATAACTATGTCAAGCAATTGATGATTCCACATATATAATGACTACGAAACACAACACAATGTTTATGAAAATCGTCCAAAATTAGAAAACAATTCTGAAAATTACTTACTCATATCTAGCTTCTGCATTAAAATAATTGTACACGGTAAATGGCCTCTCGTCATTCAACGAAATTTTATAGCTCAACAAAAATTGGCCGCAGACGGTCAATCCCATAAAGACGTGTCTGAAATATTACAAAAACAGCGTAATAAAATAAATCGATTTGTGGATAAAACACTCACCCCTGTAGGTAACAGTACGGAACTATCTCATTTAGGCAGAATCTCATACGTTTCGGTACCATTCGATAAGCAGCCTGATCATTTTGTTGTTTACGTATTCGACTTGTAAAATAACCCGATTTCTGTGAAATAGAACAACAAAGAATTAGGAAAACCGGGATACACGGACACGCATCTGGATTTAGGACGGACCTCCCGATTGATCAGCTTGTACACGATATTCTCTCGTTTACGTTCATTCGCACAGTGGTACGACCGCTCATTACCTAATCCCTTGGACTTTTTCAGTTTCTTGAATTTTTTTGTGTTGAAATCCCTGAAATTTTCCTCTTCATTGTCCGTATCACTAGTTTCAGACGATGAAGACGTCGATGATAGCGAAGAATTGCTTTCATAATTTCTTAGTCTCTCTGTAGTAATATCCATTGTTAAAATCACTCACTTCACTTAAAAATACTTCTTAATTTAAATATCCACGATATCTTCAATTATCGATTTAATATCATCTACAAAAAAAATTAAAAAAAGTAATATGCCCGTACATTTAAGACATTTTCCCAAAAAAATATTTCAGTGCTCAACACAACACAGAGCAGCGAACGAACGAACGAAAAACCTGTTTGAGGTTATGTTGTTGGACACAAAATAATAATCTTGTTGTCCTTATTTCGCTCACATTAACGTTGCATTGTTGTTGTAAGCCAACACAAAATACCCAAACAAAAAATTTTCAACTCCAAAATTTCATTTACCTTATTTTTCTGATCTACTATACTCGGTCTTTAAATTGCATACCCGCGATTTATAACATTTTTTCTAAATATTTTCAAATTTTTTATTTATAAATTTTATAATTTTTATGCATCAAATTATTTTTGTTGTGTGCTTACACGAATACGACGAGACTTGTGTGGCAGAACACATTGACAGAAGAAATAGAAAATGTCTATTTGAAAATCAAATGCGTACGAAAGAGATAAAATGATATAACAAAAGTATTTCAATTGTGAGTGTGTGCAAGTTGGCCGCGACACACACGCGTACAATAGGAAATAATTTGTCAAATTTTTTTATTGTTGTTTACGACCTTGAAATTTTTTGTTGGTTGGATTGGTGTGCCTGGAAATAAGATCGGTGGATTTGAAAATCGCTACTAGAGTGCAACCTATCGAAGGGTAATCAAACTAAAGACAAGTAAATTTTACATTATGAACGTGTCTTAATACATTATAAAATCACGTTTACAATTTGATTACTTTTTTTCGAATTTGTAAGGTTTAGAAAATACAGGCTGTTAAGAGTGAACGATGATTGAACGTTAATGAATCATTGGAAAAGCACGATTATCGTATACAATGTAAAGCGATAACTAAATATGAAATCTTGATACGCATTGCAATGTTTTGTTTGCATGAAATAACTGGGTTTCGTTTATAATGGCATATTCTGAAATGGCTTATTACATGGTAAACTTCAAATATGTAATTATATAACGAGGAACTCTATACAAAAAAGATATTATCAATAAATTATATAGTTCTTTATATAATTAAGACCAATATTGTGTCGTTTGATCAGCGGCAATAAATGAGCAGGCGTGATGTCAGTTGCACACAAGAAACAGCTTAAATAGTTTTTGCGATGATATCTGGATCGGAATAGCTTCAACACAACGCGTTTACCTACGCTTGCTTACATTCAATTGAACTGGATTGATACAGTGCTTTGTGTGCAATAACTCATGTGTATGCAATGTCTTACTTGTTGCATATAAGTCATGTTGTAGATTCGCTATAAATGAACTAATAAAAGCTAATTGTTCGAAAATTCGAAGCCCATTCAAATTATACAATGCATACAATTATCGCCTCATGGTCTTAGTCATCTTGCTGATGCGACGACAGAAATCATCCGCACACCAACAGGAGGTTATAGTTGTGTTTATAAACATTTACATAAAAACGTGATGATAATTATCTTTTGTGTTCTGCTTTTGGTAAGATGAACGGACATCTCGTTAAATTTAACGCATTGAAAGAGGAGGTGCTCATTGCATTTGCAAATAGTAATCAACTACAGGCCAAAATTCACCCTCAATTCGCGTATAATCTCATTTAACAGTGGATTTTCGTGTAGAGATTAAACGAAAAAGCCGTAAAATGACTTCATTCAAAAAAGTCGCCGCAAAATTTGAGGAATTTGATACTCGGTAATTGTTTTTTCGCCAATATGGTGGACTTACTAATATTTAGGTGATCAGTATCGTTTACAGCAATCAGAATATTTACTTCAACTAACTCTGCTACCAGGTTGATGTCAAACAATTCATGAGCAATTCCTCTACACGTTTTACGCGAGTTTACAAATCCATGTTATCTTCCACGAGGTTTTATTATTTGGTGATGAGTACGATCAATATTATTGTGATTACTTTATCCGTACATTGAGTACTAATAGATTTTATGTAGTACGGAACTGATTTATTTAATGTTTGCTTTCGTCGTGGAATCATCATTTGCCAAAATATGTTTGTAATGATAGTAATTACACATAAAAAATTTGACTTTTGTAATGTAATATGGTTTGAAATTTACAAAAAGCTCTGTATTCATTCTCTGTATGCTTATTCGAAATTATCGAATGTAGAAGATCTCTTATTTTGGATGTTTAAGGATACATTTCTTTCAATTCGAATTGCTTCTCTCCCTTTCCTTCCAATTTTCAAACCGTTAAAACTTGTTAAAATGAGGCAGTATATAGCATTTTAAAATATGACGTTCTGGATGAAACCCATTTCCAACAATCGAACGAAACGAAAACCTTACAAATTATAACCAATCCAACATATTTATCCAAGCCACATTTAATTATTAAGACAAGTTTCTAATTCAAAAACCGAACATTACAATTCCGCAAACAAAAATAACAAATTCGTTTAAATTACGTGCACATTTCTCAGATTTAATTAGTTTAAGATTTTCCGTATAAATATAATAAATAAATAATAATACTTTTATTGATAAAAATCCAATTTTCTTATAGAAAAAGGTGGAAAGTTAAGTCGATATTCTGTCCATGTCAAAAATTAATTTCGTGAAGTAAGTCGTGACATCTCTGATCCGTATTCAGTACTATTCGTCCGTATGTACAGTTCGTTCATCTAATACGGTTCATCGGTTTTGGAATTTCACTCGATATTAAATCCTTTTGATTATTGATTAACGGCATTTCTGGCAATGGTTTTTTTGTTGGTGCATCGAATATTACCCAGTTGTCAGGTCTAAAAATATTTAAAGAAAAATATTTATCAGTTTAATATAAAATTACTTACGTTGCACGCTTACCTTTCCGGTTTTGTCAGTATTTTAATCGGTACAATTAGTATTTCGGGTCTTTTCTGTTTATTTGTATTCGGTACGGTCGTCGTACTTGTGCGTATAATCGGTTTTAATGTCACAACTTCGGTATCCTTGGTTTCAGTTTTTATGAAAATGTTATCGTTCATCACGTCGTCAATGTAATCGGCGGATGGTATGTCAAAGTTTGGCGTGCGTGGTAGTGCGTCCGTCATGAGTTCGTCCATTTTGTCGTTAACTTTGGTCTGCGGTTTTGGTCGCCCGTTTGGGAGGCGGGCTGATTGTCCTTGTCCTGTCGAAAATACGCTGTCGGATGATCGTGCCATGATCGGTAATACGTAGTCATCGTTAATGATCGTTTTATTCCTATCGTCAGTTGTACGGTGATTTGAGTGTAAGTTAGTCACGTTTCTATCTTCAACGTCGTAGTTGATGTATCGTTCCGTTTCGTGCTCGTTCCGTTGGTAAAAACTGTTCATGTCCGGTCTCATGTATCCGTCCAAGTCAAATTGTAATTTTCCGTCCACTTTAATGTCAGCGTTGTAGTTTTCGTTTAGTATCGATGCGTAGGTCGTGTAGTCATAGTCTACTGTATCTTCTTGCGTTTTTCGGAAGCTATTCGGTCCGTACGGTTTATTATTGTAGTAATTGTCGTAGTATGAAGTCTTGTACGGTCTTGATGTCGTAAAAATCGGTATCGATGTTGTACGTTTCGTAGTCTCGACGAGTAAAAATGTCTGTAACTGTGGTGGTCTCGTTGTCGGACTGCTATAGTATCCGTCATCGTATTTATTAATGTGATAAGTATTTGTTGGTATTCGGTTCGGGTATTTCCATGTTGACCAACCGCTAGGTTTTGGTGTCGTATCGTAACTAAACGGTGTCGAAAGTTTGTACGGTGGATATTGTGTTGATGGTTCGTACGGGCGTCGTGTTTCAAGCCAGTCTGTTGGTCGATGTGTCACACTCGGTTGTTTATAGTCCACTCTGTCGTTATTGTAGTTAATGTAGTCGTCATCGAAATTTGATTGTGGTTTTATTGGTCGATTTGGTCGAATTTTTATCTCTATATTGTAGGATTCGGGTTCCGGGGTCGAAAACAGTATTCGTTTAATGTGCACGTCAGAGTCGGCCGTCTCCTCGTAATCATCGTCGTAATCGTTATTTTTATACGTCGCTAGTGTTACAGCTTTGTTGTCAAAGTATCCGGTTGCGTTATCTTCGTTATGGAACCCGTTCACATTGAACGAGGCTCTTCCTTCAAAAACTGTATCCAAATTATCGGTACCTCCGGTTTCTGTATCCGTTGCCTTCCCGTTGTTTTGGTTCGTATTCGTACGCCGCTGTTTTTTATTTTTGTTCTTGTCACGTACTTGTAACGTAATTGTCGCTCGTTTCGGGGCTTTGGTCGTCGTTGTGGTTGCGTTCTGTGTGTTACGTCTCCGTACCGGTTTCGGTTTTTTCAAATCAAGTTTGTTGCTGTTCAGGGTCGGTGGTTTTGTCGTTCTTCGTTTCAAATCTAGTTTATTGCTGATGTTCGCCAGTTGTGGTACTTTAATATTTGCGTTGGGTCGTACTTTTGGTGGTTTTTTCGTAGTCACGTCTGTCCCAAAGTCCAGTTTCGTATCGATCGATTGTCCAAACTTTCCGGTCTTTGGTATCAAATCCGAATCGCCAAAGTCAATTTTGTCCGCGATCTGGTTCTGACTGTCGTCTATGATCGTCACTGTTTGTTGTTGTTTGAATGGGGACGATACGGTTTCACGGTTCTTGTTAAATGGGTCTCGTTCAGTCCAGGGTAGTAAATCGATAGCAGCCATTGCTCCGACACTGCAAAGACGACGTTCATTACCGGGAAGATCGGATGGTAAAAATACATTTGGTTGTAGCGTCCCGCCGCCAAGTGCTCGGCATAACACTTGTGATAAAGTTACTTGTCTCAGCGATTGAAGTTGGGCTGGGGTGAATGAACTCTCAAATCCTGGATTCTCGTACCAAAATCGGTCACCTTTACGCGTGTTACTAAACTGTTGTGCAATGATGCAGGCAAACGTTGGTCCAACAATTCCACCGATAACTGGTCGTTCTGCTAAGCCGCCAACAAATAAATCAACATCGTCAACGGTTAGGTAAGCTTGTCGTATACGTTCAGTTGATCGCGGGCCAACAACCTTTTCAAAATCATTCCAGTCTAGAATATCGGATAATCCACACGGGTGACGCCATGATGTGTAAGATGGCAGGCCATGATCACGACCTCGTTGGATGTTGATTGCGGCTAAATCTAGGCCGAACGGGAAACTTCCAGTTTGAAATAGGTGATTAGTTAGCTCGGCTGTTATAAATTCATCTCGCTTCAGTGCACGTTGACTTGCCATGCCGCGAATTAGGCGATGTAAAGATCCAGGACCTCCGGTATCACCGCGTGAAAATTCTTCATGCAGACTAACATTATTATCAAGTACTCGATGATTACGATCACATCGAATAAACGATCCTTGTACAAGTGAATGGCCGAATCGGAAGGCGGCCGCACCAAATGAATTTGCGACCGTGGGATTGACACGCGGATCGTAACCACCATAATAGCCCTCGGTTTTGAGGTCCAAATCAAAAAGTCTGGTGACCTCTTTGCCCAAAACAAGTGGTAGAAATTCACGGTACGTAATATGCTGCACCATAGCGCCAACGATACGTCGTGTCTCTTGATATAGTTTCTCATCACTCCAGTGCGAATTTAAATCGGCCAATTCGGTTGTAATACGATTATGTTCACCCACCCAAACGGTGTGCATTCCTAGCAGACCCGGTTGTTCACCACTTCTAGCATCTCCCGGACGAATACATTGATTGGCAAGCGCACCACGAAGGCATACATCTTCTCGTGGAATTCCGCGTCCGAACAATAATAAACCGTCACGAAGTATTCGTGCGTTATCCGACGATCTTGGATTACTTGAATAGACGGTCGACGCGTCGAGATACGATGTAGCTTGATTCGTTTGTTCACGCCACGATAATACGCAGTCGGGTCGTTGCGATGGTGCTGACCGCAGAAATTCTAAACACCTTATGCTGACTGGTGCCAGCCAGGGATCATCTCGTGGCACTTTTATCGGTAGGCATGTTGGATGCGGATTTTTGGAATCACAACATCGTGGTATTGACCCATTAATGCTTCGGGGTTGCGCCGTTGACGTCATATCGTGATCGATAAATTGTCCCCATTGTGGAAGTAGCATTGTAACTTGTGAATCACCGTCTCTAGAGCCATGAACCAGCAGGCTTACGAAACGGGCAGATGGTAGTATATTTCCGGTTATCGATCGACTGTAAAATAAAACACGAAGTTATTGGCAACGTTGCACATATTTATATTAACACTTTTAACTTACCGAATTGTCTCGATTCCATCCGAATAATCCGGTTGTAAAAATCGGTTGAAGGGCATCTGGGCCGAACCCCATCGCAAATGGCGTGCATTATTACAGGTCCCATCGTGAGTACGATAGCGTCGCGATGCTGGTAAGCATCTTGGTAGATCTCGTGGCGGACACAATCCTTCAAGGGGTGTCCGACGTAGTGATACGCGTGGCGGTGCTTGCCGTCCAATTCCAGTGAAATCCAAATTAATCCTGCATATTCAGTAGTACGGTTCAATAAGTGATATTTTTGGCATTTTTGGTAAATTACGAATATAAATGTATAAAACAGCTACATATACATGTATATAAATAAGGTGTATTTTGTAGGTAAATTTAAGTGGTATTTAACAGTGTAACACTAATCTAAGATTAAATCTATTGAGCCATAATCGACATGATTTTAAGTAATTAAGTCGCACTTAAGTCACTTTTGTTTCAATTTTCTTAACTATTTGTACATCAGACGCCATTTTTTATAAATGTAAATCTTTGGTATTACAAACGCACTATTTTCAAAATCGGGTTCACGCACGTGTTCACTCACACAAAATAACTTTTTCCACACTCTTTTAACTGTAGTATGACTAGACTCCACAAGAATCAAATGAAAACTAAGTTGTTTGGCTTATGGCATCGTCGTTTTTATAAAGAGAGAAAGTTCGTGTGCAGGTAAAAATCAAAAGTTACTTGCTACTTACGAATTTGACCTCTTTCTTTTCAACTTTTGTTTGTGTGTAAATACAACAGCATCGTATCATGGAAATGGCAACAATAGCGCAAGAGTAAAAGAAAATTTATGTTTTGTTTTGTTGAAAAAGAAGAAATTGCTGGGTGGTGGGAAAATAATGTTTGCGCGGTGTGTTGCAAGCAGGCACACGGTGGGGATTTTACGATGTTTTATATTTTTATTTTGTGTGACTTTCTTAAGCATTGTGTATTAACGACATCACATAGTGAATAGATTTCTTATTATGTGTGTTTTCTTCTTTTGTTGTTATTATGTTTGATTCGTTTTTTATTTATTTAGGCTTAAATTAACATAAGAGATAAGCGCGAGGAACACGACCAAAACAAAAAGTTGAAATGAAAGTGCTCAACTTATAGTATTTTGTGTCGGGGCGCACATTAATAATAATTTGTTGTTGCAAGTTAAGTTTATTGTCGTAGGATAAATTATTTGGTTTATTCAGTTCTAAGTGGTAGAAACGTTTGTCTTATGGCATATGCAAAAGAGCCTGGGAAAATGTAACATTTTTATAGTTGGATCGATTGCTTAGTAAATTCTTCTTACCAAATTTATAGTTTTGTATTTCAAAAACAAAATACGGAATGGGTCGCTATGGTCAACCAGCCACTTGGGTACGTCAAAATATGCGCGATATGATGTTTGCTCTTAAAAGAAATATTCTTTACTTTCTTAAGAATTCTCAAAACATATTTTCTTAATTAGTACAAATTTTGGAAGTTTACAAAATTTAAATTGTTGTGGTATAATTTTAAAATCAAGTAGGTAATGAAAAACAAAAATGAATTTCAAAAAAAACACATTTTGTTTTTTCCATTGAAGAAATTTTTCTAATATTTTTTAAATTTCAAAGATGTATCAAATATTAAAAAAATTTACGTATTAATAAATAATTTAGAAAAGTTATTAAGTAGCGTAATGATTACATTTTTGTTTTTATCAATTAAATAATAATAAATTTGGTGGTGTACATCCACTCCACTAAAACTGGTGACCTCAACGTGATATTTGTAAAAACCAGTTTAATTATACACATGCTAATCTGAATTCTGCTCAATAGACACATTGGAACTAAACTAACATTAATAGTAGAGCAATTTGGATGGATCTTTTTAATGTCACCGATTGAACGCAACCATAATAAAAAACGAAAAACATTATTATCACTTATGCAAATATGGTATGTATGCCGTAACAGAACGCAACCCTCTATTTATTTTATATACGAGTAACAGTGTACATGAATTAGGGCTAACTTCGTTGTGTATTATTATTGTTGTAGTCGGATTGATATTTTGTGGAAAGAAAATGTTATAAAAAAATTAGTGTTAACCACAAAACCCAACCTCACAAGAAAATGCCGATTCAGTACAAGTTTTGCAATCGAAATTACAGAGATTTTCGACCCTCAAAAGATTGATACTTTACCAAGAAAGACTTGAAACATTGTTCAGAAGATTACATTGCAAAAATGAATCCATATAGAAGTAACTCCTTAGGGCCTGACCTATCAAACATTTCAACGTGAACTTGCTCAGTACGAGTTTTCTACTTTGGAGTGAACCTCATTATGGCCAATCACAAGACATCACAGAGTTTGCATCAAAATGCCACCATATAGAGCCTCCTAATAGTTGAGCTATCAAACGAAGAATGTCTCGCTCCAATGTGCACCTGCTCAGTACGTTTTTTTTCGAGCAAACCACTCATCGACTCACTAACTTTTGCGTTAATCACGTTTAGACCAATAACATCGCATCACAGAGATAGAACCAAAATTCAATCTTATATAGGGTTTTCCAATAATAGGAAATTGCCGGAAATGTTTTTTATTTAATGTGAAGTACAATCGATACAATTAAGTTCTGAATAAAACGTCGTTGAAATGGCCTCCACGACTTCTTCTGCAGGAACGAATTCGATGAACCAAATTTTCGAGCACTTTTTCCACTAAATCAAGTCGTATGTCATGAATAGCACGTTCAATATTGACTTGTAAAGCTTGAAGAGAGTTTGGTTTATTGCTAAAGACCAATGACTTCAAATAACACTACAAGAAATAGTCTAATGCTATTAAATCACAACTTCTTTGAGGCCATTCAATATCACAATTTCTTGAAATAATCGAATCTCCAAACTTTTCTCGCAATAATTCAATTGTTGCACGTAGCCCCGTCTTGTTGGAACCAAACGTTGTCAAGATCAACTTCTTCCAATTTCGGCCATAAAAAGTTGGTTATCATCGATCTATATCGATCTCCATTGACAGCAACGGTGTTACCAGCTTCATTTCGAAAAAAAATACGGACCGATGATGCCATCAAACCAAAAACCACATCAAACTGTCAATTTAGGTGAATGTAATGGTTTTTCATGAATAATTTGTGGATTTTCTTCGCACCAGAATCGACAATTTTGTTCATTTACCGCACCACTCAGATGAAAGTGAGCCTCATCGGAGAAGATGATTTTCATAAAAAAATCGTTATCGTTTTCAAGTTGTTCCAAGGCAAAATCAGCAAATTTACGACGTTTACGGTGGTCCAATGGCTTCAGTTCTTGAGAGAACAATTTTATACGGATGCAAACCCAAATCCTTTCTCAAAATCCGCCAGGTTGTGGTTTGAGACAGTCCCAATTCTTGAGAACGTCTTGGAATCAACAAATTGCAAATGTAAAGAAAATGTACGCTCAAATTGTTCATCAATTCGTCGAATAGCGAGCACACTTGGACGATTATTACGACTATAAAATGGCAAAAGCGCACGAAAAGTTGCAATTGGAGAATGATTATTTTGATAATAAAACTGAATAATTTGTAAACGTTGTTCTTGCGTATATCTCACCATGATGAAATTGTAAACATTACTGAATACAATGAAACAAAAAATGACAGATCATGACATATTGCAAATGGCCGAAACGTCACTTAAAAATCATATAATTCCTATTGGAAAACCCTATAGAAGTAATTCTTTAGGAAAACTATCATAGGTCATTTTCCCTTTGGAGTGAATTTCAAATAAATGAATCGAAAATGTCACCCGTCCGTTTTCAACGAAAGTAACCTCTAGGTCTTTGGTTTAAAGTATTACAAGCAGTACACCATTTATCTTATAGTACTGTGTAACAGGTTGCTTTTCGATAAAATGATAGAGATTTGAATTTTTCAATAATTAGGCTCTGAGAATTATACCGATTGGCATCGTCGACTGGGCCATCGACTCCGCAGATTTTGAGGTGATCTGTGAACATTAGGATTTTGGAATGCTTTATCACTTCAGTAACACCATTAATGATGGTTGTGAAAATTGATGGGCCAACGTGAGAGTCTTGTGGTAGGTACACCAAAGGTTGCTTTCTATGTTCCAGGTATAATATATATTTGGTTATAATTTATATTTGATTATATGATCTTTAACATTATGTATGGAATATAATGTCGGTCAAGTGGCAGCATATGGCCGTAGTGCAAAGGCTCTTTTAAACACATTTTTCATAACATTTTTGCAGACTTCTGGAGCTATTTGAGCAAATATTGTCCTTAAGCATCGAGGTGGTGGTTGGTTTATTGGTGTAGACCATTCCCATCAAGTAATCGATCGGAAGCAATCGGGAGGGGTTCCCTTTTCACAAAAACAAGAATCGTAGGACGAGCTGTGTGGGATGGGGTACCATCCTCAAAGATGATGCCGCCGGCTCAAATGGCACATCATACAGTTACTCTACGAGGGTGTAATTTCAATGAGGGGGTGGGGCATTCAAAGGGGTTTCAGAGAAACCGGTTGCTCTTTAAGAGCAACTATTCTGTTTATTAACAAAGCCATCCAAGTTGGAAAGTGCTCCGTCGTCCATAATGATTTTTTTGCCAAAAATAAAATGTTTTACTAATTCCATTTGTTTTACTACTACATTTTTATCGACCACTCTCTACGACTGTCAAATGCGAACTAACGTTTCACCCAAAAAACAATGGCGGCCAAACAAAAACGACCTGGAGCATAAAAGGCACCCTATAATATAGACGACTCAAATAAGATTTGAACCGAGCTACGTACTGGCTGGACAATCCAAACTTGAAAATGTGTTCCAAAGTTTTGCAGTGACTGACGGAGTCGAAAGCTTTTATGTCGGTGTATATTACATAAACTCGTTTGTGCTTCTCAACTTCTTTAATAGAATAGCTGGTAAATTCTGTGAGATTGGTCGATACTGATCTTCTAGATCCAGTTTTGAAAATAGGCGTCATTTTAGTTATTTTTCACTTTTGTGGAAAAGTTGCCAATTTTAATGACTGATTAAATAAAGAGGAATTACCAAATTTACAAAAATTTTCAAAAAGAAGCAAAAATACCATCAAGTTCATATCCTGTTTCGAATCCTATACCAGCGTTCGGTGGATGTCTTCCTTCTCGATACGTAGGCTGGGTAATCAGTTTCACGTTGGTTTTAAAAATCTCCAAAAGTGTTTGGAATCGCCTTTTATTATTCGCCTTTTAAACATGATTCAATATGTTGGATACACATAGCCTGGTCTTTTGTGTTTTTATGACTGATAAGTTGCTCATCATACCATGGATGATATATTTGTTCGGTTCGCTCATGGACACGCGGGAATGAATAAATGAAATGAAATGAATGTGTGTCAAAATTGCCCACGTTTACATGTATGTCATTGATGTTTAATTCGGCAATCCAATTTATTTGTTCAAAATGTTGTTGTTAGTAAGCCAATTCAAATATTGGCTTCCTTGAAGTTGTAATAAGGTTTCCGACTTTAGTAGTTTTGGAACCTGTTACTCATATTAGTTTCCAATTTTATTTCGATTGCGTTCTGGTGAATATTATTAATAACTAATATTTGAGATTGAAATCCCTGGTTATTAAAATTATGTCTGACGATGTAGGCGAATCGGTGGAATATACGCCACGTAAATTCGTGATGGCTATTTTAACCCACAATTGCTCGATCGATAGATTCGCTAAATCAACCAATTCATTTGGCAGTGATGTATCGACAGCTTTAATTACCCCGCCAACGGAATTTTTTTCGCAAGCAGCTAATGTTGTTCGAATCAAAGAATGCAGTTGGTCTCCCTTAATCGGTGAATAGTAGACAAATTTATGTGGTTAAAGCCACTATAGCATGTGGAATACTCCCAAACAATTTAATTGGTTTGTCTGCCACAATTTCGGACACAAATCACACTTGCTGATGTTCAGAACCAGGTAGTTAAGTTTACTTAATTGTTTTTGTCCGATTTTGTGTAGGTTAAATGTATTTGGCTTTACTGGAATGTCATTAACGGAATATCATTGCTTGAAACTAACGGCCTTTCTATTAGTGTTTGTAGTGCGGAATTTTTCATGTGACTACTGTAACGCGTGTACTACATCACCAGGTTATCTGTAAGTTATATTTAAATGTTTAGAACTTGTGACGTACTTATTAGCATCAAAATACGGCATCCTGACGTAGTTAACTCTAACTATAATGCGTGCACCACCATATATTCAACAATATAGACGGTCATATTTCAGTGAGCCATTTAGTAGATACGCAATCGTGCGGTAATTGGTTCTGATATTTTCATATGGAACGTCAGTGTGTTCTTACATCGGTAAGGACCTCTGGTTTCGGTTTATTCAACAGTAACGCAAGGTTACGTATTCTTTCAAAAATTATGATGTCCAGCATTATTTCAGTGGCATTGTTGCAAAACACGCAGTTTCTCAATGTAATGTAAAAATTGTTATCAGGATCAAATTGAACTAACGATTCTCCGTTGAATCCAAACTGGATATCACATACTGGATCTTCTATAAAAGCCTTTTAAGATTGTTAAATACAAAATTTAGCTAATGATAACGGTGGGTGATGTTTCATTCACTAGACTTGGTGTTTCGGTCTGGGTGAAGGTTTCAGATATAGATCTTGTGAACCGAAGGTCTTCTGGTTGAACAGAAGAGTGCGACAGAACATGAAACACTGTTGTGAATGTCTCTTTTGAGATGTAACAAGACATCACAGAGATCAAACGAAGCATGTTTCGTTCTAATGTGGACTTGCTTAGTACGCTTTTTAGCACAAACTTCTCATCGGCTCTCAGATTTCTAAGTGAATATTATTTATGCCAAAAATAGGAGATCACAGAGATGGTAGCAAAATGCCATGATAGAACTAAATGATAAACCTGTCAAACGATGTGTGAATCATTTCAATATGGGATTGCTCTTATTATTGTCATAATGGGATTCCCTCTAAAATAAAAAAGGTCCGATGAGAGTTTTACTAAAAAAATGGTTCTGAGCAAATCCACTCTTTGGTGCAATCCTCTGCGATGTCTAGTTAATGGTCTAAAATAGACTCACTCTAAAGTCAGATGCAGAGCCGTTGAGAGTTTTGTTGAAAAAATCGCACTGAGTTAGTCTATAATGAAACGGTGTAATTGTTTGATTGGTCAAACCCGTAGGAGTTATTTCTACATGGGGGAATTGTGGCGCAATCTGACTCAAAAATCATATGGAGCCGATGAGAGTTTTGCTTAAATAATTGTACTGAGCCCACGTATGAATCTGTAGATCAGAATGATCTGCATAACATCGATATAATTGAAACAATTAAATCATTAAGTCTTAGATGGTTTAAATACGCTCTACATTCTCAAAATCATACCATAAAACAAATTGTGAAGTCGGCCCCGGCAAAGGTCAAGTACTGCCGGGGGCCCTTTTTATAGAACAAGTTTTCTGGAAAAGCCATATTGGGGCGGCCTTTTATTTGGAATAATAAGCAAGATCAATTACCTATTACCCGAATAGCACCAACAGTATTGGGCGTCTTAGCGTAAATTCGAATTGTTTACGTATTGCTGTTGACAGTGGTGTAAATATTTATTTTTGATATACACAATAGATGCATACTAGCTGTTGGGTAAAAATCAATTTTAAGTAAATTGATTTACTGTAAATTCAATTAATGTTCAAAAATTTTATTGCAAATCTCTAGAAAATCTGATATAAAATCGATTTTAACGTAGTATAAATCATTTACCAGGCTATTCACCCACAGCCCAAGTAAGACTGATTTTGATAAGTAAAGTCAAGTAATGACTGGAAAATTCAAAATTGAGTTTGTGATTGATCTAGAAGCAACCATACCTTAATATTTTCTGAGTACTGTTAGGTCTGGGAATATCTGTCTGTTCGCCCCTAAGAGACAAAACAATTTTGTCCCTAAATAACAGTTCCAATGGTGGTCTGTGTGTGAAGCTGTCTGGGGGAATCAAGATGGCAATTGTGGCAGCTCCGTATCTTGCAGCTTCCGCAACTGTTCGTGTTATCTCCCCGCGGTGACCACCGGGCAACAAGCTCACTGCGCCAACTATGGCGCGAGCTGGGCTGAGTTAAGGTGATAATCGTACCGTGCTTATAACCAGCTAGACTAGGGGCCCAGAATAAAAAAGCTCAATATGAGTTGATATGGTTATTCATATTTTCTTTTTTTGTGTATTTTGTCACTTATAAATGTTTATAATAAAAAACCGTAGTTATTTTATTTTTTATTTTTATTAAAAATTACCTTATAGTAACAATGATTTATATCATATTATATTAAATCATTGTTACTATAAGGTAATTTTTAATAAAAATAAAAAATAAAATAACTACGGTTTTTTATTATAAACAAAAAAGCTCAGTCTTTAATCCGGATATCTGGCACCCTCCGGAACAAACGCCTTATCTGTGTACTGAGGATCTCTGTACAGATGGACATTTCTTTCTCCTCTGCTCCTAGGGCAAAACATGAATGAAACTAATATTATAAAAAAGAAGAGTCCGGTGCTCTTAAAAACCCGAAAACTAATGCTGGTGGGATTTTGGCCTTTAGGCCCGGCCTCTAGGAAAGAGCCTGGAAGAGCCGGCCTCTAGCAAAGCTCAATATGATTACGTTGGCGGAAAGAACGGACAGGTATAAAGAAATGCTCTCGTGGACTAAAAAGATTATTGAAATGAGGCAGGAGGGTTTGTCTGAAGGCTCTCTACTCGAAAGGCAGAAATCGGACGGACAATCACAGAAGAATTCACAGAGGACTAGAATGTTCGAAACTGTAACTAAAGGTTTTAATGAGGTGCTCATTTACTTAGTGGTAGCTGTCATTAACAGAACCCACGAAGACGGATATATATCATCCAGCATTTGGTGGAAGGTGGAGAATGTCTTAGCGGGCATCTTGCTAAAAAATATTAGGGAAAACCCTGAACAATCTACGGCTTTCTCGAAGGGAAGATGGCACTGGTATCATGTCAAAATGATATCGTGTGCCGACTAACGGTCATTGACCATGCTCAAGAAGACGGTAGAGATCCTAGAGCGAGAGTTTCGATCCCAGTGGTACCCATCGACCAGTAAAAAATTTCGAAAATGCTACACGAACGCCAACTGGAGAGTGGCCAAGCTGAAATAACCAAAGGCTGATTAGGAGATGAAATGTTCACTTCGATGGGATTACATTGTAGATCCCGGGGGAGGAGATTCCTGCTACCCGACGCCTTTATTAAGGCCATATTAGATGCGTGTCCTCCTAGCAGACCTTCGGGTAAACCTCGATCACCGTGCGGTTGTCGAAAAGACTTCAGAACACCAGGAAAAAATGCACAAGGCTCTTTAGAATAGCCAAGAAAGCTAAAGCTGCTAAGAGCTGGGACTGCTACAAGGAAGACCTCAAAACATAAAAATACGAATTAAGAAATGCTAATTTCTTAAAACAAATGCCTAGAGGCTATACTGTAGCAAAATACAGAAGTTCTATGAGACATGTAGACTGCTTAAAGTACTATGTCTAAGTTCCACCACTTCGAGTTTTCTCCTACGAACGGATGGTTTTTGAACGGTAACTAGCGCAGAATCCTTGGGCTACTACTGGAAACTCACTTTCCAAGTAGCTCCAAATTTGCGCCACATAGAACTAGGCCCGTTACATGACTGTCCGTATGTTGAGATTGGTGCTATAGCATCCTGGGATAATCAATAATCCATGTATAAACTGGATAGGCCATACGCATATAGGCCTATTGCGTCAATCTCAAGATACGGTTGGTCTGTCAGAAACGATCGATGACTACATTTCAGGTTCCTGGGAACCATTAATTTAAATCCGAATTCTGTTCTTAAAAATGATTTGACCTAAACTAATATACATTATGTCCAATACATATCAAATGAGATTAGTTACGATACTTAGTGATAGTCCAGGAGACGAAAAACCGGAAAAGAAAATTTCAAATTTCGCCTTAATGAGGAGAAAAATAAAACCTGATTTCTAGAAAAAACCAAAACTAATTTAAGCCTAATCTTAATACTTCCCAAAGGCTAAACTGACAAAATTTGTGCCTATTATCATTCATTCATAAATTGAGAACAAACAAACTAGCCCCTGAAAGATACTATATTAAACAAAATTAATACAGAGAACGCAATTAAACAATAGAAATACAAGTTTCTAAAATCCAAGAACAAACAATTCAGATAGCATATTCCTGTCAGGAATATTCAATGCCATCCGAAAAATATAGTGGCTGTATTTGTGCTAATTCAGAATTGGTCTCCATTGAACAACAAAGACTATTGAATGAACGATTTTCTGACATAAAATGTTCTAGAAACCAAAGACTTAATAGAAATATGCAATCAGAAGTGCCAAGCTCATTGGTTTCTAAAACACTTTATGTCAGAAAATCGTTCATTCGACGATCTTTATTGTTCAATGAAATTGAGGATTAACACAAATCCAGCCATTATATTTTTCGGATGACAATGAACATACCTGTTAGAAATTTTCAATCAGAAGTACCAAGTTCTTTGGTTTCTAGACCACTTTATGCCATTAAATCGTTCATTTATTGGCCTTTATCATTCAAAGGAATTGGGCTAGTTCTGCAATAGCACAAATGTTGCCACTATATTTTTAGGATGACAATGAACATACCTGATAGGAATATGCTATGCCTACCTGATAGGAACATACCTGATAGGAATTTTCAATCAGAAGTGTCGAATTCTTTGGTTTCTAGTATACTTTATGTCAGAAAATCGATCATTCAACGGTCTTTGTTGTTGAATGGAATTGGCCAATTCTGGATTAATGTGGCCGCTGAATTTGTGCAGCCACTATTTTTGCGGATGACAATGAATGAATGATGCCTGATAGGAATTTGCCATTTGAATTGCTTGTTCTTGGATTTTAGAAAATTTTATTTCTATTGTTTAATTTGTTGTTCAACACAAATATTATTGAACGGTATTCTTTTGATATAATATACCTAGTATCTTTCAGGGGCTAGTTTGTTTTTTCTCAATTTATGAATGAAAATGTATGAAAATTATATTTCTATGATAAGCACTAATTTTGCAGTATAGCAATTGTCAAGTGTTGAAATTAGGCTTTAATTAGTTTTGGTTTTTCCTAGAAATCAGGTTTTATTTTTTTGTCATTAAGGCGAAATTTGAAATTTTCTTTTCCCGTTTTCGTTTCCTTAGTTAGCACTAATTTTCCCGTAAGCACTTAACATAAATTGGGTTTAATCGGTATGCAAAGTTTAAATTTGAAATTCGAAAGTTTCCCTGCTGCAGTTACCTACACAAATGCCTTAGAATTCATTCTTAAGTTTACCAGCAACCTAGGAGAGTTGCAGTGCTGCTTGTCAGATTTCTGTTAACAAAAGAAATTCAATAAATTACTACTACATACTTTACTACTATCATAAGCTAACCTAAAATGAGAAAGAGAAAGTAAAATTTTTTATTTTTATTTTTTTTATATGAGTCTTTATATAAATTGTCTTTCATTTACTTGATCATGAACTTGATCTACTTAATGGTTATTCCACTTAATTTAAATACAAACCGCGCACACAAAAACGTTCAAAATAATTCGAGCGCCAAAAATAACCAAAATTTCACACATCAAAACTATAAAATTGTATTTTATAATAATTCAAATTTCTAAGATCACACGCAGTAAAACAAAAAGTTTGTCGATCGTTAAACAAAATAAGAGATTTTCCTGTTTGCGATCTCACTAAATATTCGTTGGGCTGAAGACAACTTTCACTTATAATACCGCACTAATAAAAAATATTAATTATTAATAATAATTTTTAGTTGGATTTAATTATGGTTTAATGTTCATCGTATAGTTTTATGGTGACATATTTTTGCGCAGCTCTGACAATTTTTTTTTACTTAATGCATGAAAAATTCGACAGATAGAGCAAACAATTCAACAACCAAATAATTCGATGATGGTTAGAAAGGTGAAATGATGGGGTTTTTAATTGAAAATAATTTTTTATACAAATTATATAGATAAGCCGCATCGTATCTAATGTTTGCGGATTTTTGTGTACGGCGAAAGTTTTAACCTATCGTCATCATCTTGTGTTTTGATAACAAATCGAAAGTTAATGACCGGTAGGAATATATAATTTACTTATCATTAACTTAAAGACGTGACACAAGAAAATTACTAAAGGTATTATTTATCATAAATTGTAAATGTAATTTGTTATTTTTTGCACGTCGCGTAACTTTAATTATATTTCAGGAGAATCAAATTTGATTTGTGGTTTCAGTTACATGGATTCGACTTCTCAAAGTTCAACTTTCGTCTTAAGAGTCATTTGTACCTTAAATAGTCAATCAAATTCGATCGATTTGATCAGATCTAATATTGGTTTAGCTACATGCAACTTTCCTAACATTAAAATAGAAAAATGTTTGTGCATTTTATCATTCGTATAAATTTTCGATAAATGCATCTGTACAACCAAATGGGATCAGAGAAAGTTGATTTTGAAGCTTATCTTCCGCCTCAACCATTTATAAATATTTCTCATGTACTAAAACAAGAGGAACATGATACACGATTGTCGTTATCCGAATCTTTGTACAATGTAATTCCCTTTAGTAAGATAGCTCATTACATTGCATAAAGCGCATAGAACGTAACCAATGAATAATTGACAAGATCATATTAATTATAACGTCTCGATAAAAAGAAAACTTTCATTACGATTTATATACGACACAAGATTCTGCAACCAAACAAGAATTTAGATCAAACCGAACATTAATAAGACCAAGAAACTTTCATTAAAATGTTTGTCATTAGATCACACAGTGTTTTTAATTTAGAAGACGATGTAACACATTTCACCAAAAGCTTAAAATTGTATATGCCAAAAGTGATTTGTAGATTTTCTAAACTGCAAAATATTAGTAAATCGCACATGCGTAATGAGTTTGTTGTATAACAATAGCATTATAACCGTAAAAGAAGATTATAAAAGTGTAAGTTTATAAGGTGAGACAATCGAACTCATTAGCATTCTGTTAGTGTGCCTAAACTATACGCAATAGTTCGTGATTCCCGCTTTAATTGTACCTGGACAACAATTTTTACATAAAGCTAAACAAACCCGACCACAAATTAATTACCAAATTAGAAAATTAAATTAAATAAATTTTCACCGCACTAATAATAAGTCGGGTGAAAGTGTTTTCGATTAAAACCATTAACGGATAAAATTTATAAGAATAACGTGAAATGATCGCGACTAATCCCCCAGGCTAAATTATACATTTATACATTAATATGAAGACTGATTAAAATCCCTAAGTTGTTTTTACTACCAAAATATCTAGTCAAGACGTCATTGTGAAGCAACTTTCGTTTATACCGCGCGTACAATTATTGTAAACAATTTAATAGTCGTGTTATGTTTTAGGTTAACACTTTTTTTTTGAAAATATGATTTGCTTAAAAGTGCCCTCGGGAGAAATGCCAGTTTTAGCAATTACTTATTTCATTGAACTTCATAATTTGAGTAAAGTGAAAATTTATAAATCAACCATGACTTTGAAACTAAAGCGCGAGTTGCATTAAGTTGCCAAAGTGTTCATACTGTCTTTCAGTTCTTGCAAGTGGGAGCTTTAATGGTCGACCATCTCATACGGAACCATGGAAATATCGTCGACGATAAGAAATTCGGTGTTGCATTCGCCATTGCAGTCGCAACTGTTTCAAGTAAACGCCGGTAAGCCCACTAACCTTCACCGAATCGTTTTTTCCATTGTAACAGCGCCGAACCTGCTCATTGATCGAGTTTAGAGTGTGCTTCTAACGAGTCCCAGTCTTGCTAGTAATGAACATTCTCAAGCACTCGAGATTGCGTGATGTGGTTCAACATATTTCTCCGCCAACATTCATCTTCGCCAATAACGATTGGAAGTCGTTCTCATTCGGTTTAACATCGTTGTCTCCTAGTTCTTTGTCGTCGTTGTCGTCGATAACTGGATGAAAGCGTAAGCCTGATTAATCGCGTTTTCTAGCTATCGGCCCCGTGTCTGGAGAATAACCACTAACGCACTTGAAGTCTCGCATATACCAGGTATACAAGTATGAAATGCGGATTTTTTTATTCAAAATATGCTCCATCGCTTGTTATACATTGTTCCCAAGTTTTGGGCAATTTGTGAATAAAAATCTTCCTCTTTTGCTGCGAACCATTTTTTCACATCATCGTATGAACCAAAGCACTGCTCGGCAAGTGTTTTGTCGTATGTGATGGAACTTTGATATGAAGAAAAATGACTTTGTGTTGCCTCTTTCGATATTCTGGAATTTTTTCAAGCTACGAACGGTTCAAATCGGTAAATTGTTGTTATGTAAAGTTTAGTATTAACCATTTCTCCAGGTTTTAACAGCTCATAATGGACCACACACTAAACACAGAGCATCGTCTTTCTGTCAAAATGATTCGGTCTTGCGGTCGATGTGGATGGTGCGCCTGCAAAATGTACAAGCGAGCAAAATGTCACATGTGATTTTGTATTGACAGGCTTATCCATTTGCCTGTCGTTCAACTCATGTGGTACCCATCTATCGGTCTTCTGAATTTTTCCCATCTCTCTTAGCCGATTGGAACCAGCTTCTTGAATAACGCCAAATTGCTCGGCGAGTTGTTTTTGTGTTCGCGAATTACCTTCCTTGTTCGTAACATCGAAGTCACCACTTTTAAAACGCCGCTACCATCATTCACACGTATCTTGCGATGGAGCATGTTCATCATAAGCTTCTCGAAGTAATCGGTATAATTTAGCAGCAGTTTTCTTCAAATGTCAATAAAAAATAAATGCTGTCCGCGAATGGTCTTTGTTCGATATAAATTTCTTATTGAACACAACAATACAACACTATGCACCCTATGTCACAACAAAATAGCACATTGTCAAATTTTTATAGCACAAACTGCATTGCACCCCATCTGTTGTCTAAAATTCGCATTTCGAAACTTGAGCCTGAGCTTTGTTGATGTGTTGCTAACTTCTTGTCGAATGTTTCGAATGGCTTCTCGCAAACTAGAAGACATCTCTCTCGGCTCGTTCTTTGAGCAGTACTTGGCGACGGTTTAGTGTCCATGTTGCCCATCCAGCTTTTCAACAGCTTGACGTTATATTTGTTGATGAAATTTTCCTCGAGCTTGCATTTCAAAATGAACGTTCGACCTCCATTTCTGATGAGCTTCTCAGAAGTGTTGGCGTACCGTGACTCCGTTTGCGCGGGAAGTTGAACACCTTGCACCAGAACTTGCATTTCCGGATCGTCGGGCACTCATATCTTATGACTTTGTCGATTCTGACAATTCCATCCGATGAATCAAAGTCTGGTGTACGTTCGACCCAAATAAGTATTTGAAGATAAGGCGAGCTTTAATTTTGGAATTCAATGCGCCATGATTAATCAACTTTCCGTTGACTCGAATCGTATGTTCCCACAGATTTTGTATCCTTGTTGGCAACTCCGTCGAAGATCAACATTGCGCGAATAAGATCTTCCCAAACAAATGGTCTGCGAAATAAGATCGTTCATAGCAGAAGTCCAGTACGTCATCGAGCCTCGTAAGTTATTGATGTAGAGATGGACGTCTTCCACGATCTCGGTTTTATACTGGATTTTCTTGCACCAGACGTTGATGTTACCCGTGATACGATGGTACCCGTACATCGAGAGTGCGTAGAAGAGGTAATCGGTGTGCTGGAATCTCGTGTCCTTGAAAGTAATGCAGCGGTGAGTCTCTGGTCAAGCTGCTTTGTATCCATTGATGCCATGCGAAACGAGATGATACCACGTAAACTTCTCCGGTTTTAGCTCATACCGAGCAAGTAACATTGCTTGCCATAGATTGGAAGTCCAGCCGACTCATTCGGAACCATAACCGAACTTAGTATTGGGATTGAGTCGACTTGAAGTTGGATTGAGCTGACTACTGGTTGAGATGCGTCGTAAAGCAGAGAAGGTGTTGAAATATCCAATATCCACAAGCATACCAGTGTTGTCAATTTGTGGCTTTGTATAAGTGTCTTGCAAGACAATGTTCCATTTGACAGTGACTTCAATATAATCGAGAGTAAATGCGTATTCTTCGAGCTTGTGGTGCGCTTGCAGATGCGTACAAATTCGTCGAACGTGTTACACTGGATGACACGCGCTCGACCGTTTACGATTACTGCAGATGCACCTTTTGGTTCACATGAGTGAGAATCGGTGAAGTAGAAGAGGTAGCCAATCTTGATGATGTTAATAATCAAAACCCTCGCTGAATGAATTCAGTGCAGATTGATCACTTAGAATTATTAATTCAGCGTACATTGGTCAACCAAGAGCTAAGAGTTTAACAACTTTTTAAAAACTACAGTGACATCTACATTTAAGCATTAGAAGTGGTTTTATAACAGTTTAGTTGTTTATCAGGTGGCATGGAACAGAGCCGAATGTGCGCGTAGAATCTGTAATATTATCTAATATCGGGTTGAACACAAATTAGTCATTCAGGAAATGCCGTAAGCAATAGTTTAAAAGCAAATTTGAACAGTGCGAAAACTTATTAGTGGAGTTTAAAGTGAAATAAAGTGTAAATTGTGGAAAGTGAGTTCTAATAATAAATAATGGTAAAAATTATTGTTGTTTTTTAAATTGTAAAATGTTACAAGTAAATATTTGGAAAATTATTCTAAGATTATTTTCTATATTTTAAGGAATCTACCTGTCACACTGCAGAAACGAGACGAATGAGAAAATAAGCCGTCACGTGCTGTTCCAAAACCAGAAGCTACGGAACGCGGAGTGGAAAATGGTGTTGAGGAAAGATAGAGCAAATGGATATTTTTAATTAACCTTCTCTACCGCACCTAAAAAAGTAGACAATTTTAAAGATTCACAGCTTACACAAGGGCAGAAAAAGACGTCAAAGCGTGATCCATAAAGATCTCTGTTAAAACATGTAGGCCAGAGCCCAGGGAACCACTAAATTACGCATCGGAGCAGTTTCAGCAAAACTGGTAGTATTGTTTTAATTCAAAGAGATGAGAGCCCAATAACAGAAATTCTTTGCAAACGTTCTCGTAATATCTTTATCGTACACTAATTTTTCCAGAGATTTAATCGCGATCTTTTTAGGTACGCACTTACCAAAAGGCGGCAGGAACACCCCAAATATTACCGCAGTCTACTCTCACGGAGGCGAGGACGATGCCTAAAAGTCGTTTAGCGACACCTCGTGGGCCTCGGGATCTTTTATTAAAAATGTTTTTCCTTAGCTAAAACGACATTGTCGTAAATTGCTAACAGGGGGTTTCCATGTAGTAGGAATCTTTTGCTCGAGTTCGTTGTTTGTTTAAACGACTAGCTCGATTATGATGTTAATTGGTGATGGGGTTTCTGAGTGCCAGTAATCGATTGCGATACGCTTGTACTTCGTCCTCTGGTTTATGGAGAGACTTATGGGAATTCCTTTTTGGAATGTTTTCGATTCGAATAATTTAATACAAATTGGTGAGGGATCGTAATGATGCGATAATCGTAATGATTCGTAATGATGCGTAATGATGCAACATTTTTGGCACAATTCAACATGTTTCGTTATGTTGTATCATGCATTTTCTGTTAATTAGATGTGTGCTGTTAGGTTGCATCATTTTCCATGACTAGCGCGCGTCTCAAATTGTGAGTTGTTCAAGGGATTGGGTGATTTACGATATCTTATCGCCAACGATATTTTATCGCTTCCAAAGTAGTTGAAGCGAATCTCGAGCTACTACCCTTTGTTGCTCAGAAATTTTTCTGCTTGTTTAATGGTAAACCTTGGAAAAACTAATTCCTATCAATTAAGAAACCATTGATTTCTAACAGAACCCTCTTGATAAATTCGAATAAGATACGAGTTCATATAAAACACACGGTTATTCAATCTCTACTTAAAAAACTGTGTTGTTTCATAGGAATCGCAGAAAGATACGTTTTATCTCATCTTTTAAATTAATTGTTAGCCATGAATCGCTTCATACGTAAACAACACGCCGAAATAGTAGCGCTGTACATTGAAAATAATCGTTCAATTGTGTTAACTCAACGTGCATATCATCGAAAATATCGTGGGCAACAGGCACCGTCCGACAACACTATTCGTCGTTTGGTGTCTAATTTTGTTCAGTACGGGGCAGTGAGAGATCGTCAACATGCCGTTCATCAACGATCAAGACGTTCCAATAAACTGGTTGAAACGGTCAGAGAGAGCGTTGTCCAGAACGCAATAGTGTCGTATCGTCGCCGCGCTCAGCATTTTGGAGTCAGTAGAACTACGTTGTGGCGCATTTTGAAGGATGATTTGCATGTGTTTCCATATAAAGTGCAATTAACACAAAGGATATTGCCGACAGACCGTCCACGTCGCTTGGAATGCGGCCAAACAGTCGCTAGAATGGTTGATACTGAATCCGATTTTTGGAAGAAAATTTTGATGACCGACGAGGCCCATTTCACACTCTCTATGGCGGCGTTAATAAACAAAATTGCTGCATTTGTGGAACGGAGAATCCACACGAGATCAATAAAACGTCAGTGCATTACCAAAAAGTGGCTGTTTGGGCCGGTGTTAGCGCCAAAACCATCATTGGACCATAAATTGCAGAGAAAATGAAACGGCAATTCAAACAATTCAGTTTCTGCAACGAAAATTCCCTGGACGTCTGATGTCAAAAAGAGGCAACATTGACTGGCCACCCAGATCTCTAGATTAAACCCCTCCGGACTTCTTTTTGTGGGGTTATTTGAAAATCAAAGTGTACGCCAGCAAGCCTCAAACCATTGACAAGCTCAAGGCAAACATTCGTGTCGAAATCATCGCTATACGGCCCGAGATGCTCGAAAAGGTAACGGACAACGCAGCAAAAAGGGCACATTTTGCTTTGGCCAATAAAGGCGGCCACTTAATTGATGTTGTATTCAAAAACTAGTCCAAATAAATTGCAAAGAACCAAATTGAATAAACTTACCTCATATATAGAAATCGGTTGTTTTTGCAAAGTTATTAAATATTGTCATACCGACATAAAAGATGGCGCAACCGTTATATATTGTTATTCTTGTATAGGGAGCGGTCTTTCGAAGGAACCGCTCCCAAAATATCGTCTCTCAGCATAAAATACAAATTGAATCGAATGTGGAAATGAAATTCCATATACTTTCTGATCTGGATCAATAAAAATTGGAGGCTCTTGTGATTTTTTCCATCCAGTTCCAAGTTAAGAAACCGATCTTCTGTGCTATGATATATACTATTGACGGTAGATCGGCTAACCCGATGTAACAAAATGCAACGTTGCGGTAAGGAACATATTTGCAAACTCTAAGTGGAGCTCCTCAGTGGGGCGATAGCAAAACTTCGATAAAGTATCGATATTGTGATGGTAGAACATGTCACCCTTGGTCGCCTTTCCTCGTTTCTCTTCAGAGAGAAGAAGCGACACGCTTCTCTCGTTTTCAGATTTTTTGAGTTACAAAAATTGTATTTTACTACACCGATTTTGTTTGCTTAAATTTTCGATTACGTAACTATCTTGATGGTTAGACCGGTATGAACTCATTCATAGATGACACAAAACAAACCGCGTCTGAGTGTGAATTAAAATTTGCTAAATAAATAAGATTCATCAATCTCCAAAATGTTTCTTAATGGCCATTGATAAATCTGAACTTAGTTTGTAGTTTAAAACTAAATATCAGGTTAAGATTAGATTTTGAACTATCTGTTTTAGGGTCAAAGCACTCTCATCTCTTTCACAGTTCGCTTTTCACGTCTTATAGTACATGGATGATGAGGTCACCTCATGAGTTCTGCTTTCTGACAGACAGTCATGGTTATGTTCATTTACAACCGCTAATCGTAATCAAGTGTTGAAAATTTTCTTGTACGTGCTACTCCGATCGCGATTTGTACCCGATACATCCCGTATGCCTAAATTTTAATCATTGCGCCATTTGGACTTTTGTTTGAGATTTCTAATAATAACTAGTACCATCAATTTAGTTAATCGGATCAAAATTTTGTGAAAAGAATTTACTATTAGAAATACATTCAGCGTCAGTCCCGCAGTATAAGTCTACCATTTTCTACCAGGAGTTGCATTTTGTGATTAGAGACATAAACCAAAACCCCGTTTTAAATTTCCATAAACATCTTGCAAATGTAACATTTCTTTGACAAAACTCTAAGAAAAAATATCTTTTACCAAACTGGTGTGCACAAAGGAGAAAGTTTGGTAGACACAACAAGCATTTCTTCAACTTACATTTCCCATCCGCATTCATTTTCCCTAAATAGGTAGTTAAATTTCATAATTAATTGATTTCCTACAGTTGTGCTCATGTATGTGGCTGTCAACATTACTATCACCAAAATATATTTATACTTACGTCTTTTTAAGTTCTTTGGCCGTTTCGAGGGCTGCGTACGCCGCTTTTGCCCTCTGCTCCGTACCATCGATCGGTGCACTAAACATTGCCAATTTATAACCTGGACTGTCGATTTCAAGTATCGTACCGTTTTTATAAATTGCTGGCTCCTTTTCCTCGTACAATTTCACCATTTTATGGAGGCCACGCATTGCAGCCGCCTGTATCGCACTCTTTAATTCTGTATTTTTGGTGTTTGGCGCTCGCGTCGTCCCTTTAGTCGTTGTCGCACGTGTACCGTTCGATTTTAATGTAAATTTTTTTGAATCTCGTGTCGTTGACGTGTGCTGTTGCGTTGCGCTTTGATTTATTTGCCTTGGTATTTCATGGTCGTAAATTTCACCATCGACCGTATCACCAGTATTGCTGCAGGTTACGTTCAATATTAAAAGCGTTGTTGTAATTAGTACGATGAAAATAATAATTTCATAATCTCTGAAAATAGATGCAAGAAGAAAAGAAGAAGATGTAATTAATTAAGTTGAGCGGGTCATTAACTGGTTTAAAAAATGGTTTTATATAATAATGAATCAAGGTGTTACAATGAATTTTTTCGACCATGCTGCGTTACATCGCTAAAGGTTATTTCGATAAATTTTATTTATTTAGAAATTTCGGAAATAATTAAGAAACGTAATTAATACTATTTGTTGTTGGTTTAACATAACAAATTTCACTTAAACTAAACAGTACGCGTAGACGCTGCGCGATAAGATTTCACGTAATGGTATCGCATATTCAAGTAATCATTCTACGTACAACCAAATACAATTACGAATTACGTTTCAATTATGGGCGTACAGGAAATAAATTATTATGGTTGTGATACGATTGTGGATGAACGGCATGCTAAAGATGTGCCGCACCATGTTTTGTGTTTACTTAATGGGTTTTGGTTGTTTGTAAAGGGAGCTTTCTATTTGTGTGTGAGGGAAAAGCCAATATTTGCGGTTGAGATTTTATTTAATTTGGTGCTGTTGGATAACCAAGTTGATTAAACCTTTTTTAGAATTTGAAGTGACATTTTCTAATTACTTAATGAATTATGTACATTTTACTAATCTTAATGAAAGTTTGGTTTAGGTAATGATTTGTCGATTTACCATGTATGTATATCAGTTAGAAATTAATGATTTAATTTGTTGTTTTCAAATAAGTTTTGATTGGGATTTGATAATTCCTTTCAAAAACATATCATAATTGAATGGCTTTATAACGATCTAGTAAAGATTGTTGGTGCAAACCTAGGATTCCATCACAAGACACAAATGCGCTCCACTTCCGTGGTATACTCAATTAACTTACATCACGGAATGGATGACAACTGATCTTCAGCGATGAAGCGGGAATTAAAAATTAAGTATCTTGCCCTGACAAACGTAGGACAACTGCCCGCATAATGAATACTGCCATCAATAAGTAGTTCTTGCACAAGGAATTCGGAGCCGATCTAGGTACATAGATAAAATGCTTTGCCGTGTGGCAATCTACCCAAAAAAAAATTTTTTGTTCAACCTTACCACCGTTAAATGATAACATATTCAGGGCAGCAATAAATATTAATTGAGAACCAGCTTTGGCCAGACTCTCGGCGATCTCATTGTCTTCAATGTCACTGTGAGCAGGTACCCAAATAACCGTGACTCTATGCCAGTGACAAGAGAAATTGATGAGAAATATATACTTCTTAACAAGTTTCGAATTCATCAAGCGATTACTCAACGTATTGAGCACGGCCTTACAGTCAGTGCACATGAAAATGTTGGTCCTCTTCAACGTCCCATTTCAGAGCACACTGTATAGAAGGCATACGTCTTGGAAAATTCGTTCTTGAAATCTTGAGATAACTCGGTATTAAGAAATTGTAATTATTGGGTATATTATTCGTCGCCCCATAAGTATCCAGCCGTTCCCAAGAAGGATCTTAGTTCTTTCATCGTTTTATGTATAGCGAAATGCGCTATGACTTTTACCATCTTCTTGTTTTTCCAAATTTCAAATAACGAATCCTAAAAACGCCACTTATTTTTGTAGAAATTCATACTTGGCTCAATAACTGACTCATTCCGTCAATGGACTCTGATAGAAACTGCTTTTGAAGTCTACTATGGTGAAAAGTAGAGAGCGAAGTCCTAGATTCATAAGTCCTCGCGGTGCTCTCTGGGTAACTCTAAATAGATCAGGCGGTGCAGTAGAGACGAGAAGAGTAATTTATGTTTATACTACAAGTCACGGCGAGCGATTGAAGCGGGCGTCTGTTATGTAGCCAGCAACTCGCTATATAAATGTGTTGACGATAGGATTGGGTGTTGGCTTTCTCATCCGACATTCACTCTATCAATATGCGAATAAGCACGGTCAGGCTCCGCACTAAGAAATTTAACATCATGATCTTTATGACCGAAGATAAATCAGAAGGCATCAAAGATCTATTATTTGTCGAGTTAAAGGTAGCCATCAATAAAATTACGCACCACGACATTAAAATCATCGTGGGTAACTTTAATGCAAAAACCAGTAGAACGGCTTGCATCTCACTAGTAACAACAACAACCAACGCGTCATAGGCCTGGCAACAATGTACAATTTAGTTTTATCAAGCAAGTTTCTTTCACATAAGGGAGTCTACAAAGTAACGTGAACATCGAATTATGCAAGAATGGAAAACGTGATCTTAAGAGGTGCAGACATGAATAGCGACCATTTCCTTGTTATATTCAAATATACGTGCGAAATGTGATCTAAATTCAATAGACAAGCAGAAAAGTCCGTTCGATAGAATGTCGATCCTTTAAGAAATCAAATCAGTCTATCCGACCGTCACAGTTACAAAGAAGAAACTCCTCTTAACATCCAAGAGCAATGACTAACTATATACAGTCAACCATAACTACCGCGCGGTGCAAAACACCATCGGAAAAAGACCACCGAGATCTATTAATCATTGGTTCGATGTTCAGTGCCTTCGTGAAAAATGGTTGGCTCGCAACCTATAATTATATCGAATAATATCTTCGTGCTAAGAAAGCTAAGACTATATATCTCCATCAAAAGATGCGCTAACGTATGAGATCATACATCGAAAACATCGGCGCTTCCAAATGGAAAACGGAAATTCAAAGGGCTGCTTTGCTAACACCAGGAATCACAATTAGGACTTCCACCCAAGAAGTACAGCCACTAAAGACGGTAATGGAGAGCTGAGAATAAATGTGGCTGATGCTTTCTCAGTATGGCAAACCTTCTTCAAAATCTGCTAAATCGATCTGACGAAGTGACCCCGTTAGAGTGATTGCGCCACCAGGTGAAGAGGTCTTTGTCGAATAACCAACAGTAGAGGAAGTAGAAGCAGGTATTAGTAGGCTGACAAATGAATAGGCATACCCGGTCTCTACGCAATTTCCGCAGAATTCATTAAGCTTAGAGGAGCTACTCTTGTATTGAATCCATACGATCTAATCGATCTAATCGTCTCTATTTAGGAAAGGAGCTGCTAAGAAGAGCTGCCGGAGAAAGGGAAGACTGCGCTTATTTGTCCGCCGCACAAACAAGGCTATCTATCGTCGAACACTGTCTACAATGTGTTGACAAACGTTGTACTTGCCAGACTGTGCTTAAACCTAACCGATCGATCACTGACCAGTGTTTCACCATGACAATGTTTTTGGAAAAATATTGGGCGTACAATATTACAATAAATGAACTATATATAGACTTCCGGCAGGCACATGATAGTATCAACCGCGGGAACTTATAGACCGTGCTTATGTGCCTAGGAATTCCAGAGAAACTATAGTTTCACGTTGTAAATTAACAACGCCTGGGTCTGTAAGTAGAATCATGATCGAAGGCACCGTATCAAACTCCTTTGAAATAGTATCTGGCGTTCGACAGGAACATCCACTCGCGCCTTTGTAGTTGGATTTTGGAGCTCGAGTACGTGGTAAGGAAAAGCAATATTGAAACTTCGCGCTGAATATTTAATGCAGATGATACCGTGTTTCTTGGTCGAAAACCTACCAGTCGATCGTTATACCTTGTTTGGAGATGAACAGCAACAAAACAAAATTCTTAGCAACACCCAGGAGCATCTCCATAACAAATCTCGGAATTGGCGTCCATAATTTAGATGACGTTGGAAACTTTAAATACCTCGGGTCAGTAATAACATCGTCAAATCATATGCAGGCAGAAATAAAAGCCCAAATCGGTGCTGGATACTTAGTTTTCTACGCCTAATCAAGGTTATTGAAGGTTATTAAAGCACTCACAAGACCTGTGGTGTCTTTCAGAAGCGAGAGCTGGACCCTGACCTCCCCGATCTCTACGACTGTAGAATATTCTACTTTCAATTTCTATTTCCATTTCCATCTACTTCCAAAAAAGAGGTCATTGGTTTCAAATTTGGTCCGAAATGAATATCGGATTTGTATAAAGCAACTTCTCGGAGCCTGCTATATCATGCAATTTATCAAATCCAATCAAATTAGATGGCTGGGCTACGATGCAAGGTACCCACAACAACGTATAATCAATCAAATGTTTCAATAGCAACCAGTCGATGTTCATGGTGACGTCGAAAAGACCTACGTGTAATAGAATGCCGAAAATGGTGCGCGAGAGTGATGGATCGGGACGGATTTCACCTAGATTTACCAATATGCCAACGATCTCGGGTATGAGTACCTATCCGAGTTTGACATCGCGTTTAATTTGCGTTAATTAATGACCATTATGCATTTTTCGAGCGTCGATGAATCTTCCGTTTTAAACACTATCCGCAGACTGCAAATTATAGCAGATTTGGTAGCAGATTATAGCAGAATGCAACTCAAACTTTTCAACGATTAATTCGAGTTCATGAAACATTAGGAAGTCTTAAATTCGTTGTTCCGTATTTCGATGATATTTTAATCGTACCCGACAGCTGTCAATGTGGCTAAGTGTGAAATAGCCGTAGAATAACTGCAATTTTTAGGCTATTAGAATTTTTTCTAAACTTGTTTTGGCAAAGAACTAAAAACTTTGGCGATGATAAATTATTATCGAAAATTTATATCGAATGCCAGAATTAGACATAATCTTAAAAACGACAAAACAATATTGACTTGGGACCAATGAAGCAAACGAAGCCTTCGAGAAATGCAAAAATCAACTTGTATCAGGATCAGCCACATTACTTGCTTTTCCGAGAAAAAACGCAGAACGCGCATTACATGTAGATGCATCGAACTTTGCAGTATGCCCAGCATTGCATCTAAACGTCAATGAATATTTCGAACCGTTAGGTTATTTTTCAAAGTAGTTGACCGATACCCAAAAAAATTACAGTACGTATGATGGAGAACTTTAGGCAATGCGTACGAGTTTGAAACATTTTCGAATTTTTGATACATGTTGGAAGGACAAACCGCTTGTTTTCGCATATCAACGGAAGTTAGACAAAGCTTTAGACAAATTCGTCATTTGGACTTTGAGAGCCAATTTACAACCGATATTCAACATATCAACAGCGGGCCATTTATCAAGGATCCAACAAATCGAGATCTTTGATTATGATAAATTATCCATGGCACAAGAAATGGACGATAAATTATCCGAAATCCGTCAAGGTAATTCAACTTCTCTAGTATTAAAACAAATTTCTATCCCAGGTTCTAACAAGATGATCTGGTGCGACACATCGACTCCGAAAATTCCGTGTATAACAGGGAAATTCCATCAAGTGATAGCATCGACTCTCAAGCTTTCGCATACAGGCATAAAAGCTACAAACGTACGAAAAGATGTTACAAATTTCGTTTCGATAAACAAATATAAACCGCTAGATCGACGAGAAGCTATTCCATTCCATTATGTCAACAGAATCAGACGTGTGTGGATTGTTAGTCTGTTGGATCGCATCTTTTGGATGTCCAGAATATAACACAACCGACCAGAGTAGGCAATTTAAATCCTTCCTGAGGCGGGAAGTTTACAACATCATTGGAGTTAATCGGATTCGAAAGACGACTTGTGTTGACAACTTGCCAATCATAATGTTGTGTTTACGAGTACCGTTTAAGGAAAACTTGTTTACAATGCCAGCTGAATTAGTCTATGGTATGACATTATGCATTCTAGGTGAATTCTTCGACATAAAAATCAAGCGAGAATCAAAACGGAGTATTAGTAAGTTTACGTAAATCAATGACAAGTCCAAGTCCAAACAATACATAACCCCATATCAAACCGACCTCTTATACCAGAAAGGTATAAGCAACAGACGCAATCAGACCTTCCGTATCACCAACGTATAAGGACCCTTCTTGGTACTTAAAAGAACGCCGAATGTGTTTACAATCAAAAAGAACAACCCCTCAATGTGTCTGTTGAGCGACTAAACCAGTATTTAGTTGGAATGGTGAACCAAGTATAAATGATAGTCCACAAACAACAAATCAGCAAATTATTTTTGTAGGAAGGAGAGAAGCTCACTATATCTAACTTCGTATTTTTCGGACGCGTATTCGATTTTATCAACCAAAGCGCATATTCGACAAAGTTAACTAATGCAGAAGGTAGACCAAGTTGGGCTTGAAATTAAGAAACGACAATCAAGATGGTTAGGAACATGAGAGCTCTAAGAAAGGGAAGGGAGTTAACTAAACGGAACTAAAGCCGCCATTATCATGGATTGCAATGAGTGTGTAAAGATGTAAAATATAACAAAAGAAAAACGAAAGTATCTGAAAGAACTGATATACAATACAAAACGTGATAAGAAAAGTTCCCACGCAAATTTTCACCCGCATATTATACGATACATAGCGTGAAGTCTCTAGAGTTATTTTTATTTAAAATCTAGATTACAGAAAAATACAATTGAGTGAATTTTCGCGATTGCAGCACTCCAATCGGATTTTACTTGTAGATTACAAAGTTATCTTCTTACATAACTCGGCGGTATAAGCATATTCTCTGCCGAACAATAAAAAATTCTTCATTATTTTTCAACAAGTGTATGTGATACTGTACTTTCTCGAATAAGCCGTAGCTTAAGATTAGGCAACATCTGCGTTATTGAAGGCAAGTGACAAATGATTTATTGATATAGAGAAACGGATGAGCTTTGTTTACTAAATAGAAAGTGCTCGGCGACGGATTTGCATACCAATATGTTTATGATGCAAAATTTAAGATTTGGGCATGTATCAAAATATATACACTGTGGTGTGCGGCCGTTAGAAAATTAAATTCGCGCGAAAAACACTTATCCACAGCATTTCCCACTATAAATTATTACATTAATAATTTTTTATTGCATTAATTCATTCTAAATTTATACAATCAGAGAGCTGTATGAATTATGTATACGTGATTGGAATGAACAAAGGGTCCCATATCGCCTCGTTGTACATTACATAGTTTGCCAATTTACAATGTGATTTGTGTTCGTCTCATTTGCATACAATCAACTTATATTAATTTATAAATTTTAATTTCTTAATTTAATTTTTTTATTTATAAACTTATTACACGATATGACCGAATTATGAAAATTTGTAAATCGTGCACACCGCAACCGCACATCGAATGTGTGTTAGTCGCTCGCAATAAAAAATTATGAATTTTGATGGATTTTTGTATTTGAAAACACGCAATCGTTTAAAGCGAGCGCAAGGTGTCCTCCCGTCAATACATGGTGATTTGTGCAATTTTGTGGAATGATTTATGAGTGATGATGTTGTATTGCGCGACCAGTGATGTGTTGAAACATGCTATATGTTGCTTGCATGTTTTGAGATAAAATTAACGATTGATTTTAATACGATATTAATCAACATGCTATTATCGTTTAAGTTGGGAAATTATGCGTGCTTGCAAAATCATTTTGTTTATACTCGTAGCTATAAAATCGCTTAATAATTATAATTTTAATCAGTTGGTCTTTAGTTTTGATCGCTGTTTAATCGTATATATAGTAGAAAAGCAATCAATTTAAAGCAGTAAAGTGGAGGATCACTGGAGGGAGAATCGTATTCGCTCAATATCGACCGTATTTGAGTATCATATTGCTTAAAACATACAATCCGTTTGGTGCTGTCGTATCGATGCCAATCTAAGCTCACGAAATAAATTTGTCTTCGATGAATAACGTAGTTAAAACTGCTTCAAAGTTCACACGTTCATAAGTTTTTAAAACTGTGGCCACTATGTATTGAAGTTAAATTTTTTAAATAAATTCCACATAACCATTAAAAAAAATATTTTTTTAACTAATTTATAGTACTTGGAGCAGATTAGTCTGCGATATATAACTGGCAGCCGAAACATCTTTCGGTTACAACTACGTTTCAAATAACAGTGATCTATGACGAAAGATAGTAGAAGATGGCAGTGAAGTATGTCCCAAAAAACAAAAATAAACAAGTATTAGTAAATACACTGTTAAATTCTTATAAGAATTTTAAGTGAAAACTAGAAAATAAATTCCAAAGAGTTTGTTTTACATTCTTCATAATAGCCCGGAAAATTTTCATTTTTAACTAGTTTTACAGAAGATAACATTTCAGTACCTCTAAATGCAGAGTATAGAAAATTTGTGTAGAATGTCACTATGTGGAAATTAGACGATAAGTCGACATCCAGAAGACAGATAAAACAATCAAGTGAGGTAACCGACATTTCCATAAAAATGGGATACTTCTGAATTTTTTTCTGGTAAATTAAGTCAATTCGTTCGGTATGGGTATAGTTTTCGCTTAAATAAATTACTGAAATCGTGCAGTTTGTCGGAAAATTCCGATAACGTAACCCACTCAAACGAATCAAGTTTCCAAATTGAGAGAGAAGTATCCTTTTCAATTCGGCTAAATCAAGTCGATTTTATTAATTTGCGTAATTTTTGCTAAAATAAATTCTAGATATCATAAACATTGTCGGAAAATGCACCTATGAATAGCCTTAGTTGACAAAATCAAATGAGTTAACTGCCATTTCCAAACAGAGAGTTCGGATATCCCATTTAGTTGTGGTATTTGTTTTGTATTTTAACATTTGTTTTAATTAATTCTGGATATCTACGAGTTTGTTGGAAAATTCCACTATGTGCAAATGTTAGCCTTACATTGACAGAATCAAATGAATCGGGAGCCATTTCCATATCTAGGGGATAGGTATCATTTTTCGTCCTCGCAAATCAAATTAATTTTTTTGGGTTTGAGTAGTTTAAGTTTATGATAAATTCTGGATGTCGTAGAGTGAAGGTATCCACTTCACCAAGTGCAAATATTGAAACTTGAAGCAGTCATTTGCACTTAACGGAATTTTCCGACAAACTCTACGATATTCATCCAGAAATTATCTAAACAAAACCTACTCAAAGCAATAAAATCGATTAGATTTGCGAGAACGAGAACTGATGTCTATCCCCTAGATATCGAAATGGCTGTTGATTCATTTGGTTGTGCCAACCTAAAACTAACATTTGACGGCAGTGATTAACAAGATACGTATATGATTCCAATTGGATTATTCAACTTCTTTCGTGTATTAGTGGTACTCTGTAAAAACGTATTTTTTAACGAGACAGATATATAAAATCAGAAATAGATGAGAAGTGCTATCTCTTTCAAAAGAATTATGCGTTTCCGATATTTTTCAAATTGGAATTTTATAAAAGAAATAGTAAAAAATCCACGGAAGACTAAATTTATTACAATGAGAAATTTCTTGTATCTTAAATATTGCCTGTTAACAAAACGGTACTAAGCATTGTTCTAAGATGTGACAAATAAGTTAAAAAGTTAGAAACTGTCCATTTGCCATGTCCCGGCGGTCTCCCCAATTTAAGTTGTTTTATTTAATTTGGATGGCACAACGCATTCACTTGTTTGAGTAGTTTATATGTCGACTAAGATTATGAGAATCACAGCGATTCTTCTAAGACATCATCAGCAGATTACAATAGGCCCATGTACTAAGTAATGAAACGTCTATATACCATTTCCCAGCGGTTTCCCCAATTTTCAATTTTTTATTTAATTTGTATGGCATACCGATTTCACCTGTTTGAGTAGTTTATATGTCGACTAAGATTATGAGGATCACAGCGATTCTTCTAAGACGTCATCAAGAGGTTACAATAGCTACGTTACAATAGCTAATGTACTAAGTAATAAACAGTCCATATGCCATGTCCCGGCGGTTCCCCAATTTTAAATTTTTTATTTAATTTAAAAAAAAAAATTAAATTGGGAAGACCGCCGGGACATGGCATATAGACTGTTTATTACTTAGTATATGGAGCTATTGTAATCTCCTGATGACGTCTTAGAAGAATCCCTGTGATCCTCATAATCTTAGTCGTCATATAAACTACTAAAACAAGTGAATGCGTTGAGTCATACAAATTACTTAAAAAATTTAAAATTGGGGAGACCGCCGGGACATGGCATATAGACTGTTTATTACTTAGTACATGGAGCTATTGTAATCTCCTGATGACGTATTAGAAGAATTCCTGTGATCTTCACATTCTTAGTCGACATATAAACTATTCAAACAGGTGAAATCGGTATGCCATACAAATTAAATAAAAAATTGTAAATTGGGGAGACCGCTGGGACATGACATATGGACAGATTATTACTTAGTACATGGGGCTATTGTAACCTTGTAATCTCTTAATGACGTCTTAGAAGAATTCGCGTGGCGTTTATAATATTATTCGAAATATAAGCTACTCAAACAGTAAAATCTTCATGTTGTACGTAGTTACGAGTATTTAAAAATTCAGAAATCGGGAGGACGTTATATTTTATATGGGCCTATTAGCTTTTATCACTTGAAACTATTTTATTGACTTGATGGCATATTATAACAATCTTTCAAACCAAAGCATGTTTTTTCAAAAAATTTACACTCAAAATTCTTATTAGAAATTAGCAACAGTGTAACACTAATACAATGATATATTTGTTATTTGTTAAAAACTTCACGCCCGTAACATTTGCACATAGTGGAATTATCCGACAAAGTTTACGATATTCAGAATTTATCTAAATTAAAACTACTCAAACCAATAAAATAAATTAGAATTACAAGATCGAAAAATAATATCACTACTTTCCGTTTGGAAAGGGCGCTTGACTGTTATCCTAAGGCTATAATTTCAACGTAGTCGAATTTTCAGACAGACTACGATTTATTTTCTAAATTATTTATATCAATGAAATCCACTAAAGCCACTCAGCTCCTCTTCTGAGTTATACTTTGTATTCCTACAAGATCAGATCAGATCATTTTGTTTACTTTCTCATGTTTCATTTTTAGTTCATTTAAAAAAAAATATCTGCTACCGTTTCTGCAAAATAAAAAATCTGGCGCCTAGTTTTGTCTCTTTCTACCATAATATAGTTATTTCGCCAAAATCTTGGTTTACCCAAAATCTTGGTTTCACAACCGTAGTAAAAGTTGGTTTCTCTACCTAGAAAGTTTAGTTTAATCGGCTATATTCCCAGTGCCATCTACAATCGGTCAACGGGTCACCTTGTCATATCTAGAGATGGTAGTTATTTAACTCTACGACATTTACATAAACAATTGTGTGGTTTTTTAACAAAAATGATGATTGGATTCGTTTGGTCATCCTTTGGTCAGGATTGGTCACTAGTTCTCATCGTTTGGTCACTTATACGATTAAATCCAATAAGAATATTCTATAAAATTGCATGTATTAATTTGTACACTGTTAAACATATTGTTAAAAGACACAGCTCTACGATATTAGAAAGGGATGAAACGCTCGCCATGTTTTTTCAAATAAGAAATAAATCAAAAATTCATTTCGTCTCTTTCTAATGATATTCAGCTCACTCGCTCTTACATATATAACTCATACCGGATTCCGATTTACATGTAGCGTGTTAGATTAATTAATTCAACTTTTCTAAAAATATTTCATCGAAATGTAAATAATAATTTAGATCAAACATTGAATTTTAATACTAAACGGATTGGTACAGAAAGATTTTTGAGTAGAACTTGTTTAGTGCATCCATGGAGTCTGAGTGGAATACTTCTAACGGCCAATAACATGATATCGCGGAGTTTGTATCAAAATCCCATTATTATCGGATAAGTACTATTGACTTAACCTTTCAATTGAAATTCAATTGTGTTGGTTTCCATACGGATTGGTCGCGTTAGATTTTTTGGGTAAAACTCAAACTTAACCTTTTGAAATGATTCATATGATATACGTTTGATTTAGTTTAAAGTGTACCAGTCCACGAATTCGAAGAACGAGTTTTACTCAACAATAACTGTTGCTACCAATCCGTTTGAAAATCAAACCTGTTTCATTTGAAAGGTTAAGCCTATAGAAATCATCCGAAAATAGTAACATTTTGGTATAAACTCTGCGAGGTTTTGTTATTAGACGTTAAATGTATTCCACTCAAACTCCATGAGTGCACTGAATTTGTTCTACTCAAAAGTTTTCCGAAGTCAATCCATTTTGGCGTGTCACTGATGTCATCTGAAAGGTTAAGTCCATAGTTGTCATCTGTATATAATGATATTTTGGTACAAACTCTACGTTGTCCTGTTATTGGTCATTCAACGTATACCACTCAAGTAATCCATCCAATGAACGAGTTTTACTCAAAAACTTTTATCGCCACCAATCAGTTTGGAAATCAAACTTGTTTCATTTGAAAGGTTAAGCCTATAGAAATCATTCGAAAATAGTAGCATTTTGATACAAACTCCACGATGTCTTGTTATAGCTAAAAAACGGAATCAAAATTGTATTAATTGAATAAAATCAGGTTCGTCGCTTATTTAAGAATTTCATTTTACAGAATTAATCAAATCCAATTGGAAATATATCGTTTGGATAAAAATATATCCTTTTCAAAGGATTGTATCTGAAGTGGAAGACATAAGTCAAAATCAATTCAATGTTTTGGTTGTTCATGATAATCCTAACATTATTATCGATCGCTGGATCGGAATCGTTTTGCCATCTGCCGTTGAGGATTGATCACTAGTAGTTTACATGGTCTGGGGCTGTTTCGACGAAATTGAAGGACCGGATTGCGTATGATTCATGGAGTTGATAACTGGTTGAGAATTGAATCTTCCACCAATAAGTTGCGTTTGAGATTTATCTTGCCAAAAGAATTTGCGTCCAACTTGCACAAACACAATCGAATTTTTCCTGCATCATCGAGTGATTTGACGTCTTCCTGAAATTCTCCTCGTATGTCGATACCACGCCTCGAATGTGTGTCCCTCAAAAACAAATTTATTAAAATACTAAGATGACTTAGAAGTTTTCGAATTATATTTTATTTAATACAGAGACGTGTGTTCGGCCTGACTATCATTACAAACTTTTTTATACTAATGTTCTCTTTGCCCGCTAGGTAAAGTTCTCATTTTAAAATACTAAACGCAGTATAAGATTTATATGATTTGTCAGAAAGTTGCCAGATAATTCATGCCCAGACATTTTATATCCAGTGTCATGCTTGTATTTTCTTTACCGTAGTAAAATGAACGTTATTCTTTCTTGCTGTTTAAGATGGTTTGTATTTGATTTAAGCTGACTTTACTATTCTTTTGAGGTGTCTGCTGACCACAGACTGATAGATTTAATATTCATTATTGTGATGTTCCTTAATTTTAATAAATAAAGTGAGCTTTAAGCACTCTCTATATCTTTTAAAAGAATCACTGGCCACTGACAAAGAAAGCTAGTTCTAGCTGAATCAATCTATAGTGGAGGCTCTCTTCGTGGATGACCAGCACTATGAGGGTAAATTTAGTAGAAAATGAAATCGTATCATACCAAACTAGATTAGTTGTATGGTAGCGTGATCTCTTGAAAACTAAAATTGTTGGTCAAACTGTACTGTCTTCAGTATGTTGGGTAAGGTGTCCTATAAGGTGAAAGATACATTTTGAGTTACCTCAAATACGACCGTTAAGAAATCTTCGATAATAATTTCTCCAATTTCGTCGCAAACACGTACCTCACTGTATTTGCATAAGGAAATAATTTATTGTATATAAAGCAACACACGGTTACTAATAAAAAAAATCTCTCTTTCTACACAACATACTCCAATAATTCACAAATTTGTAGTACTTCCGACCTTCTTACGACCGAAATTTTTTTAAAAAGTTTATAGTTAAGAAACCACAATAAGAATTAAGGCCATTTACACAAAGAGCAATTAAATTTTAAATTTGGTCCACAAGAAGAAATTTAGCGAAACCGTTAAAAACTGCGTACCAGATATTACACTCTGCCAAACTCAAAAGTACACCTGCCTACTGAAGTCTCCTATACGATTAGGCACAGAAGAATAAGTTGATAGTTTTAATGATTGCCCCATACCAGAGGCGCGCGATTTACACGAAAAAACTATCTCACACATAATTTGACGTTAGTTTTTGGTTTAGTTACGGTAAAATTAATTATCTGTAATGACTTGCAAATTGTAAACCAAGCTTAAGACGGATATCAAAACTATAATTAAGTTTTAATTAAAAACTTGTTAAATGAAAAGATAAACATCGAGTTTAACGGGTCATCGTAATTGTGAAAAACGAGAGTTCTTTGTTTGCAAAGAATTTACTCGTATGGACGAGATAGCGCCATGAAGCGTATAGGTTTTGTTATGGTTTGAATATTTACAGTGTAACAATGAAGTGTACAACAGTATCTTAGTCTGCGATTGATTTGGTTGATGACAATGAGTTTTTCTTTGTTTATGTTTATGACTGATTGATCATGAAATACAAAATTTGTAAGTAAACAAAGTGAAAATGATTTTCTCTTTACAATCCTTTCTTTTAGTACAATGGCATGGTTCAAATCATGAAAATTTGATTTGACAGTTATATGATCGGTGGTGTAGTGCGATCGGTGATCAGGTCAGATAAAGAAACTTATCTTCAACTAGAAATCATTAGGCATGCTATTTTATTTTGTTATTCTGTGGCAAGGTACAAAGGTACAAACTACTCTGCACATTTTTTTTTTTTTTTTTTTTTTTTTTTTTTTACAATTGCAAAAACCAAAGGTAAAATATATAATAAAATTCGTAAATGCGAAAAAAACTTAATTGTTAAAATTGAATATAGATGGAAATATGAAAGAATCAAAAATTTCGTACGCTATGCAGTAATTCGCTAGTAGTACAACTACATGGTATGTTCTATATATATAGACAATATTCCAATGTAGTAATACAACATCAGTCGTCGCGACCTGATGAGAAGACTGATTTTTTCAAATCAATAGTCTCATTTGTTCGAAACTGATTGTTGTGATTCTTACACCATTAGCCATCTATAAGTCAAAAATTCAAATACTCTGCACAACTCAATCCAGTATAATATCGCCAGCTAGCTAGAAGACCAGTCTAAAGTGGACAACGCCCGATTGCACACGGTAAACCGAATTAACTTTAAATCAATCCAGAAGAAAGAGCCAAGAGGATTGAAATCGTTTTCAATTTACCAAGGTTTATACAATCGGGGTCAAGCCCTCATCAGTAGACAGCGCGCAATTGTACTACGGTAAACATAATCAACCAAAATCAACCCAGACGAAACTGACACAAGAGAAATCTCATCGGTATATCGGTTATCTCAAAATTATCTTATTTTACAGGCATTTCTTCATCCATTCAGCGTAATATTTCTGGACACACGTTTTTTAATTTTGACAAATTTGTGACATCGTTGAAACACCACAATTTTTGACTCAGGTAGTGACCAACCACGAAATCGATCACAATGTTGGTATTACAACAAATATCGTTGGTATTACAACAAATATCAAACCTTCAATCGAGAAGACCCTGAAGTACGGTTCACTCAACTTGAAGCACAATTTATAATAGGGGTATCACTTCTGATCCCACTAAACACGGCCATTTGATCGCGGTTGATCCTCAAAACGGTCAAGTGCATTCGTGATCAAATACTTAAACCTTAACTTAAATATTTGATTAACTGAATCGACAAAAATTAAGCTCGATCGACTTCTTTCGGGATTGCAGTTGGGTGACAAAAAACCCTACTGAATCGGCTTTAAGAAATTCGTGGATGCATCGTCTACCAATCCATACTCAAGAGATGATATTATCTAGTCTAGATGAATCTAATTTGGTTCAATTAGCACAGACTGCCGATAAAATTGTGAAAATACATATAAAAACCAATTAACTTATACAGTGTAAACACTCTCACAAACATTGATAATATGCAACAAATCGATGTACATTATCAAATCCCAGCACTAAATCAAAAAGTTGAAGAATTATTCAAACAGTTGATACGAGAGATTCACGATCAATAAGCCACAGGTCACCATCCCCATGGTCAAAGAGAGACAAACGACTTCGCAGTTTATCGCGTTCCAATGAACAAGTCAACAAATTTCCACATTACTATTTTTAGGTCGGGAGTCTAAATTCTAACAGTCGTTTCTAATTACCGATCATCAAAATAAATTACAATTCTTAGTCGATAGGGTGCCAAAGTTTCAGTAATTCCTCCAACAAGTTCACAAGTAATTAAACCAGTAGAATTTAAATTATTCGCAGCAAATTCATCAAGCATCGACACATTTGGTCAAAGAAATTTAACTCTCGATTTAGGCTTTCGAAGACCCTTCAACTGGAAGTTTGTAATAGCTAAAGTCGACAGATGTATTTTAGGTGCTGACTTTTGAACGCAAAACGTTCATGGATACTTGTACTAACTTTACCACAACGGAAAAACCAATATAAATCAATTCGTACGGTATTACATTTATCAAAACCGACAAATACTATGCGGGTATGTTAAAACTTTAAAAAAAATTCAAATCAGTGACTCACGAATCACAAAGTCACAAGACCTTGTAAAACATAATATCAGGTCAGCCGTGACATGCAAAAGTTCGAAGTCTAAGTATACAGACAAAACGCTGATAGCCAAAACGGAAATCGAGACATGGTTAGCACAAGGCACCTGTCGTTCATCTGAAAGCAATTTAGACATTCATCTGCATTTGATACCCAAAAAAGATGGTAGTTGGCGATTATGCGGCGATTACATAGTGTTAAATAAATTGACAAAACCAGATCGGTATCCAGTACGATTTGTCACGGATTTTACTCATCAGCTCGAATCATGTACCACATTTTGTAAAATCGATTTGGTTAGAGCTTATCATCAAGTCCACAAGATATCGAGAAAACAGCAATAATTACACCCTTTGAATTATTTCAGTTTCCGCGTATGACATTTGGTTTACGAAACGCTGCACAAACTGTTCAGAGATTTAAGTTTCATATTCTCATGTATCGATGATCTACTCATAGCATCAAAAAATATGGAAGAACACTTAAAACACATACATATTGTTCTTCAAAGATTAACCGAGGCCGGTGTTGTCTTTAATTTACTGCTTATCACCAGACAAACAAAGAGTTAAAATAATTCAAGAATTTCCACAACCGAAAACCATCGACGGTTTACTTAGATTTCTGGGGATGGTTAATTATTACAGAATGTTTCTACCTAACGCAGCATCAGATCAAGCTGCATTATATGAAATTTTAAAAGGTCGAGAAAAAAAACAAATCAGAAATTCCCTGGATTGAAGTAACATCTAAAGCATTCGAATTGTACAAATCTAAATTAGCAAAATGTACTCAATTAGCATATTCGATTCAAAATGCGAATTTCGCCATATTCGTTGACGCGTCTGATTTAGCTGTGGGAGCAGTAATGCAGCAGCTAAAAAACCTTTTTTTTCATCTCACGAAAGTTGTAAGCAGCTGAAATACGCTACAGCACATACGACAGAGAACTGCCGCCAATATGCAGCAATCAAACACTTCAAAAATTTTATTGAAGGAAGAGAGTTAATTTTATTTTCGGATCATATAAACCTCTAACATTTGCAATTCTCACCTAGACAACGACACCATTTAGATTTAATAGCACAATTTACATCCAATATTCAACACATCTCGGGAAGTTCTAATGTAGTTGCCGACATACTGTCACGGATTAAGCAAGTGGACAATAAAACCACAATTGGTTACGTTTTGTTGAAAGAAGCACAACAAATTTAGATTTTCAAAAATTACCAACGTCCATTTGTTTGTGTTTACCAAAACCATTCCGACGACAAACTTTCGATTCTTATCATAATTTATCACATCCCGGAATTAGAGCAACTATTGGCCTTCAATGACAAAAGAAATACGCACGTGGGTAAGGAATTGTATTCTTTGTCAGAAATGTAAAGTTACTAAACACGTTGAGTAAAATTGGTACGTACCAACCAACCAGTAATATATTTGAGTGAAGTTCATATCGATATTATTGGACCTCTTTCACTTTCTAAAGACAAAATTGATTGATAGGTACACACGATGGTCTGAAGCAATTCCAATTGCAAACAACCAAGCAGAATCGATTGCCGAAGGCTTACTTAACAATTGGATAAGTCGATTTGACGCAGAGGTGCTCAATTCGAATCTCAACTCTTTAATGAAATCCAAAGTATTAGGGTTTCAACACAAACGAACGATAGCATATAACCCTGCATGTAACGGCATCATTGAACGATGGCATCGAACATTAAAACCTGCAATTATGTGTGCAACAAATACGCAGTGGACAAAATTTCTCCCAATACTTTTACTCGGATTGAGAACCGCATTTAGAGAGGATTTTCAAAGAATCTTCGATTGTCCACAGATTTTTTCACATTGAACAAGTATATAAGCCAATCTGATTTTGTTATTCAACTTCGAAATTAATTTAACAATATACAACCATCAACAGCCTCACCACATGCCAAATATCAAATTTTCATTTTCAAAGATCTGTCAAATTGCGAATCTGTTTTAGTAAGGACGGATGCATTACGACGTCCTTACAATCTCCATATGAGGGACCTTTTCCCGACATCAAAAGAGGCGAAAAATTTTTCACGCTATTAATCGAGGGTGTTGAATTAACAGTTTCAATAAACCGATTTAAACCGTGTTTTATTGAATCACAACAAATCGATAATTTAACGGATACATCAACATCGTTACACGATACACAGAATACTAGTTCATACCAAAAATTTCGCAACCCGTAACTCGCAAACGAGTAACTTTCATACCAGCCGTTACTAAACAACTAATCCACTGAAAAAAATATCCAAAAAACTATCAAATCTGTAGTTACTCAGATTTTGTATTTTGTTTGAACGAGTTTGATAAAAAATTGTGAGGTGTTGGGATGCGTAACGATCCTCTGACGAGAGCCAGCGAAATATTGTTGTTATTGTGTTATTTCTAGTTTTGTGGCATGTGTGATAGTGGTTCTCGCGATTTGAAAACTTTAATGAAGATGTTTAACCTTAAACGGATTTAAATAAAACTCGGTTTAAATGATAAAAAACGGATTTATATAGGAGTCTCAGATGTTGGTTTGGGAAATTGCCGATTTGAATGAAACTACAGAGCTGAGCGCATCAACCGGTTGGATAATCGGTTTGCACGATGAAAATGGGATTCCCGAATTAGCTCAGTTCCTAAAGCCAATGCCATTTTTGAACTTGTATTGGAATGAAATTTGGATTGTATCATAAAAATAATGAGGTCATATTGAGACCTTCGGAAAAGCTTCCCAGAGGAAAATGGCCAATTTATAAGGAACTAGGCCAATTATCAACTGATTGGCGTAAAACTCTGTTTGAATTTCGAAAATTGAATTCTATATGGATTCAGCCTAATGGAAACCGGGTTGGAACATGAAAATAAAATTCTTAACAAATTCTGAATGTACCAGAATTACCAAATAAAATGGAACTAAATTACTTATCAACTAACGAACTCAACACCGTAATGAAACTTGATTTGTATGCTAAAAATGTAAGACCAACAAAGAGAGATATCGAAATTGAGGCGTCTAACTTATGGTAATGCGCCTGCAGAAATGTTGACTAACAGTGAATACGTTTATCAGTACTGTCAAGGACGACTATTTGCAACTTCCATGAATGAAGTATTGGCGTGGGCTTTGCAAAACAAAAGGAGATGCCTCCGGTGCGGAAAGTTAAGTCACAACGTCCGAGACTGTTGGCAGCTATAGAATGCTCATTTTATGAAGCAGCCTGATTCCCGAGGAACGCAACAAGAAAACTGGCGAAATGAGTAGAGAGCACAGGGAATACAGTAAACCACAAAGTCTTCGAGACACGGTCAAGACTAGAGGTAAATCCTCAGTCCAAAGAATGCACAACAAAAGGATCAGGAACAGGATGAGCGTCCTAAGAGACGAGTCATAACGATGTAATAAACAAATAGTACGTGGCCGTAAATGAAACCTATAGCCGACCTACGATGGTGATTGCTTAAAAATCGAACCATAAAAGAAAGCAACATCAAGAGCACCGGAGAAAAATCAGAGACGCAATAAGATTAAAGTGAGATACAGCAACTATTGACGAGGTGAGTTAGAGTGGCCGTACAATTTCAGGCAGGGGAAAATCAGATCGCAAGATCGGACATCGAGAATGGAACGGTCAATTCTACTCTACACATAAATAACACTCGGTAGTCGACTGGTCAAGGTATACACCACTAAGTGTTACCATAATAAGAATATAACGACTAAACGGATTGTTTTTGATTATCTGTAACCATCAATATGATGAGATTTAACTTCCAAATTGGACCAAATTATCAGGGGCAATACCCACTTAGATCTTATTTCATTAAGCGATGTTGCTTTGGAAGCATTAAATACGAAGTATTAAAATACATTTTACAAGAATGATTAAAATGATGATTATTTTTCTGTTTAAGCCGTTTGAACTCTGACCCGTGTCCCAAATCTCAATTTCATATTTCAAAGGTCAATACAAAATTAGGTTAAGAAATTGCCGTTTGATTCGGGGTGATTGCATTCAAGAACTTCAAACAAAACTCGGTTAGAAGTCTAATTCCATTCTATACACAGAATCGTCATCCCAACTAAGGAAACGAAACTGTAGCCTAAAATGCGTGGAAATCGTCCACTAAGTCTACGAATTTAGCTTTTCGAAAATTTCTTCAAAAGACTCTCCACCTAACATCTGGCGACAGTCGCCGCTGTACAGTCGATCATTAGTACCGCGTAGCAAAATACTGTTGGTAAAACACATCGAAATCTCTATGATTGGCTTCACGATAAGTGCCGCCATGTCATCGAAAATCAACCGACCCTTCATGATAAAAAGTTGGCTCAAAACACCAGAAGCAGAATATCTTCATGTTATGGTAGCTAGAGAAAACGCATTGAAAACATCAGCTTCCAAGCGGAAGAGACTATTTTTCTAACTCCAGGAATCTCACTTAAACGTACCACTTCAACTATATGCAAAGGCATTCAGCAGGCATGGTAGTGCTAACTAAACGAGAGAACCTCTGGGATTGTTTAAAAATTCCAGATAAAATAGTATTTCTGAGTACCAGGTGCGTAAATATGAAACCGGAATTTACCAATAAATGGCGCCACCTGTCAATGTACTTTTCGACAAGCCACGTCATCAGCGCCATTGTTTTATTTTAACATCTGTTAACTACATTCAATTCATAACCATACAAGTTTCTTACAACTCTTGTCGAGTTTTGTGCCTGCATATTACGATTTGCGGACATCATTGATTTTTTGTTATCATTTGAAGAAAACTGCTGCAGAATTACAACGAATGCTTGTCAAATCTTACGGTGAGCAAGCTCTTTGTAAATCACAATGCTATGAGTCGTTTAATACATTCAGAAGTGATGATTTTGACGTAAGAAACGAAGAACGTGGAAGACCACTAAAAAAGTTGGAAGACTGCAAGCATTGTTAGATGACGCTCAAACGCAAAAACAACTCGTGGATCAATGGAATGTGTCATGAAAAGCCATCTCCATACGTTTAAAAGCCATAGGAAAGATCCAAAAGCTGGGAAAATGGGTTTCGCATAAACTGTATGAAAGGCAGCAGAAAACCACTTGCGAAATGTTGCTCACCAGATACAAAAGAAAGTCATTTCTCCATCGAATTGGGACTGGCGATGAAAAATGGATCTATTTTGAGAATCCAAAGCGCAAAATGTTTTGGGTTGATCCAGGACAACCATCGACATCGATTTCAAGGCCAAATCACTTCGGGCGAAAGACAATGCTCTGTATTTGGTGGGATCAGAAGAGTGTGGTTTATTTTGAGCTGCTAACACCTGATGAAACCGTAAATCTACCACCAACAAATGCACAATTTGAATCGAGCTTTGCATGAAAAACGACCCAGAATATGATAAAAGGCAACACAAAGTCATTTTGCTTCATGATAATGCACCATGACGCAACGCAAAACCGGTCATGGAAACGTTCGAAACACATAATGGGAAATACTTTCACATGCGGCTTACTCGCCAGACTTAGCTCCGTCCGATTATCACTTAGTTGCATCGATGGGGCATGGGCTTAAGTAACGTACGAAAATGGCTCGATAACTGGTTTGCCTCAAAAGAAGAACAGTTTTTTGGCGTGGCATCCACACATTGCCAGAATGATGGAGAAAATGTATAACTAATAATGGGCAATACTTTGAATAAAATGGACTTTTTATTAAAAAATTTCGGTTTCATATTTACACACCTGGTAAATTAGCAGCGTCTGTGCCTCTACGAAGAGTCGTAGTTGACGAAACTTTTTTGACCGAAAGTTTTTCGCCGATTTTAGAAAACCGCTTGCTATATTTGATATGAAAGTGTACAGATACTTAGAAAGCCATAATCAAGTAATTCTAGAGATGATTACACATTTGATAGTTGTTTATTTGTGTAGCTGCACCTCTGATAGATGATTAAAACTGCATAGCGGTAAAAAACCAAACAAGGAGTATTCTAGTTTGTTTACATACTCTACCACTATTTTTGGCACCGACATGTTGAAAATTGGAAAATACACTTAAACGCACAACACTGCCAAACAGCAATTAAATGGTCTGGTAAATACAATGTGGCGTTTCAGCGTTGTAAAGAGGATTTATTTAACGCTACACATCCAGCAAGAAAAGGTAGGCGCTTGCTTTTTTTAAAAAAAGTTATTTTACCAACAAAATAACTTTACGTCACATATGCTAGATAGAGTAAGCTATGTATAACGTGGTCGTAGGGCGCACATCAGTCAACGCTGATGAAGGGAAATTACTCAGTTCGTTTTAGAGTTCATTCATTCCTTTTTTATCGCGACAAAATAACACGCGACACAAAAATACCTTAGATTGAAATTTTAATTTCAACCCGATTTGCATGTTGTGAACAGAGCTATGATGGTTTGGGTCAGAGTGAATAGGCATTCGTTTCTGGGCTCTGCCGCACTAAGACATACCAGGCCTAATACCACACTGACCCAGACAATCACAGCTTTGTTCACAACATGCAAATCAGTTTGAAATTAAAACTAGGGCTGTCAATGCGAGCTTGCGTCTAGTAAAGTACACATCGTTACTGGCCTCCGATACTCCAAGGCATAACAGGTCGAATCTCTTAGGATATTATATAAACTCGATAATGATCCTAATCATCATAGCACACAACATGCAAACAGGATTGAAATTCAATGTAGAGCTAGTTAATGTGATTCTGTGTTGATTAAATTCCACTCAGCTACTAGCTTCTGAAGCACCAAGACGTATCGGGCCGAATTCCTTTGAGTATTATGGAAAGTCGATACCCTACCGAAGCAAACCATCATAGCTCTGCCCTGTTCACAACATACAAATCGGTTTAAATTAAAACCAGAGCTAGTAAATACTGTCCATGTCTAATGGATCACATTTTTTTTCTTGCCCAATACACCAAATAAGACCAGGCCGAACCCCTATGGATATTATAGAAGCTCAATATCATACTGACCGAAACCATCATAGTTCTCTGTTCACATTATGCAAATCGGGTTGACATTAAAAAAGAGCTAAATAGAACGACATACAAAGCCGGACCCCTGTGTATATTATAGAAAATTTCTACCAAACTAGTCCAAACAGTACGAGCCCGTGTCGAATAAAATACACTTCGTTTCACTACTGGTCTCCAAAGCAGCAAGACATACCAGGCCGAATCCCTTTCGATATTACAGAATCTCAATATACACTGGCCCAAACCGTCATAGCCTTACATCGAGGTAAGGTTACCAAGACGTTGGAAGTATGGTTTCAAACTAATGAAACATCGAATTCTTTAAATTAAAAAATTCCATCGTTTTCGTAAGCTCACCTCGATGTAAAAACAATATCTGGCTATCACCCATTCCGGATCTTTTTGGTCCCCTTACAAAACAAGAGCTTATCAATACAACTCAGTGTTGCAAAGAATACATTTCGTCAATGGCCTTTTATTGAACATATGTTTAGAGCACGACGAATAGCTCTTCGTTATTTTAGAAAATCGATACTGCATTGACTAAAACCATCAAACCGTTGCTTTGTTTTTTATTATTAATGAGAATCAACGAGCTGCATAACATAATTTTTAATTTTGATTTTAATATTTAAAATTTGAATTCAATACCTGAGCTAGAATATAATCTCGAGGTTGAATGAAATTACTATATTAATTCTGCGTGTTGCAGTTTTAGTGTTACCCGATGGTATTCTTTTTGATTTTTCTGGAATGAAATTCTGTGCTAATTTCTCATACATTACTGGATGGTCCAAAAGACGTAATCCTTATATTTGTTGAACAAATGTTATCAATAAAATATCTAATTTGCAAACCTAGAGTGAAATTTTTTGACGTACATTACAACATAAGCAATGGTATAATATACGAAGGTCAAACTTAATAAACTTAATTTCTAATTTATAATAAATTCAGGGTATTAGAATCAGGGCGAAAATTCAAACTACCGTAACTATTGCAAAATAAATTATAAATCTTCAACAACTTCTTTATAGTGTGTTCTATAAGCGTGTTATCTCATCATAACAGGTTTCACCTTTCTCACACAAAAATTATAGAAATAAAGAAAATCAAAATAAATTAAAATCTTACAATTAATTTTCGATACACAAAAGTTTCTAGTGAAGCTTTAATATCAGAAATCAATTGAATCAAAAAAGAAATTAAAATAAAAGTTAATTTACGTTTTCATTTTCATCAGCTGTCAATTTTGATGTATCTGCAACAGCAATTTTTTTAGATTTAAACTTTTTGTTTTATGCAAAATATTAAAATAAATAAACACAGAACTGACACAATACACTAATTAGTATAAGTCATCACTTATATGTCATCGCCGATCAAATAATTCGATCACAAGAATACCGCACACAAATTTTTCAAAATATTTTTATCACAATTCTTTGATATGTCAAAACAACACCACAGCCGATTTATGCAAATTCTGGCACATTAGTTTTATGCGCGTATTACTCAGTCGATTGGTTAGCAAGTAACTGACCCATGTCCTCATATAATTTCATAACAAGCAATTTTTTTTATTTTATTTATTTTACTTATGCGAGTTTTCTTATATATAGCAATAGTTGTTAGTTGCACGCGCTTTGTACTGGTTAAACACGAAGAAGAGGAACGCGTCGATGACTACGGTAAAAAGAGAAGAAATTGTTAATGAGATTTTTATTGAAGTCTTAAAATAATTTTATATTAAGACACAAAATAAATCTCTAGGTACGCGGTTTAACACTTAACTAATTTACTCGTATGCCAATGTCAATGTTAATCGTGCCAAACGCGCGAACTAACGAAGCTCAAGTTTAAATATGACAAGTTCCGCCAAAAATAAAAATAAAAAAATCGAATGTAAGATTAGATAGTTAAGAAACGGTGCATGGTGCGCAACAAATTGTTCCACTTTTCTAAAAATACACAAATCCGTTTGAAATTGTTTTTGTGTTAAAAACATTAAAATACTAAGAGCAGAAGAAATTTGAGATGCGATTGATGAAAGTTTGAATATTATATGGGCATATAGTAAGCAGAATCACCCGTTGTTGGTTCAAACTGCATATACGAAATAAATTACCTTGATATGTACCATCGCACTAATCTCTTCTTGGCATCTAAATACCATCCTAACATTAACAGCATCTGCAACAACAACAACAACAAGAGACGTTAGTGTAATTTTCTTTAGGTTTTATTGAACTCATCCGGTTGATTACAAAAGTTCATACATACGAGTAACATATACACACAGATACACAACATATGAGCAAATAGAAGAGTTACGAAAGCAACAAACAATGTTTTCATTCAATAATATCGTTGATGATCATGACACTTTGAAATTAACTTATAACGTCTTGACATGTAATTTAAGATGAATATCAACAAAGGATGGTTGGATTATTTGCCGGAAGCTTTTTTTAGTGCTTTTGACTGATTTTTAAGAAATTTTGATTTTTTTGGATACGATCTACATCATTTGATTGAATGATGTGTGTTATTTGATGTGGGTGGTTGCTTTTCATTTATGGAGAAATTTGATAAGATACTTTAAAGAAATATAAAGATGTTTCACAAATTGTCAAGTAGAATGACATGGTTGAAAAACAAAACAGTTAGCGGTGGTAATTTATGATCACGCCTTCTTAACTAGCAGAACCCTTGTAACAATTTTAACCAAAATATGGGTGATGGAAATAAAATTCATTTTCTCTCTTAAAAACTTTTTCTGCTTCTTCTTCGCTGGTGCGATATCCCATGACGTGTGAAGAGCTCCAGAAACGATAACCAAGAGTTTGAAGGTCCTGTACTCCGTCCTACACACACCGAATAGGGGACCTCCCACGAGATCCTATTTCCATTGGTGCCGATGAGGATCAGGGCCTGTTTTATGGTACGATTTTGGGAACCTAGGACGTGTTCGAATCATCTAAGCCATGATTATTTAGATCGAGATTCAGACGCATCCTGCGTACATTTCTCCATCCTTAATGGGCTTAGCATTATACGCACTAATTTGCGCTCTAGCATCAAAGACTTGCTACTAAAAGTGACTAATTACTGGCGTTTTATCATCACTTTGTAGATATTTAATTTTGTTATATCTGCAAATATTGAGTCTCGCTCATTTACCATCGATTCCAGGTATTTAAAATGGAGGTATGGAGGTCCTTGTTGATACGGAGGCCAATTTGTTGGGCTGTTTTTTCCAACGGGAGCAGAATTTCTTTAAAAGACACGATGTTGCGACACAAGATGCATATGTCGTCCGCGTAAGCTAATATTTTGCTTGATTTATAACATAAACAGCTGAGCTGAGCTAAGTTGAGCTGACGATTGTCATATTCTAACGACAGGTTGAATAGAATTTGGGCTATTGAATCTTCTTGTCGCACGTTTGATTTTATTTTGAAAGCCTGCGAGAGTTTTCCCTCAACTGTCACCTTGCTTTAAGAACCATCCATTTTGTTATCGATTTTGAAAAAATGCCTAAATGTGACAAGACACTCGATACTGTGTTTCATAATGATTGTTGACCTGCCTGGACGAAAACCGCCTGTCGAATATCACTAAAAATGCGATCACTGTAAATTGATAACTTGTCACCAACTACGGTGGCCAAAACCTTGTAGCCAGTGGCGAGCGAAGCTATACTCCGCGATACTTGTTACAAAATTCAGCCGGTCTCATTTTTTATGTAATGGACAAAGTAGGATCATGTAGTGGGAAAATCCACTCGTCTGGGATTCTCTCTGCGGACCAAGTCGAAGAAACTAGTCCAAACATGCGGTAGAAGAGGTAACGGCTGCCGTTGTCGAGCATTTAGTTACAAATTCCATCTTCACCAGGTTCATTATTATTTTTCATTTTGGATGTGACTTCGTACTTCATCGTAAGATGGAGCGGGTGGAAGTTATATGTCTACATTGTTGAGAAAAAAATTCGTCACACTGTCAGTGTGGTGTTTGTGTCCGTTTGTAACTCTTCAAATTCGTTGGGAATTGCGCTACAACGTGGAAGGAGGCCGATACCGATCCATTTTAGAGAACGGTACCTGTCTCTTAAACTAACAGTTTCACATTTCGTCCTTCTATACAGTCGGTTGGAGTGATTTCTCGCAAAAACATGTAGTCGTTGTGTGATCCTTTTCTTGAATTGAAGCTAAACAATTGTTTTAAAGTCATATGTTTCTAGGTTTTAATGTATTTTACCTAGATACGACGATAACGTAATTTTTATCGCAAATTTTTTTATGTCCCGCTGTTCTGCCACAAAATGGAGTATTGGCTGGCCGTCTAGTGTTTGTGATACTACAGCTTCGAAGTTGGCCCGGATGACTTGATTGTTTAATGCTTGGGTATTCAAACGTGAGATTTGTTGAAATAGGGTATTATGCATGGTGGATAGACAGACGACATATTAGCGCCGCAATTCCAGGTTAATAAAGACAGTAAAGAGAAAAGTGCGGCAAAGACAATAAAGCTGGCGCAGACGATTCTCAATTTGTTTCCTTCGCTTTAACTTGCACCTCGAGGTCGGGCACTAGAAACAGTGACGAAGTGTGTAAAGGTCCTACGCAACGTCGCCCACATGTTGATTAAGGGGACTCTCGGAAGCTCCTCATTGGTCTTGTCAAAAGAATCTAAGGTAGAACAGCTTTTGATGATCAATTAAGTCAACTCCTTTGATGATCTTTTCAAAAGCATCGTGGTGTTGCGGATTCAATGAGGCGATGAGTCTCTTAGCTTCTTCTTATTCGTTCTCCTGATTGAATTGAATTGATGCTTGTGCAGATTCGATATCTTGAAGAGCAAATTGTATGATGTGGCAGTATCGAGAAATCAAGGCTCAAAGGATCACGAACCTTTTCACATAGAATAAATGGACTTCCTGGAGCATAATAAATGCAAATGAATCCAATGTCTGGCTCAATTGTGGTGGCATTTATGGGTAATCAACGTTTGGTCGAGAAATTTGTCTCTTTGTATTTTGCATATTGGTTGCCATTGATAGTCCTAACGATAAGCAAAACTTGGTGCACCCGAAACATGTAGTAGAAGACGGAAACATTCCTGATCATTCAAATCAATATGGTAAACAAAAGCTACAATTTTCCACCAGCAGCTTCAACAAAAGCCTCTTGCTGGAGACCTTCTTCGAAAACGATTCGTTGTTGTTGATATAATTGAGCCAGCAAGCAAATAACTGCAAGAGAACGGTCATGTATTGACGTTTAGTAATCGCATATTTGTAGATGAATTTGACTGCCTTAAATGACATACAAATTTTCATATTGATGTGAGCATTATACTTGAGGAGTAGGTACTTGTTGTGTGGAGCCACGTGACGATTGTCCATCATTTCGTTTGGAACTTGAACCGTATATCCTTAAAGCCGTCGTGCAGTGTTGATTATGTGTGAAATCGGGAATTTCATCATACACAATTTGATCGATTTTGTGAGCTGTCTCTTGAAGTGTAAACGAAATACAGTAAACCCTCGAAGAACACGATTAATTGGTTCCGTGTTCTTTGAAACCGTGTTGTTCGAGACTACAAAAAACGGGAGAGTGAAAACAAATAAAAACGTTACGTTATAATTTTTTTTGTTGTGGTATACAAAATAAAAGAGCAGCGACATATGTAATACATATTTTATTCTTTTTCAAAAAAATATCTCGAAAATCGTGTAGTTTGAAAGCGAAAGTTTAAGTTATTTACCACGACTTGGAGATATGAGTCAAAAATCCATTGCTATGAGAGCGTACCAGCGTACTAATGATTCGGTTAAACTCATTTTCACGAACTGCTGTTTGCACTTCTTTAAATTGCAACATATTGATCTTGTTTCGAATAGGTTGACGACCTTTTTCGTAATCATCACATTACGAAATCGGCTACTATGCTGTTTCTCTGGATTTTCAGAATTGCGTGGATAAATACAAATATCACGATGAAATGGAGGCTCGCCTTTTTTTGCTCGGTTATCTTTAATAGCTTTCTGTTTTTCCATGTAACCAATTTGGTCACTGGTATTATGCGGCGTTACGAATGTGAACGGAATAAGTGATCGATTTGATCAATATAACAACTGGCAGGAATTTCTGATTTGCGGAAAAAGTCATGCGATCTTGCACATCTTGAGTGTTCATTTTCTTCTCGCCCTCTGGAGGAGCCAGTTGTGACGTGCGATGATGTTTGACCATTGCGATCATGTTTGGACGAAGAAACCCAGGATAGGTCAATGAATCACATTTTAAATTGAAAGGCTTTGGCAACTTTACTTTTCGTGCCATTTCTTTAGAAAACCTATGTACGTAAATTATATCACAATAAGAAAATACTTACCTTTGTTTTAATTAGGTTCAAATTAAATACAGTAATCACTTAAATGAACAAAATGGAAATTATCTAAAATAATGGAAAACACTATCCATTCGTCGGAATTGAGTTGCGATTCATTTTGACGACGATGAACATGTAAGATTTGGTCTAGAAGACGCCAAGCTTGTGTTGCTTCTGCAGAGTTTCATTTCGATGGCGATTAGCTTGAAAGCGGTTAGTGATTTTTAGGTAGCTTCTTTGTTTAATATTTTCACAGTTTCGTGGCTTTGTTGACAATCGTCATCTCTTTTCAATTAGATTTTCTTCCATTCTGAGACCTGAAAAGTAATTTAAACTTTAAAAAAGCACTAAAAACACTAATTATTCTCACCAATAACAATAAAATCCAGACACATCTGAATATTTGGATTTATTGATGTTTTATGAACACACAGATACGCTTGGCTTGATACTGATAATGATAAAAATTGCTGAAAATGGCAGATTTGTATTCGATTCTACACCAATAGCACATTTTTCGATGTAAAAAACAAAATAATAATTTTTGATATAAAAGTTATGCTTTTACACGCAGTAGCCTTGATTTTATAAATTGGCTGCGCACCAATCGGGTAAATCGTTTACTATGGGAAAAATCGGATTTAGAACAGATTTTTCGATCAGTTTGCCATAGCGTTTTTGAAAAATAAATCAATTTACAGAAAAATTTACTTAAAATTGATTTTAGTTTTACCCGACCATTGGTACGCATCCATTGAAAACGATGCTTTTACGTTAAACCGTTTTCATTTTCTAAATTGGAAGGCAATGATAATTAAAAACACGCCATATTAAAATGAAATATTACATATATGTAAGTATTACAGTTTTGTTGTGAAAATCATAATTATTGGCTGCGTACCAACAATAGTCGGGTAAATCGATTACTACGGTAAAAATCGATTTTAGTACAACCGACTATTGAAACGCAGCCATGAATGGAATTGTAATGTTTATATGTCAAATAGCCTTGCCGTATTTTATAAATTTGTCACCATTATTGATGTACAACAAAGACAATTTTGATGAGTGCATGCGGCTCAGTTAAAAGAATATTTCAATAAAAAATCATGTTTCTGCTTGCGTCGGGATCGATACGTATCACACCATCATGAAATTGTACGGCGAGTTAAATTTCGACAATAAACCATTAGATGAAATCGAGAAAAGAATGACAGAGTACTTCACCAAATCTGTTCATGTGTTGTCATCCCTGTTCAAGTTCGTGAAGGAAGTGGCTGCAAAATGTCAGTTCAAATGCACAGGATGTAAGAAATCTTTTTGATTTCTTAATTCAAGATATGATAGTCTTACATACTGTTCCCAAGCCAGTACGAACAATGATCTTACAAAAAGGTAACCCCAGATTGGACGATGTCATTTAAATTTCCCAAGCTCATGAAAGTACTCAATCTGCAATGAGTATTTTGGAGAACGAAAGCGAAATTCATTCGAAAGTGAATGAGTTGAACACTTGAGGTAGACAAAATCGTGCTCAATCGAAATGTGTCCACAATCGAAATGTGTCGAGCAAGCGTAATCGGAGTGGATCAAATAAAAATGCTTTAGTCATGTCCGGGCTGGGGATCAATCCACGATCTCAGAAAATATCAATTTTTTAATGCCGAATATCGGAAATATTTTAAAGTTGCTCATATTGCATCGGTATGTGCAACAAGAAGTAGTGATCAGTAAAGCCGATCTCAAAAGGGTGATGATCGAAGTCAATCCAATAACAATGTCAATTCGGTGACATATTGCTCAACATTTTGAAAATTAACTTGTTGAACAAACCAATCGGAGCTGAATTTAGAGAAAACAGGAAGTTTTCGTTTAAGGGAATCTGGTCGAGTGACAATATGGTCGAGTACGAATAGGGCCCATTGGTGTTATATTAAGTTGCAAGTTTGGAATACAAACAAAATCAAGAATTTGCATGGCAGTCAAATTGGATGGAGCGTGTTGTTTCTTACCAGAAATTTTTCGTGACAATAGAAATTAATGGAAAGCTTCTAAAAATTTTAGTTGATACTGAATCAACACCATTACCATAATACCATGATTGGTAATGTTGGTTATCATGAATTAAACCAGTCGAAAGTCGCAATCGTGAATGTATGCTTGATTGCCTATCTTAATATTCGAGGGCGGTGCGCGGAAAATTGGACGGTAATGTAATATTTTTGATCATTCAGACAGAATTGCTACTACTTGCGACTGCGTAGCCGAGCGAGCACATATTTCGGAAGTGAACTGGTGCGATGCATTCGGTCAAAGTCAACGCATTGAAGCGGAGGAAGAGTATTTGTTCTCTATTTCATGGGATTTGAAAACCAAAATCGATCGTCTGTGTAAAAAATACTCGATCATTTTCGAACCAGGTTTGAGCCTGATGGACGAACCAATTCAATTCAGTCGATCGATATTGTTCGTAAAGCTGATAAAACGTCACTGAGACTCTGCGGATATTTTAAGGTCACAGCCAATTCTCGTCAGGAGTTATTTCAGCGCCTACAACGAGAAAGCATATTCGCATTTGGAACATAAGTGAGTCGAAAGATTTAGTAGTTTTTTCGACTTCATTTAGACTATTCCAGTGCCAAAGATTGCCATAAAACCGAAGAAGAACATCTCAAAAATCTGGAAGAGATTTTAAACAACTTACTGATGCCAACTTGAATTGCAATATGAGCAAGCGTAAATTCTTCCAAACTATATTGGTTTTTTTGCAGCTTCCCGCTCCTCTTAAACCATTGCGTAAGAAAAATTTCCCGTTTGTTTGGCCAAAAGAGCAAGAAAATTCGTTTTGTCAAATGTAAAATTCCATTGTGAAAACGTTTTAGCTTGTACATTATCAGAGTGACTGTCCAATCTTGTTAGCGACAGATGCTTCAAGTCACGGAGTAGGGGCAGTAATTTTTCATATTTACCTCTATGAATAGGAGTATCCGTTTGCTTTTTCATCGAAGACGCTTGATGATCATTAGAAAAAAATATATAGTCAGATTGAGAATTTATTCTATCTATTCACCTAGAAAAACACTTGCCAGTGACGACAGCCAACCAATGGGGCTGTATTTCTCATGAGATACCATTATACTATCAAGTATAAGGCAACCGACAAGCATGACAACGCCGATGCACTTTCACGACTTTCCGTTGGTCCGGAGGTTATATTTGGTCGAGAAGAGTATCCGTGACATGGGAAGCAAGAATATAACGGAATGTGCACGGAATTGTTGCAAACAACCAGAGTTTGGGCCCATCTAATTTCAACACGAATAATTTTTTTCTTCAGAAATAAAATGTTCTTTCCCAAAATCAGCACCGAGGATAAAAAAATATTCACAGATGTCTAGGTAACTGATTATTTAAACAGACACAAAAGAAGCACTTTCGAAAAGAGTTGAAATTCCGCAAAATTGTGATGGAAAAGAATAATTAAGAGGAAAATATTACATGAGTACCGACCAAACGGAACAGTGGTTAAAGCTTTGGCGTTTGAATCGCGAGGTACCGGGTTCAAATCCCGATAGGAGCAGGATGCAAAAGGGAATTTTCATCATCAGATTATGATCCGTGATGAAAATGAAAACAACTATGATCCCCTGTCTAAGTGCAGAACTCCTGGACGATTGGTGACAGTACTATAGACTGCCATGGAGCTATGCAATGTGCGAATGGTTCTACGAAAATCGGATCTATAGTTGAACACAGTACACAGAGAATGGAATTGAAGAAAGTTTTTGTTTAATTTGCTGCGAATCCTGGAGAGACGTGAATCCAATGTATAATATGGTCTGCATGAATTGGTCAAACTCTAGCTGTATCAAAATTCTGTTACTTTTATAGACGGAATAAATTAATAAATATAATTTTAAAATACGTAGAGGATTATGTTACTATTTACCTGAGGTTGGTATATAGAAAGTAACTTCTGCCAAATAAACCCTCAATTTGGAATACGTTCTATTTTTTAAAATTTTGGGTTATTCTGGGAAATAGCCAGATAGTGTTCACCTTGATGTTCTATTTTTTATATAACATTTTGCAGCTTGGACACGTTCAGTAATTATTTGTCATTGTAGTTTGAAGATTCACGCTTCACTCCACGGACTACTTTTTATGGTAATAGTGCAAAGTTATTTGGAATGGTAGGGGCAAATGGCTCTTTACTAAACCGGATTCGCAGGAGTTAATTGCACATTTTTGGAATAAATTAAACTACGGGGATGTATGGGGGAAGGTCAGCAAACATTTCTTTAACATTGGACCTCTGTACAACCAGCTTATAATCGTGTAAGCGAATTTAAAAATGTTTTCGAACATTTACTGATTTTGGGCTTTAATCGAATAAGAAATAAACGTTTATCCATAGAATTAACGATTAATTCCAAACATTCACCAATTATATACCTTCATTGAACTTGACATTCAACATTTGCAATAAGCGATATGAAAGAAAACTTAAGTCACGGTTAAAAGAAACATAAAATAAAAAAAAATCATATCGATCGTTTACTTTTCTATCCAAATACTACCAAATACAAAATTTGAGAGTACAAAAGCTTTTTATTTTATTCGCCTAAATGTCGACCAATTTATATTAACAAAAGCTCGCTGAATATAAATCGTTGATAAATAAAAAAGTTTATTTTAGGGTGTTGTCGTTGTGTTGACTGAACTTCTTTATGAATATTTTTATCGTTTGCGGTGTAATTAAAAATGAGCTAAATATACGCGTTTACAAAGTGTGGCATGGTGGAGTTGGACGTAATGCACTAAGTGTTTTAATGACTGACATTGAATTTAAAAAAAAAAATTGTTTTTTTCTGTGTTTTAAAGGTTTTACCTTTTAGTTGTTACGTAATTGAAAGTTGATTTCAGATTATTATTGGTCAGATTTTATCAATTGCATTCTGGTTTACGCTGTGTTCGCCGCTCGTGTTCAAAATTGCTGCTATGGAAATTTTATTCAACAATAGGGTTAATGATTATGTGCAATATGTAGTGAACAATTGTCGTGATACTTGATCAGGCAAGACTAAAGTCGTTTTCAAGAAAGTAAGATTTTTTTCGGTGCAGTGAAGGTCGATATCGATACAGTAAATGATCTTCACTGCATTGTTTTAGTTTTTTTATTTGCTCTCATACAGGGACGGAATCATGAACAACTGACCGGATATTTTTAACGGATTAAAACAATTGACGCAACCTTCTCGATTAAAACCGTTAAAATTTTCCATAGTGGAGTAACTGTCCCTCTGAAGTAAATAAGTAAATTTAAGTTAGGTAACGATTTATCTATTAGGAGATTTTTCGAAATTAGTGTCTACCGGTACAAGATTTTCGATTCTGAAACTAGCAGGTTCCCCACAATTTCTAATATTTCTAAACCTAGAAATTGGTTCCGATGAAGTGATTGTATCTGTGCAAGTGTTTTAAACGGTTATAATGGTTAATGGGTTTAAAACTATCAGTGGTTTAAGTAATTTAAGTGGTCACTGGTAAAGCTATTTTGGAGGTTTGAATGATTTAAATGGTTTAAAGGATTTAAGTGGTTGAAAAAGTTTCAAATTGGCTTTAGAGGATTAAATTGTGTTAATAATTTTTGAGCTACGGGGTTTGGACACCCCCGAAATCACAATCACCTGAACCACTTAAGTTAAGTTTAGGTGATTGTGATTTCATTAGAATATGCGGATTAAATAGTTAAGTGGTTTAAGGGATGAAATAGTTTAAGTTGTTTAAAAGGTGGTTAGGTGGATTAAGTGGTTTCACTGTCATGATCAGTTTAGGTAGTTCAAGTAGTGTAAGTTGTTTTAGTGATTGAAATGGTTCAAGTGATCTAAGTTGTTTATGTGGTTTGAGTGGTTTAAGTATTTTAAATTATTGAATTGGTTTTTTGGTTTAAGAAATTTAAGTACTATAATTGATTGTGATTTTACTCGTATACGCAGTTTAAATAATGTAAATGTTTAAGTTGATCAACGGGTTTAAATGGATTAAGTGATTTAAGTAGTTGTGTAAGTGGTTTAAACGTTTATAAAGAGTTATGTGATTTAATTGGTTTACGTGGTTTTAGAATATTCATTGGTCTAAGCAATTTAAGTATAAGCGTTTCATTGGTAAGCAGTTTTAAATGGTTTAAATTACTTAGGGGTTAAAGTGGTTGAAATAGTTGAAGTTTTTTTACTAGTACAAACCGTTTATCTGATTTAAAGGGTTTACGTAGTTTAAATGGTTTGAGTGGTTTAAGTAAGGAATGGTTTAATTTTTTTCAAATATTCTCTAACCTATTGGGTTTACAAATGTATTTCCGACCTTTTTATAGAGTTGTCGTAAGTATCACTGCTTGCATATTATTCAATCGGGCAATACATGTTTTATGGAGGTTAGATGTCAAGCTTGAATAATTACTAGTGACATTTGTTCAAATTATTCCCATGTCAGTGAAAATGTCGAATTTTGTGCCAAAAACAGCATTTGCGGGAAGTTTTACTTCATTATTTTTAGTTGAAAAAAGTGTAGCGGAAACAAATCGTTTGCTTGTGGAAGACGTAAGAGACGTGACGGATGTAAGAGACGTGAACGCGGACCAAGAAAATTTGAAGATACAGAATTGAAAAAATTGCTTGATGTGGACCCTTGTCAGACCGAAAAACAATTGGCAGAAGAGTTGAATATTACAAAACAATGTGTTTCGCAACATATGCACGCAATGGGATTGGTCCAGAAGCTGGGAAATTGAGTACCACACAAATTGAAAGACGGAAAACTATTTGCGAATTGTTGCTTCAACGACAACAAAGGAAAGGGTTATTGGCATCGGATCATCACTGGGGATGAAAAGTGCATCCATTTTGACAATTCAAAGCGCAAACCAGCGTGGGTCAAGCCAGGTGAACCAGGGCCGTCGACGCCAAAAGCAAATATCCATGGTTCGAAGGTGATGCTTTGTATTTGGTGGGATATGAATGGTGACAAGGGGATAAGTTTATCGACAACAACTGATGGGTTAAAGCAACCTATAGCTGCAAAACGACCAGAATGGGACAAAAGGCTCGATACGATTATTTTGCAACATGACAACGCTAGGCCACATGTTGCTATACCTGTCAAAAACTACTTGGACAGGTAGAATTGGGAAATTCTACCCCACCAGCCGTATTCACCAGACATTGCTTCCTCTGATTACCACTTGTTCAGATCGAAGCCCTGGCACAGCAGCACTTCATAATTTAAATTTTTCACGTTAATGGAATATTTGGTATAGCGCTAATCCATTAATTCGTTCCTTGACACTGATATTCCGTGGCAGAAGAGTTAAAAATATTTTTAAAAGGATATTTGAAGTTGAAAACATGTTTTCGTTGCATAACATTAAAGATTCGAGTTCATTGGTGAGACCTTCCATAACCTAAATTCTCTTACACCTTGCTCAAAACTACAACTGGTTAAAATGAACAAGATTTTCTTTGTTAAAACACATTTGAATAGCGACAATACCTGTTTGGCCTGACGAGAGTTTCTGCAGTTCAAAACAATTCTGTATCCAGAAATGTAAAATAAAAATGTGAATTCTTTAGAAGAAAAAACGTTGAAGGAAAATAACACTCTGAACACAGCAGATAAATTTAAATTATAAATTTATAAAAAAAAATGAAAGAGGAGAATTTCAAAGGCCAACTTGCCTTCCTACTTCTTTCCGCACAAGAGTATAAAAGTTTGGATATTTTTTGAGGGGCTCAAGGGGAACCTCCGATAGCATACAAAACATGTGAGTTGAGTTCTGTGAAATTACCTCACAAGGTCAACAGAGTCTAGGCTGTCACTTTTTGTACTAAAATTACCTCCTTACTTAGTTTCAGCTTCTTTCAAGGCGTCTTAATTCTCTCACAATGCATGATAAAGCTTTATTCACGGCGTTCCATCCGTCTTTAGAATTCAACACAAACTAAAAGATGTTGTCTGACGTTAGCTAGGGCCAAAAAATAACAATGGTCCTTCTCTCTTTCGTAAATCGTAGGCAATCAAATAATGCATGCTTCGCTATCTCCTACTCTCCGTGGCATACAGCACAGTTGGGCGACTAATCCGGTTTAATACAATGAAGATATGCTCCGATACAGCCATAACCGGTGAAGAATTGCGTTAGGTGATGGTCCATCGCCTCATGTTGTCTATTAAACCATGTCTTTAGTATTGGGTTCAAGTGGTGCGTGCACTACACTGTGTTAGTTTACAGTTCTCTTGTTTTGTTCTCTGTTCACGCCACTGGTACATCATTTGGAATCCTTAGTCAGTTTGTCTATTGGGGGGAGGGGGGTAAAATTCCCTCAAGGACATACACAGTGTCATCGGATACATTCGGAATGCACACACCACTTTCAGAGTGTATAGACTCTGGACTGCTATCAGATTTTTTCCTGGCATTTATCGGGCCAATGTTGTGTTGACTAGTTGTGCTCTCCCATATTTTCCTACTATAGAAGAGAACAGCGTCCTTTTTATAGTCTGCTACCTAGCTGCAAACCTGCAGAAGTTAATCACTCTTGAATACTGGTATCACTCCTTAACAGATCTCTACTACCTCTTATTTATGTTTTGGAACAACCTGACCGGCGCAGTCTTCTATAAAGTTGACTAACCGTGCTTTACGTGGTATGGAGGCCCGAAGCACACATCGTACAACGTTTGCAAGAGCGTAGGGCTCACGAATAACTCTAAAGAGCTCCATCACGTAACTCGTAAGTTTTGATTTCAAACTCAAGATCCTCTGGTTGAAATAGCTCGCAATGGTTTCGACTCTGTGCGCCATTCGTTAGATGTTCAGAATAAATATGAATTCTTCAGATGTACTATAGTGAGCTCAGCACCTATCAAAACCAATACCATTGATCTTGGGTTTAATAAAGCCGTTAACAATACTCCTACCGATTTACTACCGGGGTAGTACAAAGCCGTACAGCAGACCTACCCGATATGTCCTAAGCACAGTTTCTCCACAAAATTCCTGCATTGTTCACATACTCGATTGATCACAACATCTGCTGAGTATCCTCAGAATAATTAAGGTTAATTTGAACTATTTTCATTCGATCTGGTCTCTTTGTATTGCTTTCTAGTATGCTTGACATTCAGTGCTACCAGTGGCGTGTTTGCTGGTGTCTGTGGTCTTTTCCTGCCAGAGTATGCATTTTGAATCTTTATGATATGTCTAAGCAACGTGTCCCTCTACTCCAAATGATTAATACCCGATGAATCAAATTGGGGCATATGAAGCATCTAATTCTCTCTATTTTCTCCCGAATCCGAGAAGAAACCTAACCGATTCTTACTCATTCTAAATACTTCGATTACAGTCTACGTTCTTCGGTAGGCAACAGTAAGTGATATATGTGCAGTCCTTTTAGAACAACAAACTGCGCTTTCAAAACCTAACTCATCTATGTCCTTGATCACCGATAACGCCATTTTGATCAAAATTTTAACAGTGCCAACTTGTACAATTACTGTTTAAGGGTAATCTCCGAATATTATATTTACGTTTGGCGTATATTCGAAACCTTCTCCCCAAGGTTATTCAAGGTTCGTTTTCTTGACCAACAACGCATCCGGACGAACCCGCTTCCTACACGTAACCGACGTTCCTTTGTAGTCTTTGTTTGATCATATTTTATTTTCTTTTTCCAGGATTCCTTACAACTTATTTTTGCCCTCACTGGCCTCTTAATGATCCTTGCTCATCCGAATTTATTTGGCCTCCTGCTACCTCTTTTGCTTATCTCAAACCAATTAGGTTAATTAGGTGTCATTTTAGCGGTTCCTCATAGCCGATTCGTACAAAGTTCGAACAATGATAACTAGCATTTTAAGTTCATCGTCTTTTAAGTTCACAAGGTTGCTAGTAAAACTTCCTTGCTCGCATCAATGGTCTCGGTCCTTCCTTCTGCTGTGTGAACCTGGTAGCTCGATTTTCTTGCATGAAGTTTTCTTTGTCGGAATCCACTGAATTTTGTTTTTGCTGGGAGCCTTCTGCCACTCCCTAAAACCGACGGTTCCGAATCCCTGCATCGTAATATACTCTTTTGTACTTACGACTATCTGTCAGATGGTATAATTGCAATCGCTCCTCATACCGAACAGACACTGTTCAGAGGGCACCCAATATTGGCAGACGATTTCTGGACAGGTTATACCGCCTGAAGGTATAAGGTATAAGGTATAAGGTATACGGTATAAGGTATAAGGTATAAGGTATAAGGTATAAGGTATAAGGTATAAGGTATAAGGTATAAGGTATAAGGTGTAAGGTATAAGGTATAAGGTATAAGGTATAAGGTATAAGGTATAAGGTATAAGGTATAAGGTATAAGGTATACGGTATAAGGTATAAGGTATAAGGTATAAGGTATAAGGTATACGGTATAAGGTATAAAGTATACGGTATAAGGAATAAGGTACAAGGTATAAGGTATAAGGTATAAGGTATACGGTATACGGTATAAGGTATAAGGTATAAGGTATAAGGTATAAGGTATAAGGTATAAGGTATAAGGTATAAGGTATAAGGTATAAGGTATAAGGTATACGGTATAAGGTATAAGGTATAAAGTATACGGTATAAGGTATAAGGTATAAGGTATAAGGTATAAGGTATAAGGTATAAGGTATAAGGTATAAGGTATAAGGTATAAGGTATAAGGTATAAGGTATAAGGTATAAGGTATAAGGTATAAGGTATAAGGTATCTGATACAAATTATGTGTATCAGATACCGATCTAAAATTCTAAGGCTTATATTAAGTTTGGTAGATGAAAGAAAATCATAAGCTGCTCTTATACCAAAGAGTTATGTAGTGAACTGGTTAAATGACTGCATCCTTATAAAGAAATCAGATTTTGTAGAATGATGAAGTTGGTCGATTTTACAAGAAGTAGGTGTAAAGTACTTCGTTCGAGTTTGAAATATTTTTAGTTTACTTTAAAAATGTCCATCTTAGTATCAAGTAACTCTAGCCAAGACGTGATATTAAATTTAAATATTTAATGTTTATATTTATTTTAGTAGCACGGTGATCTCGGCATACCTCATCTACGATAATTGAGGTCTTATCATTATATCCGCGTTTGTGGTTTTCTTTATTCAAAAATCAAAAGGTTAACTGAACGAAATATAACACCGATCTGAATCACGTGAAAAACCAAAATATTTCATTAGCATTTTACCAACAACGATATGCGTAATTACAAATCATAACTTATATTCGGTTAATTTGTTAACAATTTGTATATAAAAGATTCTGTTGCTATATGGAGATTAAAGTCATTTGCATTGTCAAGCAGCGATTACATAAAAGCAAAATATAAATCCAATACTTATTGGTGCGAGATAGTTGGTGGCTTGGATGATGGTTAATTTGTTTTTAATGACAAGGTTGCGTATACGATAATTCTTGTTTAAATATAAGACAGATGAAAATATTCGATTGTATCTGCGCGGACGTTCTCAAGCTGGGGGGAAAGTCAATTATTTTTATAAATTCGCAGCCACAATACGCGCCTTGGACAATTTTTTTAAACTGGATTAAAGGATATTGGTAAGATTATAAATGCAAATAAATTATTGATTTGACATCACGATTACTTCATTATTCTTACAATTTAAACTCTAATTCACTTCACGTCCTTCAACCAGTCAAAATATTTTGTAATTCCTGTATTTATAGAAATCATTTAAGAAGCTTTCTATTTTAATTTAAAATCATTTACGAAGTTTTGAGTCACACTATAAAAAGGCCGTTTACCCTTGCAGAAATTACCAAGAATATGCTCAGCTTATACATGAAACACGGTTTTAATTACAAATCAATAATTTGTTCGATCACTTCTCTCTGTATTTCGTCTTCAACGTCAATTGTAAGAAATATGTATATACACACACACACACAATACAAAACCACAACTAAACATCTTAAAAAGGCAGAACGACGTAAGACGAAGATAAAAAATTTATATTCAAAGTGGAAAAGTTCATTGGGTCAAATTTTGTGTGAGAAAAAAATTATAGTAACTCTTCTTCTTATATTATGATGATGAACTTCTTTGCCAGCTTTCGTCTTGTAATTTTCTTAATTCTTGTAAATGTGAGCGATTACATTTGTACTGTATTAAGTAGACAAGAAAACGAGAGATGAGTATTTGGGTCATCTCATTCTGTAAAATTTGTGGTGACCTAATTTTGTGCAGAGTGCGTGTTAATAAAGCCAAGTTATTATTAGTCATTTGATTTGGTCGAAGGCAGTTCGATCGAATGGCGTAAGACCGAAATTTCTCCAAGCAAAGAAATTTAGCAAACTACCCAACATTTTGTAGATAATTACTCAAGCACTGTGTAGCTAGAAATTTGATCGCAGATTAGTTCACATATCTATGTTTATACTTACACCAAATAGGTGAATAGTTCACTTGTACAACATTTTTCTTAAGAACTCATATAGAGAAATTATAAAATGTTGATTTATGGTGAAATGGCCCAACTTGACTAATAAACCCTTCTAATTAGCCAGATTACATGAAAGCTCAATCAACTTCGTTAGAAGAACTGCGCAGGTGCCACATTAAACATTTACATTAATATGAATTTCAAAGGACGGTTAAAACAAAATTCAAACTAATAGAATCCAATAGGTATCACCACCAGCTACCAGCATCCAGCATCCATATGTTATGCTGTATTCGCGCTCTTACCGATCTTTGCTTTGGAGTCCCCCACGATAATTTTGATATCATGGCTCTAATTTTACTCATGATGCCTTCCAGCTCAGAATTTATCTTTCACCTGATTTGTCTTCGGTTCGTGCATGAGCATTGACAATCGTGTTATTGAATTTCTTTCGGTGATTTGGTGTTTTTGTTTATCCTCGCGCTTAAGTTTTATAAATAAAACAGTTATTATAAAACATAAGGTTCTCGCACAGGTGGTTCCCACGGCATTCCATAATGATGTCCAAACCTAAAACCATTAGCGTGCCAGCATAGTTGCTGCTTTGGATGGAGTCTTGCATAAAAAATCGGTGATATCAAGTATCGTTCATATCATCTACATCTGCTCCCTTTATCGCTTTCTTCGGCGTATCCCAGAGAAGTCATTTGAAACCAATAATATTCATTCTGTTTATAAATGATGTTGAGCGCGTTTTTAAAAACTCTGTTGCATCCGTGTACGCCGACGATATGGAAGTTTATAAAAATATTGCAAGCAAATCCAAACCGCTTTGCAATTTGGTGTTCAATGAATCGAACCTCGAACTGAACATCAGTAAATCTCGATCCACCACTTATTCTCGGAAACGTTTAGAGATAGCTAGGCGAGAACATCATCTATCCGGGACCTGAGTGTTGTCTGCAATAACGAACTAAACTTTAGGGAGCATATTGTTAATACAATTAACAGAGTAAAATGCGCGCTTGACTTCGTTTAGTGCTGGCCTACAGAATTCCTTGATTCGTCTGTGAAGGAACTCTATATTACCTTATTTCGACCTCTGTCCGAGCAGCCTATCAAAGTCCATGCTCTTAGTAAGAGTCGCATTGTTGCAGATATCATATATATCCACCAATTGTTGTCGGGCCGCCGAGTTCCGAGTCTAATAGTAATTCGGATTTTTTCCATACCGTTCGTTGAGTTCCTAGCCACTCTGATTATATCTTACATTCCAATGTAAGCAAATTTCTTTAAACCGCCACACAATATTACTAAGTAGTTAAAATTTTTGGTTCTTACCCTCCTTCCGTATGGGATGAAAAGAAAACAATTTTTTTTCGATTGTATTGGAAATATTGATGGATTTGTATGTAGATCATCTGTTGTTATTGGAATGGAATATGTTTATGTTTGTAAGCGACGATAATATCGGTAAATTTAGAAGGGAAATAGCGAGATGAACAGCTATATGAGGGAAACATTGGATGATGAGACAGTTGAGTTTTGGAAAGTGGATCGTTCAGCCTTCGTTTGGGTGTTTTAATTCATACAACTAAGTGTTCATACATTCAAAACCTCAAACCGCTGAGGCATGGTAAAAGTTGATTGCCGCTTATGCCGCTTATAAAATGGACCTTCAAGGATCCTACGTGTATTTAGAATAGCTAGAGAGGTGGTATAGTGTTTTTGAAGAATTCGACGGAAAATGGTGAAAATCGATGAAAGTTCGTTAGAAATAGCGATTATAGCAGCAGTAGCAAAGGAAAACATAAAGCTTCCGCCTTTAGATATTCCTCCAAACGAGCGGAGGAATTCCAATCATTCAATGATATTTTCGTAAGGATTGGATAATAAGAACCAAGCAATGTCAGAACGACAAAAAGTTAGCTATCTAAAGGGTTTATTGAAGTAAAGTCATATTGCGGTTATCAACCATTAAAATCTGCCGAGTCTAGTCGTACGATCACTCATGAAAAAATTTCTAGAATACTCTCGATATCAAGTGCAAACTCCCAATAAATTCGGAAGGATACATCCACGGAAGTCCTTTCAGGGATCAAGGCATTGGTTCAAGAAGCGAAGACTCGCGACATTTGGCTTAAATACATCTTGTCAAGCAACCTGGATAAAAACTCGTGAAAGGTATGACCAGCAAGAGATTTCGAGTAGGCAAATTTTGAAACCTACTGAAACGAACCAATCCAATTTACAAGCAAGTGCATCCTCACAAATACTCAAGTGCCGGATATGTCCGAACAACCATTGGCAATTCAAAATAATAGACTTAACCAATCGTAAGGAGTTTGCTGCCACATCAGAATCATTTTATAATTCCTTAACTACCACCATAGTTGTGTCCACCTCAAAAGTATGTCGGTCGTTCAGAAGATACCAGCTATGCCACAAAACACATCATACTATGTTACATCCACCACAAGATCCGTCCGCGCCGCAAGCAGAAGTTAATGAGTCTACACCATTGAATCAACAAAGCGAAATGAAGTAAAATAGTTCCACAACTCCATCCAATTGCATTATAATGAAGATTCATATTTATACCTCGGTACTCTCAAGTCCATTACTACCGAATCCGGATCCAATGGATCTACCTATGATAAATGCTAGAGGAATCGTCTCTGTAGTCATAACTAGGGGTTAATCACCATTCAAATTGCACCGTATTTTCAGCCTGAATTAAAAAATAGGAACATCTGGAGATTGAGAACTTAATGGACCCGGTAGATAAAACACTGAAATCAATATTGTCATGGGTGTCAACTATTTCTTGAAAATATTATCTGAATATTAATTGGAAGGGTTGAAAACAAAATAAGAGCTTAAAACACTACTTCCGGTTGGATAATTAATGGTGGTGAAACACCCGTGTAACAATCAATTTTGATTTCAATGTGGACAGTTTAACCCGTAAATTCTAGGAATTGGGGGAACAGAAACAAACCTGCGAGGAAATATTTCAACAAACCAGTTGTCGAGACTGCCATTCATCCACAACTCATCTGTACTCGGCGAATCACTTACACAAGCAGTGTCACGTTTTCGAGGAGCTGTCACCGGGTGCTTTCGCAATTACAGCAACCAATCATTTTTACTTACCTCATCATCCCGAGATAAAATCATTAAATGCTACAATGAAAGTGCGAGTTGTGTTCGATAAATCGGGAGCCATCAAATCTTTATTTAATATTATTTAATCAGACAATCATGGTCGGTCCACGGTGCAGTCAAATCATACAATCATTCATTTGGCATACAAAACGTATAAGCAAGTACGAGTTCATTCTGACCACGTTAACTTTCAACGGATAGACTAGAGAAAAAATTCCACTGAAACGCTGACGCATTTTAAGGTTACTACAGTTACGTATGGCACTGCATTTGCTGCTTATTTGGCTACACTCGGCATCGCTTTGAGTAAAAATCTAGAAAGGGTGTTACAATCTGCTGGTTTCATTCTTCATAAATGGGCATCCAACTCGAAGGAATTTCTATAGGGACTGCACTGGAATTGAGAAGACAATCACTTTATGTTCAAAGTCAGCATGTTTCACGATTAATTAACAACCAATAAACGTTCAAGATTGTAGCTTTTATCAGTTGAATGGGACGATGCTCTACCAACCGAAATTGTCGAAGCCTGGAACCAAAGCAAACGCGAGATTAATCAAATTGAAATAAATCAGAATACCTCGATATATAGAGTGCACACGGGTACAGCGAATGCAAGCACACGGGTTTCACGATGCTGTCAAAACTGCTTATGCAGCTGCATTCAACGTACATCCAGTCAATCTAAACAGAAACGTTCAAACATATTTAATAGCAGTCAAGACCGAGCTAGCACCAATTCGTCGTGTAACAATCCTAAGACTGGAATTATTAGCAGCACATTTACTGGTGGAGCTATCGAAATTTGTTTTCAAGACTTTAAAAATTGAGAACTTAGCATCGTGTTCCTGGACAGATTTCGAAATAGTGTTCAATTGGTTAACCAAGCAACCTGCCACATTGCCGACTTTCATCGCAAATCGAAGAGCACAAATACACATAAGTTGGTCAATTTCTGGCAATTTAAGATTAATTTTATGAAGCAGACCCTCGTGCCAAACTTTATCGAATGCTTGGACAACATCCAAGAAGACGGCGGAGCAGTATTTTTTCTCTTCGCAAGCTGACGTTATTTCTGTAGCTACTTGGTGCACTTGCTCAATGGTTTCGTGCTCGGCTCTGAAACCAAATTGATGATTAGGGATGACATTTCGTAGTTCCGGTTTAATATTTTCGATAATAGTTTTCACGAATACTTTCGAGATGAAGTAGGCTTATTGGTCTATATGACGAGACTTTAGTAAAATCGTTGCCAGGCTTCGGGATTATTTTTATAGTTGACAATTATCAGTGCTCAGGGTTATATTCTGATTCGTAAATTGAATTGAATATTTGAGTCAGTCGTCCAAAGGCACACTCAGGCGGTTGTCTAAGCATTTCACCTGTAATTCGATCATACCCAGGGGCTTTCTTTAATTGAATTTGATTTGCAATAATAAACTTTACTAGTGGTTTCTGTATCTTAAATTTCGTCACAGGTCTGATTGCTACATTTCCTGTTTGAACCACCGATAATCCAAGGTTTGGAGTGAATACACTTTCAAGGTGATCAGCAAAGGTTTTAGCTTTTCCCTCGTCACTCCTAGCCCATTCACAGTTAGAAAGTCGAATTGGCAGGTTTTGTTACTGAGGCCACTTAAGGTATTTAGTTGCCTTCCGTAATGAACAGTTTGTGTCTGAATGAGGAGATAATTCCTTAAGATAGTTTTGCATAAAATCTATCTTTTTTTTTGTAGTATCTTTGTAGTTTTCTTTTTGCCTGATTAAAGTTATGATTACCATCTGGTGATCGATTAATTTGCCAGATGCGTCTTAAGCGACATTTCTCTAACATTTTTTCTATTTCAGCGTATGTTAAGGTGTGTCTTGTATGTTTGCTCTTAGGCGAGGCTGAAATAGCTGCGTTGACCAGTAAATCATTAAAGTTTTTCATAGCAATGTTTTTATCATTATAGCCGTTTGCAGTGTAGCCGTTAGATCGATATGTGTACTGATGTACATTTTGAATTTCAACCAGTTAATGAAGGTGTTTGATACATAGTAAGACCGGAGAGTGGTCAGAAGACAATTCTAAAAGTGGTTTAGCTTGGATTATTTCTCGGTTTATTTTACTTGTGACTGCAAAACCAAAAACGTTACGGATTTTTCGATGATCAGTATGGCCAATAAGTTGGAGAGTCCTCTTGGAGTAGTCAATCTTAAACCACAGTAGGTATGTTTGCCATTAAAGTCGGCGACCAAAAAACGTTGACCCAGGGTTGCAAACATATTTTTGTAGATATTCGTCGAAACGTTAAACCTTTTAAACGCGGCAAATCCGCTTTTTTATAATAATAGCAGTTCCTCAACAACTTTTGCCAAAGGGATGTTTTGTGTCATAAACTTCGAAACCATTTATTCTGAAATTGTTTTTATCGGTTAAGTGGATTTCAGAAACTAACATAAGATCAATTTCGTCTTTTGCTAGGAAGTGCTAATTCGAGTTTGTGTTGGCTTCTACCATTTGCGTTCCAGTGGCACATCTTCAGATAATTTATCGAAGCATTTCTCGTTTCTGGATGATAATGGTTTGATTTTGTAGCATTGCTTGTAGCATATTTTGCATTGTTGTCATTAACTGCATCATCAGTTGCATGCAGTTATTCAGAGGAGGTTCAGTATTTGAGGATTCACCTTGGAGAACGCTTGCGTATATTGGTTTGCTGGTTAGTGTTCTGGGCGAACGAGAGTCATTTGGCGTATGCAAAGGTATATTTCTACGCATCTGGTGTAGTTTTATACTGCCTCCTGAGTTCTTTGGTGTGTAGATCTCCGCATACAACGCACACTGATATCAACTAGCAATATGTCCTTGAATGACCATATTCTTGGCAGTTTAAACACTGTGTTGGTCCGGTCCTTTTCTTTGTTTCTTCAACAGTTGGATGAACTTCTTCCTTTTTTAAAATACTTTCGGATCGATCCAGTTCGACTTTGACCATTAGTTGTGGCTGCTTCAAGCGGTTCATGATCCTATATACATTCTGTATTTTAAATTCATCTTCAATCAGCGCGTCCTTTAGCATCCTTGATTTGAGTTCTTCCACCACCTTGTGTGTAAAGGTTTCGCGCAAGTAAATTGGAGGTGGCTTATATTTTCGATTAGCCTGTACTTGAATATTTGGATTTACAGTTTGGCTCTCTTCCGCATTCTTTTCGGTGAACGTTTCAAATCGGATTTTAGCGGAATTTTTTTGAATTTTTCGTCGTTCGATTTCTTACTTATCAGTGTGCTACAAGTACAACCAAGCGTTGAATCACTACATCGTTCTGAAAATAAATTGTGAAAATGACGACAAAATCTACAAGACAAGAGGATCGTAGATTTAGGTGTTTCGATTTTAAAATATTTTCGTGTAAGGTCCTAAATGTTATAGCCAAAGTTATTTTGGCAGGTACATCATCGCAACGTACCAACCGGTAATATATACTAATCGCGGAATTCGATCACATAATTTTAATTATATTATCTATGAATTACAAGGCATCGCAACGAACCAGTTTTATCGTTTTCTATCTATATAACTTATTCGATTTTCTTGACTACACTGAAGTATTGGCACACAAACGTTGCTTTATTTATCGCTCAATTTTTGCATAAATATATTCACATAATAAATGCCGCGTGGGTAGTTTTGGTGGATTGAACAAAAAGCAAAGACCACAAAACTAATTTTTTATTGCAAAATTAATTTTAACGATCGGCAAGATATTCTAATATACATTTTTATTTCTATTTGTTTGATATAGACGCGAGATTAATTAAAAACACCTGTTAACACGTGCGTGCCCCCGCGCGCCAAATTTTATATAAACTCATAATGACGCGAGACGAATGTCTCGAGCGGAAATAAGAAAATCCCACGCACCCTCGTATACACCTAGCAAACTTAGAAACCATGAACCTAAAGTGCATCACATTATAATTGCGATGTTTACATTACAAGTCCTTGATGCATCCACATCGGTAATAAATGAACTCCCCAGGTGCTATGCCTGTGAATAAATTTGAACAAAAGTCTAATTCTCACGGACGAAAAATACAATTTCAATTCGAATATATTAGAGGTTATACACATCTCTAAATAAACGTGAAGAAGATGTAGCATACAAAATAAGAAAACAATTCATAGAATATGGTATACAAGCAACGCGATGCACCTTCTTCTTAATACTAACAGAAATAAGCCTCTCTCGCGCTGCTTGATACAAAATACACAAATGACGTCTATTACATAATCCGCCACAAACTTTATGAATTGAGTTCATCATCATCATCATTATATCTTAGCTGTCGTCGTGTTTGTTGTTATGTTAATATAGAAAGATGAAATAGAAGACATCGTCTTAAGATTTTCTTCACGTCTTAATTTTTTTAGTGTTTGATTTTGAGAAATTATGAATGAAATTGGAATTATGGTCTTTTGTGTGTGATTAGACTTATATGTAGAAGTTAACCCTGTTCAGGTCGAGTTTCTCTCTCCTCTTCAAATGTGGGATTTCCAGCAGGTAATTTAATAAAGTTTTGACTGTTCTTCACCTTTGGTTTATTTAAAAATCTTAACTAGCTGTGAAATCTTACAAAAGGTAAATCAGAAAGGCGGGTTAAGGCAATATTACTATGACTTGTAGGCGGATCGTATATTTTTAGCATGCAAATCGCGCAAAGACAAAAGAAATTCTATTGAGTTTTTGTATTTGTTATTCTCGGAACCTGTATTGACCGTTCTTTTATCTTATAAACTGAGTTCCCCATGAAAAATTAAACGAAAAACTGCCTTGACCGATAAAAAACAGAACCTGTATACTAACGGGGAATCTCCTTACATAGAACAAAACCAAAGAGAAACGAAAATAATCGAGAAATGTGAAGTTGGAATTATCAACCAAGATGGCCGCAAATGTTCTTAAGCCGCAATCGAAATTTTGTTAAGTGAATTTTTTACTAAACACAAAAATTTTACTTTGTGATAAAAATTGATAAAAATCGTTATGTTGTGAATAGCCCGCTGTATGATACCATTTTAAAATCTGCATTATGTCGCATATTTCTCTGATAATGGGTCAACTTTCTGTAGTACATTGTTTTCCCGCTGGTGTTACTTAAACATCAATAAAAGAAAATTGAGTAACAAAGAGACTTTCCATAACCATTGGTTTTATTTGACAGAAGATAGTATAGGCACACTCTTCTAGATGGCATTAAAAAAGAAAATTAAACAAAAGAACTCGTGCTTTTCCTTTAAATTAATTTTTTAGTGTGTGCGCATGCGATTTCTCTAAAAAACACTAAAAGTGGAAATTTGCACCATCAACAATTCGAAAAAACTTTACTTGGCTGTTTTTGTTGGAAATGAGCTTCCCTATCACTCTGCTTCGTTTGATCGTCCAATTCTGGGACACCCTGTATAAAAATCAATCGCTGTGCGTTAGTCTCGCAAAAACTCGAGAACGATCGATTTGTATGATTCTTTTTTGGTGTTGTTCGTCTCAATACTGGGATGGTTTAGGAAAAAAGAAAAAATCGGAAAACCCCAAAGGAAAAATCGGAAAATCGAAGTAAATTCGTAAAAACCCAAAGATGAACCCGGAAAATCGAAGAAAATTCGGAAAACCTCAAAGGAAGTCCCGGAAAATCGAAAAAAATCGGAAAATCGAAATTTGTGTTTTGTATGGAAATTTTGTATTCCACTTAACACCACCAATGAGAATTGTATTTCGACAATGTGCATTCATTTATATGGTCACTTCGGTTTGTTTTCAATAGATGGCGTTGGTAGCGGGCCTATCGTTTGACAGCTACGCCATACATTACATATTTCTGATTCGATTATTCACACCGTGCGGTTGTGCTCAAACATTTCAGAGAGGATTTTTGAAATCTAATAGATTTAAAATTGTATTTTCGTAAATGTTAAAGCGAATCTAATTACATTTTGCAAACAATCATTTTGATCAGCTCTCTATCAAGGTAAATTGACTTTGCAGGCTTAGACATAACCACATCTAAAGTTCTCAGTGAAGAATAACAAGGTAATTTCGACAGATTTGGTTCGTGTACAAGTGATTGTGTCACTCAATGGACAGTGTACATTACAATACAATGCCTAAAGCTAACATAGGTGTCGCAGTCAGTCAAATGCGGTTCACTGATGAAAATAGTCGTATTGGCGAATAGAAAGGAGCAATTAGATTCAGAATGCAACATGTTCGTGCGGGCAGATCAGTAACGATTGGGGAAATATCAGTCGTTTATCTACATTGTAGGGCATTGTAAGGCGTTCCCACCTGGGTAAGTGAAATTGCCACAATTGATCCCACCACCAGAGCCATTTGCTACAACAGTTGCTTCCAAACGTTCCGGATCCAACAGTCAATTTCACATCACCATTGGAGCATCAATTGTTACAAATTTCTTACATGGACAATTCTGATGCTGAAGTTAAATAGCGTTGTGTTCACAATCCGACAACGAAGCGAACCATTGTTGGAGAATTTCAAAGGCTTCTTCATCAAAACAACGAAGTGTTCAAAAATTGTGGTGGCACAGGACTTACGATGTGCTATAATATCCATTGATCTTTTGGCAGAGGAAGAGACTGAACGACTGACATATATTTGTTTGAACCAAAAGCAGCTCCAATTGTCAAAGAATATCAATTTTACCGACCACTTACATCGGAAGCCTTCAACACATGCACGAGTGCTTGCAAGGTGCGATGTCGGATGTTAAACAACATGGCCGCCCATGACATCACTGTCAGATTTTTTAAAGCCAAATTAAAATCTCTGATCGATTTCATCATAAAGCATCGTGTGTATGGCCAAGTTCATTGTTGGATGAACTCCATTGAATGGCAAAAACGTGGTCTGCCGCATGGGCACATTTTGGTTTGGTTAGTTCAAAAAATCAGATCCATTCCATCTTCTCAGGTGAAATCCCGGATGAAGCTGGTGATCCGAAATTGCATGCAGTGGCAACTAAGAATATGATCCATGAGCCTTGCGGAGTTTTCAACAACGATACAGGATCATGATCGATGGCAAGTGTTTCAAGCGATACCCGAGAGACCTGGTGGTGACACCATCACAGGCAATGAAGAATAAAAATTGTATCGTAGACGATCAGTTGCGAACAATGGACGATCTACAGTTGTGAAGATCAAAATTCAAAGCACAAGATGTTGATGTGGACAATCGTTGTATTGTGCCATATTCGCCTATATTGACCCCGGCTTTTGAGGCTCACATCAATTGGAATACAGTAACTCGATCATAAGTACACACGCAAATATATGAACAAAGGCAGCGATATTGCTATTTTCGGTGTGACAAATGCAAACGACGAAGTATCACAGTATCAGATGTATCGATCTACGAAAGACACCCTACATAGTTAGTTGGCAATGAGTTTATTTTAGTCCAGAGAACGCAGCCGACATAGCAGCACGGCCATCGTCGACAATATTGACAAGCTTCTTCTCGGTTTGTCAAGCAGATGATTTCGATTCCACTTTGCTGTATGCTGAAATGCCATACATGAAACGTATCATCGAAAACGTTTCAGCATCGGGAACAAGGAACACGAGTTGAAGGACATCCACATGTATTTGCTTCAGGCGCTCTAGGTCGCATCTACACTGTACATCCAAATATCGACGTATGTTCTTCGATTGTTGTTGGTGAATGTTAAAGGGCATCTGTATGCGACTTATCGTAAGGCGTGTTAACTCTTGCAGTTGCACGAGAACGATTCACATTGGGACAATACGCTCAAAGATTTTTTGTGTGCGATTATCATATCCCCATGTTCCCCTTTGAATCCGAATGATTTGTGGGTGAAATATAAGGACGTCATGTATGTTTTGCATCGTGTGCTTCGCCAAACTTCAAATCCGACATTGCAAATAACAGCAGAAATGCACAATGAGATATTGATTATGGTAGAAGACATGTGTTTATTGATGCCGAATAAAGTGTTCACCTAATCATTCAATACACGATGCATTCAACCACGAATTACAAAGAGAACAACAATACGAATACATTTACTTTTTGAATGTTTTCAAAATTTCATTGCTATTGGCGTCGATTCGATCACAGCATGAAGTTGTTAGAATTCGGACGAACTGCACATTCTACACTGAAATTGCCACTGAACATGCAAACCAATGAATGAGACACCAACTTGCAACATCGCGAAAAACAGCGCAATGAACGTTGAAAGATCTTCGTGGCAATCAAAAAGTGGAACCATGATTCTGTCATCCGAGTGATTTTCGTCAGGCTCTTTCTGTTATTCTACGTTCAACTGTAGCTGACTGCATCATATTTGTGGCGGCATGTGAAGACCCTCCGATTGACAACTGACATGCGAGTGTTTTTGAAACAAGATCGAACTGTAGGTGCGTTTCGAAGCAGTTTTTGGATATTGGTAATGGGAAATCGCAGTTGCCATTTCGACTGGATTCATCACATTGCCCACTGATTTCTGCCAGTTGACCGAATCGAGAGCAGAGCTCATTCGATGTGTTTTTCCGAACAAAGTGCAGAACTTAAAGAACCATAATTAGTAGAGCAAACGAGCCATATTGGCGCCGAAAAAAATTTCATTCCGGGACAGTTGTTTTCCTTCAAATCGGTTGACACAGTTACCAACCAGGATGAAATAGTCAACTAACCCACAGAATTCTTGAATTCGCTCGAATTGCCCAGATTACCACTTCACGATTTGCAATTGAAAGTAGGCTCAGTCATCATCATGTTGCGTAACATCAATCAACCTGGAACGAGACTAGCTGTGAAAAAGCTTATCAACAACATTATCGAGGCGACGATTACCAAGGGAAAGTACATTCCAGCGAACTTGCAATTCGACTTCAAACGACTTCAATTCCCATTCAATCAATGATCGTCAACAAATCACAAGGCCAGTCGTTGGTAGTTTATGGGATTAAGTTGGAGTTTCCGTGTTTCGTGCATGGACAACTGTATGTGGCGTGTTCGCGTGTCTTCAAAAGACATTGAATTCATTTGAATTACGAACGAGTTTCATTTATTCACCAAACGAAACTCAAACCGTATACAGAACGGCCAATATTGCCGATCTCAATGAATTTCAGTTGAAAAGTTTGGTTGGGTTGGGATTCATAATCGCTTACGAAGAGTTACAATCAAATCAATTTTAGGTGGTACGAAGTTCCCGGGTCATCTAGTTATTTATAGTATAAGCAGTGGTAACAACACACACTTCTACTTCGAAGAATCTCTCTTTCGCTGGAGAGTAGACTGAATGACTTTTTCCGTGGTCTGCTTTACTAATCCGCACATGACAACCCGCGAACCAGTGTCGTTAGCAGTGTCCAGAAATATTTCAGACTGATTATTCTGCATGCTGTGTTCTCCCCAGAGTAAAATATTCAATCAGATCAAAGGTCCTTGCCGCGGCTTCCATTGCCGCCTTTCACCTCAAATTGATAATATTACGAATGGTGTTTCGAGACAAAAGGGCCGACCTACGCAACCATAAAATAACGTAATGCTGTATGTTTCACACTAACTGTTATCGTTCATAAATGGCATAGAACGGGCCGTGTCGCACATTTTGGTTTATGAAAATTAGAGACATCTATCAATAACTGGTGTTAACTAATCAGCAATTAACTTAATCTTCACTTAATTTAGGCATTTAGTGTATTGGATTTGATTTATCTTAAAATACACACATTTTTTGTATTTGAATTTTCGAGAAAATGATGCCGAACAGAGATTAATTAAGCTATTGTGCTGAACGGAAATGGGGTTCAAAAATAATTTTGGGAATTTCTGGGATATGGCCACCTTGGACGGATCTAGTCCATTTCTTAATTGATTATGAAGGGATTGGGTATGTTGGATGGAAATGGAATTCTAAAATGATTTTTTATAGTAGTTCTGGAATATAGCCATCTGGGAAGAAACTCGGTCATTTCTTAACCGCATGCTGGTTGGACGGAAGTCCATGATAAATTGCTATATTCCCCGGTGGATGCGGGAACCGAATACGATAAATTTAGCCGCTAAATGAAATTTTGGGGATGAACTCTAAAACGGCCTCGGCTTAATTTATATAATTATCTGATGCTTTTGTGAGAGTAGTTAGTTGACCTGCCGCTCAACCCATTTATATCGTGTATGGGTTACGTACTTGTGATAGATCTTAAGGCATCCAGTCGTACTTGAAACATGTTTATACAGCGAGCCGCATGCTAAAAGCCTGAGAACAGAAGCTGTTGTGGTATTGGTTTTGTGTCACCAATAACTCGTCCTGACATCTAGTGTCAATGACTATAAGCAGAATTTCTCCCGCATCGTTTTCACTGCATCGACTGAATTATTTAGATTAACCCAGCGAGCACCACGAGGAGATATAAATCCAGGACTTTGCCTCCTCATGTTATCATCAAATATAATATAAAAAGACTGACGATAATGAAAGGGTAACTAAAAACGATTTAAAGATGAATATTTTAAAATGACGCAATCGAAACGAAATCTACTCTCTCTACTGAACTTAAATCGCACGGAAACCCCCACCAATTCTTTCAATACTTCATATTTTAGTAGTACAGGAAAGAAATTTAATTGGCAGTAGCATCGTTCATTATAACCGCCACAGAACACCCTCTGTGGAAGTAATAATATCAACAAGCCCGAATTCGAAGTGGGATTATTCATCACTAATCGATATCGTCAATTCGTGATTAACTTCACAACAACTAGTCAAGCAACATTCAAGCCCGATGTGAAGATAAATTCGATCAAATCAAGCATGCTTTCTACAAACAACATCATGGAATCGTCTTGAGCAAAATACTTCAATACGGCGTCAAAATAACAATGGATGATTTCAATGTTCAAGATGAACTCCGTACGCTCTGCTTTTAAACAACATTGGAACATGAACCATTGAGCAAGTCATGTTCTACCATTCAGTGGTTGCAACCTCAAAATAAAAATGTATCCCTAAATGTCCACCACATGCAAAAGATAACTAGTTGAATGAAGAATCTACGGAAAAAATTTAAATGGCGCAGAAAACAAACACTTAACATTAAAAACGGAGCAGCGGAATTCGCAAACGACACTGGAGAGCCAGGCAGATGGATAATAAAAACGTTCACGAAATTTTATTCTTTTTCTTGAATTATATGAAATGGAGAAGTTTAAATCCTAGAATCTTGTCCAAATCTAACTTTAGAATCCCTAAGCAATGCTAATAACCAATTTCACCATAATTCGTTAAGAAATGGCGGGGAATGATGGAACATTGTAAAATTTCAAAATTCGATATACCGAGTTTCTTTACTTTGGAGGTCAATTAATTTCTCAATTTAAGGAACACTTTCAATATTTTATTCTGCTGGAGTGTTTTTTTCTGAGAAAGATGAGAACAACAATCAACATCACTGATAGGAATATGTAACCAGAACTGCCAACATAATTGGTTTGTAGAACACTTTTTAATCCGAAAATTGTTCATTCAACGGTCGTTGTTGTTCAATGGAATTGGGTCAATTCTGGATTAGCACAAATTCAGCCACTATATTTTTTGGATGGCAATGAACATATCTGATCGGAATATGCAATCAGAAGTGCCAACTTCATTGGTTTCTACAACATTTATTGTCAGAAAATTATTCATTGAACGGTCGTTGTTGTTCAATGGAATTAGGCCAATTCTGGATTAGCACAAATTCAGCCTCTATATTTTTCGGATGCCAATGAACATATCTGATAGGAATATGCAATCAGAAGTGCCTGGAACTTTCCATTGGTTTCTAGAACACTTTTTAATCCGAAAATTGTTCATTCAACGGTCGTTGTTGTTCAATGGAATTGGGTCAATTCTGGATTAGCACAAATTCAGCGACTATATTTTTTGGATGGCAATGAACATATCTGATCGGAATATGCAATCAGAAGTGCCAACTTCATTGGTTTCTACAACATTTATTGTCAGAAAATTATTCATTGAACGGTCGTTGTTGTTCAATGGAATTAGGCCAATTCTGGATTAGCACAAATTCAGCCTCTATATTTTTCGGATGCCAATGAACATATCTTATAGGAATATGCAATCAGAAGTGCCTGGAACTTTCCATTGGTTTCTAGAACACTTTTTAATCCGAAAATTGTTCATTCAACGGTCGTTGTTGTTCTATGGAATTGGATCAATTCTGGATTAGTACAAATTCAGCCACTATATTTTTTGGATGGCAATGAACATATCTGATCGGAATATGCAATCAGAAGTGCCAACTTCATTGGTTTCTACAACATTTATTGTCAGAAAAATGTTCATTCAACGGTCGTTGTTGTTCAATGGGTTTGGGCCAATTCTGGATTAGCACAAATTCAGCCACCAAATTTTTCGGATGGCAGTGAACATATCTGATATGAATATGCAATCAGAAGTGTAACTTCATTGGTTTCTAGAACACTTTTTGTCAGAAAATTGTTCATTCAACGGTTGATGTTGCTCAATGGAATTAGGCCAATTCTGGATTAGCACAAATTCAGTCACTATATTTTTCGGATGGCAATGAACATATCTGATAGGAATATGTAATCAGAAGTGCCAACATCTTTAGTGTCTAGAACACTTTTTGTCAGAAAATTGTTCGTTCAACGGTGAGGTTGTTCAATGGAATTGGGCCAATTCTGGATTACCACAAGTCAGTCACTATATTTTTGGGATGGCAATGAATATACCTGACAGGAAAATACTATCTGAATTGCTTATGCCTCTGATTTTAGAACATTTATATTTCTATGATAAGCACAAATTTCATCAGTTTAGCGGCCTTTAGAAAGTTTTAAAAAAATTAGGCTTAAATTATTTCTGTTTTTTTCTAGAAATCGGGTTTTATTTATTCCGTCTTTTAGGCGAAATTTGAAATTTTATTTTCCCGTTTTTTCGGCTCCTGGACTAGCACTAATTTTTTCCCGTGAGCACTAATTAGCACAAATTGGGCTTAATCGGTATGCAAACGTCACCTGTGGCCCTATTATGGTTTTCCCGAGAACATGGAATTGGGAATTAGTGACGCTTTTGAAGCAGTTGGGCATTTTTTATTCCCCAAAGTTTATTCTGGCATTTGGGATTTTTATTATTGGAAAAATAATTCCATTTATCCCGATTATTTTTTTTGGGGGGATTGTGATTCGTACATTTTTGAAATTTTAAACATTTTTTTTCCAATAAATATATATTTAAAAATAAATTACACTTGTAATAAGGTCGCAATACGTACATAAATAAAATGTCCCGAAAAAATTATTCCCTGTCTGCCAGAGTATACATTTGGGAACGGGAAATAAATATTTGGGAATTAGTGCAATTTATAATTACAGCAAAATATTTTCCCAATTCCCAATTACCCGGGAAAACCAGAATAGAGACACTGTACGTGCAAGCTCCAACTCAACTATTCCTTCGGTTTCAGTATTCCAACAGAGGGTCAGCCTATCCTAGTAATCGATCGATTTGTACGTCGCAGTAACAGACCATATCATGAGCCATCCGCTCATACAAATTTTTCTTTTTTATGTATAAATATTTGGTCGGACCATCCTCCCACTAAATGAAGTTCTCATTCCAGATGTCTATCCTTCTACACCAATATTAAAATCTTCAGTTCTCGCCAAATATCGGGAGGAACTTACCCGGAAATTTACAAGACATTGATAATAAGCAGGTATTACACTTGGCTTTGTGGAGGATGCTGACAAAATCTTACATCTCAATAAGGCTTACTATCACTTATAGAATTGATTCGTTAGATGCTAGGCCGAATATAAATAAAAATGCTTACAGATTGCGAATTAATCATAAAATCATCTAGACTGAGATTGTTTGAACATGTTCTTCGAACTACGAATTAGGTCCGGGTGATCTAAAGATATAGCAAGAAAAGTGATATGTTTGGCTTTTAATATATCGAAACGTCGAACTATTATGGCTTTCCAATTGTAAATGTCGACGAAATACAACTACATCATTTATATCTCAGATTATCAGAATTCAGAAATTTCTCCAAATTAGACACCTTGCACACAATTTTTTCCCACACTTGATTGATAAAAGAATATTATCTGCTTTCCCGAAATCTCGATATCCACCCCAGTAAGTTCAAAAAACTATATATCATTTCGTTAGCACTACGTGCAGAAATTTAAGACGTGAAATTAAAAAATTTTAATTTATGAAAACAGTACTAAAAAGAAATCACAAGACGCACAGGTGTAATGAAGTATGAAGGAATCACAATAATATTCAACACTTTCTAATCTCAAGAGAAAAACACAAATAATTACCATAAAAGGTGTATCGTTGCACTTAATCTCAATAAAACACGAATATCATCCAGCATATCACTCCTCCTCCGGTCACATAACTAAAAGATGTAATCGTTCTCAATATATAAGAATACAAATTATAAGAGAAATTTTCTTTTGTTTTGCAATTTTTTTTGTAACTTTATTATTTTTCCATTATAAGTAGTGTAGTATATATATATATAAAATTTTTAAAATTGTTAAAAAAAGCTCTGGGTATATATAAAAGTTTAGCGCCTATCGTATAACAATAATGTGTAGACTGCTCGGCAGCCGCATACGCACGCACTCTAATAAATTGTATTGCATTTCACACGGTTTATTATTTTCGTCCTGCTCGTGCCGACCCATTACGTTCTGCTTGCTCTTTCTCGCGCAGATCTTTTATGGCACCAACCGAACCCCACATCACTTTTGCGGTTACTTGGGTTGCGGCGGTCTGGGGGGCTTGCTTTATTGGTGATGCCGTTAAATTTTTATTTGGATATGAACTGCTATTGTTATTATTATTATAATTATTATTATTTAAATATTTTGAATTATTATTATTATTATTTATGCTGTTACTATTGGCAGTGATACTGTTATTTTTAGATGATGGTGAATTAGAGGTGGTTGTATAAGCGCCAGTGCCGTTCATATATGGCAAGTAGTTATTGTTTATGTCACGATTGCGGCCACAATTTTTACAATTATTTGTTGACATTTTTGTTTTTTTATTAATTTATAACTATTTAATACCAAAAGTACACTTTTACAAAGTGTTTCACAAAAATACTAAAAATCACTTTGCATATAAAAGCACTTTACACACTAAAAACTTTATATAAAATATTTTTTTAAATTTCGAAGATTTAACTTTTTTTTATGCTACCGTTGTAATTGACATCGATTGATCATCTGAATAACTAGAATTAATACAAAAAATTAAAACTATACAAAAACTACAAAACTAAAAATTTTTAAATCGATTGTTGACTGAGAAGTTATTTCGCGCTCGCTTCGTTCGCATTCAGCGTACGCTTTGTATACGGTATGCGTGTCGTCATCGATTGTTGAGCCATAGACTCTGAGAATTTATAAAGGTTTTGTTTATTATACACACAACCATAATTTAATAATAAATTACAATAATATAACGACAAATAGTAATAACAACAATAATAAGAAGAAAAATAATAAAGCGCGCGAGTATCACTAAAATCGTGTGCGAGAGCGCACTGCTGTATGCTTGTCGTCACTACTTCTTAAAAAGCCAAGAAAACAAAAACAAAAAATGTCGAAGTACACACAACAAATGTATACACAAAATAACAACAACAACGGTAGAAAAATGAGAGACCTACTTGCACAGATCTGCGGATTCAACAAGTGTGTCAGTCAGGCAAAAGAACAAAAACAAAAACTAAACGAAACAAATTTTTTTTTTATGTTTTCGGTTTAAGAAGAGAAAATAACTTAACCACGACAAAAAAAAATAAAAGCTTCGAATACAAATACAACAATCATACTCTATATTGAATCAGAGTTGGTCAACCATTTAGATTCAATCAATATTTACTTTATGTACGTTTTGATAATCATGATTTGTTTTGCTCTCTTTGATGGGCCTTGTACTAATTTTACGGACGGTACGGTTGATTAACATATGACTTGTGTGAGTGTGTGTAAATAAACATTGCTTGTTGTTGAGTAAATTGCGTGTTAAAATTGATATACGTTGTAGATATGTCACGTATAGTATGCTTGATATGCTATTGGTTGGGAGGACGGTGCATATTTTTTATATAACGATAATTCACCGAAAATCAATTAACCGAAAATGAGAAATATGTCACATCAGTGGCTCCGCCTTTTTAGCACCCGATCTAGAGGTGATCATTCCTCAATAAGAATTGACAAAACAGCTCCGATCGCTGAAGAACCGAAAAATTGAATTGCTTTTATCTTATATCTTCCACTTTAGATACAATTCTTTGAAAACAGATATATTTTTATCTAAATGGTTTATTCTAATTGAATTTGTTATTAATTTTGTAAAATGAAATTCCTTAATAAGCGACGAACGTGATTTTATTGAATTATACCATTTTGATTTTGTTTTTCGACCAAACACCAAAATGTAGTGACCAATCCTGACCTAACGATTACCAAACGAATTCAAACATCATTTTTTTCAAAACCTTTAGATGGGTTGCTAAAAAGGCGGAGCCCAAATCAGTTCATTGATGACTGCTCGACCGAATAAGTTGGTGGTGAAAAAAACGAATTTTCATTACACGGCACGTTTCATATTAGATTTTCGGTGCATTTGGGTGACGTTTTGAAATGTGGACTAATTGAACTAGCCAAACATCCAGTACAGTGCACAAATAATTTGAGAAAGAGCCGCCTGCACGGTGAAATTGCCAGAGTTGCTTCCACCACTAGAGCCATTGCGCACACTACTTTACGGTGAATCTCCTAATTCGAACCACTTCTTGCAACACATCAAGATGTACAACGATTGTTTTCAAATGACGTCGTTTGGTGGTGAAATTTTAAATGAACGAAATTACACTCCAACATTCAAGGTAATTTCACCAACATCAGCAATGAATGCTAATACACACACAATACTCGATATGACATAAACTAACACTTATCTTGCCAACAAAAGACAAAAATTACATAATTTGCCTCCAACTATATACAGATTCATGGGCAAATTTTTCATGTTGCTGGATCGCTGTTGTCGCATCCAGATCAAGAACACAAATATCCCCAAATATTCTTTCTTGGAGATTCACATGATGAAGTAAATCGGCGTTGTGGTATCTATAATACAACGACAAGAGAAATTCCAGCAATTGCAGCAAATGTTATGTTATGATCACAGCATTGTCACAAAAGCGGACAAACGACCAGCAGGAACTCATCAAGGACAATACAATGCCCCTAAAGTTAGTGAAATATCAATTGTTGTTGTTGATGAAAATTCGCATCCGTGTGATATAATCATCACCGAACTGGAAACGCACTACAGCGAATAAGTGAGTCACATCGATCGTATGACGCATTGCAATATCCGCTTAAGTTCTGCCGTGGTGAAGACGTCACTTGATATACAACATGATAAATCCGGCCAATGGCTAGCACAAAAAAAATACTTTTGATTGTCACTTCATAAATTGTAAATTTTTAGGGGTCGATGCAAAGAAAAAGGTCAGTTCAAAGAACTTTTACGCGTATCGAATGATGATTCGCCAAAACATTGACAACCAGTTACTGAGATATCGCAGAGTTTTTCAACGATATGCAGTTTATATGTGCATTAAGGCTGAGTCAGAACGACTCATGCACGGAAATTCCCGGGACGCGATGACTTACGTGCGCAATTATGGACGGCCGGATTTGTTTGTGACGTTTACTTGCAATCCAAAATGGCCATAGATTACGCAGTTATTGCATTCCGGTCAATCACCAAGCGATCGCCACGACGTTACAACACGAGTGATCATACAGAAACGCAGACTTCATTGCGAAACAACGTGTATACGGTACTGGTCGATGCTGTATGTATTCAGTTGAGTGGCAGAAAAGAGGTTTGCTGCACGAACACAATCTTCTTTGGATGGTGGACAAAATTACACCAGACAAAATTAATGACATCATTTCCAAATTTGCACGAAGTGGTGAAGACCAATATACTCCACGGACCATGTGGACAACGCAATCCCACTTCGGTTTGTAGGTCCAACAATAAATACACAAAACGCTATCCACGTACTTTTATTTCGGAAACTCAAATTGGAAACGATGGATATCCACTCTATCGGCATCGCTCACCAGACGACAATGGCAGAACATTCATCCCTTGACGACACATGGATCGTACCATATTCGCCAATATTGTCTACGGCATTTAAAACACATATCAATGTTGAGTATTGCAGTTCGGTGAAATCGATTAAGTATGTTTGCAAATACGTCACCAAAGGGAGCGATATGGCGGTTATTGGCGTTGGACGAAATGAAATCATCAAGTTTGAAATGAGCCGATATGTGAAATGCAACGAAACACTCTGGCGAATATTTTCATTTGCAATTCATGAAAGTCAGTCGACTCGGATATGTCTCGATATTACACACGTAATGCATCGTCGAAGAAATGGTTACGCAGAAAGCTAAGGCGACCAGTAGATGGATATCCAAGGGTGTTTTTAACTGATGCATAGGGACGAATTTACACAATCCATCCAAAGAACGACGATTGCTTCTTCCTTCCGTTGCTTTTGGTTAATGTGCCTGATTCAACTTCATTTGGGTCATTGCGGACTGTGAATGGTACGGTGCGTGCAACATTTCGAGAAGCATGTTAATAGTTACATTGCTTGAACACGACAATCACTGGAATCAAACGCTAGACGATGCAATAGCTTCTTCGCCTGCCAATCAAGTTCGTCCATTTTTTGCTATGATCATTTCGACATGTCAGCCTTCAAACCCATGTCAATTATGGGATACTTACAAAGATGACATCGCAGAAGACATTTTGCATCGCTTTCGAGTCGCGACAGGGAATTTCGAATTGCAAATGAACGATAACATCTACAATGAAGCGTTAGTGCTGATTGAAGATTTATGTTTGCTTATGAGTGGCAAACTACTGCCAGAAAGTCATATGCCAGCGCCAAATCGGCAAACTAGAGATGTATTGAATCGTGACTTGGAGTGCGAGCGTGCTTACGACACGACAACTTTGCAATAACAAGTACCAACAAATGTTCCACTGTTGAATGAACAGCAAAAGGGTGCGTAGGACCAACTGATGAAGGCTGTCAATGAGGGAAACGGCGGAACTGGGAAAATGTTTCTGATATCATTGATATTATAGCTTCAATACGTGTTCAAAGTGGCATTGCGTTAGCTCCCGCATCCGCCTCTCGCGCACTGAAGCTTCCGTTAAACCTGCAAATCAATGAAAATCCTGTTTGCACGATTTCAAAGAAATCCGCCATCGCAAAAGTGTTGAAAAATTGTAAATTGATCATATGGCGTGATGATACTGTTTGCGAGTGACTTCCAACAAACGGGAAGTGATTCTGTAATCAACAGCGGCGGATGAATTAAACGCATGTCTCAAGTCATTGTATTTGTGACGATACGTGAAAACCACTCCATTGAGTATGAATATGCGAGTTTTCCTGCAACAGGAACCACAGAAGTTTTCTCCAAAGAACTGCTGAGAATCGGAAATGGACAAATTCCGGTAGATACTTCCAGTGGTTTAATATCGAGTCCATCTGAAATTTGCCTATTCACTTAAACGAAACATGAACTCATCACTAATGTGTATTCGAACATTGGTCAAAATTATCGTAACTACGATTGGTTGAGCGCACGCGCAATTTTAGCAACAAAAAATATTAATGTCAATGACTTTAGTTGGACGATTAAAAATCAAATTCTGTGAGAATTGCGTTCATACAAATCGATCGATCGCGTTGAAAACGAAGGCGAAGTCGTCAATTATCCAGTGGAATTCCAAAAACTCTTTGAATATGGCACGCCACCTCATCATTTGCGTCTTAAAGTTGAATCTGCCATCATTATGCTACGAAATCTTCATGCCCCGAAACCGATTGATTGCGAAGCTAATGAAAAATGTGATAGTGGTTATAATTTTGAAAGAGCCGTTCAAGAGATAAGAATGCCTAATTCCGCAATTTCCCTTGACTTCAAACGATTTGCCGTTCCAGTTCAAACGCATTCAGTTCCCAGTGAAACTTGCATTTGCGATGACCATAAACAAGTCACAAGGGCAGTCGCTGGAAGTGTGTGGCATAAATGTGGAAATGCCATGCTTTTCACACGGCCAGCTATATGTGGCGTATTCCTGAATTGGGAAACCGTTCTATTCTTTTGTTAGATTTCAATTTAATTCTATTCGTTTTAGAATTCAATGAAATTAAGACTTGATTTTATTCTATTTTCGCCAAATATTGGAAGGAATGAAGTCCGTCGGGTCAGCTTTCCGTATAAATATAGGATATTGAATTCAATTGAAATTGAAAAATGTTTCATCCAATCTATAATTGAAATTATATTATTGCGTCATCTCTTAACGATTGATAATTTTCGATAAAAAAAACAAATTTCGGGTGGTATCGTGAATGCTCAAAATTACTTCAACCAAAAAATTTATTTTGGGCAAAACGAAGTTTTGAAGCGACAAACCTGCGTCAAATCAATTCTTTAATTTTAATTTTGTTTGCAACCAATAATAATTACCATCACGTGGTGATCAATTCTGATCTAACGATTTTCTAACAAAAAATGATGAGGTGGACAACAATTAGTTTAGTAAATAGTAACACACACGCATCACCCCTACTGCACGGTGGTATTGAAAACTGCTTTATGGGCAATTAATCGCCAAAACCATTTCTTTAAGCTGGGATAAGATTGAATGAGTCGTTAAGCTTCTAGTAAAATTAATATAAAGCTCTGCAGAAAAATGGGTTCACGCTGTGAATATGTTGAAATATTGAATGCATAATTCGAACACCAAAATAGTAACATTTAATTTGATATGGGTTCGAGTATATATGCAAGTGGGATTCCTACGATTCGTTTCGCCAGTCACAAATATCAACAATTTAATTATAAAAAATTATTTTTTGTAATAAATAACCGTTTTAAGTCTTTATACACACAAAAATTAGGTTACCCATCTCATAGTGGGTGCACAAAATGCAATCGTAATTTTTTTTACACACACACACAGCCACACATACCACATGAATTTAAGTATATCATTAAAAGTCTTGATCATAAATCAAGAAATATTTTAAAATACATTCTACTTACTATAGCGAGAACAACAGCGCAACGCAACCAAAACTAATACTAAGAAGAAGTCCTCCGGACAAAATCATTTAATGTCCAAAAAACCGAAAACATCATCAATTAAAGACGCATGCAAATGACAACAAAAAATATTTGGTTTTTGTTAGAAAATTTGAATACAAACCCCCACGCATATTCAAATTAACCCACTTTAATCACCGACACTATAAAATAAAACAAAATGTTTAAGAAACCAATTAATAACATTAAACATGTTTTTTATAGTTTTATTACAAAATGCATTAAAAAAATCATCGCCGATCATTATTAGAAGATTTAAGACTTAAGTAACTAAAATCAATAAAAAAAAAAAATTCGATCGATTGATCGTTATCGCAAAATCAATTCATAAATTTTCTTTTTATAAACCTGTCCGCGGATTTTAGAATTTTATTATATTAAGAAAATATAGGTATTACACACCTTGATGAATATGCTACATTAAAATAAACTTAATATTCAATCAGCTCATTAAAAATAAATAAAACAAAAAAAAAGCGATCACCTACATAAAAAAAACAAAATTAAAATGTGAACAGGTGATCAAAAGTGATCAAAGTATATTTTTTTTTTATTGTCTATCTCCGAGATTGGATATTTTTATGTGATCGCGATCGCATAATTATTTATATAGAATGGCACTAAAACCAGATCGTTCCAATAAAAAGAAATAATAAAATCTTAACGTTTTTCTTTATAATAATTAAAATATGATCGAACTTTTGCGCTGATTTACCCTTTATACGGAATATGTATTAAACGCGAGCCGAATTTCGTTTAAGATCTGCGCTTGTATGATCAATTGGTCTCAACTCTCATTTCATACTAAAATTTAAGTAAATTAATTTGAACTTACTTATTTACCACCGACAACAACAATAACGAATCGTTGCCAACAACAAAAATTACTCATAACGTATTGTGAGAGAATTTATACGTACCACGATCGATTACACATAAAAGAAATAAATTATTGTAAGACACAAAATGTACACAAACAAATGACAAGACGTTATACACGATAGTAATATGTGTGTGTGTGGACATTCTTTTTTGTGCAAGCAAATTGGCAGGGGTTTGAAGTTTATTGCATGTCACCGTAGAAATTGTTTTTTGAAATTTTCGCCTTTTTTTGGAGTTCATGATCATCAAATTATAAATTACAGGATGTATGCAAAAATGCTTCTGGTTTACTGTGCAGTTTGAAAATTTCATTTGGCGACTAATTGGACTATACTCTTGGGTACCGAGGCAATGCGGTAGGTTAAATACTAGCCCGGGTCACTTCGTTCACTTTTGAGTGAAATTATCAAATGACGTCTAATTTGAGTGCAATAACGAAAAATATGAGTGAAATCCTTTATTTTATCAGCCGACTTACTTAATTCTCAGACTTTTTGCAATATACTCACTAAACCCATGGACCTATATAAGTATTTTATATTTATATATAAAGAAGTGCAAACAACTCCTAGAATATTCGAAATCTAGCGAAAAAATTATATGTAAGTACGTAATTCACTCATATTTTTCGTTATATTTAAATCTTCTGGGAAGTTTGTCCCTCGAGGGATAAGTAACAAGAGAAAAATTAAATAAAATACTTACAAACATCGATAGTGGTTGCATCTGTAAGGTGTAACAAAAATTCACTACAGAAACATACGTAGTTAGCGACGGAGTATACTGTGGGCAAAAAGTAGTAAGACTTTGTAATTTAAATTTCGTGCGGAAAACCATTCGTCGAAATATTTGTTTTGTTATGTTGGTATGACTGTCAGTGACATCTGTGCCAAAAGTCACATCAAAATAATCATTAGTGTTTAGTATACGCTTGTCTCTCTGAAGTACAAAAAGTGCATTCGGCGATTTTTACAATGAGTGAAATTATTCAACAAGCAAGTTCCATTAAATTTTGTGTGCGGAATCAATTTTGTGGTGCCGAAACGTTCAGAATGTTGCAAAAGGCCTTCGGTGATAATTGTATGTCACGAGCAAGTGTTTTTGATTGATACAAATTGTTCAAAGAGAGCCGAGAACGTGTTGACGACAAACCACGTGTAGGACGACCATCAACATCAACTGATAATCAACACGTTAATAAAATCAATAAATTGGTGCTCGAGAATCGACGATTAATAGTCAGAGACCATACTGGCATCATTGGAATATCGGAAGGATCAGTGAAAACCATTTTGAAAGATCATTGGTTCCAAAATCACTCAGTTTTTTGGAAAAACAGCGTCGCGTTGACGTCTGTGAAGCAATGCTTTCCGACTACCAGGATGTCATTAAACGTATTATAACTGGCGATGAGTCTTGGATCTATGCTTACGACCCGGAAACAGATGATCAATCGGCCGAATATCGTGCCAAAGGTGAGCCGAAGCCGAAAAAACCACGTCAAAGCAAGTCAAAAATCAAGGTGATGTTGACAGTTTTCTTCGATTATCGAGGTGTGGCACACCTCGCATTCCTTTCGACCGGCTAAACTGTCAACAAGGAATACTATTTGAGTGTTATGCGTCGTTTGCGCGAACCTATTCGTAAAAAGGGGCCGGAATTATGGGTCGACAACTCTTGGTTTTTGCACAGTGAGGAAGATGATGATCAAGACTATTGCCGTGATACCAAAGGACATCTGTCGATATGCTTAACAAGGTAAAGATTAGGCGTTAGTCCGGTTTTCAAGTCATATCTTATCTTTTTGTATGGTAGGGTTAGCTGATCGATTGATCGATAATTGACTGATGAATGATTGCACGATCGTTTGATTTGGATACCGAAAGATATCGTAGCTTATTAAATGTTTGTTTAGCTAGTAGATCAAGAATGACCGCAAGATTACGCGAGTCAATAAACTGGTGTAGAGAAAGCATAGTTTGGTTGAAAAGCCTAGTTTCAAGTTGAAACTAGTGAGTCTCATGGAACTAGGTGGTCCTGAAGTTCCGAGCACTTATTTTATTATGGAGATTGGGGTCACTGTGGAGGTTGGCGGATGTTTTGCATCCATGAGTTAGGATCATTGATGTTGCATAAATGCATGGATGTTGCTACAAAATAGAGAAAGTTAAATATTACGAATATCAGAGTCATACAGCTTTGAAAACCATTTTTGGTTAACAGTCACATTTTGGTTAAATCATTTATTACGACGCAATTATTTGCCAAGCTTAGCGAAGAAATTGGGTATCTAAAGCAAGAAAATGAAAACCTAAAAATGAATCGGGAGTCAAAAGAAGATTGCGATATAGGAAGCATTGAACCAGACAAACTCATCTATTCCACGGATGAAGATGAATTACAAAGAGAGACCAACTGGATCCTATAAAGAAGAAAAACAGTCCAGGAAGAGTAAGAAAAGAAAAGCTGAATCGTCATCTGAGGCTGAGCAATTAAATGGTAGGGGACAATCTAGTCCAGATTCAAACGATGCTCTGCCCAAAGCCAATCAACCAAAAGGTAGTAAATCTACCAAAGCAAAGAAATAATGGAAGACTTACAAAATAAAGGTCTTAAAATACTAGATGCTGTGAATATTGTTAAAAAAGAGAGAACAGAAATTCAGGAAGGAAACCAAATTATCAGTAAAACGGGACTCCTTTTTTATGCTAGTATTTGACAACAAAGAGAATGTTCAAAACATTTATGGAATAAAAGGAATCCTTCACATGAAGGTGAAAATCGAGCCAATAAGGAGAACCACAACACGCATACCCCAATGCAAGAAATGTAAGGCATTTAATCACACCCAAAGATATTGCGACCGGAATCCAAGATGTGTAAATTGCTCAGGTAATCATTTTACCCAGGCATTTACAATAGGGAGAGATGTGCCAGCCAATTGTCCAAATTGTAAGGGCCAACATCCGGCTAATTATCGAGGCTGTGAGGTTGCTAAGCAACTACAAAAATTAAGAGATAAAACAAGAAGTCAACCGCAAAATCACGAAAATCGAAGGGTTCAAATATCAAATCAGATGAATCAAAACCCACAACCAAGCAATACAGGGCGGAGGAGTTCATTTGCGCAGGTAGTGAAAGGTTTGGGTTCAACCAAACATATGGGCTCTGAAAGTAACCAAATTATGGAAAACATTATGAACAGCATTGCAGCTGTAATCTGAACAACATGATACTTGATCAACTGAAGAAAATGCAACTCCCTCAACGCAATCCAATAAAAAATGTTAAGTAAGAAAACAACTTTCAAAATAGCAATCTGGAATGCGAATGGCATTATGCAACATATTCCAGTAATAGAAATATTTTTAAATTCAGAAAAAATCGACAATTTCTTAGTATCTGAAAGCCATCTAGTTAAATCTTCGTTAGTTAAAATACGGGGTTATAACTTATATCACTCCATTCATCCAGCGGAAAGAGCAAGAGGTGGTTCGGCATTACTAATAAAAGAAAATATAAAACACCATTTAGAATCAAATATCGAAGAAGAAACAATGCAAGTCACTACTGTAAGGATCCAAATTAAACACAGACAGCTTAATGTCTCTGCAGTATATTGTCCTCCCCGGCATAACTTGAAAAGGGATGACTACTTTAAACTATTTAAATCGCTTGGACGTGATTTTATTATTGGAGGTGACTTTAATGCGAAAAACACTGATTGGGGATCTAGACTTACGACGTCAAAAGGTAAAAATTTGCTTCAAGCAGGCCAGACATTAAATTGTGAATTTTACTCTGGTAGTTCCCCAACATACTGGCCATAGTGACGGAACGAAAATACCTGACCTAATAGACTTTTATGTAGCAAGAGGTATGTCCCAGAACTACATTCACATTGAAACAGTAATTCTCTAGTATCGAATCGTTCCCCGGTTATCATGACAGTCAGTGAAATGGTAATTTAAAGGGAGAGTGCACCCAGATTAACAAATTCAAAAACAAACTGGGATCTCTTTCGTGCAGTATTGGAGGAAAAAATCAATCTTCAGGTGCCGATAAGAAATCCCCACCAGTTGGAAGATGAATTAGAACAACTCAATGAAGCAATTCACTATGCTTCTTTGGCAAGTACCCCTATTATACAAAATAAGAAGAAGCTTAACATATCCTACCCAATGGAAGTTAGTGAGTTGGTAAGCAAAAAACGACGGGCCCGTAAAACCAGTCAAATAACTAGTACACCGGATAACAAAACAATTCTTAACAATTTAGGTAACAGTCTCAAATATCTTCTTAAAGAACTTAAAAATGCATCAATCAACAGATATCTAGTTGGCCTAATCGATGAAAAAAATTCTGATTATTCTCTGTGGAAGGCGACGAAGGGACTCAAAAGACCCAAAATGCAAGTGCCTCCATTTAAAAAGGAGGATGGAACCTGGGCAAGAGGTCCTAAAGAGAAGGCTGATCTATTTGCGGAGTATCTCGAGGATATCTTCCAACCACTACCAAGGCAAACGGCCAATGAAAATATAACGTCAATCCAAAAGCTAGATCATTTTGATATACACCCAAAAACTCAAAGAATTAAAAGAAGAAGTGAAAAGCAACGGAATGTTAAAAAGCCATCGGATATGACTTGATTACTTGCCAAATAATCAAGGCTCTACCAGATAAAGGGTTTCGTAAGCTATTACACATAATCAATGCAAGCTTTCGGTTAAAATATGTTCCGTGGCAATGGGAAGTAGCTGAAGTAATCATGATAGCAAAACCTGATAAACCACCTAACAATAAAAAATCGTACAGGCCAATTTCATTGCTGCCAATTATGTCAAAACTCTTTGAAAAATTATTTCTAAAAAGACTTAAACCAATAATTGAGGACCGACAACTAATTCCTCAACTAATTCCTCCCATCAATTTGGATTCAGGGAAAAGCACTCCACAATTGAACAGGTGCATAGAATCACCAACGTTATTGAAAGAACGTTAAAACGTAAAAAAGTATGCTCCAGCATATTTCTGGACGTCGCCCAAGCATTCGATAAAGTTTGGCACAGTGGGCTAGAATTCAAGCTGCGTAGAAATCTGCCGAGGCAATTCTATGCCATACTAAGATCTTATTCATCCAATAGACATTTTCGTGTGAAATATGAGGATGAATACTCCGAACTAAAGAAAATCTCTGCCGGTGTCCCACAGGGGAGTGTCTTAGGACCAATCCTGTATTTATTATATACATGGGATATTCCAACAACAGATGATGGAACCGTAGCCACCTTTACAGATGACATAGCAATCATGGCGATTGGAAGTAATGTCGCTGATGCAACGAGCAAACTCCAGAAGATGACCAATGCGATTTATAACTGGACTAAGCTTAATGAGACGAAATCCACGCATATTAACTTTACATATCAAAAGGCTTCCCATCTACTAATAGTAATTAACTCACGACCGGTGCCATATGCAAACAAAGCTAAATATCTTGGCATGACTCTCGATGCCAAGCTCAAGTGGAGATGCTCTCTCAAAAAGAAAGAGGAAGAACTTAACATTAAGTTCAGAAAAATGTATTGGCTCATAGGTAGAGGCTCTGAGCTTACAATATACAACAAGCTGCTGCTATATCGGCAAATACTGAAGCCGATATGGACCTACGGTATTCAACTCTGGGGATGTACTTAGCAAACAAACGCCAAAATGATACAGACGTTTCAAAACAAGGTTCTACGTAGCATCGTAAATGATCCGTGGTACACAAGAAATGAAGACCTTCACAGGGACTTACAGATGGAATACATCAAAGATGAAATAATAGAGCATGCCACCAAACACGAAATAAGGCTCCAGGAACATGGAAACCCCTATATTCGCCATATAATAGATAACCCTGACGTTGAAAGAAGACTTCAAAGAACGAGACCACTTGACCTAGAAAACATACCAAAATAAAGTTATATTTTAAATAGGTTTAATTAATTTTGGGACTAACCATTGGGTTTCACCCCAACAAATCAGAATGTAAGATTTGTAAATTTGAAAGATAAATTGCTAGATGAGCACAGTCTCAGTTGTAATTAATAAAGGAAAAAAAATTTATTCTGTTTACACGTACAAGAGTGATGAATGATGTGTTAGCGATGAGTTCGCGAGATGTTATGTTTGCGATATGCACAATTAGAATATTGGTTTGCAATATTCCAACCGCTACATCACCTCCCCCTGATGAGCCACACAGTGAAGAAGATGATGATCAAGCCTATTACCGTGATATCAAAGGACATCTGTCGATATGTTTAACAAGGTAAAGATTAGACGTTAGTCCGGTTTTAATTGCATATCTTATCTTTTTGTATCGTAGAGTTAGCTGATCGATTCATTGCTAATTCACTGAAGAATGACTGATTCGATTGTTTGATCTATTAATTTAGATATCGAAAGATATCCGTTATTTAAGACATTTATCTTTTCGGTAGTAATTAGTTTGTTTGTAAGTGTTAGACAGTAGTTCTTATTCAATGTTAGCTTAAGAGGTACATAAGCTCAGTGAATAGCTTCGAATCGTTAAGTTGAGCGATGGTCCGAATCTAACAGTGTAGTTTTCGAAGTGTAAGACAATGCGGATCGGGAATGATTGTTTCTCAGTAGATCAACAATGATCACAAGATTGCGCGAGTAGAGAAAGCATACTTTGGTTGAAAAGCCTAGTTTCAAGTTGAAACTAGTGAGTCTCATGGTACCAGGTGGTCCTGAAGTTCCGACTACTGCTTTTAATATGGAGATTGGGGTCACTGTGGAGGTTGGTGGATGTTTTGCATCAATGAGTTAGGATCATTGATGTTGCATGAGTGCATTGATGTTGCTACAAAATACAGAAAGCTAACTATTATCAGAGTCATATAGCTTTGAAAACCATATTTGGTTAACAGTCACATTTTGGGTAAATCCTTTATTACGACAAGAAATATTTTATCATAGCAGGCCGCGGATAGGTACCTAACAAGGCTATAATTATTTTTTTAGTCACGAAATGTTTTATCTCATGTTTCAATTTCAACCAATAAAAAAACACCCCAGGTAACGGCAAAATATCAATATATTCGTTCATGAAATTACTATTAGCTCTTGGCCATAGATGAGACTAATATTTGTTGATCACGTTTGGTTCATTTAAGAAGCACAGATAGTTGATAGAAATTCTCTTGGAAATAACAAGGTTAAATAAGACAAAAACCATTCCATGTCATATGTTAAACGGTAAAATTTCATTATATCTGTTCCAGAAACCATTACAGGCTGTCTATAGCACAGAAATATTGAAATGTTGCCGTTCAACATATGACATGGGGTGGTTTTTGTCTTATTTGTACCCTGTTATTACCAAGCGAATTTCTTCAAACTGTATGTGCTTGTTGAATGGACCAAACATGATCTAAAAATATTAGTCTCATCTATGGTCAAGCGATACTAGTGGTTTCCGGAACGCAAATATTGATATTTTGCCATTCAACGTATGACCTGTGCCACTATTCTGGTAATTCCCCGGGAATAGGGAACTGGGGAAAGAATTTGTATCTAATTTCTGTTCAAATATTATTTTTCCGGCCTACTGAGGAGAAAAGTTTGATGTAAATATTTATAAAATGGGAATAATTTTTCCATATCTAAATTGGCAGGGCACATTCTTCCCCATTTAATTTTGTTTTCCAAAATATTAACACGAACTTTTTACCTCAGCATGCCAGAAAAAAAAATGTTTAAATAAAAATTACATATAAAATCTTTCCCCAGTTTTCTATTCCCGGGGAATTACCCGGGGAATAGTGCCACTGGGGTGGTTTTTGTCTTAATTAACCCTTTTATTGTAGTTTCAAGAGAATTTCTATAATCTAAGGGCGCCTCTCATGAATGAACTGAGCAAGATCTTAAAATATTAGTCTCGTCTATGGTCAAGAGTCTACAGTGGTTTCTAGAACTGGAGTTGGCAATTTTCAAATTTTGCCGTCCAACGTATGACTTGAAGTGATATGTTCGTCCTATTTTACCTTGGTCGTTCTCAGTTGATCCGGTTTTGTGGAATAAACTGAGGAGCAAAATTGAATCAATCGAGAATCTAGAAGTTGATCTCTTCTTGAATAGCATATAATACTAATACTAAGACTAATTAGATTGCCGGATTGAAAGAAAATTTAGACTTATTGGAAAGACATGATGAATCTAGAATTTGGTTACCATTCAATTTCTCTACCGTTTCGCAGTAGATGCTTAAGAGGGATAAGCGACCACTCAAATCTGTTTTTGTTGAAAATTCTTTATGCTTACAGTCACAGAATAGTTCCATTGGGCTGAATTTAATTTCTGAGAAACGATTAATTTGGATTTTTCATTTGCATCAATATATTTTTGGAGTTAGACGACTTCCCAGATCTTGTGGCAAAATATAAAATTAAATTATCCCAGAGGCAGGATTTAAAATTGGTGGAGCGTAAATCTTAGCGCTGACCTATCTTTTATGCCAGTGTATTACAGACTGACATGGAATATTATAGAAGTTCTTACCTGATAACTCACACCAGTAACAGAAATTGTGTGTTTGTGGTAATCAGACATTTCGCATGAAAGTTTGTTGCCCAAATCCTTATAATTTCAGCACACATTATATGGAATCGCCGATTTGGTGCAATGAAAGATTCGATAAATTTCGACGCCTAAGCCCTACATCTAACCATTTCAATGTGAAGGATAAATACACTAAATAACCAATTCGGCTCCTGGCGCCTGCATTCTGCCACGCAAGTATCGCCTCGAAAGCTAGAAAAGCGATGTTAGTAGTTATTAATTAGAGAAGACCTCACATATACAGAACATACATTCTTGTATCGATGATTAGCAAAAGATATGCGATCGCGATCATTATAAATTTATAATTAGATTTTTGTTTGTCCCAATAATATTTACATTTTTGAAACACTCGTTTATGTTTGTGTAGTCATAAAAGAGATTTAAAATAAATAAATTTTAATTCGATCATCATCTTAAATTTATATGCCATGCTACTTAAACATAAAATATCAGTCAGCATATTTTTATTGTTTTGGTCCAACTGTTAATATTTCCAGAGCGCCATTAAACATAAAATCACTTTGATTTGTTTTAGTTGCCTTCATTTAAAAAAATGTTTTCGGTTAATAATTAATAAATCTAGCCTACCACAATATAAAACAAGCATTTTGATATTTATTTTTCGCGATCATATTACACGACACCACTTGTGTGATTTACGCATTTTACGATCGCATAAAAATTAATATAAACTATATATATATATATATATATATATATATATCGATCCCTCCCAAAAAAAAAAAATCATAATTAAAATGATCTATGATTTTTAAACAAAGAATTAAAAAATTGGTCATTTGTCACTGCGATCTCATGTATACATTTCATGCAAGAAACAAAGAATTTTTTATTATATGCGATCGCGTAAATTTTTTAGGCATGATCGCGACGCCGCAATTATACGATCAATATGATAGTTTCCATATATTCCATGTACATTATACATGTGATCGTATGCGAGTATATCATTAAAAATGATAATACGATCGTTTAATGATTGTCATCGTGGGTAATAACAAAATTATTCGATCATTGCGATATTACAAAAAATAAAATAATTAGTGATCGTAATTATTTTGTTACAATATATAGAGCCGAATTCTTGGAAATTTTATACTGCATTTTACACTAGCATTACCTATTCAATATACGAGTAGGTAACAATATGGATGGTATTTTGGTAGGTTACCCATGCGCGAAATGCAATTAAATCTAAAAAGTGCGATCGAACAAAAGACTTAAAAGCGATAACTCATGTTTTAATTTGGTGATGTGGTCGACAAGTTCGTGGTTTGATTATTAATGTGGTTTGACCAGAAATAAATTATTCTGCATTATAGTTTATCACTTATGATTTTAACATGCATTCTGCAATGCCAGATAATTCACAGGCAATGCATTCAGAGCAAAACTTCTACAACACACTCGATACATTAGTCGAGACGATCAACTGGCTGACTAAATGTTTAATATTTAAAAATTCGTGCACTGTGCTGCATGAATGATTGATAATGTGAATTTGCTAAGTGTATTGAGGAAGGTCTTGGGTATGATCATCCAATGTGCCAAAATAAAAAATATCCCTCCAAAGTGCAAATGTAAACACAGCACGTGAGATTTTTTTGTACATATTTAAAATTTTGGAATGGTCACAAAGGGTTTACAGAATATAACGTAAGTCCTTCGATGAGGCCCACGTTCCCACTTTTAATTGTAGTTTCTCAACTCAAAGGACATTGACGAAAACTGCTGAAAGGGGATTTTCGAGTGGGTTTTGATTCCGAGAAAATTATTTGGCGGAAGAGGGAAGGAGTGTTGTTCAGCATGGCTCGGGTTCCTTTATTAAATTTGTTTTTTCTCAGTTCAAACACCTTTGGTGGAAATTGTTGAAATAGGATTTTCGAGTATCAGGAATCGATCGCAATTAGTTGTTAACTGACCCGCTTTTTTGTAAATTTGGTTCTGCTCTAACGATTTTAACAAATTGCGATGGTGATGTTTTATTATTAGGAATCAATTGCGATGATTTCGAATTTCAAGAAAATTATGATGTGGGTTTATCCACTATCAAGCGAAATTATTTTTTAACAATTTCTTTCGTTTCCGTTCCATATTAAGTTTTTTTAAAGTGTAGGTTTACGTGTCCGTCACGCCAGCCGGAACCATATCAGCTGGAACCAAACCAACTATAGCACAAGTAGCACGATGCATTGTGCACTCTATTATTTTTCAGCCAGAACCTTATAATTTCAGCCGGAAACTGATAAAACCGGCAGAAACCATATTACAGCCAAACCAACTATGGCACAAATACGATGCACTGTGCATCATTGTGAACTATATGATTTTTCAGCCGGAACTTTATAAATCCAGCCGGAACCTGGTAAAGCCAGCGGTAACCATACCACAAGTAGCACGATACATTCTGCATCATTAATTTTTCAGCTGGAACCTTATAAATCCAGAACTATGTGATTTTTCGGTGGAACCTTATAATTCCAGCCGGAGAACATGGTATGGTTATATACAGCCAAACTAACAGGCAGCTTCCTTCCGCCAGCTTATTTAAGACTATAGATCGTTCACATTTTGTCAGGGTACGTGACCCCGTGGTGGTTTTCATACGAATATTTTTTCTAATTTGGTTACACGAATTTAATTTTTTAGATATTGCATCGACTACCCGAATTTAGAACGCAAGATCCACACAAAAAATTGCTGTTCAAAGCTATATTTGGTTATCTAGTTGTTTGTGATGATCTTAAGACATGTGAGAACGTCATTGTTAATTTATTTACAATAATGAAATCTAAATTTGCTCATCGAATATGTTCAGTTTCATTTTTACGAGAAATCTGAAAAACTCATCTGTGTACTACAAAAACTATCAATATGAGTGATGATCACACTAATGATAAAGCAGGTGGTACCGAGGTAAGGTATACTCAAACTGTATTAATGTATTTTCAGATGGATTATGAGCGTTGCGGGCTCAGCTAAATTTAACAATAACACCTCCTGTGTGGAAAATCTGTATTACGCGCCAGAATTAGAGAAAATAATAATTTTTAATTTAATGAGGAAAACTTTTGGGTCAACCAATTATGCCCCAACATCAAGTGGAGTTGAGAGGACCTTTACAAATTTTAAATCTTTATCATGTAAGCATTCTCCCTTTTCTACATTTCGATAAACGTATCACGAAAAAATTATTTCGTGGTAAATAGAGTCGATTAATCTAGTAGTCTTAGAAATCGTAGAAAAGAAATAGAGTGATGTTTTACTCAAGCAAGCTGAGAACAGATTAGAAAATGCATAATTTTAAAAATGAAGTAGGCTGCCAATTTACTCGTAAAAATGAGACATAAACTAAGTCGAAAGTCGAAAATAGTGATGGTACAACATCCCGGCCCAGATACGGTCATCGAAGTCGAAGAAAATAACTTGGAATAAAATTGGACGAGGCTAAACAAAAACAGCAGCTCACAAAGCGTGTTGGAAATAAAAAACGTAGAAGTAAAACTTCCATATTGCAACCGCAAGATAGCAGCTACAGGGGAAAAATACCAATTTTAAAAAATTGGCAGGAAGGGGAGGTGGTGCTAGCCATCGTAGACGAGAGCCACGAGGAGGGGAGCATCGCTGGAGAAAAATGTTGGTGTTTAATGCACTGAACCTAGTTTTTCTTAAAGTCCTTGGACAATATTCGGGACCCCAGCCAATTTGTAGGGACGCGGGTTGGTATCAGCGACCGCTGAAGCTAACCGCATGTGCAGATCAAATATCGGCCTTCTTGTACAGAATGCCAGCCGAGATATTGCCATTAAACTTCGGCTTCGGCTCAGTCACCATTAGTATTTAGGAAGGACGATGTCGGGATAAAATCGAGCACCGTGCTGACCGAGAAGGGGGAGCAAGAAGTCCAGCCGGTTAAGGGAAGCTCGACGAGTGGTACTTCTCCAGAGGATACATCACAGCTAGTGGCGAACCCAAGTGAGGGGCTAACTAGGAATCTTAGGGATCGATTATCTCTAGGCATGTGGAAGGGGGACACGTCGGACTCTGAGAGGGGAGATGTGAACCTCCTTAAGTTGAGGGACTGCGGAAAGAGTGAGACGGAGGATACCTTCGACTCCGTCGTGTCCAACTAACCGACGTAGCACGAGGGGATAGTTCTGATCCAAGAACCTAGGATCAAAAACAACAAGATCTGTGATCTCCGTGCGAAAGGGCGCACCCTTTTTTAGGATTGTGGGACGGAAAAGAGCAGATCATGTACTCGGATACTGGTGGAGAATAATATAAATATTTTTCTACTTCGGCAGTATTGTAATGGAGACATCACTGCGGTTTGTATAGAGTTGGAGGGAAGGAGATTCTGGAGTACAGCCGCATACATGGACCGAGAGAAGCCAGTGCCGCCAGATTTACTTGAGGTACTTGTTTGTGACACGGAAAGAAGGAAAATGGGAGTTATCCTAGGGTGCGACGCGTACGCGCACCGTATCATCTGGGGTAGCTCGGACATCAATGACAGGGGAGAGTTACTTTTCGAATTTCTTTTAAGAACTAACCTCAATATTAGTATGTAAAATAGGTCAGGGACCAACTTTTATTATTAGCAATAGACAGGAGGTTCTGAATGTTACTCTGGTCTCCGATTTTATTTCACCTATGATCAGGGAATGGAGGGTGGCGAAGGAGCATTCCTTCTCTGACCATCGGTATGTAACGTTTAAGCCCAATTTTCAAATTACAAATGCACTGATTTCAGAAATCCCAGGAGGACAGCATGGCGCGTATATAGGGAGGTATTGGAGGGCAGTATTCCATCTAGAGTCCCAGAACTCCCCGACACGGGTAGTGATCTGCAATACCTCTACGAGGGAAGCTTGCCCATTAACAAAGCTGAGGAGATTGGGACTTGTATAAGGCTGCGACTTCTATAAGGAATGCCTCAGAGTATACAAAAGGGAAACAAAGAATGCGCAAAGGAATTCGTGGATGCTCTTCCGTGATAGAATGGAAGGGGTCTGGGATCCAGCTATTCCAGGCTATCTGATATAACCGAATGGCGAATGGACGGTTTCTAGTAAAGAGACTCTTGATCTTTTGATGAACACTCCCTTCCCGGGTAGTGAGGATGCATCGATTGCGGGGCCTTTGGATGACTACGGGTCTAGGGATGATTGCGGCGTCCAACTGTTGTGTACAAAGAATATTCTGAATATAAGGAAGATAAAATGGGGTATTAAACGTTTTAAGCCGTTTAAATCAGTTGATCTGGATGGGATTGTACCAGCCGAAATTCAGATGAACTCGGAGGTCTTACTTCCCTGGCTGGAGGTTATCTTCAAAGCGTGTCTAAAGCCGAGTACACCCCTAAGAAATGGAGGAAGGCTTGGGTGATATTCATCCCAAAAGGGGGTAGAAGCTCGCACAGTAACCCTAAAGACTTAAAAACAATATCTCTGTCATCTTTTCTGCTGAAGATCATGGAAAGGTTGCTGGATGTCCATATTCGTTCGAGAATTGTACCCAGAAACTAAGCACAGTCTCAACATGCGTACCATAAGGGTAAATCCGTGGACACGGCATTTTACGAACCTCGTTGGTTCGGGAAATTGGGAAGTCACTGGATTTTCAAGATTTCTCGTTGGTGGCGTTTCTCGATATTGAAAGCGCTTTCCACAACATGAAGGTGGAGGCAATTAGGGAAGGATTGTTGCCACTTGAGCTTGTATACCCAGTAACCAAGCTTATTAATCACCAGCTAGGTAGCAGAAGGATTATAGCGGGTATAAAACGGGTTGTTCGGGGAACACCCCAGGGAGGTGTCCTCTCTTCCCTGCTATTGGAACTGGAGGGGGAAGGAATCGGTGCGGTTGCTTATGCTGATAACGTAGCCGATAGCCGTCTCGGAGAATCAGCTAGGTACAATTCAGAGATATGGTGCATAATGCGTTATCAATCACTGCGGGTTGGGCCAGCAGATGTGGATTGGGGATTAACCTATCTAAAACAGAGCTGGTCCTTTTCACTAGGAGATATAAAATTCCGGTAAAGATTCCACCAAGTTTAAATGGTACTATGTTGGCCCTTACTGCTAAGGGGATTTTTCTCGACAGTAAGCTCAGTTGGAAACCAAACACGTTAGAACGGGTGAAAAAGGCCACTGTGGCACTCTACTATTGTAAAAATGCCATCGGAAGGAAATGGGGCTTGAAACCGGAACTGGTGCACTGGCTTTACACGGCAGTTGTAAGGCCCGTACTGCTTGGCGCGTATGGTGGCCAGCTTTGGGGAAGTTATCATACAGGAACATGATGGGGAAGGTGCAGCGCCGGTTTGCTCATTAGTGGGGCGTTGAAAACGACCCCCACTAGTGCCTTAGAGGTCATGCTGCACCTTCTCCCGTTGGATATTATCGGTAAGCAAATGGCAGTTAATACGGCCGCTCGGATGTCAGCGATTTCGGGGTGGAAGTGCCTGCAAAATGGGCACTCAACTATAGTCAATTCTGTGAGGGATGACCTGGTTCTTTTGGATTATATAACACCCCATTTGTGCTTCTGCAAACGTTTTAAGATGATTCTCGCCTCTAGGGAGGATTGGAAGAGTGGTCTCTTTGCGGAGACTGGGGTAGTTAAATTCTTCACCGACGGCTCCAAGCTCGATGGTAGAATGGAAGCTGGTGTGTTCTGTGGAAAATTTAATGTAAGTCTTTCTTTTTGTCTACCTGATTACTGCAACGTGTACCAGGCTGAAGTTTTGCTATAACTGGAAGAGGTCATGAACTGGTTGAAACACAGTGTAATATCGTTGACTGATATCACTATCTGTGTGGACAATCGGGCGGCTATTCTTTAACTGGGTTCAGTTTCCCTGGCGTCAAGGGTGGCGTTGGATTGTCACACATCTCTTAACGAGATGAGTGAACACTTCAATATCCAGTTGGTCTGGGTTCCAGACCACTCTGACGTTGAGGGAAATTGACGAGCAGACGAATTAGCAAGGTACGGTACGACTCTCCAACTGGAACCAGAGAGAAAATGTCTAGGAAGGCCTATGTATGTGCTGAAAGCAGCGAGTTATAGGAAAGCAGTTGCGTGTCAAGGAAGTGTGACTTAGGTAGAATTATCAGGGTATTTCCGGACACTGCCTCTTCGAAGATCATGCGAGAAGGCTGGGTCTGGATGCAAATGACTTCTGCAGAAGCGGCAAGGACGAGGAGTAGGAGGAGACTCTTGTTCACTTCCTATGTTCATGTCCTGCGCTAGCTGGCAGAAGACATGATCACTTGGGCAAATACACTATGGATAGCTTCTCTAATATCGATAGCTGTAATGTGTGAGATCTTTTATGTTATGTGAATAGCACTAGATGGTTGAATGATGGTTGATGTCTGAAACTGAAACCTAACCTATAAGTTTCCACCGAAAAATCATATAATGCTGGATTTATATGGTTACGGCTGAAAAAATATATAGTGCGCAATGATGCACAACGCATCGTGGTTCTTGTGTCTAAGTTGGTTTGGCTGTAGTATGAGTCCTGCCGGCTTTATCAGGTTCCGGCTGGAATTATAAGGTTCCGATTGAAAAATAATAGAGAGTACAATTATGCACAATGCATCGTGCTACTTGTGCCATAGTTCGTTTGGTTCCGGCTGGCAAGACGGATACAGATTTACGATTTTTGGACTGTTGTAAAGTATTTTGCCACTTTAGTTAAAAACAGGCAAACGTGTACTTTACTTTAATCACAGAACTAGGTCTTTGGTTCAGCTTTCCAAAAATGTTGGTGAGAATCTATAAGTATTTCAAGATTCGACGGCCCAACACCTGACAATTTTATAAATAATTTTTTAATTATAAATTCAATTGGAAAGATATCTAATTTAGCAGTGTAACTGTTTAAAAAAATTATTTAACATAATTTTCGTCACAACTATATGATACTAGGTGTGCAACTAAATTTCTGGGTTTTTTTTGAAAAATTAAAAATGAAAAATTTCAATGGAAATATAAGAAATGGTTTATTCAAGTATTGTCTTTCGCTATCTACATATTTCTGCCATCTCTCTGGCAATACATGAATATACCACGACGATAAAACGACGCGTCTTTCGACCGAAACCATTGATCCAACCAATTTTGCACTTCTTCGAAACTGGCCAAGTGTAGCCATGGCAAGTCATGCGCCATCGATCGAAACAAGTGAAAATCCGAGCGGGTCAGGTCTGGTGCGGTAGCAGATCCCATCTCAGCGTTTTGATGATGGTCGTGCTGCAATATCACTTGCTCGTGACTCATGACTCTTTCTTGCTATTTTTCGAGCAATGCATTGTTCAGATTGATGAGTTGTTGTCGGTAGCGTTGCCCATTGATAGTTTCGCCCTGTTTCAGCAGCTCATAGTACACGATTCCTTTCTGGTCCCACCAATCGCAGAGCATCATTGTCTTCTTTCCGAAGCGATTTGGTCGTGCCGTCGATGTTGATGCTTCGCCAGGTGAAAGGCACGACTTTTTGCTTTTGGGACCCTTAAAAAGGATCCACTTCTTATCTCCCGTAACAATTCGAAATTCGATGCAGGAAGCTCTTTCTTTCATGCCGTGACAGCAAAATTTCGAAAATGGCAATCAGTCAACTCATGCGGCACCTATTTTCCCTCCTTTTGTATTTTTCCCATAGCATGTAAACGCTTGATTGTTGAAAGCTGATCTTGAGTTTGCATATCATCTTCATCCAGTAAACGCTTCTTGTGCTCAATGTCAAAATTTAAAGCGTTTAAACTAATCTTAATAGGTAGTGTTCGATGATGCATGTTCGCCGTAAGCCTCCTCAAGCAAATGAAGTGCTTTAGCTGCATTTTGTTTCAAGTTGAAGCAGTAAAGCAAAGCTACCCGCAAACGCTATTTGTTAGGCACACAACTAGACTCGATTTCTTAGAAAAAATATTTTTACGTTACGATATGTGCTGGTATTACAACTGGCTATCGTTAACAACTGTCCACGCTATGAACAAAACACAACTTCTGATATAAATGACCACTAGATGTGTCGCTAGCACCATCTATGGGGAAACCCGGAAATTTAGTTGCGCACCTAATAAGACTTCTTCCCTGTTCTTAGATGAGCTGACTGATTTTTGATTATATATGAATGGAATATTTTCGTTAAGCTTGTGATTCACCACATTCGTATAGTTTTAATGAGAACTCTCGTTAATATAAAATATAAACGACGCCAAAACGCGTAATTAGTTATTCATCAAAGACCATGAACCTAAACAAAACTAGTTCGTAAACTGACAAACAACTCTACAACACCTGACTACCTCAATGTCACAAAACTACACACCTTAATTATCACCTCATTAGCATCGTATGTATCGCATACATGCAATCCAGAATTATGTGAAATTTAACTGATGAACTTTAAAGTGTGAATGATTACTCGTATTATTCATCGTTGCAAAAAGATCTAATTCACTTGGTTGAGGCAGCGATCGCCAATATTCACTCCATGATTCATTAGCGCGATAAACAAATCAAAAATTTAAATGCACGAATTAAATAATCGCGCTCGTTTAACTTATTGTGCGATGACAGCATATTCTCTATGACTAGTAAGTTCTGCTACAGATTTGTGTGCGATTATCTCATACGGAAATAAAAAACAATATATTCTTAGAGATTAGCGTTAAGATTACAATAAATATTGACTTTATATAAATATAAATTTGATGTTATAGATTAGCATCTCGATTATGATTGATCTTGTGCGGGTTATAATTTCAGGATTTTATTTGCACTCGTATTTAGATTGCACCTGAGCGCGTTTAACTGATCTGGCGGTTTATTACACACACACAACAAACAAGGAAATTCATTGAGAGCAAACCCACGTATTTTGGGTGGGACAAGTGGGCGGAATATTTAAAATAATATTTTATATTTTGTTATAGTAGACTGTCTGTCTAATAAATTCAAAGTTTCGCGCAAACGAACGAGACAAAATGTCACCAATTCAAAAAAAAAATTGTATTTGGAGTGACGCGCGCTTTATTCACAAAGCGGTCGAGCGGTGTAATAAACCGAATTCTAAATAAGGGACAATAACTTGGTGCGCGGTTTAATTGATATGATGAACTCAACCTACATACAAATTAGATGGTTTGCTAGCATAGATAGATAGATAGATAGATAGATAAATATACGTGACACACCTCTATAAATTTGTACATCGTATGAGTTGTAGGATGTTGAGTTGATTTTGAAACGTTGCGCGTCAAATAAATCTAATAAGACGTCAACATAACGAACAACATTTCCCAAACTGCACACAAGTTAATCGATCAATCAAACCGCGACATGTTAATTTTTTTTTATTCTGTTCAAATTCTCGTTAAATTGAATTAATAATCTCATGTAAATTATCATAATAATTGTATGAACAACAGAAATTAGAAGTTTGAGAAGAAAATCAAAAATCTATGTGTCTTTTGTATAACGTTTGTAGTTCAATGGATGGGAAGCGTAAATCAAACTATCGTGTGACTGCCCACGCACTATATTGATTGAAGCAGTTTAATGTGAGAATTATTTTATGGTAATTGTAATGTAATGTAATGTTTCCAAGGTTTATTGCGTACTGAATGTCTAGATGTATAGTATCTATTTAAAGGCTTTATTAATATTAATCACTTTACATCACATTTAAGGGTTTGCAAACAGACACTCATTCATTATTTTAACTTTTATTTAGTATAATTTATTTAATTTTTAAGGGTTTAGGTTATTTATATTTTAATGAACACTTAAATTTAAATTCAAACTCTCGATTAGGTATTATAATATTTTTAGTGTTTTATTAATATTTGTAGTTTATTGAATATTTAGTTTTATGGATAATATTATTAGCTCACTTCTAAATACAGACTCTCTGATTTTTACAAAATGTTTGGCTTATATAGCCAGATAGCTGTTTCCCATAAGGTCGTGAGCTTGTGTGCAAGAGTATTATACATTTATTTGTGTACTAAATTGTACATTTATTTCTGTACTAAATTAGTGTATTGCTACATACATATATCACACCTCACCCCTTATGAGAAAAAAAAAAAAAAAAAAAAATATAATAATAATTTTTTTTTTTTTTTTTTTTTTTTTTTTTTTTTTTTTTTTTTGAATGTTTTATAATGAGAAATACATAATTATTTCATATTGATTAAGATTAATAGTAATAAATATAATGTAGTTTAATTATAAATGTAGGAACCTAAAGCTAAAATAATTTATTTCACCTAAACCAATTTCATTTAATAGAAATAATGTTAAGAATTAAAATAAGCAGTTATTTAATTTTCTGAAGTTAATCATCAATTTTATCTCTTTTAATTATTAACGATAAAATAGTTTTAATCTATTATTATGAATAATTTTGTTTTTATTTCCTATTCGAATTTCAGTATTTTCATCCGTCAAAATATCTGTTACGTGATAAGGTCCTTCCCATAATTCATCAATTTTTCCACTTGTAATTTCATTTCTCAAAAGAACTTCATCTCCTATTGTAAAAGTATCGTAGTGTAAATTTCTATCATAAAGTTCTTTCGATTTTTCTTTCGTTTTAATTAAGTGGTTTTTAGCCATTTCCCAAGAATTTTGAAGTCGAAATTTAAGTTCTTGTGTGTAATCTTCATAATTATAAATGGGTTCCGGTTTCTTAGTTATTGAATTTGGAATTATTGGTTTATTACCGAATAAAAGTTCGTAAGGCATAAATTGTGTTGATGTGTGTGGGGTGGAATTGTAAGCAAAAATTGCGAAAGGGATCCATTGGTCCCAATTTAAAGGGTCGCCTTGCGAGTAGTTCCGTAGGTATTCGCCTAGAGTTCTGTGTGACCTTTCCAAAGCTCCATTGCTTTGGGGGTGATAGGCAGTGCAATTAATTTTATTTATTTTTAGGATCTTGCATAACTGTTTGAACATATTGCTCATAAAATTTTGTCCTTGATCAGTTAATATAGTAATTGGACATCCGAACATACATATAAAATTTTCCACAAATGCTTTGGCAATTGTTGTAGTTTCTTGATTATTAACAGGAATTGCGCAAGAGAATTTTGTCAAGTCATCTTGAATTGTAAGTATGAATTTATTTCCTAAATAAGATGTAACTAGTGGACCCACGATATCCATGGCAATTTTTTCGAAAGGATTTGAAGATGTTGATGTAATTTTCATAGGCATTTTTTGACTTCGACCATGTTTATTATGTTGACATTTACTACAGGTTTTAATGAAATGTTTGATACGACTTAACATTTTCGGAAATTCGTAATAACTTTTAATCCGATTAAATGTTCTTATTATTCCTTGATGACCTCCTAACGGAGCTACGTGAAAATCTTGTATAACTTGATAAATTTCTTCTTCATTGCTCAGATGAACTCTATTATCAGAATTTGATTGAAATTGGAAGTTTGTATTAGAATTATTGCTGGGATTTAAAACGGGATGTTTAGTTAGTCTAGGATATAGATTTTTATTCGTTGAATTATTCGAACAAGAATCAGGTAAATTATTTGAAATCGATGCATCAGCATTAGTAGTGTTATTTTCCATATGGTAAGTTTCAGAATTGTCAGGGATTTGTGAATGTCTTGCTTCAGCTATTTTTGTTTGTGCACGAGTAACGACATTTATTAAATTTTCTTCGATCGGGAGTTCTATTCGTGAAAGCGCATCAGCATGTGAGATTTCTTTTCCAGGTCTATATTTAATCTTAAAATCGAATTCTTCCAACTGAATTCGCCATCTAATTAATATTGAATTGGGATTCGCGGTGGAAAATAAGTAAGTCAGAGGTTTATGATCTGTTACTATACAAAATTGTCGGCCGTAAATGTAGGGACGAAACCGATTTACGACTGCCCATTTAATAGCTAGAAGTTCTCGTTTAATCGTAGGATAATTACGTTCAGATTGATTTAACACACGACTCGCATAAGCGATAGGATGGTCCTCTGAATTAATAACCTGTGATAATACAGCTCCGATAGCTACGTTGGATGCGTCGGTCGTAATAAAAAAAGTTTTGGAAAAATCTGGAAATTGCAATATCGGGGATTTTGTCAAAAATGATTTTAACGTACGGAATGCTTCGTCTGCGAATGCGTTCCATTGAAAATTTTTTGGCTTACCTCTTTTAATCGCTATGAGAGGCTCGACTATATCAGCGTAGTTTTTAATAAATGATCGGTAATACCCTGTTAATCCAATAAAAGACTCTAACTCCGATTTATTTTTAGGAGTGGGATACATAAAAATTGCTTCCAAAAGCTTTGGATCGGGTTTTATACCTTCGTTTGTTATTAAGTGACCTAAATATTTAATTTCGCGGCGAAGGAAATTGCATTTTTTGGGTTGAAGTTTTAAATTAAATTTACGAAAACATTTAAATATTTCTACTAGTTTCTCATTATGATTTGTTAAATCATATCCATAGACAACGACATCATCAAGGTAAACAAAACATTTAAAGCTGTTTAACCCAGATAAAACATGATTCATCATTCTTTGAAAAGTGCTTGGTGCACCTTTTAAGCCAAAAGGCATTCTCGTAAAATGAAAATGACCCATATCAGTGCTAAAGGCTGTCTTCTCTTTGTCTTTCGGATTCAACATTATTTGATGATACCCACTTGCTAGGTCTAGGGTTGTATAATAATTGGAATTGCCCAGTTGCTCTAAAATTTCATTTATATTTGGTAAGGGAAAAACATTATTGATTGTTATTTCATTAAGTTTACGAAAATCAACAACTAGACGCCATTTTTTATCGTTTGACTTTGATTTTTTAGGAACTAATAAAAGTGGAGAATTCCAAGGACTAACACTGTGTTCTATTATTGAACTATTTAGCAATTCTTGAATTTGCGAATTAATTTCCGATTTCATTGATTGTGGCAATCTGTATTGTTTTTTATTGATAGGTTGAGAGTTTGGCAAAAGTGGAATGTTATGGTAAATTTTATTATTCGCTGATAGTTTATCACCTTCTAAGTAAAAAATGTCATTGAATTCACGATAAATATTTTGAATTGATTTTTTTTCTTCTATATTTAAATGGCTTGTATCAATTTCGTCATCTAATCTTCTTAGTCGTTCCTCGAATGAATCCGACCATTGTGATGCATGATACACGTCATAATTTGATAATTTTTCCTTTTTTATATCTAAATCTTCTAATTCAGTTTCATATTCATTGTTATTTAAAATACTAAAAACAGCACAATTATTTTTTGGTTGTACAACACAATTGGCTAGAAAAACACCAGGCAATAATTCTTGGGATGGACAGAGGTACTCTTCGTTTTCATCCGATGTAATAGGTAATAAGATATACTTTTCGGATCTTGCCGGAATTGTGTATTTTTGGTTTGGATTGTTAAGAAGAGGAATATTAAATTTTATTTTATTTTGAATTATTTCGAGCGACTTGATATCATAATCAATTTTACACTTATAATACTCTAAAAAATCTTTTCCTAAAATGCCAGCACAAGGTATTGGAAATGTATCGGGTACAATATGAAATTTATGAGCTAATTTTATCTGCTTTAGTAATACAATATTGGCCTGTACCATTGCCAAAGTGTCAACGCTATTTAAACTTATACCCTGGATTGATATTTTTTTATCCGGATAACAAATAGTTTCGGGTTTTAAGAACCCTTTCTTAACCAAGCTTACATCTGCTCCAGTATCAATTAGGAAGTAGGAATCAATACCAGTACAGACATCTAAATTTAAATTTACATATTTAGAATTATTTTGACAATAAAGTATAGAGAATAAAGTAGTGGAACATTCAGTAACTGTATTTAATTTTTTATCTGAAAAATTTAAAATTGTAGATTTATGTTGTAAAATATTATCTTTATTTAAAATTTGATCATTTGAACACAAATTTATGGAAGTTCTTGGACCCGAACGGCTGTGTTCACTTCCTCGGGTCCTATTTGGTTTCCCGGTAACGGAGAATTAATTACTTTAACATTAGAAGATGTAGGAGTTTGTTTAAGTGATTCGTTATATTTTCTTGTGTAACATTCAGAAATTGAATGACCTTCTCGTTTACAATAGTTGCATGAAATAATGTTACTGCTTATTCGATGGGAGTTCGAGTTATTCTGAAATATCTTTGATTGGAATTGTTTGTCATTTTTTCCCATAGCAGAAACGTCGAAATTCCGATTTTGAGGATTTTGTAGCATAGTACTGTTACTGTTGTAAGTTGGATTAAAATTCGAATAACTTAAATTATGATTTTTTCTTTTATAACATTTATCGATATTGTGACCAGATTTTTTACAATAGGAACATATTATTTGATTGTAACTTTGAGCAATAGAGAATTTAGCATACGAACTTGTAGATGGTTTGTGACTTATCTCTTCTTCTACGGCTTGGGCAATAGCGTCATTTAATTTTTCGAAATGGTGAGATTTAATAATTATTTTCAGATTATCTTTTAAGCCGTCTTGGAATGAATTAAGTGCCGTACATTCATTAATGTTCTTGATGATTTCTGCATGAGCTAGTCCCTGTTTTGAAATGCAAATATCATTTAATTCGTTCAGCAAGTTTTCTATTTTAGACGCAAAACTTTTCACACTTTCATTTTTTTCTTGAACAACACATACTAATTCGGCGGACACTGCACCTTGAGACCTACGTTTAAGAAATTTATTTTCTAAGGCAAGCTTCAAATCTTCCCATTTATCATAATCTTTGTAATGAACTAATTCATAAGCTTGACCACACAATTTAGTATTTAGAATTTTCATGAAAAGTATTTTTTCTTCCGGTTTAGTTATTTGAGACCAAATGACTTCAACACAAGAACAAAATTTGTGTAATTCATTAATTTTGCCGTCAAACAGCGGAATAATTTTCAGCGCATGACTTATGTTTAACGCCATATTATTTATTTCAATACCGTTTGTTTGATTCGAGTTATTTGTGATATTGTTGTTTTCAAATGAATTTTCGCTTAGCACTTCATCTTCAGAAGAAGACACTTCAATTTTGACACGAGGATTAATAATCTCTGTTACAGAATCGTTATTTTGAAATTCACTCATAAGAAATAGAAACAAATATTATCTTGTATTTTCATGAAGATTGTATACTACTAGGACAAGCAAAAACCCAATTTTCTCACTAACGATGAATTTGATGAATAATTAACAGAAAACAAATAACCGATAAATTTGTATAATAAATTTAAAAATAATGATTTAAATGAACTATGGTTTTTAAATGTAATAAATTATTACTTACAATTTAATCCTCTTTAAAATTGATTTTATTGAAATGCGTTGTTTAAACAATTGTAACACATTTAAACCGTTTTCCAAATTGGATGTGTGACAAATTGATGTTGAATTGTTACCGTTGATGTCAAATGTACTGATGTAGTTGATATATATAATCCGAGTCCTATGTTGAGTTTATCACCGTTGATTTATATAATAAGCGAGAGGCTTATAGCATAGGTAATTTCTTCTTCCAGCTGGTTTTGAGGTGACTGCAAATTATAATGACCGTTTTATCATATTTACGAAGATGTTTTTATGTATACTACAGATGACTTCTTTACAGATGCTTTTGTGATGCATACATTTAATAGATGTTGATTGTAATAAATTTTTTTTTATATGAATTTTATGATATGATTTGATAGTATAAAAACAATTTTTTTTTTTTTTGTAATTGCGGTTATAATTTTAAAACAATATTTTTAAATATTTATTTTACTTTTATTAATGATGACACAATTTTTATGATGATATTATCTACACTCAGTTTTCAATGTCTTTTACGAATGATTTTTACTATCAAACATGTACCACCGTTTTACCTTTAACAATTTACAAACATTTCTTCTGAATATTATTAATTGATTTCAGTTAAGACTTGGTATTATAAAATATGTATATTATGAGCACTGTTATATGAACTTTTCTCAGTTAAATTTATTTATAACCGGTGGTAATATATAAAAGTATATAATATATTCGTCATGAAACACTTTATATTAAAATCACTGTAACCAAAATTTTTTTTATATCTAAGATCGTTTTTTGGTATGTTTACCGCTGCCACCAATGTAATGTAATGTAATGTAATGTAATGTTTCCAAGGTTTATTGCGTACTGAATGTCTAGATGTATAGTATCTATTTAAAGGCTTTATTAATATTAATCACTTTACATCACATTTAAGGGTTTGCAAACAGACACTCATTCATTATTTTAACTTTTATTTAGTATAATTTATTTAATTTTTAAGGGTTTAGGTTATTTATATTTTAATGAACACTTAAATTTAAATTCAAACTCTCGATTAGGTATTATAATATTTTTAGTGTTTTATTAATATTTGTAGTTTATTGAATATTTAGTTTTATGGATAATATTATTAGCTCACTTCTAAATACAGACTCTCTGATTTTTACAAAATGTTTGGCTTATATAGCCAGATAGCTGTTTCCCATAAGGTCGTGAGCTTGTGTGCAAGAGTATTATACATTTATTTGTGTACTAAATTGTACATTTATTTCTGTACTAAATTAGTGTATTGCTACATACATATATCACAGTAATCACGCAGTTTATAGTAACATCCGTAAGCTAATCGAAGGACATCCAAAGCACATTTTCTATTTGGAAAAAACTTTTCAAAATTGTTTTGTTTGTTGTTCAGAGTGACACCAATACGGAAATGTTTGAAAAATATTGAGTTGGCAGATCCGAATTTCCATGTATCAGCACCAGTTAATTTATTGCTTAACGTCGAAATTTGTCACAAAATTATGTTGGGCAAACAATTACAGTCGTAGCCGCATTTACCTGAAGTTGAAAATACAAAATTTTGATGGTTAACTGGGTAAAAATTTCTTTGAATTATTTAATCTTTGCAGATTGTTCTGGGGCCGAAGCACTCCCAACTCTTTCGCAGTTCCCTCCCTTTTCACGTCCTTACCTTACGAAGTCGCCCGTGAGTTTTGCATTCCGACAGGGGGTCATGGTCATGGTTGTGTTCCATTTCATCACAAATCGTAATCTGTTGATGAAAATTCCGTGTTGCTCAAGGATTCATTTAATGTAATAAATGTGTTGGTGCTTATCAAAATGGTACCTGTATAAAGCGAAAATTTAATTTATTAAAATGTATTTACCATTTCATTAATCAATATTCACTAACACGAATATTGCGGTGTTAGTGATATTACCTGGGTAAGACGGAACTTGACCTGCGTAAAACGGAACATGGTCGAAAATTAAAGTTTTCATTAGGATTTAATAATTACATCTAAGATTGTGTCCGAATTGTGTGATAAATATTTTCTACCACAAATACTTGTCACTAACGTGAAAAATCTTCTCTTTTTTTGAAGCTGCTGCCCGAATTCTGTGATATTTGTTTTGATAAAAATTCCCCGCCCTCAGTTTTAATTTTAATTTAAAAATATTGATTTTAATTATTATAAAATTAAGATTAAGTTATAAATTAATAAAAACACTCGAAATCATAAATCCAGTTGTATTTATTAAATTTTAATTTTGTATTGAATTATTTAAAAATCGAAATACAATGATATTGTTTAATATTTATCCTTAAGTTCATTTCTTTTACATATTACACAGCTTAATGAATGCCCTAAACAAGTACATGCAATAGTTACCATCCGATTAAATTATCACTTATCGGTTAAAAATTATTAAAAACTATAATAATTCGGGTGTCTTCAGTATTTTCACAACTTTTGTACTAAAAAATATTTATCACACAATTCGGACACACTCTAAGAAAACTTTATTTTTCGACCATTTTCCGTCTAACACAGGTAAAGTTCCGTCTTACCCAGGTAATATCACTAACACAAACACAATTAATGAAACTAGCAAAAGATTTTCTTCACATTCGTTCAGTCTAGACGGAATTGGCTTCAGACGGTAAAGGCTTCAATTATGTAATTTAAAGGTCGATTTTACCACAATTATTAATTTATTAAGTTAGTGAAATTTGTCCTAAATCTGGCCTAAAAAGCAACAATAACAAAACATGTGTGGATGTGTTTGTAGAATGTCTCGATATAGCGTATTTTTGTAAAATGCTTCGATATAATGAATTTTAAGACGTGCAAATATGTATTGATCTTCTATAAATCACATATACGGTTTTCCAAAATTTCCCGGGAAAATATTGTACTATAATCCGCCTCTCTGATTGGTGTTTATTTAGAGATACTTCTAGGTCCTATATACGAGATAAACAAGTTTATTTTGGCCAAATTGGGAATTCAGGTTGTTTAGGACAGCCAAATTTGTATTGATTTTCTATAAATCACATGTACGGTTTTCCAAAATTTCCCGAGAAAATACTATAAACCGCCGCTCTAATTGGCGTTTATTTAGAGATACTGCTAGGTCCTATATAAAAGATAAATTAGTTAATATAAGAATAATTTGCAAGGAGTCATGGACTGCGACTGCAGCAGCATGACAACGAGGAGCTGTAGAACATACAGGAACGCACCAACGAACCGAGCCGCCTAAGAAGAACAAAGCCTTTAGAATTAGTGGTTCCCTGAGTTGCTTAAATCAACGGACTGGCAGAGCTGGGATGAACCAATAGGTTTCACCCCACAAGAATAGACTACTAAACTAATAAAGCAATTACTAGTTAATCAATGAGATTAGTTGTAATATTATACAGAAATAAAGATTTCTTAAAATAAAATTAAAAAAATGTCTACATTGTCGACATCATTTTTTAATTGACTACATACATTCTCCACGCGTGTATAATATTAATTATCTACACGGTGTTGACAATAAGGCACAACATTGCAGTAAAATTTTCAACCAAACTCGTTCATTTTATTTCAATAATTTCATTAATTATTTTGCTTATAAAATTCCGCATTAAAATATCCCGGAACCTGAACTTTATGTTTGTGCTCTTGAAACGTCGATCCATATTTTTTACGCTAATATAATTTGCGGATACGGATGCGTTTGCAACCACCAAAAATAAATATATTTTCCGGACATACTATATGCAAATATTTTGTGCCAACGCGGAGTGGGGCGGTAACGCCATACGTCACACTAAACAATCGAGCAGCTTCTTTATTACACAGCAGAAAAATATTTCAACCAGGTTGTTTTACATAAAAACCGTATCTCATTTTTTTGTTATAAATTCGCGCACTATAAAATTCATAACTACTTTCTCTAGCTACTCGCGTATACACTATACAGTTTTATAGCAACGATCTTGTTGCTTGATTGGTATTTGCAAATGTAATAAATATTTAATAGCGGCACTCAACCAGTTTCAATCTTAATTTTAAACAATAAATATTTAATTCTTCATCTAACAATTACAAATTGTATTTCAAGGTATGTACGAACAAGTCCATATAACGAAATTATGTTATGCAGTCGTCCACTTGAGATATAACCACCGGGAACGTTATATGTTCATTCCGGATCTTGATATGCCTCACAATTTATTATTGATCATGCATAACAAAAATCTTTCGATTGGCTACGCTATAAATCCGTCTATTAAATCTCAATTTTATATTGGGTCTGAACGTAATTAGGCGTGCAAATCTCTTGATGACGACATTCCATTGCACACCCTGATACATTATGTCTTTATTGTACCAATTACCCGCATACACGCTTATACAGAGTGTCCCAGAATTGGACGATCAAACGAAGCAGGGTGATAGGGAGGAGCTGCCAAATTTATTCCACTTTTAGTGTTTTTAGGGAAATCGCATGCGCACCCACTAAAAAATTAATTTTAAAAAATCAAGAGTTCTTTGCTTAACTGTGCCTTTCCAATAATAAATAAATTAATTATTTCCAATAATTTTTGGAAACTATATTATCTCGTCAAATAAAAATAATAGTTAAGTAAAGTCTTTTTGTTTCTCAAAAAAAATTTGTTGATGTTTGACGCCAGCGGGAAAATAGTGTACTACAGAAAGTTGACCCACTATCAGAACAATATGAGACAATAATGCAGATTTTAAAATGCTATCATGCACCGGGCTAGTCACAACAGAATGTTTTTTATCAATTTGTTCACATAATCGGCATCGCCGTATAAAAGTTTGCTTAATCCGTCGAAACGCACGTTCGTTACTTTTAATAATATTCGACGCTTCGATTATACGTTGCCGCACCTTCTGATCGGTCTGGTTTACTCATTCATAAACCAACTATTTATAATAATCTCTCAGAAAAAAGGATTTGAAGTCTCCTGATGACTGCGATGGCCGTGCAATGGACCGTCCCCTTCCAATCCAGCGGCTTGGAAAATTTACGTTCAGATGTTGTCTCACTATGTGTGCATTGTGAGGGGGAGCTCCATCATGCGGCCGCCACATATTTCTACGCGGTTGTAGATAAACGTCATCAAATAATTCATCCAAGTCATTTTGTAGAAAGCTAAGATAGACTTCTCCGATGATCCGACGTGGGAGTTCAAATGGGCCAATCAATTTTTCGTCGACTATTCCCGCCCATATGTTCACTCCAAATAGGTGTTGAAACCGACTATAGTGCAATTTATGGATATTGAATATCTCCTCTCTTTTAAAACATATCTCGTCACTCCATAAAATGTTGTTAAAACTGCGAATTTTCTTGGCATCGACGCAGCATTTCTCGACAAAATTGATTGTCCACGTTGCACACGTTATACACGTTGCACATGGTAAGGACAACTGATTTCTTTTTAAAATACGATGCAACGTGGACCGTGGCACTCCCGAACGTCTTGATAAACGACGAACACTTATAGACGGGTCGTCTGTCACCATTCCAATTACACTATCTTCGTCTATATCAATAAATAAGCCAAAATAAGCCAAGGGAATAAGCCAAAGAACAAATTTTATTTAATTCGGGCTACTAGATTTGCTTAAAAAATGTTACGTTTCAGTTTACCATTGTGTTCATCATTTTGTTTTATCTCTGACAAAGCATCGATTTTAGAAATCGAAATTTTGTAAAGTGCGTTTTTTAATAAGCACGACTTACTTTGTGAAAAAAAAGCATCTCAGCTCTGCATTAGAGTCGCATATTTTTCTGATAAGGGGTAAACTTTCTGTAGTACATTATTTTCTCGCTGGCGTCACTTAAACATCAACAAAAAAAATTGAGAAACAAAGAGACTTTACTTAACCATTGTTTTTATTTGACAGAAGATAATACAGCTTATAAAAATGATTTTATTGGAAAGACACACTTTTCTAGATCTTATTATAAAAGAAAGTTAAACAAAAGAACTCTTGGTTTTTTTTTTAAATTAATGTTTTGGTGGGCGCGCATGCCATTTCACTAAAAAACACTAAAAGTGGAACAACTTTTGGCTCCATCAACTTCGAAAAAACTTTAATTAGCTGTTTTTGTTGGAAATGAGCTCCCCTATCACCTAGCTTCGTTTGATCGTCCCATTTTGGGACACCCTGTATAAACCACAAAACAGCTGTGTGCAATAAAAAACAGTTTATTTGTTACGTATAAATTCGCGTTGAAAGGGAATGTCTGTGCAATGAATCAGGTCGCTTATTGCTGCTTTTATGGTTCATGCAGTTCTTTGTTCTAGTTTTCGTGTTTGTTTATCGTGAATCTATTATTTATAAGTCGAAACATTTATTCGAATATAAGAGGATTACAAAAGTTGTCGATAAATCAAATCTTATGCAATTTGTTTATAAATTTTAGATAATAATTTTAAGATACTTGTTTCTGAATACACAAACTATGTGGTCCACAATTTATTCACGCTCTTGTAATGAATTTGTGTGACACTTTGTAAGCCATGCCTTTGTAAATGAAGAAAGTGTTTGTGAATTTTACTTGTTTTACGAAATCCAAAATTTGGATTAAACACAATATTAAATTGTTTAGATTAAAATAAACGGTGGGCTGTCTATGCGGGCCGTAGGTGTTATGTATGATAACGTCCAAATAGAAATGACAGACTGGTGTCAATCATGCCAGAAATCTCTACGTTCGAGTAGCATTTGATTGTGCAATTTTATGCGTCAACGGTAAAATTTGTGCATAACGTATTTCAGGCAGTGTTGTGCAATTACACGTAAAAAATATTGTTTTACATTGTTTACGTAAATAATGTAAATAATGATTAATTACAGTAAAAAATTGTAATAAATGTAGAAAATGTAATTAATTAGCGACATCTGCACAAAATACCATTTAAAATGCATTATTTTCCAGTAGATAATACAACCATTACAAGCAGCTACATCTATTAGCTACATCTTTTATTACAATAATTGAATGTATAAATTATTACATAAATATTCATTGGTATCAATATTTTTAATAAATATCAATGCACTTTTCTATACGTTGCATACTACATGATTTAAAAGCGTAATAATTCACTTAATATTTGAATTAGGAAAGACATACTAATAGCAGATCCATTTATGATTCAAAGGAAGAAATATATTGTTAATAGCTCGATTACCTTAGGCGGCAATAAAAATTCGCATGGACTCAGGGACCTTATACAAATTTGATGATACTGTTACTTGGTAGAAGATGGTAAAGGTATGGTTGCTGGTATGGTTACTGATGTTGTAGAAAATGGTATGGTTGCTGATGTTGGAAAACTCTGGTTGAATTATTTACGACTGTTTTTCGAATTAAAAAAGTAGGAATCACCAAATTAAAATTTTAGTGTCTATGTGTTTACAATTATACACTAATCAAGTTTACAATTATACACTAAAAAAAATCGAAAAACCCGGATTTACACGGCGTGCAAAACAAATTAGAAACACAAAAAATTATTTTATGCTATGTAAATTTTTTCGACTAAATTGGTGACTTTTCTAAATATCTGGTTAGTTAACATCAAGTACTAATAGATGACAGTAGCAACAAAAGTACAAGCTGTGCCTGACTAAATTGATGATTGGTGGCTTTTCTTTTCAAACGTCAAACTATATGAACAAAAAAAAATTGTTCACACAAATCGAAATAAACTACATGTATACGAGTGTAATAAATAATAATGCATATTTAAGACGATGCAATTGAGATTGAAGATGATATGGTCTTATCATTATTTATTAATGTAATAATAAACTATGAAAGAACTATAAAGAAGAAAAAAATATTACATAAACGCTGGCAGGTAAAAAAATATTAACCTATAATCTCTTATTTCAGCCAGAAAGAACATACGTAAAACACTATAATTGTGAAATATACCGACAAATACTAACCGGTGACGATCGATTTATCAAACAACATCCGCGAAATCACTTCACAGAATGTTATTGGCATTTGACCAACATAATCTGGGACACTGCATGCAATTCAAATTGTGTGTATTTTTGTATTGGATTGCGTGTGCGGCCAGTTACAGGATGACGGGTGTATCTTTTGAAATTTCACGCTTTTCGGTCCGGATAATTATTCACAATATGTTGGATTTCAAAAAATATTATAAAGCTACCAGCATTTTGCGAGCTTCAAGAACTTGGCCATCATTTCAACGCGAGGGCAAATACAAACATATTCTCAAAAGCTGTAGGTGCTATTGATGGGTGCCATGTAAAAATTATGATATCCACAAACTGGTCATGCACCAGTATATAAACCGAAAGTTGGATTATAGTCTAAACATAATGGCCATACGTGGTAGCCATGGAAAAATTATAAATGTTGTTGTTGGATATCCAGAGTCAGTACACGATCAGCGAATTCTGCGCAACATTAATATATATCGGTCTTTTAAATCTCCTCCATCTGGGTACCACTTGCTAGGGGATAGTGGATATAAATTCACTTTGACGCCTGTGCCTATAATAACACCTTTTCGTCAAGATCGTGTACTGATCTTGAACATTGTGCTAATTTCTCATTGTAAACACATGCTTTCGGGCGAATGAAAACAAAGTGGCGAGCAATTTTTCTGAAAAGCTTAGAACTAAAATAGAAAATTCTATAAAAACGGTAATGGCATGATGTAGATTAGGAAGAAACCACCGAATATTTTTGTTAGAAAGTGAAACACTACAGCATAACGTTCAGCACATTGACGAAGCGACTGCTCTAACATTCCGCAACTCGTTGATAACTTTTGACGATCATAACTTTTGACAACTAAATTGAAAAGCAACCTTGCGAGTAGAATTTTCGTTGTCCGCCTGGTGGTTAATAGCATAAGCTTCACATGAAATGAAAAGTCGGCAATTTAGTCGAAATAAATCGTGTCAGCCACACAGCATTAGTCAACAATTAAAATAAAATTCAAATACCTAAATTTCAATAAATGTAGCTGCATGTAAAGTTGTATATCGACTAGATAACGTATTTTATATTATTTTACTAATTTAAGTATTGTATGTAACGTAAAAAATTCGCGTAATTAATACAATTATTTACGTGTAAGTAATGTTGTGCCGATTGTGTACACCATGTAGTTAATTAATATTCCACACGTGTAGATAATGTATGTAGAAAATTAAAAAAGTCGTGTCAATAATGTAAAGAATGTAGACAATGTCGAAAATTATTATTTCTCTAGCAGTCATCAAAATTCTATGATTTTTTTTTAATTTGGAACCATTTCAATATGAAGTTCTTTCTACCTTCACATTTAAAAACTGGAACCCAAGATTGAATATGCTAATGAAGCACATTTTTGTATATATTACGGTTAAAGAGCGAATTCGTTCAATCGTTAAACGATTAAAAATCGGTTGTAAATGGGGTCTGTGTTATCGACAAGTTTACTGACCCGTTCGCTTAAATAGCCGTAATATTGTTTATTTATCTTCAGAGGATTAAATTATAGAGAGGAGGTGCATCAACTTGCCGCGTGCCTGTGACACGCATCTTATATATTTACGTGGTACGGTAGATCATGGACATATACCCATCCGGCTTTCCAGGTCAATTATACTGTTAAAAGTTCTTTTGAATTTTCACAATACTTTTGATATGTCATTCGTAGACATTTACAGCATATTCCATTGTCGCCCGTCAGACGCCTAACTCAATGAGCTTGTAGAGCAAAAGTAACCTCAGGTCTTTAAGACAGACGGAAAAATTTCTACCGTGAGTGATTTTAGAAAAATGGCCGTAAGTGGCTAAGCCATAGACTACCACTGCATTATGTTAAGATTATGGACCGCAAACTATTAGGGCCGCATGACTTCTAAATTTGTAATTTTTCCAACCACCGTGACGTCATCATTCTGAACATAAACCAAAGAAGATTAAACGCTGTTATTCATATATTTGAAATAGTCAACGTCGGGATCCGAGTCGTTGTTCGAGAAAGTCGTACTAGAGAATTTAATGAACTGGTAATAGCTGGTGGTTCACTTGAAGAATAACTATTGTACTTTACGGGTAAAGAATATGAATCAGATTTCGGCTTAGAATAATGAACTGCCAGAAGCATTTAGGATCTAAAGAAAGTATTAATTGTTCAATAGATTTAATGTTCTTTGAAGGTCAATTAATACCCCTCCCAATTTTCATTCACGCACACTGTGCATTGCAAGCTCCAAATTAACCTGTACATTGACATGAACGGTCATCGTAATCGATGACGAAAATTTACTTTCCATCCAGCCTCTGGTGGGATTTGAAATAGCCGAAGCTTTAACCACTACACCACTTGTATGATAAAATTATTTTACAGTTTTTGAGAGTATTGTTATAGATGGCCAAATATTTAGTTCGTTATTGTACCACAGAGGACTTGGATTTTTATTTGGCAAGGGTAAGGTACTGATTAGAAGTAAACATCAGGTATTTAACACGATCCTATAACATTTCTTATAACCTCATTTAGTCTAGGTCGTTGGTTAAGGAACCCGGAAAATAGGAACAACTTCAAAGAATTTTGAGAATCTTTCTGAGATTCTGATTGAACGGCGGCACGCAGATATGCAGGCAAACGAATGGGTTGTGTGTACAATCGAATATTTGTATCCGTAAGATTATTTGACTGGGTTTACCGAAATAAAATTTGTACTGTATGTTTGCATCCTATCTGGAATCCTTTCTTGAAACTATGTAATAACATTTTCTTGCGTGGCGATAATTTTGAGCATTGAAGTACCGTGACACAAAGTAGTTTATACTGATAGCTCTGTATCAAGACTGCTAAAGTATATGCAAGAAATATCCTTTTTATTTTATAATCCCATTTTACGAGCACACCAACGCATACATATTATATACATGGGAGTACGTCATTCCCATATAAAAACGAGTTTAAATTTTTCAAATGTGAGGTAGAAATAAAACTCCATGGGACCCGACACAGATCTATGAATAAAAAAAATCAAAGTGTTTTGCTGATTGCACACAGAAACAAGCCTTATCGACATTCTCTACATTGTCGATGTCTATCACAAATGATACCCAAATCACGAACAAGACTGGCTCTGGTAACGGCGTTGTTAATATAATAGTCACGAGAAATAGACTGTACATGTTTTCGAGAGTAGATTATTATTTGACTTTTGCCCACGGTCAACTCAAGGTAGTTCTTTGCACACCATGTGGAGAAGTTATTGAGGTCGGATTGTAATAATTCAAACAATCTGTGTCAAACTGTGTTTATTTGCTGACATTCAAGTACAATGTCTTACAACTCATGCAAAAAAAAATTGTCCGCTAGTTTGACGGACATCGTTTCATGTAATCTCTGCGATTGCCAATAAACTCAATTAAAAAGTACACCAGCACTTGCTTTTTTGGCAACTGATGTATATCATTGAGCACAAACAATAACATGTCGTGATAGTGGACAAAGCCGCTGACAATTTGGAGTTAAGGAAAATTGAATCGGAGGTGGCTGAAACCCGTAAATTAATCAACGCATTGACTAACAAACTCGCTGATGATAATTCCAACCCGACGACATCTGCAAAAAGTGTCAAGCCTAGCTCCAATATCCATGATGTATCGACGTCGCCGCAAGCTATTGTAGGATCGGGACCTCCCATCAACTCTATCAAAACTGTCTCAGTTCCTGTCAAAAAATATCTATATATCAGTCGTATCGATCCATCCGTCTCAATCGATCAGATCATTAGCTATGTCTACGATAAACTTCAAAATTGTTCGCCAGGTCACGTAAATTGTAAGCAATTATTACCCAAAGACCGCGCTTTGGACAGCACACTAACGTTCGTCTCATTTAAAATTTGTTTGAAGGAGGCTGATTTTAACCTGCTTAACAATTCTGCCGTTTGGCAGCGTTAACCAGCCAGTTTAATTCAACGACCGTCGCTTCATCTAATACCATCAACGCCTTCACTTCTATCTACTATCACAATGCCTCCAGTATCCGCGATAAAACCAGGGATTTCCGCTTAGGCATACTTGACAATGATTTCGATGTTATAATAATCATCAAGACCTGGCTTACGATCAATATGTTATCCGAAGAGTACTTTCCACTAGACTATGTCGTTCATAGAAAGGACAGATACGATTTTGACACCAATTGTAAAGGCGGTGGTATTTTAATTGCTGTAAAGAATTCAGTCTCGCTAGCTTACAAAACCTCGATTGTCGCCATCGCCATTTATATTCCGTACGGATCCGACCAGGATGTCTACAATACGTTTATCAACTACATCGACTCAGCCGTTATACCTTCAGTTCGCCCTTGTGATCAAATTATCATTGTAGGTGACTTTAACTTACCAGGTATATCTTGGAACGATGTCGACGATGTGTTCTCTTCATCCTCAACTGACTAGAAAGGATTAACTATCATCGATTACGTCGCTTCCATATCAACAACGCAGCTTAACCGCATCAGCAACAGTCGAGGGAAATTCCTGGACCTGCTATTTGGCAACGATGTTTTTCACTTTAATTTTAGAATGGCCGACTACGCATCCTTGAATGAATTTCTCAGCATTGCCGATTGGGACTTTTTACAGCGCGGTTCGGATATGAATGACACGGTGCACAGATTCAACGAGCTTCTCGGGAGTGGTATCGAGACTTGATGCTGCTTGAGAAACTCCGCAATAGGTTTCATTCCCTTTACAGGCTTTACGGCGTAGAATATTATTCCGATTTCGTTAACGCCCGCAAATCGAGCAAGTTTTGACATCCAATCCCAAAGCAAGAAAAACGTGTCTGGTTTTCCGTCGAATATGTTTTACAAGACCTCCACCGCCACTCAGCCATCCGACATTTGCAATTTGTTTGCCAAATTCTTTGCTTCGGTTTACAAGCCACGTCGGTCAACAGACACCGGGTCTCCTACTACTTCCACCTCAACTGCTCCTTCTCGACGTTAGCAAGGGAGCGGGTTATGACGGCCTTCCATCGATCATATACAAACGTTGTGAGGTAAGTCTGGCCCCTGCAGTTACCTTCTTGTTTAACGAAAGCCTTCGTTGTGGTATTTTTCCAGATCCCTGGAAAATATCATGCATTCATCCAATTTTCAAATTGGTGTAATTATCTTGGGATCACCATTCTCTCTGTATTACCCAAACTGTTTGAGTCCATGGTTCACAGAGTATTGCACTTCCATACCAAGAGACGTATTTCTCCTTTTCAGCATGGATTTTATCCCGGTAAGTCTACCGTGTCTAACTTGTACTCATTTTGTGGTTATCTATTTGACAGTCTAAACTCCAAGCAGCAGCTTGACGTTGTCTACACAGACTTCGCAAAGGCTTTCGATGTGATTCATCACTTCATTCTTATTAGCAAATTGGAGTCTCGACTGTGATTTCATTCCCATAGACTGGTTGCGTTCTTATCTCTCAGATCGTTGGCAATCTGTTAGGACTCTGGATTCTTCTCCTCAATATTTCGGGCGCTGTTATTTTCATTATTTATTAACGACGTTGTAAAATGTTTTAAGTTTACCAACTGCCTCCTCTTCGCAGATGGCATGAAGATTTTCCCCCGGGTCTCTAGCGTGTTAGACTGCGAAATGTTACAAGACGACTAAGACCGCTTTTGCAGCTGGTCAATTAACAACTGGCTTTAGACGTGAGTAAATGCAAAACTATTTCTTTCTTCCGTATCCGCTCGCCTGTTTTTTATCAATATCAACTGTACAACGAAACCATTGATCGGGTTGAGCTCATTTCGGATCTTAGTGTGATCTTTGAATCTGATGCTACATTTACAAGACATGTTAACGCCATTATTTCAAAGTCGTACATTATGTTTGGCTTCATTAAACGAAACTGCAAGGACTTTCGTGATCCGTTAACTTTGACATCATTATACGTATGCTTTGTTCGGTCCATTTTGGAGTATGCATCTCCTGTTTGGTCACCCTCCTACCACTATCATTCGGAGATGATTGAGAGTATTCAGAAACAGTTTATTTTATAAGCGGTAACGAACTACGGTCTTTCCGATCCAATTCCGAGGGTATCGCGGGTGTTCAACAAGGTCTACGGAGCTTTCGATTATCACTTGTCGAGAAATTCATTCAAGAAAGCTTTATATAATCTTTTGTAGTCGAGCTGATACGCCGTAATTTCTTTTTGGTGTACCAATTGTTTTGTTGGGCCGATTGTGGTCACTGTAGGCATCATTTATAAATAAATAAATAACAGGCTCTTGTTGGTGGTGTTTGAAATCCTTTTGTAAATTTTCATGTCATCGGTGCATATTGAAATGAATGAGTTTTTAATTAAACATTCAACGTCGTTGATAGACAGAATGACAAAAATCGACCCAAGATGGCTACCTTGTTGCACTCGAGATGTTGCTGAGAAATGAGCTGATTCTGATGAGCTGAACAGTGCATGGTATATACGGTCTTTTAGATAAGAGACCTTCCTCCGGAAAGTTTAGGGAGGAAAGCAGAGAGTCCTGCACCATCATATTTAATGATTGTGAATTATATTCAGAAAAGTTTATGGTCGTCGACCGTGCTTTGTGAAAACCATGCTGATTGTCAGAAAACAGCCCTATTTCATTTTCTCGACACATCTACAATTCTGATATTTTTAATATTTTTGAAAGAATTCTATACTTTTAACGCTATGTCATAAACTTGTTAATCTTGGTGACATACGTATCGAACAAAATCCGTTTTTATATGTTTTATTTCGAAATTAGATGTGCGATAAGCAAACGAAAAGTAGGTATGCCTGATTAATAATTTTTAACCTTAGTATAGATTTTTGGATATATAATTGACTAGGTGTGCATTGTTTAGTGAGTGGTGCCTGACAGAACCAGATAATGCAACAATATCCTCACCATCGCAACCGATTCGTTAGTTTAGTACAACTTTGGGTGACCGCATGGGGACACCGTAAAAGAAATTGTAAAATGGAAGGAAACGAGAGGCCACGCGCCTGGCGTTCCAGTATGCTTCAACCAGCAGCAGTGTCCCATCCAGCAGTCTTAGGGCTAGGTTAGGATTCAATAAACTTACAAATCATTATTCTGAAAGTAAACTGATAATTAGAGGCGGCCATACACGGAATGAAGTGCCAGCGAAATAAAATAATTTAAAAAAAATTATATTGTGCTGAATATCAACATGGTGGCAAGCTGTCAAAATATTTCACTAATTTAATAATAATTTTTATCTGAATTATAAACCTTCGAGGTATTATAAAAACAAGTATAGCATTTATATCGGACATTTAGATTGCTGGACTACTGGAATCTAGCTGTTTTAATCAGACTTAAGAAATGTGATGTATTGTACTAACCAACTTATTATATTTTTAACAACAATTTTTTAAACTAATTGATGATCACTCATTTGAAAACCGAGTCAATTTCTGAGCCACTAATAATCCCGCCTATCCCCTCTTTTATGTTATGGCTTGAGATATATAGACAATTCACGGCACATTACCACGACACATTAAATACGCCTAGTCGTAATTTTTTGTCACCAACAGTCGCTGTCACTATCGAGAGAGACAAAATGATGTACATATGAGACCAGCAAAAAACCTGAACATCAAATCAAAATATGAATGAATAGATTACTAAGAAGGTTGAGCAGCAAATTGCAAAGGGCTATACATTATTTGCGTTTTGAAAAGTGGCATTCCATCGGAATATTCGATACTAAGGAAGCACCTTTTCTCAAATCATTTGAGCAGTTCATCAGAATCTTCAGTTAAAAGATGTACAACAATTGCAAACTTCAAAGCACGATTTTCAAGAGGTTTATTGAGAAAATTCGAAAATTTTTCTGATTACTGTTATAGGTGTGAAAATAATTTCGAACAAGTGTCAGATACACAGTTGAAGATGTTTGCGTTTGTTGCAAACAATTTGTTGTGGCTATGTTTTAGGCGCGAGTTGTCATTTATCTTATACTCAAAAATGTTGAAACAAAAAGACCACCATACCAGTCACGGCCTGCAACTTTCGTTCTTTCACAAATAACAAAGCTCTTTATTCAGATATTTTACTAAACTGAACGAAAGGTAGAAAGAGTTTCGAAAATGTTCTATACAAAATTATATATAAAGTAAAAGAAAATTAGTAAAAAATCCTACCTTGCTTCCGCCATATATCAATTTGTATTCCATTTGTGATAGAATCAATATTTGTAGGCCACACAAAAAAACTCGCGCGACATGGAGGCCTACTGTATATCGAATAATATTTTAATAAAATCGCACTCACTCACAGAACAAAATGTTAGTTTAACAATAAGTTGAAGATTTGAAATTGACACACTTAAACAATAAACACTTGCACAACACTTTATAAATAGAAACAAACTATCACTACATAATTATTGCATACGAAATTAATTATAAAGCACACAAAAAAATTACCGCGAAGCTTAGTAATTAATAAATATTACACCGAGTTTAATTTGTTCAACAGCAGTACGAGACTGACAAATTTGTTTTTTCCAATCGTTATCAAAAAATGTAAGCGTCCTTGAAAGCTTAACTGTTCGAGCTTTATTTTTAAGTTGCTTTAGGTATGATTTTACCGTTGCGGATTGTTATTTACAGGTGGTCCTTGTTTAGCGTAAACCATATATATATATATATATATATATATATATATATATATATATATATATATATATATATATATATATATATATATATATATATATATATTTGGGCGACCCAATTTTGTATGGAGAAAATCTGATCTCTTTTTTTCTATCGGGTTCAGGGCTAAAAATATTCGTTTCTATTATAAATGACCGTATACAAATGTGCAGGTCCATCGGACCACGTCCGGGGTTGCCCAAATTGGTTTTTTGCAAAAAAAGACACTAAAACAACCTTTAGTGACGTTTTCTCCTCTCTTTCACTTCAGCTCGTTAAAGTAATGCCAGTTTAATATTTTCTAAGTAATTTTGAGTATGCCGAATCCAATGAAATGATAAAAAAAATGGTTGGCGTAGTAAAAAATTTGTTTGCGGGCTGTTTCTTTCAAAAAAATGAAAACTTGTTTAATTTTTAAAATAATACCTTTCATGTTTGACTAAGTTTCACTGATTGTGGCCAGTGTTTTGCGTCTACGCGTATTCCCGAATTGTCTACGTGCTGGTGTCAAAAATAGCGTAGACAATTGATTTTTGAATAGACAATATCGAGAACTGTTAGAGTATGTAGATAATTCGTAGACAATGAAGTTAACTGCTTTTTTGTAGTTTTCTTCCATTGTTTTTCTGTACGAAGTAGTCATCTTAAATAGTTTTCCAGTTTAAATATGGGTTTACCTATAGTTTAGATGTTAAAATTCAATTTTTATAAAATAATAAGGTGAGATTGAAATATCTTGGTCAATCTATGTCTTCGACATTGGTACATAGTTGAGTGAATAGCTGACATTTTTTTAGCGTTCTCCGGAAGCACCAGTAACTTTCATATTAGCCGTTTACACGATCCTATAACATTTGCTGGTTTGTAATATCGATTTTATAATGCCATCGATATAAGCCTTCGAAAAAGAATCCGAAAAATGGAAGAATCTTCTAAGATTTTTTTCTGTTCAGCGGGCTTTATAGAAATGAATAATTTTTATTCTGGTTGAAATCGAGTTAATTTCGTAAACGAGATCAAATAAAAAGTTCGGTGTGCAATGTACTTTTCTGAGCTTAATTGACTATTATAACGCTGTACATGGCTATCACGTCTGTCATGAACATTTCCGAAATGAATCGTTCGTTCGTCATATTCATTTCCGATTTTAATATCCGTTTCTTGAACAACGTAGTTGGTGACTACAAAACTTTTCAGATAAATGAGTTTTTTTGATTGATTTTACTGTTTTTGGTTGTGTTTCGACCAAATTAAATAAAATTAAGAGAAAATGTGGCGTAAACCACCCATGATAACTCAGGATTACATTTTTCCGAGAAATTTACCAATAATCATCAATCGACTTTTGTTTTTCCCGGCCCTTTTTCATTCGAGTTATCTTGCTTGAAATGGAGGGCGAGTGGCAGATATAGATAAGACAACAAAAACTTCAAGCAACCATTACCTGGGTTAGTACAAATTTGGATGATCCCTTGGGAACATCATAAAAGAAAATGAAGAACAATGGAGTGGAATGAAAACACGTTCTTCCCAGCATGCCTGCATCGTCGCTTCCCCCTCCCCTGCATTTATTATACTCTAAAATGAAAATGATGACAGGACCGGCTTATCTTACACGAGCACGAATCGGTAATTGAAATTTTGGAGCTCTATAGCAGAAAAGGCGAGCAAAGGCGAGCAAAGCAGGCCCACTAGTGGAATAAGAAACCAGTTAAATAGCTAGCGCAGCATAATCTTAAAATCGTAAAAAAAATCCATTTAAAAATACGAATTTAAAATTTAAAATTTATTTATATATTTAATATTCAGTTATATAGGTATTGTGGGTCCCCCAATAAAAGACGCGGCCGAATCAACAAACCAAAGAGGTGTGTCCTTCCTTAAGACACCAAACAACACAGGCCACACTAAAAATATACAAGGAGTTGTTTTATCAATGCAAAACAGAGATAATTATAAAAATAACACACCAATCTGATAAAACCCCATTAAAATGGGGGCGGCATTAAGTATGTTAGACACTTGTGTGTAATTAATAATTGAGAACGACTATGATCGACTTTTGCGTCACAAACTAGAGCAATTCAAACGAAGCAGTAAATTCCCCCACTAAAAAATGTCCATCCAAAAAAATATTACACAAATATGCACATGAACCCATATCTCTCATCTTGAGCCTAAATAAAGTGAATGGTGCGGAAATTCACATAGAGTCACCAAAACTGGTAATAACTGGTAACAATTTAAAATTAAGCGCCTGTTGTAAAACGCATCAAAACAAATGGGGACAAATTTTAACACTGACAGGATTATAAAGATGCCGCCGACACAAGGAAAAACATAATCTGCGAAGCGGTCAAGCTCGCTCAGCTCAGCCTCCAAACGAATGAAGAAGCAGCCAAGTTAGAGCAATATTTAAAATCGAAAAAGTCTATATCGAAACAGCATCAAAACACACTCGGGTACCAAGAAGTAATTCGCAAGCAAAAACCCTGGAATAGTGGTGTGGAAAAAAATTGAAGAGAACGCCTGCCTGTGCCACTCAAGTTGCAAATGTGTGTCGTTAACAAAATACGTTGGAGCAAAATACGTCGGAGCTGAAAAGTCAAGAAGATACGATACGCCGTGAGGAATCAAGAAAATGGCAAGGAGTTAACCGTAGGTAATACACTAAAAACATTATCAAGACAGCAGAAAAGTCTACAGCAACCCAAAATGCGCCAATAATGGAGAGGGAATTCTAGCAAAGCGGAAAATTAACGGTGTTATTGCTAAAATGCAGAATGGAACAAAAACGAACAAAAAAATGCATCCTGAAATATTCAAAGGGACATATATCGACAACTGCAAGAACTTCTAACACCAGTAAATATTAAAAGTGTGGAATTCCGGTAGAATACCGCGAAAATAGGAAGAACTGTTATAATTTCCTCCTACACATCTTTTCCACCAAGCGGATGTAGCAAGGGAGGGGTAGGTTAAGGGATCAGCAAATTTGTCGGTGTAGCTAGGCCCAATTTACAACCTATTTTTAAATCTTGAAAACGAGTTTCGCACTTTAACCTTACCATTTCCATAAATGTTGAAGCACCATATAAAACTTGGAGTTAAAATTTTAAATTTTAAGAGAGAATGTTTTATGAATTTTATCTTCAAGTGGTTCCAGAAATACAATCTCTACATTGTCAACGCCAGTTTTTTAATTTTCTACATACATTTTCTACACGTGTAAAAAATTAACTATCGATGCGGTGTAGACAATACGGCACAAGGCCAGAGTTGTCTTTTTCGTCCCGTCCAATAACTCCCGTGCCATAAGAATGGCATTTACTGTTGAGGTTAACAATAAATTTCGCTTTTTGTCTTTGATAAGGTTGACCTGGGAAAATAAACAATTGCTACACGTGGTGTGATGTTGCACCGGCATGCTGCACGATGTCTCATATTGCAACATCTTTCATCACATATTTTCCATTAACAGAACTCTGTTGTTATTTTGCATCATATTTGACCTTGTTGATTTGGTTGCGTTGCGGCAAATGTTGGATGCATGGTCGTGTCCTTTTGAGGTTTTTTGTGAAAATTTATGTGCGAGCCAAAAAGATTGCGAAATTAATTGTGATGACCGCTAATTTTGGGAAAACTAATTTAGGGCTTTTTCGGGTCAAACTACTTTTATAAAAATGGGTGAGAGCGGCTTTCGAGTGCTAAGAATCGATTGTGGTGAGTTGTCATGAGTTGTTATGAGAAGTCTAGGTCCCTGTTTAAAAAAGCGGCTCTACAATTTCGAAGCAAAATTTGAGGGTAAGGATCTTCGAGTGTCTTGGAATGACTGCTGGGATCTTAATTTCGGGAAATTTGTTTTGGACAAGTAAATCATTCTTAATTTGAAGGGCGTAATATAAATTTTGGAGATACAAGTGGAAAATTGTCATCTTAAATGAACCTAAGCCTACCGACCAAGTGACACAGTGGTTAAAGCTTTGGTGTTTGGATTGGGAGGTACCGGGCTCGAATCCCGATAGGGGCAGGAAGCAAAGGGAATTTTAATCAACAGATTACGATTTGTGATGAAATGGACCACATCTATGACCCCCTGTCGGAGTGCAAAACTCATGAGCCGACCCATCTTACATGCCAGTAGAGACTGGTATGGAGCTATGCAATGTGCAGATGGTGATAAAATCGGACCTATACCCTTACGTCCTCGAATTGGCCGACACTGTCGTAAAAGTAAGGACGGAAAAAGCTAAGCGCGAAATAGTTGGGGGAGCCTTGGCCCCAGAACAGATTGCAGGGATAATAAAAATAAAAAAAATAAAAAAAGAGCCTAAGCCAGTTCATAACCGATTCCAAAATGAGTCCCGGATGTGACTTTGTAAATTGAGTAATTTAGATGGAAAGAAGACCTCTCTCAAACCAATAGCATGAAAGCCGGTTATACCTATGAAAATATCCAATGTGATTGAAACAAAACCGCGGGTTTTTTAAATTAAACAGAACTAATCTGTTGCTTAACCAAGTGTGGTGCAATTATGTTATTAATTGCTGGAAATAAAATGTATTTATTAATAACGGGTGATTTTTTAAGAGCTTGAGAACTTTTTTTTAAAAAAAAACGCATAAAATTTGCAAAATCTCATCGGTTCTTTATTTGAAACGTTAGATTGGTCCATGACATTTACTTTTTGAAGATAATTTCATTTAAATGTTGACCGCGGCTGCGTCTTAGGTGGTCCATTCGGAAAGTCCAATTTTGGGCAACTTTTTCGAGCATTTCGGCCGGAATAGCCCGAATTTCTTCGGAAATGTTGTCTTCCAAAACTGGAATAGTTGCTGGCTTATTTCTGTAGACTTTAGACTTGACGTAGCCCCACAAAAAATAGTCTAAAGGCGTCAAATCGCATGATCTTGGTGCCCAACTTACCGGGCCATTTCTTGAGATGAATTGTTCTCCGAAGTTTTCCCTCAAAATGGCCATAGAATCGTGAGCTGTGTGGCATGTAGCGCCATCTTGTTGAAACCACATGTCAACTAAGTTCAGTTCTTCCATTTTTGGCAACAAAAAGTTTGTTAGCATCGAACGATAGCGATCGCCATTCACCGTAACGTTGCGTCCAACAGCATCTTTGAAAAAATACGGTCCAATGATTCCACCAGCGTACAAACCACACCAAACAGTGCATTTTTCGGGATGCATGGGCAGTTCTTGAACGGCTTCTGGTTGCTCTTCACTCCAAATGCGGCAATTTTGCTTATTTACGTAGCCATTCAACCAGAAATGAGCCTCATCGCTGAACAAAATTTGTCGATAAAAAAGCGGATTTTCTGCCAACTTTTCTAGGGCCCATTCACTGAAAATTCGACGTTGTGGCAGATCGTTCGGCTTCAGTTCTTGCAGGAGCTGTATTTTATACGGTTTTACACCAAGATCTTTGCGTAAAATCTTCCATGTCGTCGAATAACACAAACCCAATTGCTGCGAACGGCGACGAATCGACATTTCACGGTCTTCAGCAACACTCTCAGAAACAGACGCAATATTCTCTTCTGTACGCACTGTACGCATTCGTGTGGTTGGTTTAATGTCCAATAAAGTAAACTGAGTGCGAAACTTGGTCACAATCGCATTAATTGTTTGCTCACTTGGTCGATTATGTAGACCATAAATCGGACGTAAATCGCGAAACACTTTTCGAACCGAACACTGATTTTTGTAATATAATTCAATTATTTGCAAGCGTTGCTCGTTAGTAAGTCTATTCATTATGAAATGTCAAAGCATACTGAGCATCTTTCTCTTTGACACCTTGTCTGAAATCCCGCGTGATCTGTCAAATACTAATGCATGAAAATCCTAACCATAAAAAAATCACCCTTTACAACTACGTAAAAAAACCAGCAAATTACTAGTTCAAAAAGGAATGACGATTCCATAGCACCAAGCATAGAAAACGATGATCCTTGCAAATAAAAGGAACTTTAGCCGAGCGACCCTCGGTACCCAACATGATTCGCCTTGAAATTGTAGTAAGACTAAATATCGGAAGATATAGATAGACAGATTGGCAGCAGAGAAATTTTCCATTCGTCTTCCCATATCTTACCATAAATAATATTACATTTATGGTTTATGTGGGCCTCAACATTGTCGAAAAGTCATCGGTACCGAAAAGGTAGATTGAATGCAATATTGTACGAACAATTCAAAGTCGATACACGGTTCAATTCATGTTAATGTAGTGAGCTATAAATGCACCGGCGTCAATGACAGTTCAATCAAAAACAAACCAAACAGCTGGTTTTCCAATCAAAAAAGTTGTGACTGAAATAATTTACAACAGCCAAATCGTTTTTCCTTGGCTTAATTGTGCAAGCATATTGATTTGGTCATGTTTTATTTGTATACTCATTCCAACAGAACATTAAATTGTAGGAGAAATATTGGTTAGTTTTATCAAACTGTTTGAAATCTAACAACTGTTCGAAGGTATAGGTAAAGTAAGTAAAACTTCTTCGTTTCCCGCCAATATATTTCTGAGTTTCTAAAAATTGCGTGCAACTCGCTCGAAATACGTTCAAAATATCCACCCACTATGAATCACCACAATACACATGAAACAAACATTTGGAATAGCACACGTCTAAATCTAGATAACACACAAAACATTACATCATTTTATTATATGATCACATTCCCTCTCGATTGCGATAGATGCCAACTGTCCAAATTTAATTAAAATCATAAATAATTTATTAGATCTTGTTCTTATTATTATTAAAGAAATATTCGATCTTAAAAATTTCAATAACAACGTAAAAAGCACAAAACATTGATCATGTCCGATAAGCATCGATCGTGAACCAAATATATGACGTAAATCAAAATAAATCAACTACGAGACACCTCGACGACAAAAGAATTAAAAAAAAGTAAAAAATAAAAACTATTCTTATGTTATTTACTTATTGTACAATTCAATTCACTTAGAGACTTAAAGAAAACAAACCGCATACACAAAAAAACCAGCAGTAATAGAGAATTGAGACCCACGCATAAATGGTCGCAGATAATCTACACAGACAGTTAATAAATTTGAAAGATAAAAAATCTAAATCTTATAAATGTAGAAATACGATCGGGAACGATCGAAATTACAAAAAAAAATAATAATTTTCCTAGAATCGATCGATCGATATACTTACATATTAATTTATTGGCTAACATATCATTTAATTAATTTATTTGTTGGGATCAGTTCCATTGCCAACAATGCCTACATGCTCATCATATTTGGTCAGTCTAATCGATCGAAGAGTATTCAACACACAGTATGACTTTTGGTTTTGGCGGTTTTATTTTTTGTAAATCATTTTTGTTTGAGAATATAATAAGCAAAAATCAACATCAAAATATTTATGATCATCCTACTGATAATTTTTTGTTTGAGATTAGTTAGAATCATTTGAGAAATTTAATACAACAACAATTAACACCTGCTACAGATCTTTAATTAGAAATGATCTTAAATATACAAATGCGGTATACAAAGCCCGACCACAAAATTGAATTCAATTGATCTTATTTTAAGTGACCATCGCGATTACAAAGCGAGTAATTTTTATTTTTCTCGTGGTGACATCTAGGTATGAATAGTTTAATTATGGGTATATTACATAGAGCTTTTTTGCGAATTATAAGCGATCAAACTTTATTATTTTGATTGATTAGTTACTCGAAAGATGGCACTCCGGTAATAAAAGATATTACACGTATTATTGGGCATTATTCAATCTAAATTGTTTATTCTGTTATTTCAATAGGAAATGGGTACGAGATAAAATGGACAGTTCTGACAGCGAATATGCTAAATAATTACGATGGCATACGATTTGGTCCGAGAAGCAGAATTCCGTGCCGGAGTACCGCGCCTGGCGAACGAGAAATTGGCATTTAGACCTGTTTTAAATGTAACACAAAAAACAGAACACGGGCGAGCGCTGTTCGCCCGAATATTGCTGGTCCCCAGTAACGATTTTACCGAACCAAGAAGAACGCCTGAAATGGTCGAAATAGAATAAATAAATATACTAATACGCCCGCATATAGGCTTAAAAGATTGCGGGACCTAAGCAGAGCGTTTCATGTAAATACTCTCTGGCCAAGACAATGAGATCTCAGTGTATATTACATTTTCCTGAGGCACTCGAAAACACTTAGTGGTACCTGGTTTTAATAAGACTGAATAAAATGAAGAAATTGTATTAAAATGGAACAGGCTTCAGGTGCCACCTACCTCAGAATCATAAGGGACAATCCATATATACCTATTATATTCTGTAGAAATGCTGTATTCCGGGATCTGCCAGCATCGCCAGGGATGATGTTTTTGTTAAACCAAGATTCCAGAGGAATCCAGGAGCTTAGCATAGTAGCTATTGTCCGGTTACAGATCGGCTACTATCATATTGAACTGACTATCACTAGCTGCACGGTAAAGACTGTCTATGTGATCAACGATGGGTACAGTGAAGCACGCTGAAGGTTTTTAAGTTTGATAAATGTGGCTAGTAGTAGATAAGCTATCTGATGGTTTTAGCTAAATTATTTTACGTGGTGTGCCACGTAATAGTGGTACGTAATCAAATATTTAAAATAACAGAAAATGTTGTGTTCCATTCGACTCAATGTGGTTAAGGTGGGTTAGAAAAAATACTTGTGGTTAATTAAGGATGGGAAAGGTTATGAAATGCGAATATATATGGTGGATAGTAGTTGTTTCCTAAACATTCCGTTTAGCAGGTCACTTTGTTCGAAATACAGTTTGAGCTTCTGGGCTAGTTGCTATCGGGATCGACAGCTGCTTGGGATAGTTGTTTTTCAGGTTCAGGGATGGTAGTTGAAGGATGGTCAATCAAGAAATGGAATGGTGTCAACATATTCATTTGATCGTCTGCTAGTTGGCCGTGCATTGACGACGCCCTCAATTTATGTCATAAGCGTAAGAAGCTCTTCATGGGTGAGATGTGATCGCCAATGACTCGATAAGTGGGTTAAATTTTGTGGTATAAAATGCCAGTTGATTTTGAATTCTCTAAAAAATACAAGAGGAAATTAAATGTAAATTTTGTTATAAGAATTCGTTTAGTTCCCATAATTGATTTTTTGCCCCCTTGAAGTTAGAAACGTTGTCGAAAAAAATATCGCTACTCGACTCTTTTGAGCGCTTCCAGAAAGGAATCGGCGATTAAATCATTCACAAGTTCGATGCGGATAGTCTTTATCGATAGGCATACAAATATGCAAACATAGGTTTAATATGCTTGTTGGCCTCTTCCTCTAACATCATATGCCATTCACTCTTCTGTTGATTCAAGAGATTAGGTTGACGTTTAACACAATCAGTGCAGTGATGAGTGATGGATTTGACCTGCTTGGTAGTCCCAATATCTAATATTGTGCACGCAGAAGACTGATTAACTGTGACTAGCCACAGTGAAAATATCTATAATGTGTAATTGGTGTTCAAGCTTCCGTGCGGTCTCGGAGTCCTCAGTAAGAATAATCGGATATTTGATTATATAAGACGCGGACAAATTCTCAATTCGACCTTTGAAAATCAATGAACGGAGAATGATATTTCAATTAAAACTTTGATGGCATGGAATGGTTAGCGGGAATCGTTTTCATACCGGCTTTGAGATGTGTTCGAAACGTCGAAGTCTACCGAGCTTTTGATTACCACGTCGCTTTGCCCGACAATTTTCGATGAACTAACGAATAAAGGCGAGAACAATGCAAATTGCATCTAAGTCGGAATAATGCTCTCATAGCTCATCAATCAAATTGCCATTAGTGTCAAGTACAGTAATGGCGGTCTTAAATGTCGGCCAACAGTCTTGAGTCATATGTATAACCAATCCGAGCGGGTCTACTACAGGTGATGATTTTTTAGTCAAGCTGGTTCTCTCGTGATACATGGTTTATGCCATTTATGTCCGGATAACTGAGTTTAGATTTAGCTGATTCTGTTGCTAATAAAAATTCTATCGTTCTACCATAAAGATTTTGGGTTTTGTACATTTAATGATTTTATTTCTACTGGAATAAGTAGTTTGATCAGTAGGACGACTCCACAGAACTCAAGTCTCGGCCATGTAATCGATTCGATCGAGGTAACCTTGGATTTTGCCGCTACAAGCGACTTACTTAGCTTTGCAGTATATCGTTAGTTCGAATATCGCTGCGGCAAAAGCTTACTCACTGGCATTGCAAAATCCAGGAAATGCCATCCCCTTTTGATTGGTTTGAAACCATTGTTGAACTGAGATATCCTGAAGACGGAAAATTTTTCTCGAAATTAGGGCCATTTGGTTTGTGCTTCAGCAGGTATATCTTAGTCCGATTCGATATACATATACAAGCCACAAACATTGATACATAATTTTTATGAGGATGGAAATCGGAACTAAAACCCCCAATGGATCAAAAATGACGACTGGCTTCTGACTGGATTTTATGACGCATTCGTGGTGGTTTATCAGGAAGGTTGATTCGAAATAAAAATCGATCAGCTTCAGAGTTCCATGTTAATCCTAGAACTTTCTGGGTTCCTAGATGTTCGGTAAACCCCGTATTAACCGGTGCTGTTGATTGGTCTTTCAGTAAATATTTGGAGTTTGACGACCACAAGTCATAAGGTCATATGGTTTCGTTGTTAAGTGATAGTTGCTGCACAACCCGATTTACCAAATACGGTGATGATGATAGACCGTTGTCAATTGATAACACATAACTCTGAGATAAATGAGGTTTCTGATCTCGTGTCGAGCAGAACTTTACGTATTGATGCTGTCCGTATCCGTCATTAACTTGGACTAAGGTTGTAGGCAAAATGGCACTTCTGCTTGGGCAACCAACTTTGTTAGACGATAGGTTGGGTTACATCACAAACAGAAGCACACTTGCAGGTCCAGACTGATTTTCCTAAGTGTCCAAATGAAAAAGTGAATTATGGCGCTTTGGATAGTAGCGACACTTCCTTTTGCTACTACAATGGGTAACCGTGTGGGAGGCACTCTGGCAATTGAAGCAGCGCGTTTGCGATTTAATTAAATAAAAACTTTTCTCACTGAAATAGTAGGTGGGCATTGTATTTACAAACTGAGCATGAAATTGCGGTTGAGACGAACGATTTGACCGATTTTTGATGCGATGGCTGAGTTGGGTGAGATGAAATTTTGGAGCGGTCATCTTGACCGGCGGATTTTTAAAAATTCGTCAAAGGCAGGAACTCTTTAACTACGTTTTCTCTGCCCCATTGGTCTTTGGTCTCGTCGTCGAGCTTATCCTTCATTAGATAGATTAGCCAGGGATCAGAGACTTCAGTGATCGCGGATTGTTTCACAAAGTTTGCTGCCTCACCCTTTAAATAACCTTTCAGATTCTGAAACTTCTTACCAGGGTTCATCATTGCATTATCATGACGATAGGACACACGATAGGAATAGATCACAAAGCCTAGGTTGTCGCTCACGTTTCAGGCGATCGAAGTATTTCCTTGATTTGTACTGATTTTGCTAATCCATTTATTCAAATTAGAAACGATGGAATAGTATTGGTCCTCGAAATCATCAAAGTTGGATTCTGCTTCGGAGTCATTTTCAAATAATTCATCACAAAATGAGTGCACGGTGGGGCCCAGCTTTCCGAGAGATCTTGTCTCGTAAGCATGGTTGTACAAAATAAAAAATGCTTTGAAAAGTCAAATGCAGTATTTTAAATTGATTTTTAAATATAACCTGACGTCCCATGACATAAGAAACTTCTAATAAAAATTATTTTTCTGTCAGACTTACCGGAAATCGCTCTCGCCATATTAGGGACAAACCTCATTTCATGCGGAAGAAAAAACCAGTCAACTTAGTGTTGTTATGAATTTGTTATAGTTTGCAGTTAAAAAAGAATTTTATTAATGTGTTCAAAACATTTATTGATAATAATTCGAGATTCCCTGCCACACTTGAACTTACAACGATTGAAAAATGGTTGACGCTTTAAATGTAATCTAATCAACGATCTAGCGCTGGTAAATTTAAAAGTACGCGCTACGGAATGATAATTTAAAGTTTAGTTTCTGCGATTAAACCATAAAGCTTTCACTACCGATAATGCTAACAATAAAAAATTCCCTCGATTATTGTATTGTATTTCACGTTAGATTAGTAGAAAACGTAATAATGTTCACCGAACATCACCGAATTTGACTAGCGTTCCTGAAATCCAAACTATATCACTCTAATGAAGCGACTTATATCGTATTCATATACCAAATTTACAAATATTTTAAGTTCCTTAACGATAAAAAATATCTTAATCCCACGGTGATCACTCGATCACTTTTTAACATTTTTCAAAATCGTCAAATCACTTTACACGTCATTAATAAATTTTAATAAATCAACTCAGCCAAAACAGACCAAAAATTGGCTTATCACCCTACACCTAAAATTATTTGAGGCCTATCGCTTATCAGCTCGTTTGCGCCCCGTGCAAACAAATATAAACACACATTTACATCGAACACGAGTACTATCGTAAAAAATCATAATCAGCATGCTAATCAATCAAGCTAAAACCAGAAAAGTAATTCAACATCGTCAAATTTTAAATTAAAAATCAAAACAAGTCACTATCAGTTAAATGATTTTCGATGCCACTCGAGGTATTATGATTGCGAACCAGGACAACACAAAAGACTATAAATACCGGTGATCGGGCAAAAAGTAAATCAGTGCTTTTCATAAAATGAAACTGTTATTAATTAGTGTTATAGCGGCGGCATGCCTGAGCCAAACGGTGTTTGGCCAATCGAACAATATCCAAGAGGATATGCGATTGACAACCGTAAGTTTTCGATAATTCGTATTTCTGTGTGTTTATCAAATATATAGTTTTTGTGTATATACAGACCGAGTTGCTCATCAAATATGGATACCCTGCTGAGATTCATACCGTAACCACCGCTGATGGATACATACTGGAATTACATCGTTGCCCTGGAAGTCCATTATCACCACCGCGTGCTGGTAAACCGGTTGCATTTGTAATGCACGGTATGTTAAGTTCATCGGCCGATTTCGTTATTATGGGACCGCAAACAAGTTTAGCCTACATGCTGGCCGATTTGGGTTATGATGTGTGGATGGGTAATGCTCGTGGTAATCGATATTCACGTACCCATACCCGATGGAATCCATCTTTTGCTACATACTGGCAATTTTCGTGGCACGAAGTTGGTACACAAGATTTACCAACAAATATCGATTATGTGCTACAAACCACCGGACAACAGAGATTGCATTACATTGGGCATTCACAGGGTACAACCGCATTTTGGGTTATGGCTTCAGAACGTCCAGAATACAATAATAGGATTATTTCAATGCAAGCATTAGCTCCTGCCGCGTATATGCACAATACCAGAAGCCCTTATGTTATTGGATTATCGATGTGGTTAACCTCAACGACAATCGCGCTACAAATGATGGGACAACATTATTTCGCACCAACCAACGAAATGAACATTATCGGTGGATACTTGAGATGTCGCGACGGTGCCATCACACAAGCCATGTGTTCAAACGAACTTTTCTTATTAGCTGGTTTCAATTCGGAAGAACTGAATACCACAATGTTACCAGTAATTAACGCCCACAGTCCAGCCGGGGCATCAACTATGCAAATGATCCATTATGGCCAAGTAACTAGATCACGTCTCTTCCGTCAATACGATCATGGTATATATCTCAATCCATGGTATTATGGATCACTCTTCCCGCCAAGATACAATCTATCACGTGTCACCGCCCGCGTTGCATTCTACCAAAGCACAAATGATTGGCTCGCCACTCCTGAAGATGTACAACTGCTCTACAACGATTTGCCCAACGTCGTATTCAGATATTTCGTACCGATGTCAGCATTCAATCATTTAGATTTCGTTTGGGCGACCAATGTTCGGCGACTACTTTACAATCGTATGGTCGAGCATATGAGAGAAATGGAATCGACCTAAATGTGATAAGATAAACAAAAAAATATTTGATATTTAATTGAGATTACGATTGCTTTAATTAGTGTTAGTGCTAAATAACCTGCTAAATAATTATGATTGAGTTAAAAACTATGAATTTGACGTTATTGTTTTATTCCAGAAAGGTTTTATCGCCCAAATCTCTTCTATTCAAAATATATTCGAGTAAACCTTACAATTGCACAATTGTGTTATCACAAATTCACACGAAACGTATGTGTAAACGAAGCAGATAAATGATGTGTTTAGCCACAGATAAAAATATAACCAGAACAATCATTACGTAGAACAACAATTTTGTTTCCTATCTTAATTTTTTATATGTAGACAACCTGACTTTTAAATATGAATGTTTATTACAGTGGTGATTTGATCTTAACTATCTTAACTGCATTATGGGTCCGTAATTGTTTGTTTCAAATAAAAATATTCCAAAATAACGAATGTTTTTCTACCTTCGGTGAGCCAAGGAAAAAATTGAGTCGATTTGTCTATACAAAAACAGTGTTAGGACGTTTCTGTAGTTATTCAGTGGACCAGTATTGTAAAAACTGAAAATTACAAATGTTATCAAACTCAAGAATTTTTGCGTTAATTTTTTTTATTTTCCGCACATTAGAAGCAGTTTATATTTTAGACTTTGATCAGTCGATGAATAACAGATTAATGGCGATTTATTTATGGGTTTCTGTTATAAGATTAAATATTTCGCAAAGAGTTAATAGGTCAGTTTGTATAATGGATTCATTTGTTTACAGTGGTATTAATCACGAGTTTAAAGTACGCTGAATAATAATAAATGACACTTGTCAATTGAACACAATCGGTTGAACGTATTTACACCACATGCGATAAGATATCTAATGTGACACCCGAATTTTAACATCAAAGTTGTAAATCACAACCGTCAAATAAGAAAATGTGAAACCTTTAAAAATAGCTGAATTATTAAAAGATTGCAATTTGATAATTGCATGCAATTATAATATGATGATTAGCGGGTTATAAATAACAAACAATCTTAAAAATATGAATACAAACAATTTATAACGCTGCACTTAAACTTAAGAATTACTAAAATATTGGATTTGCACTATTGACTTTTTGTTTGCTTAATATTGACTCACTTTGCAAAATTTATATTACTATTTCTAATCGCTACGACTTTCCAAATCTTTTAATCGAATCCCAAGTAATTAAGTTTTTATATATTGGAATTGAAGTACGTTGACAACTTTGCATAAGTCCCATTCGAAATGCAACAAACCATTTAATGGATTAGAGGATCGGGTGTGCTTGTATGTTCCGAGGTTGCTATAGAAATCCTAGTCAACTCAACATCAAGATTACGATGGAATTTAATAGTAGTTTTTTATATATCACCCAAATGGTGATTGCTTACTGCCTACATTAGAGATTTACCTTCTTTGATGATGTTGTTTATGTATGTCTCCATAAGGTAGTAAGCTGTTCATTAACTGTTCCGTGAGAAGCTCTCAGGTTTCTTCAGTTACATGTTGTTCTCGTCACAGATGCAATTTAAGCCATTTTTCGATAGCCAATGATTCTGTAAAAGACAACGGAAAATAAGAGATTACGCTACTCGCCACAAGTAACATCACTATCACAAAAGATAATTATTGTTGTTATTTTATATCTTAGCCATTTCAAGATCGATTGTGGACTAAAACATATATTTTAGATGAAGTTCTGTTAATGGATTCTAAGATGAATTTTGAACTCAGATAATTCTAAATAAAAAATTCGGAAACTTACATCGCAGATCTATATTGTTCGTAAACAAATCAATGATGGGCGATTCTCGTCCACTTCTTTACAAGTTAATAGAAAATTATGTTTTGCAGTGTTGCTTTTGAATTTTGGATTAGAAACTTGAGAGTCTAAATGAAAAATTAACTGAGATTATTGTTTAGAATTCACTCCATAATTTTTTGAGTTTCTGCGACCATTCAAATATGACTCATATTATGGTCAAGATCTTAAAAATTCCCTCAGGTAACCAATACGTAAGTGTCGTGGCAAGTTTGGAGAAAATTTTTTGTTCAGAAGTTTCACTATAATTTTTGGGGCTTTTGTGCTAAATAAACGAAACAAATTATACCTTTGGTACTTAGTTATGGCAACTTGTATTATTTGGCCCAGAACTCAATTAGTAAGTCCATATGAAAACCATCCAGCCTTAAGAGTGATTTACATTCAACAGATATTCTACAAGATTACAACATTGCAGATCCATGAACATCAATTTTCACCATTTTAAGTAGTCTTAATCCGTGAAATGTAAAGTTGCAGAATATCGGTGAGAATAAATTCTGCATTATACGGAATTTACATTCAACAATATTCTGCATTTTACGAACACTAGTAAAAATGGCAAAATGTGATGATCATGAACCTGCAATGACGTAATGTGTTTGTTGCATTATGTTTATTTGATTGTTCTTTTACTTGATCTTCTTGTTATAAAAATATGAAAGTCGGGCATCTTTTCATCTCACAGATATCGATTGTATGGTTTGTTTCTCGGGTTTCAGTGTCAATTTTGTGGCATATGAAACGATTTATCTTTTTCGCTTTATTATTTCTTATACGTAGTAAAATAAAGAATAGTAAACATGGAAAATTTGGACCTAGACATTTTTGCAAAATCACCATCATTTCGTAGGAGCTTTTTCGTTTTTCTCAAATATTTTGAAAAGTATATCATTTCCGACCGAAGTGAACTTTTAACGAAAAGTGTAGCTACACAAATTAACGAAACGTGTAACTTCTAAAAAAGATCATCACAAATATATATTTGATCAAATATCGGGATCAAATTTTATCATAATAATTGTAGTCTAAAGGTTGGGGTTATTGAAAAAATAATCTTTAAATGTTTGAAATGATATAGACATGCGACACTATGGTCCATCAAAAAATCTCAGATTTAGGACGTTAAATTTCAAAAAATTCAAATATTCGTTAAAATACCTGCTACACTATGGCCAATACCAGAAAACTCAGAGAAATTATCGTAAAAGAACAAAGTAGCAGGTATTTTGGCTAAAAACCATAATTACTTTGAGTAGTGTAGCAGTCTTGCTATTTACACTTTTCATTGCTACACATTTTAGAAGTTACACTTTTCGTTAATTTGTGTAGTTAACTTAAATTAATGGAAAATTTGTGAAGCTACACTTCTCGTTAAAAAGTTCACTTCGATTCATTTACGAGAAAATCGATTACAAACTAAGAGATTTTAAATGAAATTTGCAACAATGCCGGTCCGAATAATTTTTCCAAAAGCGGAAAAGAGGTTTTTTGACAAAAAAAACTTAACAAAAATTCGGTCTTGTACAGCCCAGACGAATTGATTAACTAGGAAGGAAATTCATAATGTAGCTGTTTCGACAAATTGGGACATCCTAGTGAATTTTTACTGAAATCTGTCCATCGGCAGTGACAGTCCTCATAGGAGCTTATTCGTTTTCTACAATGAAGATTAAATTTTCAACAAGAGTTGTCTAAAGTCCCATTAAGAATGGTCTAATTATGGAGCATCACGATAAATCCACGTTAAAATCCCAATCCATATGTATACACACCAAATTTGACCATAATTTGTTAAGAAATGGCCTAGTTAAATTAAGCATGGCTAAATTCCGCAACTTGGTTCAAAATTCAAGTTAGGATCCAAATCCAATTATGCGCACCAAATGATGGTAATTGATAATTATTGGCCAAGGAAAGGCCAAGTTCAAATTTCAAAAATTCTTGAAAAATTCATGTTAAAATGCCTAATTTTACCCCAGATCAATCAAGAAATGCCAAGACCAGGCCAAGATCATAACAAAAATGTAGATAAAAATCACGCTTTTTGGCGTTTTTTTTAATTTTTATCAAAATTGAGATTTTAAAAAGCGGCATTTTGTAAAGCAGGATATTGAAAGAGAAATTTCGAAAACCGGGATATTGAAAATTTTTATAGAGACGAATTCAGGCTTTCGTACCGATCCAAGCCACAACCCTTTGTCAAATGAGAAATCCATTTCTGTGGAAAGCAACAGCGAAAGAAACAACAGTAAAGTCTTCGTAAATTATCCGGACAGTATTAAAAGCATGGAAATTCCAGAAGAAGCGCGATTATCTTGAAGAGGAACAGTTTGTTTTGATTGTTTTAAAGGTTTTAAAGAACAAACCATAATGTATTAGCAACTCCATTCACTTTAAAACTCTTGGCCGATGCGGAATGTTGACTAATGGACACCACATTTGAGGTGGTTTCCGGGTACATGCGTCAGTTGTTTACCATATACACGGCAAAATTGGCCATGAGACTGTTCGTATAAATGAGTTCAAAAAATGAAGCAGCTTACTTTGAATTTTTGTGTAAAGGCGTTTAGACATTTCTTCTCAGAAACAATCTGAAGAAAGGTGCAAGCAGATGGTTGTGCTGTGAAATACGGTAACAACGAGGATTTTAACCTGCAAATCAGGGTCTTAAAAGTTTAGCTTTTTCACCACCAGAAAATATAATTGTACGGTTAGACCAAAATTATTTAACGGGAAACCCGAATAGAACAATAAACAGAAAACCAAAGCCACAGTTTTTGGTATGTGTGGGATAATGCTACAAATAATATTTAGGGCAGAAAACTTGGTAGAAGGATGGCATCGAAGACTAAAGGCGGTAGTTTGCAAAGCACACATCGGGTCAACTCTTAAATTAGTTGGTAAATTTCGGAGTTGAGGAAAGATTTAATAACGGGAAAAACCCGAATTGCGCAAATTAGAGCGGAAGCTTCATACTCTAAAAACCGAAAGCTGGCGAAAACAAGGCTTTTTTTGACAACCAGGATTTAGGAATTAAGTTTTTGAAAACCAGGATCTTTAAAACCAGGTTTTTGAAAAACTAGGCTATTGATACAATCCGGATTTTGTAAACCAGAAATTCGAGGGGAACCCCCAAAAATTTGTTCTATTTTTAAATTGATATCTAGAAATTTTGATAGATTCTGTTTGTCGGAATTTTGATTTCCAAGATTTTGGTTTTTGGGTTTTTGATTTCCGGTTATATCCGAGATTTTGGTTTCTGGGATTTTGATTTCCGGAATTTTTGTTTTTTTTTAGATTACTTTTTTCGGGATTTTGGTTTCTGGGATTTTGAAATTCGTGATTTAGAGGCCGTATCCACGCAGGTTATAGAACATCTACAGAAAACAAATGGAATAACCAAAGTAATTGTTGGTGGCATTGGTAAGCCAAGTTAAGGAAACCGAAGAATAAATAACGCGGTATATTAGCGAATATAAACACGCAAGATTTATTAAAGCAACGAGTAAGAGTTACTTACTTAGCGAGTAAGAGATACAATGTTCTGTTAATTGAATTGTTATATTACAGCAGGCATATCACCAGTGATAATTGCTAAAGCGCGAGAAATGATGAATCCGATTTAATGGGTTTGAAGCACCAACTATTCAGTTAGCAGCCGAACGCGCAGATATGTCTTATGATAAATCAAAAAGGTGTTAAATAAAAACTAGCTGGTTAAAACTGGCATATAAGGAAGCCAGGCTAGATAGTATGTAAATTAGGATTTATATTCTAACGATAATAATGTTTTACAAGCAGACTTAGCAAATTCTGATATTTTGACAAAGAAAAGTTGAGACACATTAATCCACATATTGTGATAAACAAGATTGATAAGCATGAAATCGAAGAAGTCGAGCCACACGTGCGGATGGATGCTTTCTATATCGAAAAACTAATCAATCAATCAAATGAATTACTTTTAGGCACACTAAATCATTCATAACATTTTAAAGGAAGACGACACTCTCAACTTCAACAATATAGCTTTTATACATAGTCGGTCAAGATTAGATTAAAGAGAGTTCCAAAGTTCTTGAAATATAAAAAGAATTCCCTTGTTAAAAAGTAAATCGAAGTGTTACGATAAAATTCTGTTATCATTCGCTACCTAATTTATTACCCCCCCTTAATTTATTGCCACCATTGCCATATACGTGATATCGTTTGATTGTTATTTATCTTAATCTTATATTAACTATCAAGAATCATAATACGAATCATACAATTACCTTTATCATCGAAAACTCGAAACTATAAAAAGGTGTTCTCGGCCATTAAAAATTCAGTGTATTTGGCCGCATTGTGCGCGACGCTGTCTAACATGTTATTAAAAGTCAGTTTATTGTTACTTGCTATCACCACCCTTGTATGGGCCAATCCGATTGATGTTGATAGTCTGGATCAAAGTGATCCGTATGAATATACCCGTAGTTTAATTCGGTTAATTGGATTAGAAAGAGCTACGGTAAGTCAAATAAATCTGTTCTATTAAAAAAGTAGTTGATTGGAGTTTTGCGATAAGACTTGTGGATTGATTGCAAAACCATGAACACCTGAATCAATAAATAAAAATGAACGATTCGATTTACAGGTAAAAATTGTCGAACGATATGGTTACCCAATTGAAGAACACTTCACCCAAACTGCTGATGGATACAACTTGAAACTACATCGTATCCCAAGAGGATTACAAGAACCTGTTATCGAGGGCCGGCCAACCGTATTCCTACAACACGGTTTATTATGCTCATCAGCCGATTGGATTGTACAAGGTCCAGAGCGTGGTCTTGGATTTATTCTAGCCGATCGAGGTTATGATGTATGGATGGGTAATTACCGTGGCAATACACATTCCCGTAGTCATGCTTGGTTATCGCCCAGCTCAAAAGCTTTCTGGGAATTTAGCTGGGATGAAATGGGGCACTACGATTTACCAGCCATGATTGATTACGTTTTGGCAAACACCGGACAATCACAATTGCATTATATTGGACACTCGCAAGGAACGACCGCATTCTTTATAATGGGCTCTATGCGTCCAGAGTATAACGCCAAAATTCGGTCGATGCACGCATTAGCTCCAGTCGCTTTTATGTCAAATCTTAAGAGTCCGTTCGTCCGCGCTTTAGCACCATTTGTTGATACTGTTGAATGGATCGTCAAGATGTTGGGAGTTTATGAATTTCTGCCAAGTAATGACATGATGATTAATGGCGGACAATTAATCTGCAAAGATGAATCGCTCTTCCAAGAAGTTTGCGCTAATGTACTATTCTTGATTGGAGGGTTCAATTCAGCACAATTGAATAGAGTGAGTAATTATTGAACCTATAAAGATTTACTAAATCAATTTTGATAAAAAAAAAACATTGTTTCAGACCTTAATCCCAGCCATTTTGGAAGCCACCCCAGCCGGCTCATCAGTAAACCAATTAGTACATTACGGACAAGGTGTAAATTCAGGCAAATTTCGAAAGTACGATTTCGGTATGATTGAAAATTTAAGCCGTTACGGATCGATTAACCCACCAGAATATCCACTCGGCCAAGTAACCGCCCCCGTTTTCCTTCACTATAGTGACAACGATTGGCTTGCCGCACTTAGAGATGTCGATGAATTGGCCGCAAAATTAGGTAATGTTATCGGTAAATTCCGTGTGCCCGATGACAAATTCAATCATTTGGATTATACATATGCCACAGACGTAAAAGAACTTGTTTATGATCGTGTCATGAGTTTAATGGAACGCGTCTAAATTTGGCCCGCCCCTAAATTTTCTATATATGGACTTGTGAGATTATTTAATTTAGCTTTTTGTATATTATAAATTGAAATTAAACAAAATAAAATTTTGAACGATTATCTAGAAAATAAAACGTGGTTTTAATGCTTCTTCTATATGTAAATAAAAGATTTATTCGAAAATTGATAAGAGAACAGCTCGAGGTGATAGGTTAGTTAAGATAGTGACGTTACCCCATAGTTTAGAGTTTCATGCGATTTTTTATTTAAAATGATTGTGCAATGAGGTTTTATAAAATCAATTCATGTGTATTGCAAACTATGTCGTTTATTACAGGCACCTGGGCAAATATTTCTGGATATTTGGAACTAATTCAATGGCGTAGATTACAAAATTGTTTCGTATCAAACTATGATAAGCTATAGAAGGGGTCACATTTGACCAGACAAAAAATCTAATTATCATTTTTAATTCTGCTTCGTAAGCGATCTTCAATATCAGAACGTGATGAGTTTACAATTACAACTTTCATGTATAAAATAGAAATGGTTATTTTTAAGTTTCTCGTTATCGGGTTTTGCTATATCAGTGATAACCCCTGATTATAGATGTTCGATATTTTTATGGAATGTTATCCGCTTACCACTGGTGAGGGCTAAGACATAAAGCCCATCAGGGCAAGTATATTGATGTTTATCTTTTGGTAGTGCTTTGGCCTCATACCTCCGTCTGATGAAATGATATCGCACCTCTTTTTGCTTGGTCCTTCTATGGAATTCCGAATTTTTCAAGAGGCGAATCGCGCTTTGATTATCCATAGAGAAAATAGGCTTTTCCAAATCGGTTGATTAAATTTCGGACAATAATCGAAGCAGCCACACTAGTTCTTTCAACGCATATGTCGTCGCCATGTATTCGGACTCTGTTGTCGATAACTACTTTTGACGTTCCCAACTTATAATTGCATTGCTAAACATGAATATATACCTGGACGTCGACACTATAACTACACATACTCAAATTGATGTCCCTTTTAAATCGGATTGCCATGTCCATTGTCCCCATTATATATTTCATAAAGCGTTTTAATTTGAGCTTGAACGCTTTGGCCACGAATTCCCGTCGCAAGTGTCCAATGACCACAAAAATTGCTTCCTCGTTCTCCGTTGCAATCAAGCCGTCGTCGACATAAATCACTGTTTCAATCCGTACAAGCTCTAGGTTAGCTTGCACACTCGTTGTTATCGTTTTCCTCCAAATCACTGCTCACAAAATCTGTGTTTATGTAGACCTACTGCAACCTCATTCGTTTTGATGCCGCCAGCGCCAGATTTCGATGAAAACTTAGACCTGAACGTTTCTGTGAAATCGATGCCATACTCCTGTGTGATAAATGCCTCCATCTGGTTTTGCTTTAGTTTGTAGACCTAACGATTATCAATCTCTTGATCTTTTGATCTTTTGCTGGATTGACCAAGTTCCACATACGTTTCTTAATTAGCGAATCGTTTGTTGCCTGCTCCCACTGCTTGTGATCATTCGATCCAATTGCCTGTTTGTATGCCCTCGGTTTTTCGTTGATTGCCAACATGGCAACGTGTTGTGCCGATGCATAATACGTTAATGTCTTTCAATGATATGCCTCATATCCAGATCGCATATTGCACAACGTCCGATTGGTTGCGCCGGCATTATTCACCTCTGATTCATTGTCTGCTATGATTTCGTTGGCCTTCTTATTAGTATCACTAATGTGATTGATTGATACTTCTAGAAGAAAAATCACGTCACGAGTTATGTCAATTTTGTCGTTTACTGATTCTACACTCGATATAATCTCGAATGACTGGCCCATCCGACGAATACACACTTGAATGCTTTTGGATCCAAATTTTTCTTTGGAATGTATACACAAACCCTCTGATCCGAACATAATTCAATACGGTAATTTCTCATACTCTAATGTTAACTTCTTATGATCCATTCGCACACCATTGCTGAAAACAATATGACCCAAATAGTTAAGTTCCTCAAACAAGCTGCATTTTGTTCCACTTAACTTCACTTCTACCACACTTGTTTAAGATTATTAACGTGTTCATAAAATGTGCGACCTAGTACAATGATGTCATTCAAATAAACCGCAGACATGTTTTCCAATTTTGGTCTTTTAGAACTTGCTCCATTAATCTCTCAAATGTTTTTCAGATCCAATGTACTGAAAATTTTGTGTCCAATGTGTTGTTAATGTGCGGTAATGGAGCACTGTCCTTCTTCGTCACTTCGTTTAATTTACGGTGATCAACACAAATTTATAGACGAAAATCACTGGCGAACTCCATGGACTACTAATCTGCTCCATCACTTCGTCACGTGGTACTTGCCGGATCGGAGTAGCGTTCCCTGCGTCGATTCTATATGTTGCACAATATTAGTTTTCCTAATTCTTCATTGTTAAAACAAAACTGTATTTTTTGACATTCGTAGGCTCCACAATTCCCATCTTGGTATCCCTCAAGAACAAGGTTTATTTTCGTGTTGACCACTTTTCGTACATATACCACTCGATTATAACTCACTTTTGTTTATTTGGAAGGGTACCTCGACATTGCGCCATTTTTGCACCAGGTTCACGACCATCTGGTATTTCATCATGACATTCAGTCTGATGATACTTTCATCAGTTATTCTAGCTATACGATAAAAAGATGTTTGAACCGAATTCCATCGAACATTATTAGACGGGCACACGCTATACTTTGAATATCGCAGTTCACCTATTACTATTACTGTAGGCATGTTATAACGGACAGTAGCATCAATCTGTTCTGGATCTACCACGGCAGTGAAAAAGTTCATTGACGCTGTGCCAATAAGCCAATAACAACGACAGTGTAATTCGCCCCAAGTTGTGTGATTTTAACGATGTTCTTGGAAAATTTTCTCCATTTCGCCAGTTCACGCCCCTCAAAACTGGTATAACTTGGTTTTCCATATCCATTTCCATTAAATTAGACAAATGTTTTCTCTCTGTGAACTAGGCTGCTTACGTTAGCTCGAAAAGCCGGCTGTGGTTTCCTAATCTCCCCTTTTATTATTACGTTTTCTTGCGTGATACCCTTCCAATCCACCTTACGCAACTTTACTGTGTCAGTGGCGCTAAACTCGCTCCAGCTGTGTCATATTCTAAAGTCAACGCCAACACTCCATTCATGAATATAACGCTAGTATTGGTTATGTACTAAACATTCAGATGGTCGTCCTTTACAGCGCTGATAAACGAGTCCACTATTAGCCCGCATGAGCATTATCGTATAAGCTTGACGCGTTAATTTCGTTTCGTTATCTATATTTCTATAGGTCTTGCAGGTTATCCGCATATGCAACCTTCCGTTAGTTTCTTGCGAAACGAATTATTCTCATTACCTGTAATCATTTTGAGCCGGAATTTCATCAATAAAATGTTTCCAATTTTCTGTGAAAATCCTTGAAGGTTAGCCTTACTGATTTTGAACTGATAAAATTTATTGTCACAGATTCTGTATGTTACGATAATATTGAGTTAATGACGTAATTTTGAGTTGCGTTTCAGTTGTTGCAATATGATGATGAAATGTGACCCGATTTCAAAATACGAAACTTACAATAAGCGATGGAGATATTGTCCAGGTTGACCAGGTTTGATAACTGTTGTAAAATCGCGTTATTTTATACCCAATGAGAATTAGTTTAGGTCAGCGTATAAGTCGGTCCATATCCTAACGAATAATTTATGTGATTTAGTTTTAAAACATTGGGCCCTAGGATAGTAATACATTAAAACCTAGTAGCAAGACACTATGTAATCTATGTGATAGAATACGTGTCGACAACTGCCTAGAATAAATTGCGTAATCTATCACGTCCAACTCTGGTTTGCGCCAAGAAGACCAATCTTCAAATCATAAATTGCTTAAAATAAAGTGCTGCGGGATTATTAATTCTCGGTAATCTCCGATAGTACACCACGATAATACAGGTAAACGTCATATGTTTGACACCACCAATGGAGTGCAGACTCTAAAGGCGAAATCGCTGAAGCTGGGTAGTTCCAATTAGAATAAGAAATTATTGTAAAAGGAGTAGGAGGTTGTTCATCAGCAACCTATAAACTAACTTAAGATAGATAAATTACTAAATGATCTCTGAATCAGTTGTAATGTTGATTTTAAAAAATGGCTTACGAGTTAAAACCAGCTCACAGGCAAACTAGTGCCTTGGAGCCTGAAAATTCAGGGCTCCGATTTTACGATCATACAGCATCGATTATCGCAATGGATTATCGAGAATTTTAATATTTAAACTTAACTCGGCTTCCTTTAAATATATTTAGATTTAATTTCCAAAATTATGTCTTCTTCCGACTCTCTTTCCAACTTTATGGTATCTGATGACAAAATTAATAATTAACTCATGCAAGACACCTCACGAACTGAGCAAGTGCACAACCAGTTGCGAAACCAGTTATTAAACGATTTAATGTTAAATAAGGATTAAGCATATTTAAATTTGAAATATTCTCTACAATAAATTTAACGGAAATGGTAAATAGAACATTTTATAAATTTGTACATTCACATCCGGTTGAATTGGAATTGCATTGGGAAATTTAGTTCATGAGTACATGAAGTTACACCACATTCCCTTCATTTCGGGCAGCAAATGACTATAGTGGAAACGTTTTTGTTATACAGGCCTGACATATAGAGATAAGAATGCTCTTATCTTTCAAAACAAGATTTTGATTATAAATAGCTACAAGTACTTACCGTTTATAAATCAAACAGTCGATTACAAAATTCTGTACCGAATAGAATCTGAAACACATCAATGATACATATTTATGTCTATAATTTTTATTACACGGTAATTAAAGCTATATTTACACTATAACACGGTCATTTATCTAGCTCGTTTAAACTTATATGTTACCTACGAACTTATCGGTATCGTTGCATTAATTCAATAATTGGTTTATAGACTAATTTTGGTGCATCGGTGCCCCACATAAAATCAAGATGATTAAAATGTTCGAATGGCACACGGAACATACCAACCGAAGTTTTATAAAGTCGATCAAAAAGCAACGCTACATCTTGTGGTCCCGCCAACCAATCGTTGGTTGCATAAAATAATGCAACGGGTGTATCAATGTTTGTAAGATCGTAGTGAGGCGGATCCTTTTGGCCGTAACGACGCAAATTTTCTTTTTCCCCGTAGTCAAAATACTGAAAATCGCCACCATTATGTATTTCTTGCGCATAATGAACTAAAGTTTTTGTTGATGTACCGGCTGGTGTGTGTCCAAATATGATAGGCATTAGAGTCTGTAAAAAAATGTATCGCGTTATAATTTGTCAAATTTTTTAAAATAATTTGTAACTTACCGCGTTATATTGGGCCCGATCAAACCCGCACAACACGAATATTGTATTTTCGCAAATAAAACGTTCGGCATCGGTTAATTCACACCCGTACTTGGCCAGTAGGCGTAATATTTTGCTTTGTGGTAAGAATTCGTTTGCACCAAAGAATTTCACGATTGTCTAATAAAATAAAAATAATACGATCAGATTAGATTATGATTATATTTTGAGATGACCTAGTAGGTAGGATTTTCACATAAAAGCTCGTCTGCCTTATCACACATACGCCATTAGTAAAATTTGGTTTAATTTATATACAAAATTCGTATGTTAGTTACTTAGTAGCATTATTTGCGCATCTTTCAATATACCCGGTACCACACCCCCGCCACATTTATATTTATTTATAAAGTCACAAATTTTTGTGTATAAAACTCACCGCAACACGATCGAGTGTACGCTTAAAAAACAGATCGGCGATATTATCGAACCATCGCGGTAAACGAAAACGGAGTACACTTAAATATCGTAATGGCATCTAAGAGATGTTTGTGTGATTCGTTTTTTGCATCTTAATTAACAACAACAATACAAAAAAATTTAATGTTTAGTGACTTAAAGTCTAAATTACCTCGATATCTTTAGAAAATGGTGCTAGCAGCCGAATTGGTGATTTAATTTTGCTCATAAATGCAACCGGGGCCATTGCAAAAACAGCTCTAATTCTTTGATTATATTCGGGTCGCATCGAGAGTAAAGCAAATGCCATGGTCGTGCCCATCGAGTGTCCGATATAAAGTAAATTGCTTGTGTTAGTTGGAGTGATTTCATTTGACTCGTAGCCTACAAGTATAAAGCATCGAATAAGGTTCGTTTCAAATTTATATTTTATATATAAAATGTTTTACCTTTTATCGTGTGAATATAATCAATTTCGGCCGAAATGTCGTACAGAGCCATTTCATGCCAACTGAATTCCCAAAATTTTGAATCCTCGTTACTTAAATCGATATGCTTTCGGGAATATGTATTTCCTCGTGCATTTCCCATCCACACATCATAACCCATATCAGCTAGAATCATGGCCAAGGCCTTTCCCGGGCCACTAGTTAACCAATCAGCTGAACTTGACAATAATCCATGCTGTAAGAATACAGGTTGTCCCGAACCACGGCCTTTCGACGAACATCCAAATCGCCCACATGGCATCCGATGCATCGTTAGTAAATATCCATCTTCAGTTTTCACGGTATGCGTTTCAGCCGCATATCCATATCGTATCGCAATTTCGGGCGTTGACAAATCAGCGTCCGGGTAGAATTCTTCTTCTTTTTTTTCCGTTGTACTAAACCACGTCAGCGGATTCCAATAATCGATTTTTGAATCTGGTTTAGGGGGAGGTGTTGTTGGTGTATTTTGACCACTTTCCGACTTTAACATACTCGACAAAAGATTTTCAAATCCTTGTTGCGTATTACTTAAATGGCAATAGCATATCGCCAGTAGAAGGGCTAGCCGAATTTTATGCTGATGTCGTGCCATACTAAATACAAAGAAGAGTTAGATTATCTGAATAGCGGTACGTCATGGAATACGCAAATTCTAAGAAATTTTGAAATCATTACTAAGATGTAGGTCAAGAGTCATATAAACAAATATTATTTTTTGTTTTCCTTATTTAATCTAAATCTGAAATGTTTTGTTTGATTACAGTTAGGATCATAAAATTTAAATTTCTATTAAGACTTTTAGTTTAATTCGAAAATACGGAAAAAACCCCCGTTTTGTTCAAAATATTTATATTTACAGATGACTCGTGTATCACACGGCAATTTAAATGAAAATATGTTGAAAAGGTCTAAATGCTTCAGAAGCATGGAATCCGGACACACCATTCGAGAGCTGTAAATTTCTAGATGATAGCATTGTAAAGTGTGCCTCTTGTATACCGCGCTCACCGAAGGCCACCTGCAAATTATTTTCTTAATATGCAATTAAAATTAACATTCAATTAACATTGTTAACCGCAAGTTTGAAACAATATACTCTACAAAAGACTTGTTTAGATTAAGATCCAAGCATATACATTTTATAATGATCGTGATCTTAATGAAAATCTCATATGTATCCATATTATTCACAACATTTAGTTATTGTTGTTGTTAAAATCGCGAATAAGAAGCGAAATTAAAATATAAACATACAAAAATATCTTATCCGTTATTTTATAAAGTCTTATTAAAATAAAACCGGATAATTTTGGCCAAGAATTTCGGATGGGTTTCGTGAAATTATGAAAGTAGGACGTTCTTTGTGGGCGAATTATTCTTTTTATTTTTTTAAAGACCGATCGCTCGGTCATCATACATCACAAGAATTTTAGTATTCGCCTTCCCTTCCCTCAGTACTCAGTAGAGGTCAAGTAAACAAGACACAGATTTCATTGCTACATTAAAATGCGATGCACAATAAAATATTTCGAAAAGTAGCGATCATATTTTCTTTACATGATTTGCGCGATCACACTGTGCACTTTCTTTACACTTTAAACTTATTTTTACCAGCATTTTTTACTCTCGGAAAGGTAGGTCAAACATTTTATTATAAATAAGGAAAATTCTGTAGATTACATGAACAACTCATCGATCACAATCAACTATTAAACGATCAATATTAAAACTTGTATTATTACTTTTAATTTCTATATCGCTATAAATTCACTTACACTTCTATTTTTATATTTTATAAGACTTTTCACTTTGAATTATGATCACACTGATCTTGACAGTATAAACGATCGAACGGTACTAAGTACTAACATAGATTTTAATTTTGATTTTATATTTCTCTTTCTATAAAAGTATTTATTTTTTGATGTCGGTTCGCTTAGGAAATAATAAGAAGACATAAAAACGAAATGATTCGAAACGTTTTTACAAATAAAATGTTAAGACATAATATGTGAAGAGCCCTTACATTATTGTATACGATCGTGCTCACTACAATATAATACTATCGTGGTATAATCGCATTGATCAAATAATGGGGTGTACGTGTACCCAACAATAATTCTTGGAAAATTTACTTGGTCTTTTGTGTATTTATTTGAATGGAGGAATCATCTTGAAAATTTTGTATCGATGTGCATGTTGCGTAACCAAGGGATGAGACGCAATGCACAAATTTTAAATGTTTGTTTTTTTTGGTAACTGGTACAGCTGCAATAGAATGTTTTTGATGTAGTCAATTCTTTAAGAAAGCATCGCATTAAAATTTAGACGTATGTCATAATAATATTGGGGGTACAAATATGTTTTGAGATTTTTCATAACTTCGGAGCTTTATTCAGATAAATTAGTACAATGTATTTATTTATTCAAAGTATTGTCCATCGCTAGCTACAGCTTTTTCCCATCTTTCAGGTAGCATACGAATTCCGCGTCGAAAAAATTCCCCGTGTATTGAGCGATCCAAGAATCGACCAAACCTATGGCTTCTTCGTAAACAGTGAAGTGCTGGTCGGCCAGGCCACGAGTCGCCGACCGGAACAAGTGATAATAGGAAGGAGCAATGTCTGGTGAGTGGTGGTATAGCACATCCCATTGAAGCGCCTCCAAAGTTTCCTTGACAACTCTTGCAACATGTGGCCGAACGTTTTCGTACTGAAAAATCACTTTGTGATGTCATTTGGTATATTGTGGGCGTTTGAGCTTCAATGCTCGGCTTAATTGCATCAAATGTTGTTGATAACGTTCTCCAGTGGGTTACGTTAGGCTGGAGTAGCTCATGTAAACGATCCCACCAAATGCACAGTAGTAGTATTCTTGCCATGAATATTCGGTTTGACGGTTGAGGTTGATGCGTGACCGGGCTCCCACGATTTTTTGCGCTTTGGGTTGTCGTAGTGTACCCACTTTTCGTCCTCCGCTACGATTCGATGCAAAAAACCTTCCGATTTTAGTCTCTGGAACAGTTGTACGTGAAAAAACGGCGTTCGATGTCTCTTGGCTTGAGGTCCCAATTTCCTTGTTTTTGCACCATGCCCACGGTCTTGAGACGGTTTTGAATCGCTTGTTGAGTCACTCCGAAAGTTTCAGCGAGGTCCTCTTGAGTTTGGCCTGAATTTTGGTTCAATAACGCCTCTAACTCAGCGTGTTCAAACTTTAATTGGTTTCTCTTTGCGTTCTTTGTCACTGGTCACAAAATCGACACTTTTAAAACAGCGGAACCAGTACTCACATGTTTTTATTGATCAGCGCTTCCCCAAATTGTGTTTTGTTAGCACTAAAGGTTGACATGGTTAGAGCACGAAAAATATGTTGTTTATACTTCAGCGAAATGACACATACTGTTTTGAAGAAGGAAATGATAACGCTTTAACATGAATATAGTTACAAGATTGCCCGATGCGATTTAATACTAATTACGAGTACGCCGTCTTTTGTAAATCCCTCAAAACTTATTTGTACCCCAATATATTATATGTATGTCACATCAATTTATAAACAAGCGTTCTAGATTTTAATGATACCGAGTATATGATCAACAGTTAAAGCCCTTTTGGAATTCTATAATTTACAAATAACCGGACTGTACTAATGATACAGCTCTAATCTCTCATTTGGTTCCTCATAACCGTTAAGAACCGAATGCAGCCCCATGGGTTTGTGATTTCTAATCGAGCGTTTTATTACTGGTACGAGACCATACAAAATTTTAAAAGTTGTAAGCCAATCTCATTGTTAGAGTATGGATAGTGCTCCGAGAATTGAAATTTTCCATGTCACTATAGTTTTGGTGTCAGCCAAAATTTTATTTTATTGCATCTAGCTTAATTAGCCCACTTTTGCTTTGAAGTAATTACAATTATTTCGAACTTCGGGTATTTCGCAGGAAATTTCTCGACGTCGTTGTAGTTGCGATCATATATGACAGAAATTTTGGAGTCTTGAAGGCCTCCTTACAGGCGAGCATTGGGATATTATATAACATTAATGAAATTGGGCATCCTAGTTGTGGGGATAGGTTCTTTACTTTTAGCACTTCTTACTTATTTTCAAATAATTGTACTCCCTTCTTACAAACCGTCATTGTTAATTTTGTTTACAATGCTACCCTTTACGTTAATACTAACGGTGACCTACGACGTCCACATATGTAAACCATTTGTGTGAAATATATTTGATAGTCTTAATTTTTATTGTAAAACATTGGGATCATCATAGTATTTTTGGTATTTTCATTTGGTGATAAAATGTTCAAATTTTTGGATATTCCTAATCTGGAGCAAACTACATATAGTTGGGAATATGAAAAGCATGGATTTTCCAAATCTACACTTTAATTTTCAGTGATTGTCCCTGAGTTCTGTTGATTGTCCTCGTGAAAGCAATGCACATTGGAAATTATAGTCGGTAGAATTCGAAAGAACAATCGGAGGGAATCATTGTAATGCGCGGGATATGCAGATTTTCTCATTTATTTTTACCAGTAATAATCGATGGTATAATCAATTATATGCGAAGGCGACGACATATTGCGACAGCACTAACGAAACTCTACTCAAAATTACATCATTAACTCAAAACAAAACAGAGACTAGGAACACTGGAAAATGCATCGATGAGTCAAGATAAAAGAATAACGGATGCACCAAGTAAAACTAGAAAAGTCATTGACTACCTTCATTCTAGTCCATATAAACTTAACAAGAAAAAATAATGACCCACTATTTAAGAATTGTTACCTGGAATGCAAATGGACTCGCGCAACTCATTTCAGAATTAGAACTATTTTTAAACACAAAAAAATGATATATGCCTAATCTCAGAAAGTCATTTTACCAGAACCTCGTATGCCAAAATACGGGATACCAGTGCAATCAAGCAGAAAGAGCTAGAGGCGGCACAGCAATATTTATTAAGGATAATATTAAACTCCACAAAGAATTAAAAATAGAAGGGAAAGCAGTGCAAGCAGCTACTGTATCTATTGAAACCAAATATAACAACAGCAATAATATATCAGCAACCTACTGTCCACCCAGATATAATCCAAAACAGAAGACTACATCAAACTTCAAAAACACTTCACGACTACAAAAACATATTCTGGGGTTCTAATAGAACTACTCCAAAAGGAAGAGAGCTATTGGAAGCAAGCAGACATTAAAATGTAAGTTTCACTCCAGTAGAAAGCCAATCTACTGGCCAACGGACCCAAATAAAATTCCTGACCTTCTGGATTTCTGTATAACAAGAGGTATCTCCAAAAATTACTTAGCAGTCGAAAATGAAGAAAGGCTATCGTCAGACCATTCTCCAGTTTTAATGACAATAAGTGACACGGTAATAAGGAAAGCAAGCCCTCCAAGACTACCAAATAACAAAACAAAATGTGAATACTTTCGGCAGCTAGTCGAAGAAAGCGCCAATCTACAGATGCAGATCTCGAACGCTTATAAGATAGAAGAAGAACTGGAAAGAATCATTGAAAGTGTACAAAAAGCGGCCCGGGAAAGTACTTCTAATCAGCAAGAAACATTACAAAAAAGCACTATCCAGTTGAAGTGAGAGAGTTGATTAATGAAAAAAGAAGAGCTCGTAAGACTTAGCAGAGAACTAGAGCCCCTGAAGAGAAAACAATCCTAAAAACTTGTGCAACAAACTTAAACTACTTATAAAGGAGATTAAGAATGTGCCAGTGACTAGCTTCCTAAGTAACCTGACAGGTAAACCTCACACGGAATATTCCCTGTGGAAAGCCACCAAAGGTTTAAGAAGGCCTATAATGGAAGCGCCACATAAAAATGGTTGATGGAATTTGAATTGATAGAAAATACCTTCAAACCATCAACTGGATAAGCGGATAATGAATATTTAACACCTATAAGCAAAATAGATGAGGTATCTGTGGTACTAGTTACTCTGAAAGAAATCAAACAAGAAGTAAAAAACCTCAAAGATAAAAAGCCCCTGGATTCAACTTGATATCGAAAAAGCATATATAGATGCATCTCGGATACAATTGAGGAGGCACTGGAAAAAGGATATGTTCAGCAATACTCTTAGACGTAGCCCAATCATTTGATAAGGTTTGGCACCGAGATCTGGAATTTTAACTCCAACGAGATTTGCGAAAACAATATTTTGAATTGCTAAAGTCTTACATCAACGACCGTTACTTCCATGTGAGATATTACGTATTAACATTAACAAGTACCTGGCAATTGAATTAGAGTCACCTTCTGATTTTGGTATTTTTCCAAATTTTTCGGGAACAAAATAGAAAAAGACACATATTACTAATCCAAATGTTTCTTTATGTTTTATAAAAGATATTACTCAATATTTTGTTAATCCTCCTTTGGCTTTAATGACTGCACAAATTCTAGCTGGCATACTGGAAATACAAGTTTTTACCACTTCTTGTAGTTTTGCGTTCTCTTGTCAATGTCTGTGAATATTATCGTTCAGAATAGCTAATGTTGGGTTCGGGGATAAGTACACAACCTTTTACAACATGCTCCATAGATTTTCGATCGGATTTAGATCGGGTGAGTTTCCGAGCCACGGCAAAAGGGATATGCTATGCTTTTGAGTTTTTCCCTTTTTCGCTGTATGACATGGTGCACCATCGTGCATAAAGATATATGGCCCTTCTTCTTCATTTAGTGAGTTTAGGAAAGGCAAAAATACAGTCTCAACAGCCTTTTTATATTGCACTTGATTCATGGTGCCCTTCACATCATACAGTGGTCCGGTGCCATTCGCGGTTATGCATGGCCAGATCATGACTGGTGGTAGGTGTTTCATTTTTTCTGTACAGTTTCATCACTATAACGTTCCTTGGGTCTTCGTCTAACGAAATTAACACTCTCCGTCATTGCTTCAAGTTGGGATTCATCGCTAAAGATCACCTGTTGCAACGAGGATGTGAGTTGTAAAAATGAAATTTATTAAACAAATTGATACTTTGACGAAATGATTTATTAATGACAAAATTTGTACTCAGTTACCTTGCATTTTTGCCCATTGCAGGCGTGCTTTCTACTTTTTTGGTGGCAAACTGGGTTTCTTGGCTGGTCTGCGACATTTGAGTCCGACAGGGTACAATCATGATCGCATTGTGCGCTCAGATATGTTAGTATCATGCAATTTAAATTTATTTAGCACCTCTTTAGCAGAACTTTGTCTATTTTGGAGTGTTGTTTTTATAATTAGCCGGTCGTCTGTCCTGGTGGTTTTACGGACACCACGGTAATGACTGCAACCGCTCGATGTTGACGGCATATTTTTTCCAATTAATGTGGCTATTCGGTCGACTGTATGCCGAGAAACTTTTTGCATTATGTAATTTGACGGTTCGAATGCATAAACTTGTTTTTAATAAAGTCTATATTTTATCCACACTATACTAATGTCTTTCACTTTTCGTATTCCGAATAAATTACAGAGCCTTAAAATTCACCAACAAATTTATAAAATTCACAATATATTATTAAAACACTTTATTACACTTCTTAACACGAGCACGTACACATTTCCACTGAATTTGGGTATTATTCGCACTCCTTTTACATATTTCATTATCTATGTTTAGACTCTAATAGCAGCCACCTGAGCCAAAACCCATACTCCTAGAACAACTAAATCCGTTTACAATCGAAAATTTGAAATATATTTCAATACAAGGCCTTTGGCAATAATAATAATAATGGTCGTGAATAATTTCGGAGTTCAGTGTGAAATCTAAAGTGGGGCCAAAGAGTATGTTACAATTAATAATATTGCTAACGATGCCCATATTTTGTGACTTATTTAGTGACCTTAAATAATTTTCAATTATTTGTAATTTTCAAAATGACCTTTCATTTGATGCGTCGATAAGAGAATTCGGATAAACTTCTCGTTTTTTATAAGTTCTTTATTATGTTTTGATCTATGTAAATGGTTTGAAATGCAAAATTGGGGGACCATAGAATTGTGAAGTTCACCATTGTGGACGCACCCCCCCCCCCATCCCAGGGATTCCAAACTCATTTGGTAACAAATATCTCTAACCAAAACGTTGACGTAAAATTTTAATTCGAGCTACTTACAATTCCATCTTACTCGCTCTAGAGCTTGACTTATAATCAATTGACCCATGGTTTAATCTTGTAGTTTTCTTTTGTACCAATAAATGTTCTAGAATGGTGAGCAACGATTAACCTACAAAAGAGTGATCAACAAAGTCTTAATTAGTAAGTAACCAAAAATTTTCTGATATGGTTGTTTGTGGTCTGGAGTTAATACTCACCTTGATCTAGGAAATTACTGTTCGTGGATGATTCGCAGATGGTAGGATTGAAATACCATACCTTACCATTGTTTGCAAAATTTCTTTGAAGTTGTTATAATTCTGCCAATTTTGACTTAGGTCTTAACTCGCAATTTTTTAATTATATCATCAATTCACTTCACATAAATTCATCTATCATACGCATGACACAGAAATTATTCTTTTGTTTCTTGGAGTCTTCTTACAAAATCGAAAATCGACTCCGGCCAATATTCGCAACCATTGTACTGCATTTTGTTTTTGAAGGCTTGAACAATGAATAAACAAGGTGAGAAATATGTACGCGAAAAATTAATACAATCGGCCATCTCAGTAACCGACCGAGATTCGAACCACAACTTTGAGCAAATTCAATGGGGTGTACACTTTGCATTGCATATTTGCTTTGTGTGCACATACAAAATGTTTAAAAATTGGAACTTTAAATTAAGACTGTTTATTATTGTGTATTGCGATGTACATTGTACATACATATGTACATATTAGAAAAATATGCAAATTAAATATTGAGCAACAACAGTGGCTATAAATAAATTTACATTGCGCATTCCAGTAAATATTTCTGTCAATCAAAACTCCTAACCTAAAATAAAATAAAACAAAAACATTACGCGTATATCATTGCAGACACAACACAGTGAATTAATGAATAATGGCATCCTCAACTGCAGCCGCATATTTAACTGAACAAAAAAAGAATACGAATAAAGAATTGGCCGCGGATTGGACCCAAATTGAAGAACTTTACAATGAAAAGTGAGTAAATTACGTTTCTTAATTGAAAAACAAAAAATTGTTACATCGTCCATAAGCAAGCTGTCATCTAGCTAATAAGAATGACAAGACAAAATTTTCCCGATTTATCCTTGTATTTTATATTACAGATTGTGGAATGAAGTAACAATTAAGTTGAGAACATTTGTAAAACATCCATCTCTTCAAAATGAAGATGATTTATTAAAACTTTATCACAGTTTTATTGCATCGTTCGAAACAAAGTGAGTAATCAAAAATCAATTTGAGGTTATGTTAATGACACGGGAATTTCTTAACGTATATGTTTTGTTCGTAGAATTAACCCCTATGGATTGGTTGAAATTATAACCGTAATTGTGGGTTACATATCCGATAAAACTGAGGCTGTGGCATTTCTGACAAATATCAAAGAAAAAGTGAAAATTTGTGATGAAGCAGTTTGGTTGTGTCGTGTACTTCAGGGGCAAATATATTTGGAGTACTTGAATAATCTTGAAGAAACCAAAAAAATTATCGAGGATTTAAAAGATATATTGGAAGAAGCTGGTAATGTGACCCCAGTGCATGGCAAGTATTATCTGCTAGCGTCACAGTATTATAGACTGATTGGTCAACATAGCGACTATTATCGATGCGGGTTGCAATTCCTTGGATGCTCGATTGATGAGCTACCTAAAGCTGATTGGCCACAACAAGCGTTTTTCTTAGGTTTAGCCGCGCTTTTGGGTGAAGGAATCTATAATATTGGCGAACTATTGGCCCATCCTATTTTGGATTCACTCAAGGGTACCGAAAATGAATGGTTGATTGATTTATTAAAGGCGTTTAATTCTGGTGATATCATAAAGTAGTGTATGAATTTCGAAATACCCGAACTATTTTTGATTACAATTTTATTTTAGATTCGAGACTATGAAACCCAAATGGAGTGTTATACCGGATCTCGTTGCCTCTGAAGTGAAATTACGCCAGAAAATAACGCTCCTCTGTCTAATGGAGATGACATTTAAACGTCCGGCGAATAAACGGTCGATAACATTCGAAGAAATATCCAAGGAGACAAAACTGCCACTAAAAGAAATTGAAATTCTCATTATGAAAGCTCTGTCGCAAGGATTAGTGCGAGGCGAAATTGATGAAGTCTCTGGTGTCGTAAACATGACATGGGTACAACCAAGAGTATTATCTCGTGATCAAGTCGCGGCAATGGCTACAAATCTGGACATTTGGAGGCAATCGATTACATCGATGGAGAATTTGATAGAAGCGCGAGCTAGTGAGATTCTTACGAACTAGATTGTCTATATTGCAGTGAACATTGTACTAAAACCTTATAATTGCGCGTTTGATTAATAAATTTTTTTAAACACATTTTTTTATGTTGTGTGAAGATTATTTTTATCAATTTTTAATATAATTCGCTAGAACTAGTAGTACACTTACTTTCCTATATATATGACAACATGATAGTTTCGTGTGGGAACATAGCTCTTTCAAGCCTGCATCTTGAGACAACATACGAGTTTGTTATAACTCTACTACGTCTTATGGAAGGTCCCCGGGTCTAAGGTAGTAAGTACCATGAGAATAAAATCAATATTACAGTGCCGCAGATCAATCTTCGTATATAGTGTGATGTCGTTATAAGGCAGACTATTGGAGATTTTTCGATTGGTACTGTAAACTCGCCAGAGCAAAGATGATGTGCAAGGGTTGATATAAAATATATTTACGGTATAACGAAACGGGGCCTACTTTACGAAAGAGTTGTTTCATTTTTTTCTATTAAGAAAAACAAATTCATTTAAATCGTAAAAAATTATTTTTTTATCACAAAAACAAATTGTTAGCATCTTCGATTTATATCAAAATATAAGAACTTAGTTTATTAATTGGAGATTATCTTACATAACAAAAAATTATGGTAAAGTACTTGGAACTAATACATAAATATCTGTATTTAAATATTCAAACAGCGTAGCTTCTTCTCGGGAACGCGTGATCTAAATTCAAACGACGTAGGCCTTCCAATATTCTCATGCGAATCACGCCTAATTCGCTCCAGCTGTCGATCTCCCATCACAGTACTAATACCTATTCCACGTGCTTTAAGCAGTTTTAAAACTGTTCGCTCCAATTCGAACAGATGGTGATCGTCAGCAGTAGGAAGCTCGTCCCGCATAAAATTCGCCAGTCTTATAATATATTCAGCGTTGAAACCGCATTTGCCCGCGGTTTCTATAATTTCTTCGGCCATCGATGGAACTATTGATTCCCCAAGCCAATCGGGATTCGCCTTTGTTGCAATGTATGTGAGTACGGAGAAAGCTTCGCCGGTAATTTCGGAGGAAGGATTAGATACACGGGGATAAAATTTTGTATATTGTGTTATGTAGCCACCCAGCGTGCATTCACGTTCGTTTAAATATTCTAGTGCTTCGTCACCAATCACTTTGTATGCACAGCCCCATGTTAAACCCTGCAAAAAATAAAATAAAAATCTTTTAAATTTGTATATAAAAATTGTTTCCGCCCGGGATCGAACCGGGGGCCTTCCGCGTGTTAGGCGGATGTGATAACCACTACACCACGGAAACTCACATAACATGAGTCTTTAGTTTTAAAATAGAAATCAACGATCAAAACTAGTTACATACAATTTTTGATGTACAATATGGATGAATGGGAAAAAAGATAAATTCTTAAAATGACAGAGCATATGGTAAGATCCTATAAATAGATGAGAATTGCTGAGATAAATATCCAAAGCATATATGCCAAGAGCGATATGCGGTGGATTTATCTGGTTAATAATGATGTGAATGTGATACTTGTAAGTGAGCCAAGGGTGCCGAGGGCCGATAGCTACGGAGGAGCAGCGATATGTCGCGAGACAAAATTATATTAAACAATTCTGAACTCCCCATTTTTGAATATATTGAAGTTATCGCCGCCAAAACTCGGAATCTCCTCAGAAATCTCATAATCATTAGTATATATGTAACTCGACATTATTTCATCGATTGAGTACTCAGAGTTGGCAGTACTCTGGAAATGTTTGCACAACTCACCGGCAGTTGTTCAGTAAAATCGATTTGTCAGATGCTTGCCTACAAATCGAAGTTGACGACAAATGAAAATTATTCCTGACGATCAACACACACAAGGGACTCTTCAATGTACCATACCAAATGTAATTTTTCTCTCGATGAAGTCAATTATTTGGGAATGATCATAATTAGCTAGGGCATCACCACAGATTCATTGAAAATTGTTGCTATAACTTGGATGCCGGGCCCTGAAAACGTCATACAATTTCGATCATTTTTAGGAGCAATAAAATTCTATGGAAAGTTTGTCCTATAACGGATAAGTTGCGATCTCCATTAGACCGACTCTTGAATACAAATATCAAATGGAAGTGGCCAGGCGAATATAAACAGTCACTTGGCAAATTCTTCCATTCGTATTACTCCTCAATCATTACGTACGACCCAGCACTTCCTGTTAAAGTCTACGCTTATGCTAGCAACTCAGTAATCAGAGCGTCTATCCAGCCGGAACGGAAAATATGATTGTGCATACGTCGCGAACTCTAACAATAACTGAGAAAAATTATGATCAAGTGGAGAAAGGAGGTCTTGCTCTTGTGTAGGCAGTCAAGAATTTCCATCGGTATATCTACGGGAGAAGCATAAACATTTATAGTCTTTAGCACTTTGTGCTGCTTTGGAGATATATTTAGGAGGCGTTTACATGGGCAAGGCTCAATTCCTTGTTTATGCGTTATGTAGTTGAAATCACGAACTTACTAGTGCAATGTCTATGTGACAAAAAATTGTACTGAAAATAAATGATAAGCCTGTGTGCTTCAATAAAAAAAAAGAAGCTAATACGTATATGCTTATGCCTCTTGAACTCTGCGTTCAAGACAGAACGCAACTACTCCACATCTAAACCAGAAACCTTAGACATTCATTACGAAACAAAAAGTTTTCAACAATGTCGGGTAATTCTATAGTTCTTGAAATGCTTACTGATTGATAATCACCTCGACATTTTAAAACACAATTCTCGTACAGATCTTCATTCTATGCCATCCGTAAACTAGATACGACCCTCGAAATCATAAACTATCCGAAACCATAATAACTATTGCACAATGAGCACGAAACGCTTATAAGGGAAACTATTCAGCAGATTTGTACGGACTGAAACTTTCCCGCCCTTACACTATCAACACAATTCATTATAAATTTTATTAGAAACTTTTGGTTTGAGAAAATGTGAGAAATGAGCATATAACACACGACACATTAAAACACCCAGTCGCAACATTTTAGTATTTCTGGAACCACCTGATAGTTCCATCCAGTAAAAAACTGGATTTGACCGGTAGGCTTCTATACCGGTTTTGGTTGACATTATATTGATTCCGGTTGAACACTTCGAGAATAAATGTTTATGTAAATCTTTATGGTTTCATAGGGCCTCTCCTGGTTCCAGCACGCATTATAATGAATCCAGCTGGCGTTTTTTATTACTTTGGCTGTAGTTTAGGTAGCGCAAAACTGTCTGAAATGTATTGTTTCGATAGGTGTGAAATATGTACAATGCCACGAGTCACTAGGGCAATCCGGCAATCCAAATAAATATAACCAAGCCATTTCTTATCATGTGCCGCCTTCCGTACCTGTTATTCTCTTAGTTTCTGTTTGTTTAAACAAGGATATTTGTCGTCACGCTAACTAAGAGAAATATTGCTATATTCGCTACTCGTGGTATTAAAGTGACAACAAATACGTTT